>JAJEKV010000104.1:1247899-1847899 GCA_021234155.1 Isoetes taiwanensis | reverse complement strand
CACAACTAACTCCGTACATCCCCTCCATGGTGGAATTATATATCATATGATATCCATATCATTTGTGCTCCCATGGAGGCTCGAACTCGAGCCCTACCGAGGTCGGGTTTAATCAAGAGACATTAAAAAATAGAGTTGCCCTCGTGTTGCATATCAATAACACTAGGTCTTTTATTTTTTTCTTAAAGGGAGGGTCACATTTCATGTGGTGTAGATGGTTGTCACGACAATCCCATATATTGAAGGTCTTTAATTCAAATAAGAATACTATCTATCCGTCTATCTAATTCAAATCCGACTGAAACGAATATGAATATGGGATATCTCCTTGCATTGTGTACAAAGCATTAAAAAGCAAGATGCTGACGCAACATAGGGTTGCCCTTTTAAAGATGTTAAATTTCTCTCTGCCCACGAGCTAATATTAGAAAGGGGTATGGTTATAATGAAGCTGCCTCCTTAAAATTCGAAGGTTATCAAACTAAAAGCAACAAGAAGTTTGATTTGTGATGAAGCTACTAAGCATATGCTACATTAAAGTTGTATTGCTATATATATTTATAGTGCATGAGAATTAGATGCATTTAGTTCAACATAATGGAAAGTTTTTTTGTTGCTTTAGGAGGAAGATGATTTTAGTGACTAAGATTGTCAAAAAGTCAAAAGCTGCCAAAACAAGAAGGCTAGTTACATCTCTCCATTCTCTTCAGATTTAAGATAGTCTCAATCTTTCCGACCAACTAAACTTAGAAGCTTTTTGCACAATCATTTCTCTGCTTTCCTCATTCTCATCGTCTTCTATTTCAATTAGATTTTCAAGAGGCTTTGCCTGTTAAGGTTCATTTTATAGTCTTTGATGAGCAAAGGGCCACTTTAAAGGTTGGAATTAGTCAAAACGATTTAGTTGAGGCCACCTTTCTTATTTTTTCAAGTGGGACGTGGACCCGGGGACTGCACCTGTCATATAGGGGGTACCTCATGTGCATGCAAGGGGTTGCCAAAAACCCCTTGTATACACCTTAAAAATCTTCCCCAAACCCCCATTTCAGCCACATATTATACCAGAGTCACCTAAAAAAAACCCTTTGGGTAAGAGTATATGTATGGTTCAAGTCCAAAATAAACCTTTTTGGGTCACTCACCTATATTAAGCACGATTTCGTTAATTAGAGAAATTTGGTATTCTCAATCGACAACGAAATAGGTCGCAGTACCCTCCTGGAAAGGGAAAATTTGTTATTGTCAAGCAAATTGCAATGGCAGTCTGGTGTGCCTCTGGGTGCATTGGTCCCCTGAGTTAGACGCAGCTCCAACCTGGGCTGCACAGGCTAGATACGCGCCTCACTTCTATTGATCGTTACATGGCTGACGTAATACTGAAATTCCTTAACCGTTTTCTTGCTAACCCAGCCCTGTTCTTCATAAGCACCCGTGGAGATATGTGAACTCCCCTCGATCTGACTTTGGCTGTACAAGCAGTTTGGCAAGTGGACCGATCTCAAGAACATGACGATGTGATACACCTTTGCAGTTGTCATACTTGCAATCCTGTTGAATAGATTCGTGTACTTTTTAACTTCCCAGACAGTGTTGAAACTGCGCATGTCAATAAAAGCCATTGTAGCATTTTCTGTTACTTGCCCCCTCACAAGAATACCAGATTTTGTTACTGCTTGCACAATGTTTCTCTTTTCTTTCAGTTTGCTTGCTTCATCTGGTTTGAGTATAGCTAAAATAGCTTCTAAAAAAACACTCAGAAGATTTCCCTGGACGTGATCCTTGTTATAGTTGGCCTTGATATAATCAAAATCCATACATGCTATATCAAGTAGCCTCTGTTCATTGAGCTCAGGGAAGAGTGCCACAAGCTCCTCCATGCTGCTGTATTGTTTATCTAACAAGCAATTGGCATATGATAGCACCTCACGGTGCATCAAGGTCAGAGTTCTGAGGTCTAAGGTCCTCTGCTTGCAGTCAGGCCTGCCGGTATATCCAGGTTGCACCTTCAAAAATGTCTTTCCCACCAGAATCTCGTCCATAAGTTGGGCTACCTCCGCATTATTCATGCCACAAAGGTACCTGAAGGCTAGATGGATTTTTATTTATATAATAAAATTGGTACAAACCTTATTCCAAAATGGCTCCATAAATAGGCGAGATAGAAAGTATTTTAACATGTAGTGACCCCTTAATGGATCTTATATTGCAATTCTGAACAGAAAACAGAAAACAGAAATAGCTCCAAAAAACCATTCAAAGCCGGAAATCTTGTGACCAACTGAAGACATGATACCACCTAATGCTCTACCCCGAAGATACAAGTAGATGAAACAAGTACAAAGTGCTTCCTTCCTTCTTGTAACAAGAAATATTTTATTGAAAAAATCTTTTGTTGGCTTTTCTGGCAGTTCCCCATGATCATCTGATAGCTTCCGTCCTGCCCACTTATTTACAACCTCCATGAACTTTGCCCATGGTTCGTCGTGCATAAACAGAAACTGCTTTTCGTCTTTAAGTTCTTTGACCTTCAATGTAGTGGTCGCCACTTCAACAAAATCCTGAAAAGAAATGCTGGTTAGGATCGTGGTCGCGATCTGCTTCAGCAAAAAGTGAATAGGCTTACCTTCCAAGCTGATGTTACTATTTTGCCCGTTGGTCCTTGTGGAGGGCAACCGAAAGCCTTGTGTTGATTACGCAATTGTTGAAGCTTCTCCACTAGTGGCTCTCTATACACAGTGTCTACAATTATGTTGTTGCATTGAAGAGATAATTGGATGTACTCACTGTTGGACAGGTTTCCATTGAGCACCCACATTCTTCTTTTGGCATAAACTTTAGCAAACTCCAGGCGTTGTTCGACGCTGCCCATCACAGGGCAAAGGATCTGAGCAACAAATATGCTGTGGTTTCCAGAAATAGTGTAGAATTTTTTGTTGTCAAGCTCCTTAGGCCTCGACCAAGTAATTATTTTCCTGCGAAAGAAAGTAATTTAGTATTTTAATACATAAAACTCATGTATGTATACAAAGTACTTACTTTGTGATGTGGTCAAAAGGCACAACATCTGCCGGAGTGAGAACCTCTGTAGGGCACTTCTTGAAGCTCCTTATTAGCGTTTGCACGTGATCGTTAGATCGGAATCTGTGCGTCATTGTTGCTGGAGCTGTCTCGCAGTTGAAGATACTTATTTTTGTGAACCAATTCACCCCCATTGGATAAAAATTTTTAAACTCTTCGAGCTTTTTTGCTGTCTGTTCTGCAAGCTTGTTTTCCTCAGCAGGGTTGAACTTCAGTTCCTCAGGCATACGAGTAGCAGAAGGCCAAGTTATTGCAGTTGAAGTGGCTGTCCCATGAGGTAGGAGTAGATGATGTAGAAGGCTGGCTCTTATCATCTGTATTTAAATTCTGAAGTTTAATAGCACAGGTTGATGCTTGCAAGAATGGATGTGATTTGATTTTGTAATTATTTTTATTGTTGAAATTTTCTGATGACCATATCATCAATGCATTAACTTTTTATTCAAAGGATGAATTTCAATAGAATAGAATAGAATAGAATAGAATAGAATAGGTTTTTAGCGTCCACGGAGACCAATTGGCCTATGGGACCCAAACAAAAAGAGAGCAGCAAGCGTATTACTGACAGGATTAAAAAACCCCCGCCCCGAAGGGTTTTCGAGGGAAAAACCTTAGCAGTAATAAGCATGCTGGCAGACTGTACAATTGCATAGGACAGTTCAAGACCGTCCCGTAGAACACAAACGAGTCCGTGCATCCATAACCTCCTGGAGGTATGACCCCAACAAACCCATTGATGCTGTAGTCAATAACTGATGCAACGGCTGGCCAGGCACTAGTATACCTCTCTCGGACAACTGCCGGGCAGATCTGGAGGGTATGACATTCATCCTCAATCGCGCCCTGGTGGCAACACTAGCAAAGCCTTTGCTCGTGCTTCAGGAGCCCAATACTGTTTCAAATCACGGGCTGATGTGCACCCGTCGCGAATGGAAGCTATAAGTCTGCCCGGCTTCTTCATGGGCAAATTTGGGTGTACAAATCTTTGGTGTGGGCCTCTTGTGAGCCTAGGATTGACTTGCTACCGATAGTGTGCCAGCTTAACGCGTCGTCGAGCCTCTCGCATCCCGAGCTTGCGAAGGAAAGTAGCATCTAGGTGCAGTTTAAGTGCATCGCGATCTTTCTTTGTCTGACTGGGCGATCTGTTTACTGCCGCGCCCGGCGTGAGAACCACCGAGCTTGCTTGTCTTTCAGCAGGATTTCAGGTGTTGGGGACCCATTCTTTGTGGCCAAAGCAAGATGGGGCAATCGTGTATCGACCATCGCGACCACCTTTTGGAAGTAAACGATATGGCGTTCCAATGCGGCCCGTTGGAGGGGTAGAAAGCACATCTCACGGAGTAGGATGCGGTATGGAATCGTAGACTTCACCCGGGGCCCGTGCCAAGAAGGCCTTACGCACCTGCTCGAGGTCCTTCAGTGTTGAGGGATATCCTTTGGACCCCACACTACGCCCCATACAAAAGGACCGGCTCAACCAAGGCCCGAAACAAATGTATTTGGTGGCCCCTGGGCATACAACTACGCCTTGTGGGCTGTTGTTCGCATGGCATATAGTGCTTTCCAACCCGCCGTGACCCGCAACCCGATAGCCGCATCCCAATGGGTGGTAGTTGAGAACTCAATCCCCAAGTACTTGTAGGTTGGAGCCACCTCTACCTCTTGCCCCCGGTAAGTGAAGGTGGGAAGCCTTTGGCCGACGGGACGATGCAACTAGCAAACACCTAATTTTGGCCAAGTTAACTTCGCATGCCGGTGAATTGGCAAAAGTGTCAAGAGCATCCGGTGACCTTTGCATGTCCTCCGGAGTATAGGCCATGAGGTTGACATCATCGGCATATATGAGTTCTTTGGATTGTGTGATGCATGAGATGTGCGCCCGCGCCTCCATGCTCAGAGAGCCAATCTTCCAACTGATCAATGTATAGGCCAAAGAGTGTGGGGGAGAGGGGGCAACCCTGACGCACTCCAATGCTACTGATTACCGGCTGTGCTGCTGATGTGATCTGGCACGAGCATGCCTCGTCTGACCTATACCGTGTGATTACGCAAGTCCGGGGGTCCCCACCGCCGCATAATCTGTCCCGAGCTTGTTGCGGGTAATCGCGGTGTGAACGCTTTTGCAAAATCGACGAAACAACAAATCACGGGATCTGCCGGGCGATTCCTGCTATCCTCAATCAATGTCTTGCAGAGTGAAGATATGATCAATGGTGGAATGTCCGGGCGAAACCTGCCTATGTAAGAGCTCGCACCTCCGGTTTCCTCTGCCCATATTGTGTCATTTGCTCAAGGATGCCGATACCAAGTTTTTGCAAGAGAGAGCTGACCATAATAGTACGGTAGTTGGCCGGGCATTGAGGGTCCCCTGCTTTGTATATGGGCACTACTCTGCTAGTGGTCCATTGCGTAGGGAAGCCTTCTCGCAATGCTTTATTGAACAATGCCGTGAGGACAGGCACCGATGGAGGCCCAAACCCATTTGAAGTTACGCGCATGCCATCTAAATCTGCTGCCTTGCCATTAGCTAGACGCTGTAGGCCCATTATAACATCCCCTTCTGTGATATCCACCCGATGCCTATCTGTGGAGGGACTGGTGCCCCCCCGAGGTGGTCGCATTTGTTGCAAATCTTGTACCCATTGCTCCGAGGTGATGTTCCCTGTGGGCTGTGCAGGCTTGCTCAAGACCCTTCTCTAGAATGTCCTGGGGTGCCGGTCCAGGAGACCAAACATCTGTTGCTGATGCTCTGCGAGGTATCTGGCCTTCTTGTTCTTGAGAAATGAGCGGTATTGAGTGATGGCCGTGGGCGGGAGATGGGATCGATGACTTGCTTGGGAAAGGCGTTTGAGCTCAGGACACTCATCATCAAACCATTTGTTGCGGGGAAAGGTGGTAGTGCCTGTGGTTCGCCGTGAGCGGCCTCTCCCAAAGCATCTTTCAGCAGCCGTCAGAAGCAGGTGAGTCAGCTCACCAGATTGCTCTTGAAGTGTGGGGAGTTGCAGGGTGTCCCGCGGATCATGCTCAAGCAAACTGGGCATAGCCCCCTCGCGGTCGTCGTAGTCCAGTGCGGTGGGGCACCCGATGTGTGGAAGCAAGCAGGTGCAGGGAAGCCTCCCAATGGAGATGCATGAGCGAGGGGCGGTGGTCCGAATCTACTTCCTCGCCCCGAAAGTGTCGTCCCGATGGAAAAATGAGTAACCCAGGTGTAGATCTCGTTCCTCAACCGCCAGATAATCCACCACACTGGAGCCGCCCCCTTGGTTCTCCTGTCTACAAGTGTAGCAACTGGAAGACGGCCATTGTGCCAACCCATTACAAATAACAAGGTCAAAGATACTACCCAGCAACAACAACTGCCTGCCATAGCGCGAAATATGGCTGTCATCTGATATCCTTGACCAAGCCACCTCTGCGGGGTTCAACTGCAAGACGTCCTCTGCCAGGGGGTCAAATATTGGAACCTGCTTTGCTCCTGTGCGTGCATTAAAGTCGCCAAGCAACATAACCCTGCCCAATTGTTTGTGCTGATGTATGTCATCATATAGATCGACATAGGGTTCCAATCGATCCACATCCAAATGAGTGTTATAGAAAACAACGCTTTATAAGGAATGTGCAGGGTAACTAAACATTTCTCTAAAGTATAAAATTTGGGAGAGAGACCCAAAACTTATGCTTAAACTATCACATTTAGAAGTAGTTTATATCAACTACAGATAGGTACAATATGCAAAACATATTTATATTCTAGTTCATTGGTGTATTTTAGTTCATGATGGAGCTCTAGATATGCAACTCCACATGGAACACATCACCAAGGGGCTAATACCAAACTTTTTGGATGCTTCTGTGATATCTAAACTTCTCCTGCAAATAACATCTTAGCATGTGTAAAAGTGAAATGCATGTGTGAGTCATTGGTTTGAACTGCCCATGATATCTCATGACTATCAACCACATGAGAATGGGACAAACTCATCTTCTGATATTTCTCTTTTTCCATACCCTTTCTCTTCAGCTCCTTTCCGGTCACGCGTTCTTGCTCATATCTGGAGATCCAGAAGCCTGTTTCAGCTGAAATTTGTTGCGATGGAGAGCCCTCTCAGCGATCTTTGAATAGATATATGATTTGCCATTGATTGTGGCTTATATCTTTGTCAAAATCACAGATTTCCAGACTGCACATCCGGCCCCCAGAAACCCTAAAGCGCTCATGGTCCTGGTCGCATGTTTCTGATCATATCGAGAGATCCAGAGCTCCGTTTCAGCTGAAATTTGTTGCGTTGGAAAGCCCTCTCAGAGACCTTTCAGTAGGTATGTGATTTGCATGTGGTTGAGTCATATTTCCAAAGCAAAATTGTAGATTTCTGGGCTGCCAATAAAACGCTCTGAAAACCCTGAAGCGCTCGTGGTGCTGGCCACACGTTTCTGATCATATCTGGAGCTTGGGGAGCTTTGGGTTCAGAATCAGGGACTTCACAATAGACTTGGCCTCAGGTTCAGACTTGCAGTAGTGAGACTCTAAATGACCCAGGACGTGACTCTCAGGCAGCAGACAATGGAAGAGAAGCTGCATGCACTAAAGAAGCGAGCACGGAAAGGAGAGGGCTCCTCTCCCTCAGAGCATGTCACGCAGTCCGAGAATATACGAGCCTTGGAGGCAAAGTTGACAGCAGTACAGGATAGATTGGCAAGTATGGAGGCACAAAGAGACACCCAGCCAACAGTAGCCATCCTCAAGAAACAGTTGGTGAAGGAGAGAGAACGGATCTCCACATTAGAAGAGCAGGTGCGGCCATTGAATGACCGCTTTGGGCTGGCCGACTTCGAGCGCAGTCAAGCACGGGGTATTGTCGCTCAGTTAAGAAGTGAATTCATGGCAACATCTCAATCATCGAATGAGGTTACCCAACCGGATTGATAGGATCCATCGGCGGGTGTGAGATGAGATATCACAACCGCAGAGAGAGCTCGGGCAAGCGGTGGGAACAGATTACGGGTTGGCATCAGAAGCCCCCCGTCTTGCAGACCATGAAGCTAGAATGCATCGGATGCAAGCAAGGTTGGACACCACGGAAAAGAGACAACCGGAAGGGCGAGGAAGCGGCACCCGGGCTCGGCCCTAGAGAAGAGGATGGCCGAGTTTCACCGAGATGTATGATCTCCTCGGAGATGAAACGAGCAGTCTTGCCCGAGGCGGCATCAGCAAGTCGCCTAATGCCGGAGGGGAGGTGGCCAGGGAGTGGAATCGAGGTCCTTAGCGAGGGAGCGGGGATCGCCAATCCCGTCGGCTGAACCTCATTGTCGGGGCTTGCCCGAAGATCATGGGGAAGATCTGGCCCGCTAAGCTTAATGCCCAGTCTTTGGACGGACTACAACCGCGAGATTTGGGGGTGAGAAACCCGACCCAGTCGGGGGCCAAACATGAGACCCCGGACCGGTCAAATTCCGATGTTGGACCGGGCATCCAAGACTCTATTCTTTGCAACGCTAGCCGATTGAAGGGACATCAATATACTTGGACACGAGATCTTACTCCGGTGCAACAAAAGGAGAGGCGAGAGGAGCACAAAAATCAGGCAAGTCGACAGGCGGGGGATCGGCGGAGGCTTGGTTAATGGCAAGATGAAGGTGTTTGTACCTCCGCGGCCAACAAGAGGCAGAGGAGGCGGCAATGGGGCCGGGGACATCTAGACCTTTCACCTCAGGGAGACGGCAAACCCGGATGCAACAACCGGGACCCGGTGCTCGGGCACCACTGAACGGCCCCCTGCAACCTCCTCGGGGAGCCTGGTGCGGGACAACCGCCCACAGGCGGCATAGGGGATGTGCTCGACTTGTATCATGGAACTGTAGGGGATTCCCTGGAAGAAGGGCGTGGCCTTGTTGGGATCGCCATGAGGTATGGACATCGTCTTCTTGCAAGAGACATGGGAATATCGTGGGCATCAGTGCCGGACATCTGGGATACCGGTGCTTTCGCCGCTAATGCGCCATGGCAAGCGAGGATATGGAGGGGTGGCATGCTACTTCAAAGATGCTATAGCAGCCACGGTCTCGCTCCACAAGGTCGACGGACTTAACCGCCACCGTGGGTGAGAATCTTTGGAGCCTCAAAGATCGTCCATTATTTATTGCATGCTGTTATATACCCCATGCAGCCTCTAAGTTCTACCAGGTCCAGGAGGCAGACACGGATGTACAAATGCCTTACAGAGATCTGTATGATGACATAGAGCAATATCGCCAGCAAGGGCATGTGCTCTTGTTAGGAGATTTCAATGCCCGCACTGCACAGCTGCAGTCGGTTACCTTCCAGGGAGAGGCCGATTCTGACCCACTCTGGCTTGAAACAGCTGCACCCCAACATGCCAGACAGTCTCAAGATCTGATCCAACGCCTTTGGAAGGGAGTTGGTCCAACTCTGTCAGGTCTTTGACATGGTAGTGTGCAATGGTATGATCAGATGGCCGCAATCAGGGGGTTTTACTTGCAAGAGCGATAGACATGATGGTGGAGCTAGCGTGGTAGACTATCTCCTTGCTCCAGTGGTAGGACTTGACATGATCAGCGAGCTCTCAATTGGCTGAGCGGGGAGATGAGGAGGCTTTGTCGGACCACTATCCACTTTATGTCACTTTGGATTGGGAGCACTCAGTAGCGCAATCACAGAGTAGAAACCATCAGGGGTTGAGATACATCCCCGACTATCGAAAGCAAGCAGAATATGAGTCTGTGTTGGAACGTGAACTGCAGGGGATTGATGCCCTTTGCACGTTACATGATAGGTGGGAATGGCTTGTAAATGCCTTACTCACGCCAGCTAGTGTATGCTTTGCGGTGAGGATCGCCGTGAATGGACACCTGCAAGGATTCCCTCGAATCCCCTGGTTTGACGCTGAGTGCAAGGCTCTAAAGACCCAACTACGCCTCGTCTCAGATCCACAATTGCGGCAGCGGGCCATTCAGGACTATAGAGCATTCTTGAAATCCAAAAGCATGCGTACATTGCAGACCATCAGCAACGCATGTTTGATTTGTTGATGATCGAGCGAAAGCCTTCTCGCGTAGGGTGTTGTACAAGAGGCATCAACCACCCGGCAATATTACCAGAGACCGGTGGATGCATCGCTTGAGGAGCCGTATGATCCCCAGCAAAGAGCAGCGGCTGGGGTTCCAGATCAGGTAGGAGAAATGCTGTAGCTCACGGAGGAAGACATCCAACAGGGCCTTAGACACCTGGCTAATGGCAAAGCGAAGGACTTGCAGGGACTTCAAGCCGAGTTATTGAAATGGGGTGGGCCAGCTTTGCTAGGGCCTCGACAATGATTATTAACCGTGCCATAAGGGAGGGCCCCCGGGAGAGTGGATGGTTAGCAAGGTCACCCCAATTCATAAGGCAGTAAGCAGGGATGATTCGGCCGAACTACCGCATGATCATGGTGAGCCCATTACTCGCAAAGCTTTTAGCGGAGGTGTGGTGGAGAAGAAGTTAACTTCGATTAAATGAGGATTTGGAGTCGCGTCAGATTGGCCAAAGCGGGGTTTAGCCCTGCCCACTCCACAATCGACCATATATTCACTCGGAATCCTTATGGAAGCTACCGCACGCGCGACGTGACTGTACTCTGTTTTCGTAGATTTCAAGATAAAGATATGATACGGTCCCTCGGGACTGTTGTGGCAAAGATTTGCGGTAGGCCGCATGCCCCACATGACTTACAAAATGTCATCTATAGACTCTATGATGGGATATATCTTTGCATTGCCCGCATCGGATCGCCGAGTTGCTAGCACCATAGGGGTTAAACAGGATGTCCATTATCTCCAACGCTCTTTGGTCTCTACATTGACAAGTTGGAGACTTGGATGCAAGAACATGGGGGCGGTGGCCCACGGCTACGAGGCATACAAGATAAGGCAATTGCTCTATGCAGATGATGTAGACTTGCTATCCCATACTGACCCGGGAGTATGCGGCAGACATTTGGACGCTCTTAGTGGGTTCTGACACACAACAGAATGACGGTGAACCTGCAGAAAACTAAGCTCCTCATGGCAGTCCTCTCCTCGCAGCATGATATCCCAGATCTCTATTATAGAGGACAGAAGGTGGATGTTGTAAGGACCTTCAAGTATCTGGGAATCGACTTTTGCGCTAGCATGTTATGGGATATTTGTGTGGAAAGACGGGTCCGGTGGCGGGATGGAGAGCCCACAGTATGCTATGTGAGAATAGCTGCTCTGAGAATAGACCTATGTGATTGGGGCACGAGAGCACACTGCTTGAGCACTCGTTGAACCCGGTATTGTTGTATGGGGTAGAGGTGCGGGGTCCAAAGAATTAGCAAGAACACGGGATAAGCTAGAGAGGGTGCAAAAGGCCTTCTTAACATACGATCTAGGTATCAAGGACACGGTGCCTTATCAGATTTTGCTATATGAGACGGGTTCGGCCCCGCAACATTCCGCTATCTTGCAGACATCTTGCATATTTCCACAAGGTCACCGGCATGGATGCACAACGTCTTCCCGAGGGCTTTGTTATTGGCACAAGAGCCACAACGACCGAAGAGGGTATGGCGAGAACACCGTCGTGGGTGGGTTCTTAACGTGGTCTATAGACTACCGCCAGATTGTGGCTATGCGATGCCCGGGGACAGGTTGCACACCTGAATGAGCGTTTTGCCACCACTCTGTGGGATGCAACCACTCGTGCAAAGCCTAAAACAGAGCACTACCACACGCAAGTTAATCCAACACTGGAACATGGCCCACACCAGTACTTGAAAGCGCATATATCTATGAAGAAACGGAGAGCTATTGCCTCCGTGAGGACGGGGTCCCATCATCTCAGAATTGAAACAGGTCGTTGGACTACAGATGGAGGGCAGAGAATCCCCCGGCATGAGAGAATATGCCAGTGTTGCCACATGCAGACAGTAGAGGATGAGCACCATGCTCTGCAAGAGTGTCCAGCATATACGCATATCCGAGCAACACATGCTGATCTTAGATGCTCTGAGGCACCGCTGCATCAATTGCTGGCATCGCCAATGGTTGCACGTCTCGCATCCTACATTTTGCAAGTCTCTACCGTTAGAGAATCCCTTACAGGACAAGGGATCTGAGAGCCTACTACCAGGGTTTTTCCTCCCATGTGGGGGTTTTTTCATCCCAGTAGTAGGGACACATTGTATAGTAGCATTTGTCTTTTTGGTGTGGTTTTATCTGCTTTGTGTACTGCATGTACCGTCTCATAGGTCAAGTTTGGCCTCCGCGGACGTTAAAATATACTTCCTTCCTTCCTTCCTTCCTTTTAAAATGGCCCTTTCCCAAGAAATCTATGAGTAACACCATTGAGAGCACTATTTACAACTTGCATGAGAATAAACTTGTCAAGAAAAATGCATGAAATTATCTTTATTAAAAATAGTTGCACCTTCTGATATGGTAATTTATTGCACTTCATGTGGAGGATCAAATAAAAAACATTACATGTCCATCTTGTATCAACACAAGCTTGAGATCTCTATAGTTAAATCCATGCTTGGGCAAGGACTCAAAAATAAATAAAACCTCCATCGTGTAGAATCTCAAAAAGTAATAAAGTACTATCATAATGAACACTGTAGATTGAAGGAATCTGAAAAACATAATTTGGTTTCAGATAGTCATAGCATATAAATCTCCATGTAAAAGTGAGAAATATTCTGAATTGGATCCAATGAGGACATCCAAAGTGAGTTTTTTCACATGAATATAAAATTACTGAAAAACAGTTGCAGAGTACAAGTGCATGTACCTGTCTTGCCATTAGATTAATTTTCTGTTATAAGGCTGCCAAATGCAGGTGCATGTACCTTTTTTGCCTATGGATTAACATTCTTGAAAAGGCTTGGACTTAGTGATTGTGAAGCATTCCCATCAATCTAAAAATTTTCATCATGGTTGTAGGCCATCTAACTTCTTGAAAATTGCAGCATCTATATCTTTGGCTATGTCAAGTGCATTTACTACTATGCCCAACCGATACATACGAAGATGAAGAAACAACAATCCACCTTGTGCGAAAGCAATGACCAAGAGACGATGATCTAATATTTACTATTTCAATCACATGTACTGAAATTGTAATCTTGATGAGGACTCCAAGTTTGCTAAATAAAGCTTTAAGCTTCTCCCAATCTGATACTGTAATGCCTTAAAAAAATAGAAAACTTTGTAAGTGCTTTTGCAGCATTGCCATCTTTGATGATCACATTCACTTCCAAATCCAAAATATTCTTTTCCATAATACCTCTTTTTTAGCTTAATCCACCACCAATCTTTACATTATTCTGCCACTTACTAGTCTTCCAAGTGTACATTTTTTTTTGCAAAGCAATTATTGAATGTTTTACCTTAGTCTTTGAAGTTGAAATACAGGATTTGCAAATCTGCATTGGTGATGCAGTAGGATGCTGCAATAGCCAAAACAAAAAAAATTGGTGCATGCCTTATAAAAATGTCAAAGAAAGCTACTGGTTGTAGTTAAAAGTAGATAAAAACCACCATTAAGCACTAGCTTTGAGAAGCAGCAGACAAAGTACTTGCCTTTGTGAATATCCTCATGACAAATGAAGGAAGGTTCTTTTATCGTCCGCGGAGGCCAATCGGCCTATGGGACCCAAATTACACGGGTGCAGCAAGCCCGTTGCTACCCGGATTAAAAAACCCCCCCTTAGGAGGGAAAAACCGTCGCAACAACAAATCTGTTGGCAGCTGTACAAATATACATATATACACATGAATTCCTGGCACCTCAGATAGGCGCCCGGGGGCAGAGGTGAGTCCGCAGATCCAAAACCTCCTGGAGGTAGGAGCCAAGGGATCGAACTGATGGCGTACTGAGTAGCTCGTGCAGGATCAGGCCAGGTCGCACCAAGAGAATGTAGCGAGCCCGAACGACTACTATAGGTCGGGATGACTCACGGAAGGCATGGCTTTCATCCTCAACAACCTCCAGTGGGCAACACTGACAAAGCCTGTCCTGGCGCATCTCTCCAACCCACCGACCCGTCTCAAGCCAAAGATAGTGGGCCCCTGTTCGAATGGACGCGATAATCCTGCGCTTCTTCATGGGCAACTGAGAACGCAGGTAGAGCTGTGGGCCTCGAACCAGGGAATTTTAGTTTCACGGCAGGATAGAAAATAATGCGTCACTATGGAACACAGATCGAAAGCAATAACGATATTATCCTGCTCTTTCTAAAGGTCTCTACATGAGCAATGCAAGTTATCAAACAACAACTGTTCATCGTGTATGAAACAGAGAAAGACATGAAGAGAAGAAATTACATATATAGCATCTATTATAAGTTTTCAAAAGAAGCTCTCTCTCTCTCTCTCTCTCTCTCTCTCTCTCTCTCTCTCTCTCTCTCTCTCTCTCTCTCTCTCTCTCTCTCTCTCTCTCTCTCTCTCTCTCTCTCTCTCTCTCTCTCTCTCTCTCTCTCTCTCTCTCTCTCTCTCTCTCTCTCTCATGAGCAATGCAAGTTATCAAACAACAACTGTTCATCGTGTATGAAACAGAGAAAGACATGAAGAGAAGAAATTACATATATAGCATCTATTATAAGTTTTCAAAAGAAGCTCTCTCTCTCTCTCTCTCTCTCTCTCTCTCTCTCTCTCTCTCTCTCTCTCGATGGCGCACTCTACTAGGGCAAAGAAAGCTGATGGGAACTCTGATGGTGGTGTGGGGTCGAAGGCAGCTACCAAGGCGCTCCCTGCAGGGTCGGGGGGTGCTGTCACAGCAGCCAGGCAGGCCCACAAGAATAAAAAACAAGGAAAAACGACTGCATCTTTTGGGAATAGGTCGGACTGTGATTCCGGGGGTATCAGGGCCAGAGGCTGCGGCAAATTTGGGAACAGGGCCAGTTAGGGTCGGGGAGGCAGTTGCACCCATTTCGACCTCTGTAACAGGGGGCGTGGATGCATCTATCTCTGTAGCAGGGGATGTTTTGGGGGCGGCAGCACCTGTCATGGTTTATGATGTTGGATCTGTGGCATCAGTCTGGAGACCCATTGAGCAGAATACAGGGGCTGTTACAAAGGAAGACCTTCTTCTGGCTGTAGGGCAGATGCGATTATCAATGGAGCATTCAATAGCAGCAATGAAAACGGCTATGGAGTTCTCAGTTCAAGGTATGATGAATGACCTTAAATCATTTCTTCTTGCCCAAGTTCAGAGAGAAATGGAAGAATGTAAGAGCGGGATGATCCAAGAAGTAGCCTTGTTCAAACAAGAAATGAGAGAGGAGTTCGAAGTGTTTAAGCAGGGATTTGTGTCTCCACTGGAACAGCCCAACGATACTTCTAGGGGAGGCAATGATATGCTGGAAATAAAAAATCAGTTAGCAGATTTCATGGAGGAGCAAGAAAGGAAGGAAAAAGCCCTAAATCTTAGAATCATTGGACTTCCTGAAGAAGCCGGTGAGAAGACAGCTGATATAGTATCGTCCTTTTGTAGACAGGAATTACAAATCACTGAAGCTGGCATCACTGAGGCATTCCGAGTTGGAAAGCAGACCGACAGGGACCGCCACATTATTGCAAAGTTCCGCTCAAGGGAAGATAAAATCAATGTGCTGAAGAAGAAGATTCTATTGAAAGGCAAAAAGGTATGGATAAATGATGATTTCACTAAGTTGCAATTCCAGGAGTATAAAGAGCAGTTACAAATATTTAAAGAAGCCAGACAGAGTGGAAAGCGAGCATTTTGGCGTCGTGGAAAAGTTTTAGTGGAGCAGGGTGAGGCATAGGAATTCGACACCACCAGGATTGTCTGCTGGAACATAAACAGTTTAAATTCAACGAAGGTACAGATGATGGGGGATGTCTTGAGCAGGGCAGATTTAATATTTTTTCTGGAAACATGTGAGAATGAAGAGCGAGGTTTAGCTGAAATAGCAGGTTTTGATTTAGTACATTCTGTTTGGAATTTTAAGCATTGGAGGCTGAAAGGTCATGGAGGGATTGCGTGTTTTGTAAGGCATGAGATGAAGCACTTGGTAAAGCTGGTACAAGGTTTTGGATCTAAACAGCATATTTGGGTGGAGATTGTGGGACAGAAGGGAAAGATATATATTGCTGGATGTTATTTTCCGCCACGTGAATCACCAGTTTATAACAAAGGGATATTGGACATGGATGATCCTTTCTTTGAATTAGAGCAGGATATTCTTAAATTGTTACCGCATGGAGAAACACTTGTTTTAGGGGATTTCAATGGTAGGACAGGGGGCAAACAAGCAGCAATTGCCAGCACAGATGGGGAACCATTGTGGCTGGAAATGATTGACACAGATGAATTAGTGCAGAGTGGATGGAGCCGAGTATCAGCAGATAAGATAAGATGGCCCACGCCTCAAGGCAACCATCTCTTGAATATGTGTACCGGGTTAGATTTGGTAATTTACAATGGGATAAGCAGGTATCCAATGTCAGGGGAATATACATGCAGGGGTGCTAGTGTGGTTGACTTAGTGTTGGCTAGGCCGCAATTTGTGGATCAGATTGTAAGCCTGGAAATTGGAGATGAGAGATCGGAATCCGACCATGCGCCTATTTTTCTTTCGTTACAGGTTGGTAAATATATGGTGCTTGAGGAAGTAGCTGGTCACTGTCCAAAGATTGTCATGCGTTTTCATAAGGCTGAGCAATATGAGGCCACGTGTGAGGCGTTGGCAGGGGGTATTGAATGGCCTGATAATGCAGAGAGCATTAGTGCAAAGCTCAGTACTCTAGTGTTAGATGCAGCAAAAAAGTGCTATGTGTCCCAAAGGAAATTAAAAGGTTTACCGTGTAACAGTTGGTTTGACATGGAGTGCAAAATGAAAAGACGGGAGTTTAAGGCAGCTAGGGGGGAAGCCAGGAAGATAGCTAAACGGGAGTATATGAGAGTGGTGAAATCAAAGAAAAAGAAATTTCTGTTCGAGAAACATAAGCAGATGGTGAGTGAGTTGGTAACAGAGCCTAAGAGATTTTGGAACAGAATCAAGCCGAGGTTAAAACACTTTTCTGTGTTGGGAAGGGAAGAGCTTTTGGGTTACATCGCGCATTTGTACCATATTCCGGGTGTTGATGATTCACAGGTGTTTTGCACGGGTGCTGGGGGTTGGGAGTTCACATTGGAAGATATACAGGGGGGTCTGAAAGCACTATCAAATGGGAAAGCAGCAGATAATATGGGATTAGTGGCTGAAATGTTCAAGTGGGCAGGACCGGTGGTGCATGAAGTTTTATGGAAATTGTTGAACGCAGTTTTACAGGAAGGGTTCCCGCATAGTTGGCAAGTGAATAGGGTCATTCCATTGCATAAAGCAGGAGACGAAAAAGATCCCAACAATTACAGAATGATTATGGTTAGTAATCTTTTTGCAAAACTTTTTGCTACCATAGTAAATAAAAAAATTAGTGGTTGGGCCGAGGAGAGCAACGTCAGGGCAGTTGGACAAGCAGGGTTCAGACCCAAAAAGTCAACAATAGATCATTTAGTTACCTTGCGTGCAATGATTGACTCCGTTACAGGTACCAGAAGGCCTTTATATGCGCTTTTTGTAGACTTTACAAAAGCTTTTGATACAGTGCACAGGGGCAATCTTTGGGAAAGGATGGAAGTGCTTGGGATTCCAGCTGAATTGAGAAGTGCGGTAAAAATGCTTTATGAGAAGGTTCTAGTTCAATTGTCTTTTCCGTATTCAGGGGCAGGGTCAGACGAGGTAAGTAGTAATGTGGGGGTTAAGCAGGGATGTCCTATGTCTCCTACGCTGTTTGGTTTGTTTATAGATCAACTAGAGAATTGGATGGGCCGGTATGGTGGAGATGGTATGGCACTGGGGGGGTATGTGTTGAAGTTGTTGTTATATGCAGATGACATTGTTATTCTGTCCAGGACGGTGGAGGGTATGCAGCGACATCTAGATGCCCTTTCCTTTTTCTGTGAAGATAAGGGTATGAAGGTGAACTTATCTAAAACTAAACTGATTGTCTTTGGAGCGCTCAAAGTAGGGCATCTTAGGTTCATATACAGAGGTGAACAGGTGGACATTGTAGACGCATATAAGTATCTAGGGATACAGGTGGATAAGACTCCAAGTTGGAACCAGGCAGTGGAACAGAGAGTGAATAGTGGCCTGAAGGCACTATACAGCATGCAAAGAAGGTGTGGGAAAGCTGAGATTTGGAACTTTGAGTTAAAGAGAATGTTATACAAGGTGCTAGTACAGACGGTAGTGCTATATGGTTGTGAGGTTTGGGCACCTGGACTTGCGGAAGATACATGGAAAAAGGTGGAAAAGATTCAGAAGAAATTTTTTAGAAGTGAATTAGGGGTTAAGGCACAAACCCCTTATGACATGATGCTGGCGGAGTGTGGTATGATGCCACTAGAAGCGGAGGCTCTGTGCAGAACCTTGGAGTATGTATGCAAAGTGCAGACGGACATGCAGGAGGGGAGTTTGCCTAGAGTTGCTATGGAGGTCACAAACCAAAAAGGGTGGTATGCAGATGTGCAGGCCTGGGTGAGGAAATGGGGGTTGGAGTTTAATGACTTGTGTGTGTATCGCGGAGACATCAGAACTTGGGTCCAGGAGCAGGTGATTCGTAAATCATGGTGCATCCCTGAGGTGAAGAAAACATACTATAAGGAATGTATAAACCCTCTGCTTCAACAACCGAGGTATTTAAGTGAAAGTATATCACTCAAGTACAGGCATGCAATCTGTAGGATGAGACTCAGCTCTCACAGATTGGGAGTGGAAGTGGGCAGATGGAGTAATATACCTCATGAGCTTAGGGTCTGTCAGCTATGTGATCTGGGAGAGGTGGAAGATGAGGGTCATGTTCTTTTACGATGTCCGCAATACTCAGGTCTTCGTCATAAGCATCATATCAGCTGTGAGGACTTGGTCACTTTTTTCGGTCTCTCAGGAAACATGATAGGTAATTTTATAATGGAAATGATAGAACGAAGGGATAAACTTTTAAAAAAGGCAGGAGATGAGGAGATAGAGGAAGAGGAGTGGGAGAGATCCGATGCATTCCTTTCTGAGGATGCATTGGAAGATATCTTTTATAATGTTCATTGTACTGTCACGAACGTCTCATAGACCTGGTGGTCTGCAGACGTATTAATATCATATTTCATTTCAAAATTTCTCTCTCTCTCTCTCTCTCTCTCTCTCTCTCTCTCTCTCTCTCTCTCTCTCTCTCTCTCTCTCTCTCTCTCTCTCTCTCTCTCTCTCTCTCTCTCTCTCTCTCTCTCTCTCTCTCTCTCTCTCTCTCTCTCTCTCTCTCTCTCTCTCTCTATACAGACATACATGACCCGCTCTGGTTAGAGTATATGGACAAGGATGAACTGATATCTAATGGGTGGAATAGACAATCACAGGATCACACCATTACCAGAACTGGTCGGTTCCTTTTGACCCTTTGCTGCAGTGCTAACATGATGATATGTAATGGATTGGATAGATTCCCTGGGACGGAGAGGACTACGTGTAGATCCGGGGAGCATTGTTGACTATATTATAATGGCGAGATCAAACATTACATCATATCCGAGGAATTTCAGGTTATGGAGGAACGGCTAGAATCGGATCAACGCCGTTGAAGCTCACAATGGATATCAATACACCAGATTGTCAGATAAAGGAAATAATACAGCAAGGATATTGTCTTAGACCTGGTTTGAAAGATTGCTACAGGGCTAAGCTGGAGCAAGATCTGGAATCCATTAAGTGGGATGCAGACTTGTCAATGGCTAGCAAGCAATTATGGGATCTGCTTTCAGGTACCGCCAAAGAGGTTTTTACCTCTAAGCGTGCTCGGAAAGGGCTACCGTGTAATGCATGGTACGACCAAGCTTGTAAGGAAGCAAAAGCTCAATGGAGAAATAGCCATGGCATGGTAAAAGAATATTATAGAAAAGAATATAGAAAGATAATTCGGCAAAAGAAAAGGCAGTTTACTTATCATAAACAGGAGTCTCTGTGCAACAGCTACCTATTGGAACCCAAAAGTTTTTGGAACACACTGCGCAAGAGAAGAAAACAGGAATTCCCTTTGTTGTCGGATGTGCTTTGGAAACATGTATATAATCTCTATCATGATTCAGAAGGGAATTCCGATTCTACCCACTATAACAGATCAAACTTATTGATTTCAACAGAAGAAGTAGCGGATGGCATATCACGTTTGGCAAACGGTAAAGCCAAGGATCTTCAAGGTCTTTGCGCGGAACATATCAAATGGGCAGGGCCCAAAATCCATCCTATTATTTCAGATCACGTTAATCCAAAGCGATGTCACAAGGAATCCCTCAACAATGGCAGATTAATCGGGTGGTACCAGTGCATAAAGGTGGTGCAGCGGGGGAAATTAATAATTACAGAACAATACTGGTAAGTGGCTTGTTAACGAAGTTGCTGGCATCTATTTTGGAGAAGAGAATTAGTATGTGGGCGGAGAGTAATCACAAAAGATCGAAAATGTGCAGGCGGGTTTCCGTCTTTGGAAGATCTCACGATGGATCATTTATTAGTGCTCAAATCAATATTTGACGCGCTTAAGGGACTAAGAAGCACGCATATGTAGCCTTTGTGGATTTTAGAAAGGCATTTGATAGAGTGCCTAGACCTAAATTGTGGGAGAGATTGGAGAAATTAGAGGTGCCGAACAATTACGGCAAAATTGCAAGTATTATATGAAAAGGTATTGATCTGACTTTCCTTTCCCTCTCTCGTAGAAAACCCGTAATATATTGATAGCAATATGGGGGTCAAGCGGGGCTGCCCAATGTCTCCCACTGCTGTTTGGATTGTTCATTGACAGCGGTCTTGAGGGCTGGTTACATGACAATTGCCCGAGGGGACAGATATTTCTGACTATGTGGTGCGAGATACTAATGTATCTTTGATGGCGTAGTTATTTTTTTGCCGGATCACCGAACACATGCGAAACATTTAGATGGGCTGGCCCGCTTACGTGATACCGGGAATGCAAGTGAACTTGGATAAGACAAATATCATGACGGTAGGGGCACTTAAGCAGGGAATTATTTCAATATAAAGGGAGCTACGGTGAATACACCGTGATTCCTATAAGTACTTGGGGTTGATTTTCCACGGGAACCATAGATGGAACATGTGCATACAGCAGAGAATCGATGGGAGTTATAAGGCTCTTTATGCTATGCGAGCCTATGCCGAGAAGCACATTTATGGTCTTGGTCACTTAAGCGTAAACTTTTTGTTTCACTAGTACGAGTGTAGCATTATATGGCGTTGAGATATGGGGGCCTAGCCTCTCACGGGGATTATGGGATGATTTAGAGCAAATTCTAAAGAAATTCATACGCCTTTGAGATAGGGGTAAAAGCTCGGACTCCATATCAAATGATGTTAAGCTTGAATGTGGGCTAATGCCTTTAGAAGGAGAAGCGTTAGTCGGATGCATTAGATACCTGAAAAAAGTGGATACCATGGACATCACAAGACTCCCCCACAAGGCCCTTTTGGTTAGCAAGGATAAAGGATGGTTTCAAGATGTTGTAAGATGGCTAAGGAAGTGGGATATTGACTGGCAGGAGGCACTTTTGGTAGGCAATAACTTGAGACAATGGGTTTTTGGTAAGGTATACAAGAAGATGTGGTCTCAACCTAAAACAAAAATGATTCTATACAGGCAAAGCATGAATCCTAGTTTGGGAATAGCCAAGTACCTACATGAGAACATCTCTATAAAGAAAAGGCATGCAATAGGACGAATACGTCTTAGCTCGCATCATTTGGGAGTGGAAACTGGTAGATGGGGACATGTTATCCCTAGGATGGAGAGATATTGTAAGATTTTAAGGGAAGAACAAATAGAAGATGAAGAACATGCATTGCTTCATTGTAGTGCTTATCATGCATTAAGAGCACAACATGGGATTAATGCCCAAGATCTTTGTACCTTCTTTACCTTGGGAGGAGATAAGATTGGGGCATATATATTAGAATTGATGAGATGTAGAGAGAATTCTCTGAAGAGATTGAATAACATTATAGAGGATGATAATATGTTGAGTGAGAGTGACGAGTTAGATGAGGATTCTGAAACTCATCTACTCTTTTATGATGATGTGTAAAAGTTTGGTTGTCTTTTAGGCCTTTGAGGCCTCCCAAAGACTTAATACACTTCACTTCACTTCTCTCTCTCTCTCTCTCTCTCTCTCTCTCTCTCTCTCTCTCTCTCTCTCTCTCTCTCTCTCTCTCTCTCTCTCTCTCTCTCTCTCTCTCTCTCTCTCTCTCTCTCTCTCTCTCTCTCTCTCTCTCTCTCTCTCTCTCTCTCTCTAGTAGCAATCTGGTAAAATCTTGATTCATGTGTCATAGATGGGGTCTAGAAGCTAAATTAATGATATGTGAAAGATGCTTAAGTTAGAACTTTTATATGCTAGATGCAGAAAATGGATAGAGGACATACCATCTTTCGTCTGATGGATTTTGCATCTTCTAGTTCGTTTGAACTATAGTGGAAAGAAGAAACAAGTTTCCACTAATAACCAAATGCCCCCTCTCTTTAAGTATGTGGATTGGTGTTCTTGATCCTATTTTGCGGTTGACTTTGTTGTGGAGGTTATGTTTGAGCGCGTCATGGCATTTTAAGCACTTCTAAATGAAATGGCGGCAGATTTTGGAGTATTATGAAACTGCTATCAACCAGACAATATGGCAATCATGTGTAAAGAAATTGCATGGCTAGAGTAAAAGTTGGCAGAATGTTATATAGATGTAGAGCTAAGTATAAAACATTCTTCTGGATCTATATGTGCGTGCCCACAAGGTAGTGGAAATAGTTCCTTCAAAAGTTGGCATTTAGCACGTAAAAATGGCATTTTAGAACTCATGTATAGATCACGTTATAATAATATTCACTACTTTCATGGCTTATCTATATTTCTTTCTTTCTATATGTTGGTTGTGAATTGCAATAAGATAGCTAAATTGTCACATGTTTCAATTATGTCCAGCTCCATTCCTGGCAGAGCTATCTGCTCAACTGTATCAAGGTCTATGTATTGTATGTATTCCATTTTTTTGTAGGTATCCAATAGACTTGTCCATGTACTGGCTCAGACCATGCCTGCCAGTATGAAATCCCATCAATGAATAGCTTAACTTCTTCAATGATAAATACATGTGTTCTATCGTTTTAGTTTTTTGCTCTAGAGAAATGATATCTTTTACCTACTTATATGGCTATCTAATGTAAACTGGCAAGGATTTTTTCCCCCAGGTTTTGTGGTAACATTTAACTATTTGTTGGTTTAATAATTGTCTTTAGATCTATATGGCTTTAGATAATATGTTGATGAATGGCGTAGGAATGAGCACGGCTCCAATGGAGTTATTAGTCTAGTTTTTTTCATTGCGCATATTAATTAAACTACAATGCAACATAATTGGGATTTCATCCAAAACTGAGAAAGATGATCGTACACAAGAAATGACTTGTGAAAATTGGTTTATACCCGCCTCCCTTCTTTTTTGAGGAAATGGAAGGGTTTTCTATTAATCATAGAAAGAGTGCATCGTAGAAAAGGTAAAATTGTCCACCCTTTAATGTTTTGAAAATAAATGCTATTCCCAATAGACCAAAACAACAATTCTATACATTTCTACTTTACTTTGATAAAATATCTGTATCCTCAGCCTATGGTAGAAGCCTAGACAGGAATACCACTTCGTTCTACCATGTCGGGGAGCCCATATAGCTATAAGGCCGTCAAAAATAGCAAATCTTATCGGCTCCAGCTTCTAAGTCTGGTCCCACTGGAAGTCTGCATCAAAATTTTGAGCTTACTCGATACCATTGGCAAGAAACTGATATGGGTCAAACTCTTCATTCTCTTCCTCAATAATCACCAGGTTCGAAGCCACTTGAGTCCACTTTCCAGCCGATATCATTCCAATCAGGTGGAAAAGCAAAGTACCACAGGGGAGGAGTATTAGTGAAAAGGATTAAGACCTCACATTGAGCATTATGCTTAGCCTTGCAATGATAATATATATCCTGAGTTTTAGTAAGCAATCATTCGTAATAGGGCAGGAATTCATCTATCTAGCATGAGAGCTTGGAAGCCATTCCAAAGGAAGGGTTTCAACTGGAGAAGATCTAGAGTAATAGTAGTTGATAAAGGCCAGAGATGTTTATGGGTAAAAATCTCCATTGAAGCTGCATATGGGGACAAGTTTTTCAAAGTCTGGCTTACAATTCATCTTGCTCGTGAGCGCAATCAGCATTCCTATAAGCAATAAAAAGATCATTAGAAAGAAGTATGTCATCACAGCAAAAGACATTGTGTAATCCAATAAATTTCCCAATTTTTTTCCAATTCTTGTTCGATTTGTCCCTAATTTATATGAGCCATGGCAGTTCTGACACTTTCAATTTGAAAGGACAGTCCATGTCTACTCCCTTATGAGAATAATTAATCTGGCCATGTGCTTCCAGATGACCCAATAAGCAATTTGCTTGATAATTTTAAGACATCTATTGGTGCCTTTAACCAAGTCCATTGGGGTAGCCCAGTTACCCAAATTTGTCTTGAAGATAATGGTCAAGCCACCTCCAAAACCCTCAATTTTAGAGCAATCAAATATGTGAACTATACTTTCATTAAGATGATCACACAACTTGCACTTGGAATTAAACTACGATTTTATTATTTTAAAATTATTCCATCATTTTGAAATGTAGAAATAGTAACAACCCCAATTTCATCACATGTGGCATATAAATACTTTTTATTACCAACCTTAATTCTAACAGGTCAAAACCTACAAGTGAACACTTAGTTAATTACAAGCCTATATTCCACATAGTGAATTACAAGTAACATAACATTTATACTCATCATAAGTAATTCATAAGACACACACACCACACTACATTGCTTGGTTGGGCCCTGCCCCCAACCACCTTACATTGCGTCTGTTGGGATTTGACCCCCAACAGTACCGAGTGCGATTCTGGGCGGTCTCGAACTCGAGACCACATTGCTAAGGAACTAGTGTGTTACCACTAGACCAAACGCCCAGACGCACTCAGGAGTACTATTATCCTTTACTCAATTAACTCTCATACATTATTTTCCTTTTTCGGCTATCTTGTCCAATAACAATAAAACTTAATTCTTCACAGAGAGTGGAAGCTTCATGTTCCCCTTTCTCATATCAAACTTGCCTTTTCTGGGGTTCCATGAGATCAACATGAGACTTATTTCCACCCATTGGGGCAGATCACTTGTATCATACCTCCACTGCTTATTGAAACAATCTTTGTAGCGTCCTTTTACAGTAATAGCTTCTCTTCCACTGACTGGGCACCACCATTCCACGTGCACCTTGTTTCTGTTAGGGCTATTAGCTTCCCTACAAATGCCCGAGATGGTATACACTAAGCATATAGGATAAGTATCTTCATCATTTGGTCTCATGCAATCAAATATTAGCCATATTTTAGATCCATCTTGGGATCACATGGATCATATGGAGCAAGTCCATAACACTTGGAATGCTCTTTTTTAGGTCCAACATAGTGTTCTTCTTCTTCCTCCTCCTCCTCTTCAGACTTCTCTATCATCAAGTGGATTGGCTACTGATTAGGTTGGAATTGACCATGGTCGAGCCTCCATCGGGTTTGAGGTCACCAACCCTCTATAAGGACAGTCTTGCTTGTGTCAAAACTCCCCAAAAGAGTGTGAACTTCACTTCAATACTTTACAAGGGCTTTGTTGCATGGTCTCCTCTCTGGTGCAATGTGTTTATCTGCTAAGGATTTCTCCCAGTACTTTATATATTCCATTATCCCTTCCATAGTCCGCACACAATCCTTCACTTCCTCTAATGGTTTCATAGCCTTAGGCTCTCTTGTTGACACCATTGGTTCACCTTTCACATCCTCTTTCCAAATCAATATAGTGTATTTTGCGTGGCAAAAACCGTGACAAATAAGGGTTATCCCAGAAAGTCAAGTAGAATTTAGCGGGTAGTCCATCAGGCCCATGACTTTAATCTTTTTCCATTTTCTTGAGGGCATAGATAACTTCAACTGCATCAGGGGTATCAACTATACCATCATCTATCATTTCAGTGGCTGGAATTTGGGAGAAGTTATTCATCTTATTTTTTATTTCTTCCTTTATTTCATTCTCACTGAACAGGCTGGAATATTGGGTGAGGAATTCTTGTCTAATGTCATCCTCATTATTTAATTGATTTTCCTCCTTAGTGGTAACTGAGGATAATGGAGTTGTTACTCAGCCTGATTTTGGCCACCCTAAAGAAGTACCCCGAGCTTCCATAATCCATTTGATTGTACTGCTTAGTTTTCGCACTTAGGGCCATTCCCCTAACCTCTTTCTCCTCTATGGCATTAATCTAATTTTCAAGGGTAATCTCCTATCTATGCAACTCAGCCTTGCGAATGAACTCCAATATTTTCTGCCTAGTTTCTTTCATTGCTAGCAGCAAAGTGTTTTTTTAATTTTTTTCTATGTGAATTTTTGGTGCCTAACTCTTCCCCCATTCTTTTATCCAAGACTTACTATCCTTGATTTGTTTGCCGAAATTCTTAATGCTTTGGTGTTCCCTATAGCAGGAAGGGTCATATAGTATTGCTCAAAATCCCTATAGAAATCTGCATTATTTAGCAGAGAGCAGTTAAATCTGAAAGGGAAGTTGTTGGCCTTGGGGTCTTAGCCAGACTAGGATTTGAGGGTAGTGATTAGAGAGAATATTAGTCTCATCTCCAGTGACTAGGCAACCATCTAGAATATGGATACTCGGTGTGATGATCCCAGAATCTATACGATGCTCCCATTGTACAAATACGGGGAAATTCCCCTCCCTCGGCGACTACATCATTATGGAAGTGCCCTCCATCTAACTCGAACCACTTGGGATGGCCAAGTGTCCGGGTGAAGGACACGAGGTGTCATTCGTCCCATGCCCTTTATGGGAATTCTATACAGTGGAAGTGTATATACATGTTAGCACCTAGCAAGCATACACAAAATAATATACCACCATGAAGGGTGGTCCATCCGTATTCCATATAAGCAACAATACAATGACAATATAACATAACAAATGCACCATAAATACGGCTCGACCCCGGGCTCAGTCTCGAGAGGAGTGGACTGACGGTTAGGGCCTCCAATAACAACAGACAGAAGTATAACATGGCATTGACTGGCATAGAACAATGGCTAGGGTAGTCCACTCCATCCGTCCCTCATGTGCACACTTTGCAAATAGGCTGAATCATGCTATGGCATGGTTGTAGCCTTTTGGAGACGTAATCTCATGGAGTCACCCTATGAGACTACTGCGGGTTACATCTCCCCGGTCCGACGAGGCAGGAAAGGGATGAATCCCCTCCAGAATCATAATGGTTCCATGGGTGTGCTAGAGGATATGTGCCACCCGGGTGCACATGCATCATGTACCGGACTTACCCCCCTAAATCTATACCGAGTCCAGGACGTCCCTATAGGCACATATCCTGCGACATAGTGGGTGTCAAACCCCTATCCGGCCCATACGTAGTAGAAGCCCCAGTAGCCACGCTCAGCAAGGCTCCGCCCCCACTTCACCAGTTCTGACCGTTAATTTGGTGCTGAACTGCATCATAGCATCTACAGCTCGGTGGGCTCTTGTTCACAGGCTGCATTTACTGGGTCTTAAGGATTCTAAATAGAACATGTCTACTACTACTGAGCTTTTCAGGTCTCTACCCACCCTTAATCCCAAGCCTCCAGTAGGAACAAAGAGAAAACATAATCATAAATAAAACATCCATCATTATTTTAGTAGCACATAAAAGAGAATTTACCCATCCATCTAGTCATACAAGGGTTAGCTGAAGCACAAACTATCTAGAGACTAACCAGCCTCTTGGCTAGAGCCATTATCTCGAAAGGCTTCCATCCTTTAGGTCTGGGTGCAGTGGCAAGTAGCTCCTCCCATATCCAACTCTTCCCAAATCGATGTGGGGCAGAATTGGAGGGTAGGGCCCCACTTGCCCCCTAATTTTAGCAAGTCCCCTATGGCCAATCAAATTGGGACAGGTGGCACTCCTTAATTGGGTTACATTTACTAATTAAGGATATTATTTACTAATTAATAGCATTAATTAGTCTAATTAGCTTAACTAACTTATTAACAATTTAGGATAGCTAACAAAAGCCCTTTTAGGTTAGCCCAAGTTATCCCCTAACGACCCATAAGGCGTAATTATACTCTAATGGCAGGTCATAATATTTATACATATACTGTATAATTACATGGAACGCCATATTCTCCCTCCCCCCTTGGAATAATGTTGTCCTTGGCATTGGGGTTAATTAGGTAACAAGAACAATTAAGTTATAAAAGGCAAAATTACTTCATGAGGTAATACAGAGTTACATAAGCTGATCAGTGATCAAAGTGATATGACAAAATTATACAAAAAGGGTACACATGCACGCAACATCAAAAACAACAAGAGATGGTCCTAGACGAAAGGCCACGAAGCTTTTGCAAATACCACAGTACGCACTAGTGGCCTACAGAATTACAGTACATCAGTACTTATAAAATAATTTGAATAGTATGCTTGAAGGGACCACCCCCTTAAAGAAAAAGAAATTGGAATGAAGAAAATCCTATCATGCCTAAGGTTTGCATTTTGTCCCGGCGTAAGGAATGGCAATGTTCCCATTATAGCCGTCGATGAACGCGTCCTATCATGAATGCCTATATGCGCATTTCCCCCTCTAGGATGCATCTAGCCCATCCCCTTACATGATCCCTGTCGGATCAAACATGCACATGACCCCTGCCGGATCCACAATGCATTGCTTACCATTGGCGTCGGAGTCGATTGCATCATGAATGGTTCGGCCTTGGCATTGCCACATAAAATCTAGGTAAGCCTTGTCCAAATCCGCTTTAAGAACCTAGGTTGCATCCTCTATTGGTAAGTGTTTCCACTTAACCAAATACTGCAATATTGGAGTCATGTGGGTCTGCTTATATGCACGATCAAGGAGAGCCTCAAGAACAATCTCCAACTAATCTTCCATCATCTGAAGAAGTGTTGGCGTATTGATGATTTCTTCCGGATCGGGTGTATGCTTCTTGATGAAAGACTTTATGGACCTTCAGATGTGCGGGTAATTTCAACCGGTAGGCTTGGGAGTCTATCCTCTCAATTATCTCAAAGGATCCCACCCATCTAGGTGCCAGCTTCTTACAATTGCCAATTTTGAGCTTGGTTTGCTCCACCTGAATCTTTAGCCATACGGATTTAGCAACTTGAAATTCTCGTGGCGTCCGATGCCTATCGGCAAGGCCCTTTTGCCGGGTTCGAGCAACTAACAAATACCCTCGAACTTCCTCGACCAAAGCCTTCATATCTGTAAGTAACTACTGAGAGACTTCCACCTTGGAAACCGGATTATGCCATGTGTCTGGAGTAAGGCATTGATAGCCATAGTTGATCATAAAAGAAGACATCCTTGAGGACTCCTATTTAGTACTGTTATAAGCAAACTCCACCAAATGGATATAATCTGCCCATTGGGATTGCTTGTTCCAGACATAGTTATGTAGCATATCTTCTATTATGGGATTGGTATGCTCGGTTTGGCCATCCGTCTGCGGGTGGTAAACCATGATCATGGCAAGCTTAGTTTGAATAGTGCTAAAGAAATCCTTCCAAAATGCACTAACAAACTTAGGATCCCAGTCCAATATAATGGTACGGGACATCCCATGAAGGTGGAATATCTCTCTTGTGAACAACAAGGCGGTGTCTATTGCGATGTCCGTGGTTCGACATGGCAAGAAATGTGTCATTCCGTAGAGTGCGCGGATGTCCCATGATGAAATCCATGGTAATAACTTCCCCGCTTTGCATTAGAAACATCCAAGGGATGCAATTCTTTTGGGATGCGCAATTGTTTTGCCTTTGTCTGTTGACATACCTTACACTGCTTAATGTATGTCGCAATGTGCCTCTTCATCCCTGGCCAAAAATAGCTGGAGCGGATCTTAAAATATGTCTTCATAAATCCTGCATGCCCCGCTATAGGACTGTTATGTGTGTCGTGGAGAATGAGCTTGCGTACTCCTGATGTTTCCGGCACATATAACTTGTTCTTACAATAAAGAAGGTTACCTTCCTTCTAGGGTGTTGCTGGTTTCATCATCCCGTCAGCCAAGGCTTCCCTCATTTACTTACCAAGGACAAGATGTAGAGGTGGCTCCGACCTACGAGTACTTGGGCATCGAGTTCTCTGCTACCACCCACTGGGATGCTGCCATCAGGTTGTGGGTCACGGCGGGTTGGAAAGCACTATATGCCATGCAGAATAATAGCCACAAGGCAAAGTTGTATGCTTGGGGCCACCAATCACACTTGTTTAGGGCCTTGGTCAAGTCGGTCCTCTTGTATGGGGCAGAAGTATGGGGTCCGGTGATATCCCTCAACACCTGGAATGACCTCGAGCAGGTGCAGAAAGCCTTCTTGGCACGAGCCCTTGGGGTAAAGTCCACAGTTCCATACCAGATCCTACTCTAGGAGATAGGTTCTACCCCTTCAACGGGCTGCATTGGAATGCCATATCATTTACTTCCAGATGGTGGTCGCTATGGGCGATACATGTTTGCCCAACCTTGCTTTGGCCATGTCGATGGGAAGGACAAGCAAGCTCAGTGGTTCTCACATTGGGGTGTACAGGCAAACAGATGTGTACAGGTACGGACAAAGAAAGATCACAAGGCACTTAAGATGTACCTGGATGCTACTTTCCCTCGCAAACTCTGGGATGCAGATGCTCTGACGCACGTTAAGCTGGCACACTATCAGTAGCAAGTCAACCCTAGACTCACGAGAGGCCCACACCAGTACTTGTACACACATTTGCCCATGAAGAAGCGCAGACTTATAGTTTTCATTCGCACGGGTGCACATCGTCTCCGCATTAAGACAGGACGTTGGGCTTGGGAAGCACGGGAGGACAGGCTTTGCCAGTGTTGCCACCAGGGTGCCGTTGAGGATGAATGTCATGCCCTCCAAATCTGCCCAGCGTCTGCCCATATCCGAGAACGGTATGTTCGATTACTAGTGTCTGGCCAACCATTGCATGAATTATTGAATACGGCATCAGTGGATTTGTTGGGGTCATACCTCCAGGAGGTTATGGATGCACGGACTCAGTTGTGTCCTCTAGGACAGTATTGAACTATCCTATACAATTGTACAACATGCCAGCATCCTTATTACTACTAAGGCTTTTCCCTCGAAAACCATTCGGGGCGGGGGTTTTTTAATCTGACAGTAATACGCTTGCTGCTCTCTTTTTATTTAGGTCCCATAGGCCAATTGGTCTCCATGGACGATAAAAAATCTATTCTATTCTATTATATTCTATTCTTATAATGGCGTAAAGCTTCTCTCTCCTTATCCATTCTAGCTTCCTTGGATAGACTTTGCCATATTTCCTGAAATTCAGGATCGCGAAGAAGAGTCTGCTCTATCTGCTTATCAAACTCACTGGTGAGAGTGGAAATGGCATTACAATACGTTCGAGTAACAAATATATGCTTGAAAAGAGCGTCGGCAATAACGTTATGCTTGTCCGGCTTATACACAACTTCAAAATCGTATTCTTCTAGAAATTCCATTCATCGTCGTTGCATAAGGTTGAGATGGGGTTGCGTGAAGATATATTGGAGACTTTGGTGATCTGTATCAGAATCGTCTCCCAAGCAAGTAATGTCTCCAAATACGCAAGGCATGCACAACTGCAAGTAATTCCTGGTCATGCGTGGCATATCGCTATTCTGCATCGTTCATCTTCCTATAATCATATGCGATCACCCTACCTTCTTGCATTAATACACCGCCCGTAACGATCTTACTGGCGTCTGTGGCAACCCACTTATCCGTCTGAGGATCTGGCAAGGTAAGAATTGGAGCGCTTATCAAAGCGTCCTTTAATGACTAAAATCCAGCCTAGACTTTCTCTTTCCAATGGGTCATCCAATCTTTAACCTGCTCATGTTTTGTAAGGTCTGTAAGAGGTGCTGCAAGCTTGGAAAATTTCTTAACAAATTTTTGGTAATAGCCCCCCAAACCTAGAAAACTACTGACCTCCGACACCTTCGTTGGAACATGCCAATCTTTTACTGCCTCAATCTTGGCTGGATCCATTGATATGCCATCCGCAGAGACAATGTGTCCTAAGTAATCCACCTTAGTAGTTGCAAACTTGCATTTAGAAAGCTTAGCATAAAGTTGATGGCGTCTCAATTTCTGCAGGGCCAACCGAAGATGAGCTCATGGTCCTCCAAGGTTTTGCTAAAGATAAGGATATCATCGAAGAAAATGATGACAAAGTCATCTAGATACACGGAAGACATCATTCATCAACATCATGAATGTAGCGGGGGTATTGGTTAGCCTAAAGGGCATAACGGTAAACTCATAGTGCCCATAGCGTGTTCGAAAGGCAGACTTATGGACGTCATCCTCTTTAATCATGATCTAATGATATCCTAAACGAAGGTCAATCTTCGTAAAGTAATTTGCCCCTTGCAATTGATCCATCAGATCATCGGCATGCGGTAACACATACAGATTCTTAATTGTGTGCTTATTCAATTGCCTGTAATCAATGCATATGCGCAAGGTACCATCCTTTTTCTTCACAAACAAAATAGGGACACCAAAGGGTGACACACTTGGCCGAATGAATCCCAACTTAAGAAGGTCTTGCAATTGCTTCTTAAGCTCAGTTAATTCTGGTGTGCTCATACGATATGGGGCCTTACTGGTAGGCTTAGTATCGGGTTCCAGTATAATTTCATATTTCACGCCTCTGAAAGGTGGTAATTTTTGAATCTTATTCGGAAAAAGGTCATGGAATTCATGAAGTAAGGCAGCAATTGCTTTGGGCAAGCTTCCAATGATCTCTTCCTGTTTAGAAATGGCCTCCACCGAGGTAAGTCTAACAATGCAAGCAACCTAAAACCTCATGACGGCTTTATCCAACTGACGCAATGAAATACATTGCAGAATTGAAACAACTGGTTTACCTGCTATAGTCACACGATCTCCATTAACCGCATTAAAGGTAACTTCCCGCTTTTCACAATCTATGTTTGTTTTTGCGGCAGCCAAGAACTCCATACCCACAATGAGATCATACTGACCGATGTTCATAATCTCGGCTCCTAGAGCAACGGATGCTCCTGGCAACTGGATGTTCAAATTAATGCGTCAGCCTTGGGTATGACGAACTGCCCCACTAGCCAATAACTGGATACAACTTTGATCTCAAAGGAGTAAGCTATAAGACTTCTGCCAATCTAGGTGAAGCATCCATAAGGATGACAAAAGACTTACTGTCTACTTGGCCAACCATGGATATAACGGAAGGTTGACTATTAGCTTGATCTGTTTCAATAGCGGCATATATGTGGGACTCACCTTGTATATAGTCTGGAGCTTCGTCATCCGCAACGGTTGGATGATCAAATGATGGCAACACATCATCTCAATCCACTTCTACGAGGGCGACTTGTGCAGCTTGGGTAATGGTCTTTTTGAATTCTAAAACTATTTTTCTTTGATCACACCCCTTTGGCTCTAGGGCTTATTTTATGTCGTTTTGACGCGTCCCACCTATGCTCCTTGGTCAATTACTGTCCCCGACGCGTTGGTGCAAAAATCATCTCCATTTAAGTTACCTAGGAAAAGTTATGGCCCTTGGGAGCAAGAGACCTCGTTCTCCCAAAACTTAACATAACTTTACTCTAATAACTCCCACTTTAATCCCTATCTAGCTTATTTCTCTCATAACTAGGCTAGCACCCATCCTAACTATGGAATTGGGGTAGTTTAACCTAAATTAAAGTCCCATACAACTAACCAATCTAACGAGTTAGAATATGGCCAGTGCAATGATCTAGTCCACCAAACTCACGCTCTGATATCATAGTGATGCTCCCAGAATCTATATGATGCTCTCATCGTACAAATACGGGGAAATTCCCCTCCCTCGGCGACTACATCACCACGGAAGGGCCGTTCATCTAACTCAGACCACTTGGGATGGCCAAGTGCCGGGGTAAAGAACACGAAGGTGTCATTCGTCCCACGCCCTTTATGGGAATCCTATACATCGAAAGCACACATACATGTTAGCACCTAACAAGCATACACAAAATAATATACCATCATGAAGGGTGGTCCATCCATATTCCATATAAGCAATAATACAATGACAATATAACATAAGAAATGCACCATAAATACAGCTCTACCCCGGGCTCAGACTCCAAAGAGGTCGAGTGACAGTCAAGGCCTTTGAATAACAACAAACAGAAGTATAACATGGCATTGGCTGGCATAGAACAATGGCTAGGGTAGTCCACTCCATCTGCCCCTCTTGTGCACACTTTGCAGATAGGTTGAATCATGCTATGGCGTGGTCGTAGCCTTCCAAAGACATAATCTCATGGAGTCACCGTATAAGACTACTCTAGGTTACATCTCCCCAGTCCGACGAGGCAGGAAAGGGATGAATCCCCTCCAGAATTATAATGGTTCCATGGGTGTGCTAGAAGATACGTGCTACCCGGGTGCACATGCATCCGTACCCGACTTATCCCCCTAAATCTATACTGAGTTCAGGACATCCCTATAGGCACATATCCTGCGCAGGGGGTGTCAGACCCATACCCGGCCCACACGTGGGTGACCAACTATAAGTCTAGCACACTGTAGGAGCCCTAGTAGCCACGCTCAGTAAGGGTCCGCCCCCACTTCTCCAGTTGTGACCATTATTTGGTGCTGAACTGCATCATAACATCTACAACATGGTGGGCTTTTGTACAAAGGCCGCATTTACTGGTTCTAGCTAGAAACATGTCTATTACTACTGAGCTTTTAGGTCTCTATCTACCCTTAATCCCAAGCCTCCAGGAGGAACAAAGAGAGAACATAATCATAAATAAAACATCCACTATCATCTTAGTAGCACATAAAAGAGAACTTACCCATCCATCTAGTCATACAAGGGTTAGCTGAAGCACAAACTATCTAGAGACTAACTGGTCTCTTGGCTAAAGCCATTATCTCAAAAGGCTTCCATCCTTCAGGTCTGGGTGCAGTGGCAAGTGGCAAGTGGCTCCTCCCTTATCCAACTCTTCCGAAATCGATTTGGGGCAGAATTGGGGGGTAGGGCCCCATTTGCCCTCTAATTTTAGCAAGTCTCCCTTGGCCAACCGAATTGGGCCAGGTGGCACTCCCTAATTGGCTTACATTTACGAATTAAGGATATTATTTACTAATTAATAGCATTAATTAGTCTAATTAGCTTAATTAACTTATTAACAATTTAGGATAGCTAACAAAAGCCCTTTTAGGTTAGCCCAAGTTATTCCCTAATGACCCATAAGGCCTAATTATACTCTAGTGATGTTTCATATATTTATACGTATACTGTATAATTACATGAAATGTCACATTCAGGTTGAAAACATGAAGCCTATCTAAGGTGGAAAAGGTTCTATCCTGCCCAGCTCTCTTGTTTGACCGGGTGTACTTGCTGTTGGAGGAGGGAATGTATCAAGGTTTTTGTCCTGAATTAATTTATTCCAATCTCTTCTTCTTGGTTGGCCATGTTTATCTTATTTCCAAGCTTGAGGTCCGATTGGGAAGTGTTGTTAAAGTCCCTAGCAAGTATCCAGTCATTCACATCTGATTGGGTTGACAACTATATATTGATTTCCTCTTAAACACGGGCTCTTTCTTTTGAGTCTGTTGGAGCATATATGTTGATAACTCCAGAAGCTTGTCTTCTATCTTGATTTTGATGTTGTGCCACCTGTTTGAAGGACTACAGTGGGAGGAAATTACATCCAGAGACAATCAAATCATAGCCAGTCCCCCTTTTGTACCGTCAGCATCAACAACAGAGGATCCTGCCTCTTTTTGAAATAAACCTCCTTCTTCTAATAGGGCCCTTAATACCCCTCAGGTTCCAGGTGATCATTCTCACTTAAGATGAGAACAAAAGAACAGAGAATAGCTTAACATGCCTTAATGGGTGTTAGTCCTAATCTGGTATCAGATATTTGTACTTCAAACAAGAGATCCTTAAAATACTTTTTCTTTTGTTTCTTCTGCTTTTTACCTATAGATTGTCTTTTTTTGTCCACATCTGTAAGAAGATATGCTTAGCAGGTCATTGTCTTTGGGTATGTCAGCATATGTTTCTGTCTCAAGGTCTTCCTCTGGAGTTAACTCTTGGGCCCAGAATTTGAATTCATCTATTTTTTTTGTCATTGGAAGCCACATGGACCGCAGTTAAACGTTCTCCAATAAGAGAGACACTTACCTGGAATGGAAGAGTCTTTGACTCTCATAAGGACCATAAAAATTGGAATGGCAGCTATAGAAGAATTCAAAGGAAAAGGGAAGACAAAGAACGGCTCAGACAAGCCAATTGGGATCTATCACAACGTATTTTACAGGCTTTCAAAGAAAAGAAACAGAACAAGACAGTCCAGGTTGCTCGACAAGGAAAAGAAAAAAATGGAGTTACACTCAGGGAAAAAGTGTTTGTTAGCAAAATTTAATGGGGGCAACCCTCCAAGTCGCATCTACATCCAAGATCCGGACATGGATAAAAGAGATCCAGGAACTGATGAACATGATCCAATGACACAAACTATCTCCATAGGAGATGCCTATCTGAAGGACACAGTCAATACTAGTGACGGGGAAAATAATGAAGATGACTAGGAAAATTTTGACACTGACAACTCTTCTAGTGTCCTACAAGAGGACAATGAAGACGCAACAACATATGTATTAGAGAATAATGGAAGTGCTATGGACAGGGAAGAATTGTTCAACAATACGCGATACTAGAACAATGAGATAGATAATGGCGAAGGCACAGTACAAATCAGACTTTGTAATCAGAATCTTGGTTCTGAAGACACTTACAAACCAACACTAACATTGGCCTTCCCTACCATCACCGTCTGTCCTAGCATTAACAACATCCTTTTGGATGGAATGGCTTCTCTGCAGGTAACATGCTCAGCCAATGATGGTAATACTAACTCCCATTGAAAATTTAGATTTATGCAGATGGTTTAAGAGATAGTCTCAGATGTTTTGAATGCATACATGGCTTTCCCAAAGACTTATGGCAATGACAATCCCATAGACAAAATAAAAAAAACTGGCCAAGAAGGACCCGAGATCTAGGTTTATACTTTTTGCCATTACTGTTGTGAGATATTATAGGTAGATGGAACTATGTTATTAAATTCTGAGGTGGAAAAACGAACAAGTTTAAATTTTAACGCAAGTCAACTATCAAAGCAGGGATGACCCCTTGTACATGGGCAACTCGCACCAAATCTGAATGCAACCTAGAAGGGGAAAAAAAATATCTAGAATAATAAGACAAGAATAAAATGCATCATACTTGTAGATATGTATTATCTATTGTCCCCACTATATCAAAAAGATAGGCAGGATAATAAGACAAGGATAAAATCAAACATACTTCTAGACTAGTAACGGATGCCCGGCGTTGCCGGGCTTTGTTCCGAGCCTTTGTTGTTAATGATGTTAGGGCACGTGGAAAAGTGTTTGTGGTGGGCAACAAAGGCTTTCACTGGGTGGGTTGTAAATGTGAAATGTTGAATGTCTCACATGTATCGTTTTTAAGGTAACACTCTTAAAGAGATGAGCTCTGATTTGACATCCCTTTCGCTTGTGCTATAGAAAGATTACTTTATATGTGGCATATGATATGATATAGTGCATAAATTGAGTTGCTAATGTTGTAGCTAAACCCCTAAGATGTTACAGATGTAGCGAAGATGCACATCTTGACCTACATGGCATGCTGATGTCAAAGTGGACATAAGAAACTTTGGGGGGGGGATGTTCTCATTTTGAAATTGCAAAATGTGTTCTAAGATAATTGATGCAGCATCTCCTGTTGGTCGTTCAAAATTTGATATGTACATGAAATTGTGATTTCACTGTGCCTCTCATGATTCATTCAGGGTGTATGGCCTAGGGTGATTATTCCATAAAATGTTAGGATAATGATAATAGTAAATCAAAATTTGTGTATTTAGTTTGTTTGAATTTGGTTGTGATGTGTTCTTAAGCAAGTATCCATAGAGTTGTAGATATCTATTGAGTTGTAAATATCTATTTAGCACCTAGGTAATTTGAGAGTTAAATGAAAGAAGGGAGATGATGTTAGATTATATTGTAATGAAATAAAACATGTTTTATGTTCACATTCTTAATTTGGTATGTATTAACATTACAACCGTTCCCAGATTTGCATTATTATAAGATTCATGTGTCACATGAAGCTTTGACGATAATACTTAGTGTTTGTTCAATTTTGTTCTTTTACCACTAATATTATGTTGGTGTTGGTAAACTTCAACAATGATATGATAAACAAACCATCTTTATGGTTGGGCAATGTGAGGAAGATGGAAGTATTCAATTTCAATGGTTAAGTGGTTATATAAACCTAGTTTTATGGGAGGCGATTGTTGGTGCAGCAAGCATTCTTAATGTCGGATTCAAGAAGCTTTGAGCCACTTTACATATAATACAACTCATAAGTTATTTTCATCGTTTAGAGGGCTTTCAACATTCTGGATTTGCTTAAAAGGGGTTTGTTGATTTAAACAAATTTTTTTTACTACAGGGCAGACTAAAGCATGCATCACCTCCTTTGATTTCAATTATGCTATTTACATGGTAATATCTTTTTGGTGGATGCAAGTTTTGTGCACAGGGTATCATAAAGGTTATTTCTAATGTAAAGTGTTGCACTTCTAATTTTGCCAGGAAGTCCACATAATGAATATGGATGGAATTGCAAACACTCCACAGTACCTAAGAAAGTCAGCAACCTCCTTGCGACTATCCTCAACTTCTCATACATTGTCTACATGACAACAGGAGATTTTGAAGTCAGTTATCAAATACTCTTGTCAAATATTGCTTCAGCACCAAACGAAACCAATATTTTCAAAACCAAGTGAAGTTAGTGCAAGACACAAATGGGCTGACATAATTTTCATATGACTGTTACCTGATGATCTTCTATGGATAGAGAGTCTAGTTCAATAGAACCATCCGCATTAGCACGTTAAAGCATCTCCGTGTAACCCGCAGAAGCCAGCACATAATGGCAAATCAGTAACACAATTTGTTAAGCTCCTCTGAGCAAGCATGCATGCCTCAGAAATTACGATCATTGTACTCCTCAAGTTACGTACTTGGAATATGAAATCATTGGAGAAATATGCTTAGAATTGCAAGGGTTCTCCTCTCCAAAAGTCCAACCCATAGATGCTTCAAACATTTTCGTTAAGTCTGAAAGGTCAAGCTAAAAGGAGCATTTTGAATCCACTCCGGCATGCAAGAATCGCTTCTTAGTTCACATTTGATCAATTGCAAGGTGGTAGCTTATTGAATAAAGAGCCTGTGTTTGTAAGGACACCATTTACCTGAAGTAAAACTTTCCAGCATAGCACAACCTATAATCATAATTTTATGATTGGTAACACAAACTGCAAAAAGGTGAGCTACTTAATGATAATGAAATGCTCTCTAATAATTGCAGAAGACAATGAAAAGTAATACCAGAAGGCGGCCTCAACCCTTATCAACAAATACTTCGCCAGTTTGCTGTGCAGACCAACAATGATGTGCAATAAGACTTGCCAGTCATGGAATCAAGCTGCCAATCATATATAAGACATTCCATAGGCTTGCTCATTCCCTGTCCTTCTCAGGGCAGTAGACTGCATTGTTTTTGTTTTGTGAACTAATACTGGCATCTTGGAGTAGCTTGGCTTGAGATTCACTGCAGCAAGGAAGGAGAGGATCAAAGAAATGGCCAGTCTCTTCACACACGCATAAGTTTGTGCAAATAAGATTAACATGAAATTGCATAGTTTTTATAGAATCTTCCAGCTCAAAAGAATACAAAAGAATTCTTCCAAGGACAGCACTTTTGAATGACAGCTGCCAGGATAATAGCCTGATCTAACCAATCCATTGTTAAAAACATCTAACATGCACATGACTAAAATAAAATCTCAGTCTGGACATATAACATGGAAACAAATCAGTTCTCATCGGAATCTCCATGAAGCATTCCAAATAGCTCAAAACTCAGGACCCTACAGATACATCCTTTGGTTACCAAGGCGTAAATGGAGAAGCTGCATCTCAAAGTGCCTCTGGGTTGCACACTTAATGGTCCAAGGCTTCGAGCAGAATTGATCCATTACACAAACACTATTTGAATTTTTGCAAGTATGCAGGCAGCAGTGATCTTATAGAACATGGAAACCTGTGCAAAATGTACAACAAATACATAAAGGATCTATAAAAGATTAAATTCCTTCATTGCAACAATAAAAAGAAAAATTATTCAAGAGCTTTCAGCACCTTCTACTATGTGAGCAACTGCACAACATTCTGGAATCCGAGAGGTTCCATTGCTAGCATGTAATAAGGTCAATGGATGCAGAACATCTACTTCACCATTATGAGTGTGGCTCTAAAAACAGAAGTCATGCTAGGCATAACAGAATAGTTATTGTGCTATTGGCTATGGGTCAGTATCTAACAACAGGAAGTGTAACAGTAGAAAACACCCTTCACCAAATTATGCACCTCCAATCGTAGAAGTATACCTAGCCATCTACTTCTTAAACTCTGCATCATAAGAATAAGAAAGATGTCAAATAAAAAGAATAAGCATCAAATAAGTAAGAATAAGATAAATTGTTTCAACAATAACAAAATTTAAATTTAAAAAGAAAGCTTAAGATTCACCTGCAATAATTCTTGCAAAGCCCTGTTGCACATCTCTTTATAAATTCCTAGAAATGCAGATACATCAAAAACCCAGTTAAAACTTCAGAGTTGCATACTAATGTGCAATGATGTGAAGCAAAATTTCTGGCATAATTTGAAACATGTTCAGGAGTACATTACTGTTAGAAAAGTAGAGGAGCAAATTTTAAAGTAAGCCTGAGTTCTTTGTAGCTTAGAATCAGATGATGCCCTCTTGCCAAGAGAGAGACAAATCTTTTACACAGAAGCAGGCAAAGAGGAATAAGCTGGGTTTTCACGCTCCAAGGAAAGAAAAATTTCAGCGATGCTACATTCCAGTTCACATTCATGTAGCAAGTTTTAAAAATGACAGACGACTGCACTCGGTTCAAAGACAAAGAAGGCAAAAACGAAATTACTTGAGACGAATTACCGAAGAGGTAGCTCTGAAGCTGTGGGCCGAAATTGTATGCTAGAACTCATATCATCTTGATATTAAAAGTTTAGGGTGGTTCTCGTAACCATATATGAGTTGCATCCCTCTGGGACATGCAAACATCCATATCCAAATTGATGTGTCTATTAAAAAGAAAAATACAGTGCAGTATGACGACTATGGCTTCTCCTAGATTTATGATACTGAGTATGACCCAAAACATGGCACCATAGCCAAAATCAAATAGTGACTGAAAGGATATCGCTGAAATACCATCATATCGCACGAAAATTCCCCGGAAGGGAGACGTCCTGGGAAATAGAAACCAAAAGGACAATAAATCCTGAGCCGGATGTATGCTTTCAGGATGCCAAGGCTTCGTGCCATACATGCCCAGAAAATTTTGAACCAAAGAAACATTCATCGATTTTTGGAAGATCTGAATCCTTTCCGACATTCAAATTCCTCAGAACCTTAGAAATATAACTTAAAAATAATTCTAAACATACACAACAGCAGAGTATACCTCAGAAAATCGATTGGCCTAAGGCCGTCGTCCATGCCATGCAGTGTTCCACCTGTTTTTTTGTTGCTACTCTAAAACATTTTTTTGCAGCACGCATGTGAGGTTGTGATCCTTGCAATTGGCGATGGACCCCTGCATGCTGGCGGATTTGAGGGGAACCCTAAACCAACGTGTCTTGGCATCCTTAGAGCAGATCGGCCAATTACGATGTCACGAAAAAAATTGTAGAAATTTTTGGATCATCGGAAATGCTATCCGGCAGCAAAAACCCTCAAAACCTTAGGAAAAATATCGTAGAGAAAATTCAAAAAGGTTTTCCACCAGGCCGGAAAATCCAAATTTAAACAATATATATATACAAGAAATTTAATGCGTCCTACGGTGCATGTTCGAGTTTTAGCATGTTCCTATGCTGCAAGTTCTTGTCGTGCCCTACATTCTAAAAGAATGTCTTGAGAATACTCTAAATTCATAGATTCTCTAAGATTCTACTAAGGTTCTCTCGGAGGTTTCGTGGAGATTCCTCTAAATTTTATAAGATTCCCTCTAGATTCCATTAGATTTCCGTAGATTCTTCAAGATTCTATGACGATCCCCTTAGATTCTCTTAGATCCCTTTAGATTTTATGAGATTGCCTTAGGTTCCCTTACATTATATGAGATTCAAAGAGATTCTATAAAGATTCCCCTAGATACCCTAAGATTTCATCAACATTTTTTTAGATTGCCTTAGATTTTATGAAGATTCCCTTAGATCCCCTAGATTTTAAGAGATTCCCTTAGGCTTGTAAATATTTTTCTAGATTCTCTCACATTTTATGAGATTTTCTTAGATTCCGTTAGATTCTCCTGGATTCCTTTATATTCTAGAACTTTTTAGAACATTCTAAGACTTTCTGGAACATTCTAAGACTTTCTGGAACATTCTGAGACTTTCAAAATATCCTAGAACTTTCTGGAAGTATTTCCCTAGATTCTCTTACCTTCCCATGGATTCCTACATTCTCCAACATTCTAGAACCTATTAGAACAATTTGAAACTTTCTGGAAGAATTTTCATAGATTCCCCCAGATTCTCTTATGTTCTAGGATTTTCTAGAATATTTTGGAACTTTCTAGAAGATTCTAGAACTTTCTAGAGCCTTCCAGAACATTCTAGAACTCTTCTGGACTAGTTAGAATGTTATACTCTATTTTATCTTAACTATATTGTTACCCTTAAGTATATTTGAAACATAAGCATTTATAGAATTAATGCTTGGTCTAGTGGTTAGAATGGGGGGGTTGGGGGGCCAATGACCAGGGTTCAAATCCCCCACACAACATAAAAATTTTAAAAGCCTTTCCTTAAAGGATGAGCATTCAACGTGGGCCGTAGGATCTTGGACCCGATCAAGGGCCGAGATCGTGCCATGTGGCAAAAATCTAAAGCAACATGAGCCGTAGGAGCCTAGATCGACGATCAAGAACAACCTGGACCGTAGGATCGATTACATATAATTCCCAAAGCCATGTGCACCGTAGGATGTGTCCCAAAGCAACGTGAGCCGTAGGATCTCGGACCGACGATCAGGATCAAATCAACCTGGACCGTAGGATCGCTTACATATAGTCTATACACAAACTCCCAAGCCATCTGGGCCGTAGGATACGTCCCAAAGCCACGTGAGCCGTAGGATCTCGGATCAACGGTCGGATTTAGGAGGACAAACATAAGAACATATATATATCAGATATATATTGATCCCACCCACTATATTGTATGTTTGCATTCCTATACTAGTGGCACAAATGTTATATGATAATATGAATAATCAATAGTAAATTCATTTTAAGCAACGGTTGCTTGACCCATTGGCCCTTTGCCTTGAGCATAATCTGACAGACTTTTACCATTGAAACATTCAATAGGATTGCCTTGCAGAATTCCACGTTCCTAGATCAGCCTGCACCTCAATGGATATCTCTCAAGTTCAAAAGCATCTTAAGAGAGATGCGTCAGATGCGACACATCGAAAGCATCGAAGCATCTAAGTTTTAAGATGCAGTTAAGATGCGTTAAAAAATTAAATTAAATTATTGGGAAATACCTTCACTCCATTGCATCCTTAAATACCATTGATCTATAGAGACTTTTAGAACTAAAATACAAAATATATATGAATAATAGAAGAGAAAATTGTTACAGATCTTACTGTTACAAGTTTCTTGCTGCAGATTCTTGTGCCTTGTTGTAGGTCTCCTGACCTGTTGCAGCAAACCCTTTTTCTCTATGCTGACCTCCCAATCTTGATGCAAACTTCTAGCCCAACTTTCGACCTCCTTATAGACCTTACAGACTGGGATTGCTGCTTGCTCCATCACCAAACAGAGAGCTTTGAAGAAACAATGGTTAGAAAAGGCAAAAGAGGCAATAAACTGCATCTATTTTAGGGTCAGCGGTGCCAGGCAACATAATCCAAGTGTTTTTGGCAATTTTTTTTTTTTTTGAAAAAAAAAGGTGAAGCATCTATGTAAGATGTGGGTGTCGATGCGCACACATCTACATCTAAGCATCTTATTTTAAGATGCGCACATCTTATGAACTTACCCCTTTGTGACTGCCTCCCCTACTATTCCAGCTGTAGCTCTCTCACCCCAGTCTCTGGATTAGCAGATATTAAGACTGACTAAGATTCAGAGATCGCAAGAGCAAATTGAAGAGGCTCGTGGACAGTACATGGACATTGATCGACGTGATATCCACCCTCCACTGAAATATTCACCTGTTGTTCATCAACTACGAAAATTAACTAAGAAGTCTAACTCCTCTGCGCCCCAGCTCCCTTCAGTTCCTGCTTTGCATGACTCTACTCCTTCAATTGTATCCTAACATTCTACTTCAGTGGGCTAATTTGGTTGAGGAGTTATTGCCTTGCCACATGCCTAGAAGACAACCTCAAATTTCTTTGAGACACTAGCGGTTTCATCTAAATTGACCCCATCACAAGGTCAATGAGGTTAGTCTCATCGTATGTCCAAGCGGGTGGCTTCTTCCCCCCTTAAGCGGAATCAACTTTCTTTCTACTTATATAGATTGGATGCTCAGTTTATCTTCAAAAGAACAATTGTCGCAAGGGAGACGTATCAAAGCTTGCAGATATGATTGATCAACGTCTTAATGTCCTTATTTCAACAACTGATTTTGCTAGTGTAGAGGTGATGATAGCATGGATTATTTCTTTGCCAGTCATCTTCACTCAGGCTGATTGTTTTGGTCGTCAGACCCTAATTGCATAGCAGGAACGTGAAGTTAAGTATGGGTTGATTAATATTTATGCACTGTGGGCCTTCTTGCATTGTAAGATGCTCAGGCTGGGCCATGACATTTCATGGGCTCTTGTTAGGGATCTTAATATGTTGGAAGTGGAGTCTGATCGGTTGGGGGCTATGCATACGGTGGTGTCTGGTTTTGCACCAGCAGTGGCTCTATCTTCTCCATGACTGCAGCCTCTATGAGATTGATGGTGAAGGTGCCTTTACCTGATGTAAACGCAAGCTCTTAGCAAGGGACACTTTACGAGATTTTAGAGAATCTCAAGGGATCTTAGGGAATCCATGGGAACATTGATGGAATCTCAAAGAAACTTGAAGAAATCTAGGGGAATCACGAGGAATCTTTTTAGGAATATAGAGAATCTAGGAAAATATCCATAGAATCTTATTTGAATGACTTTCAAGGTGACTTCTTATCGAATTTGTATAATCGTTCATATACCACCTGTATATCCTAATATTTAATTCATCTTAAAATATCACAAAAGCTTTTTTTTTGCATTGGAACAAGTGCACGATGATGGCTACTCCACATATGCATATTTATAATTTTGTAATTTGGTCGATATCCCAAAGTTTTCTAGAATGATGCTTCAAGACAAATACATATAAATAGTAAGTACTAAAGACTAAAGGGACAAATATACAATTCTTTGAATAACAGTATTATTAATATAATATTTCTACATGGACACACAATTATTGTGGCCCATCCTTACACGTCTTCCTAGCATAATACAAGAAGTAAAATTGATGACTGATATGGACTCGTAGTGTCGGCACTACAAGTGTTTCTCCATAATATCGAGGCTGCAAGTTGCAATATCGTTGACCCACAAGTGAGCTGATAAAATGATTTTTGAAGTAAAGATGGCTTTGAGCAGGCGAATTTGTTATGCTTGGGCTAGGCAAGCCCGGAGACGGAGGCCTCAGAAATCAGATATTACAGATTAAGGTCGAGACAACAATGTGGGGCTAGAATCCTGTAGGTAGATAATGGTTGTTAAAAACACTATACTCATTTTTTTTATGACATAAAAAGGTACTATTTATCTATCTACCCTGGTATGGATCAAGATAGAAATGGGTTTTTCAGTAGGTAATGACACGTCTCTCTAGACTTCTCAATGCAAATGAAAATGAAAGGCACTTGGGCATCCGCATGGTCCCCATAGTTTAGAAGAGGTGTGTATGAGGGCGTGTGTATCTAATCGATAAGTATCTGCACGTCGGCAGCATCTCCACCGTCCAATCAAACAGAAGGAAATCGCGTTTAAAGACGTAGTCTTTCATCTTTTCACCCTAATTCATCCTTTTGCTTCATTTCTCTTTGTAATCTTCATATTCTTCGGCATAGCCCGCCCCATCTTTCCCATTCCATATCGGGGTTCCTTCGGGCGGAGGCTTGCTTCCTGGCGCTCGTAGTTTGATCCCAGGTACTGTTTTTTCCATGCATTTTCTTCGTTGACTTGCTTTAATGGCTAGAAATGCCTCATTTTAAAGCCTGGAATCCATTCTTAGATTGCCCATTTCTGCATTTTGACGTCTTCCTGTTCGTTGTGTCGTCTACTAGTAAAAGGTTGCCTCCTTTTCTTTTTTCGTTTTTTGGGATTTATTCTGTCTCTTCAGTTCGATGAAGAACCTGTTGGGATTTGAATCCGCTTTTTTTTGTTAGGAGATATCGGACGGAATCCTTTCGGTCTTTGATAACATGTCCTCAATTCTTTTGTTAGAAGCTCATACATGGGCATTAACCACGTTTTCAATCCAGTTACAGGCCATTAATTGTTCTTGCATAGATGCCTCTATTTCTGGGATGAATTCATTCTACTGATGCAAGTGTTTGTACAGGTTATTTTTCTTATTTATTTCACTCTGGCCGCCTCCAAAGATCAGCGTTCTCGCACCTTTGTGTGGGTGTGGGGGCATATAGAGGTGACCTTGGGGTTGCTCCTTGTTATCCAAAAAGGAAGTAAATCAGAGATTTGGAGAGCATGTCGAATGGTACAGGGTGTTTCTGTTGATTACGGCTAAGAAGAATTGCATAAAGCTGCATCGATGTAGCATCTATTGAGTCTTAGGTTTGGGGTTCTTGGCCCGAGACTCTCCTATTGTTTCGAGGTTTGATTGTACTACTTAACGAAGCTATATTTTTTTAGCAATTTCGTTTCATGGTGAGCATCATTAAGGCATCCCTTAAATTTGTACTTCCTGAAATGTCAAATCTTTGATATTTTGTTGGTGAATACAGATCGCTTTTAGGTTGAAGAAAATTGATTTGGCTTGAAGACATATTATGAAAATGGGAAGGCTTCTGTGCATTCCTACTTTTACTAAAAAGAGCAAGGATAAGGTAAGTCATGGGTTTGCATCCATAGTTTTTGTCTGTCTTATGTGAACCAGGTCCAATTACGTTTATAGGGGGAGTACAATTATTGGTCTACTAAGGTACCTACTGTAAGCAATGACAGCAATGCGTCTCATAGTGACCCTCCAATGTTGCAGACTCTGAAGCCATCTGTAAATGATGGTGAATCTCAAATAGTAGATCCGCAGCCGTGTTTTGAACCTAAAGAAGCGGATTGTTCTCCAGAGAATTCATCTGGCTTCTCAACTCATGTGTTGGAGAGCCCTACGAAAGATGCATGTGGGGGCAATGCATGCAATTCTGAAGATGATGATGCTCAGTCCAGAATATCAGGGCTTGCTTTTGAAAAGCTGGTCTTGGTTGAAAGGAATCAGCCTGAGGACATATCAGGCTCAGATAGTGATGTGGTGAGTGGTCGAGGATATGATCAAGGTAACATGTCTAGGTTACCAGCATGTGATATTGAATATCTTAAGGCTGGCCCTGTTGAGGGAGAAGATTGCAGATTCTCAGCTGAAAAGCTTACCTATGGTGTAGCCGGAAAGGGTTATGGTTATGGAAATGATCTTATAAGTGACTCAGGGTATGAGCAAGATATGTTGTGCAGAACTTCAGTCAGCATGCATGAAGATGAAAAGGCTGCCTCTATTGAAGAAGATGTAGATGCAGACGCTGTATGCAGAGCATCTCCAAGCATTGAAGATGATAAGCTCTCTTGTGTTATACCTAGGATGGTTGATGAAGATACTGCATCTTATTATATGAGCCCACCAGTTAGAGTATACCATTCTTCCAAAAGTAATGATGGGGGACAAAGAGAGGAAGCAGTTCTCATGGATGGGCATGTTAGTGATCCAGGTGTCTACCACATAAAGGATTATGAGTGCCCATATGGCCTTCTCCCAGAGTACCAGGGAAGCACAAACACAGCTTGTTGGAGTACGGTATTGGATATTAATCCAAGCTCAATTGAGGGAAGTAGTGTTTACAGCCACAAATCTTCTAGAACGAGAATGCAATCAATTAGGCCACAAGAAGACTATTCTCCAGACTCGTATCCCAATGATGTGCAAAATCTAAGAACTGACTTGAAACTAGAGAATGTGCTTGGATCTGAATGCGTGCCTGCTTGTCATGAGGTGGTTTTGGATTGTACTGTTGACAATGTTGAACAGCAGGGGAAGAATGCAGGAACTGACGCTTTTGTGATGGAGAACAAAACTGATGTAAGCTTTGGCCATGATATGATGCACCCTGAGCCAATTTCTGTGCAGTCTAGTTGGAGGCGTGTCGAGGAGTGGATTCATAACATTGAAGGCACATATGAGCCTTTGCATGAGACATCGGAAATTGGTGTACATGAACATCCAGCCCGTGAAGGTGAAAAGAGGTTGCATCTTGAACCAGCAGTACATAGTGATTTTGAAATGGCAAATGCAGCAGTTAGGTCATTGAATCCTCTATCTACAGTTGCACACTTGACAGGGATTGGCTTGACGATAGTGCCGAATCTAATGGTTTTTAGTCACTTGAAATATTTGACGCTCGCAGCAAATTCCGTAGGTGAGCTTGTTATCTTGTATTCGATTGGGAGTGATTGTAGTAATTTCTTGAGAGTCGGTTTTCTGATATTAGATTATATCCCTGCAGTGAAGGTAACTCCTGGTGCTTTGCCCAAAAGCCTCCATTCATTGGACTTGTCACGTAACAAGCTGACAGTTATTGAGGGCTTTCGCGATCTGACAAGATTGCGTGTGTTGAATCTATCATATAATCGTATAGCACGGATTGGACATGGTATATATGATTAATTTTATCTGACATTTGTTTCATGCTGTTTCTCCAGTCTGACTGTGTTTTCTGCTGTTTCAGGACTTGCCACCTGTACATCCATACGGGAGCTGCATCTAGGAGGTAACAAGATTGGTGAAATTGAAGGGCTGCACAGGTTGACAAAGCTATCGTACCTTGATATAAGCTTTAATAGATTGACAACCACAAAGTCTCTTGATCAGATTGCAGCATATAGCAGTCTGCTGGCGTTAAATGTTTCTGGAAATGCTATTCAAACGCATCTTGGAGATGACCATTTACGACGGTTGATTTGTAACATTGCTCCACAAATTCTGTATTTGAACAAACGCCCCATTAAGCCAGTTCATGGAAGAGATGCACCGATAAGTGCCATTGCCCGATATGGCAGTCCAAGTGCCCGGATGAAGTTGGTTCATAAGTCAAAGAAAAGTGGGAGCAGCAGTTCTGTTTCTAAGGTTCATAAGAAAAGGATTGGAGAAATTCGCAATCACGTTCCAAAATCTGATAGCTCCTCCCGGATATCAGCAAAAGGAGGTCAAATAAATTTGCCGTCTGCATCACGTATGATCAGCAATTTGGAATGCTCTGATCTTCCTGAGGGGTCACACAGGAGAATTCCACATGTTAGAAGTGCTGGTGCCCTTAATGATGGTAACATTTAAAGATACTGAGAGCAATTCTATTGGCATACCGAAGTCATAGTTCTGCCCTTGTAATAAAGTAGATGGTTTTCGTCGGAATAAATGGAAAGCCTGGCATGTTTGTTGACAAAATAAGTGGAAGAAAGGTGTGAGAGAGAGATTGATGACAAAGGCTTAATATATATATATTGGCTGTGGTGATTTAACTTGTACAATAGGTTGATTTTTGTACTCTGAGGTGATTTAACTTGGTACAATTGGTTGATTTTAAAATGCCGGATATCAGCAAAAGGAGGTCAAATAAATTTGCCGCCTGCATCACGTATGATCAGCAATTTGGAATGCTCTGATCTTCCTGAGGGGTCACACAGGAGAATTCCACATGTTAGAAGTGCTGGTGCCCTTAATGATGGTAACATTTAAAGATATTGAGAGCAATTCTATTGGCATATTGAAGTCATAGTTCTGCCCTTCTAATAAAGTAGATGGTTTTCGTCGGAATAGTTTGTTGACAAAATAAGTGGAAGAAAGGTGTGATAGAGAGATTGTTGACAAAGGCTTAATATATATACAAGAAATTTAATGCATCCTACGGTGCATGTTCGAGTCTTAGCATGTTGTGATTCCTCTATATTCTTCAACATTCTATGTACTATATTTAGCATTCATGAAGATTTTCCTAGATTCTAGAATTTTCAATTTTGATTGAGGTGCTTACCCATAAGCATTTAGAACCTTCTAAAATAATCTATTTTGGATCTGTGCAACATTTCTAAAATACTTTCTATTTTTAGACTGAGGCGCTTGCCCTAGGCATCTAGAACATTTTTTTTATACATTTTAGAACATTCTATTGTGGCTCTTTGCAAAATCTTAAAAAAAACTTTAAGATTTCATCAAGATTTTCTTAGATTCCCTTAGATATTATGAAGATCCCCTTAGTTTCAACTAGATTTTAAGCGATTCGCTTAGATATTATGAAGAACCCCTTAGTTTCAACTAGATTTTAAGAGATTCCGCCAGACTTGTAAATATTTTCCTACAACTATGGTAGGTGGCACTAGGATGGTGAGGCTAAAAAAGCCTCTAATTCTCCTCGATTCCCTTACATTCTAGAAATTTCTAGAACATTCTAGAACTTTCTGGACCATTCTGAAACTTTCAAAACATCCTAGAACTTTCTGGAAGTATTTTCCTATTCTCTTACATTTCCAAAGATTCTCCTACATTCTAGAACTTATTAGAAAAATTTGGGCCTTTCTGGAAGGATTCTTTTAGATTCCCCTAGATTCTCTTGTATTCCAAAATATTCTAGAATATTCTGGAACTTTCTAGAACATTCTAGCCTCCAGAACATTCTAGAACTTTCTTGAACTGTCTAGAATGTTATATTCTATTTTATTTTAAATAGAACATTACCCTTAAGTATATTTGAAACATAAATTATTTACAGAAATGATACTTGGTCTAGTGGTTAGAGTGGGGGGTTTGGAGGGTTGAGGGCCAGGGTTCGAATCCCGCCAATAACATAAAAAATTTTAAAAGCCTTTCCTTAAGGGACGAGCATTCAACATGAGCCTTAGGATCTTAGGCTCGATCAACGATCAAGATCTCACCATATAAAAGCAATATGAGCCGTAGGATCTATTACATATAATTCCCAAAGCCATCTAGACCGTAGGATATGTGCCAAGCCACCTGAGCCGTAGGATCTCGGATCGACGATCAGGATCAAGAGCAACCTGGGCCGTTAGATCGATTACATATAATTCCCAAGCCATGTGCACCGTAGGATGTGTCCCAAACCAACGTGAGCCGTAGGATCTCGGACCGACGATCAGGATCGAATCAACCTGGACCGTAGGATCGCGTCTATACGGATTATATATAAACTCCCAAGCCATCTGGGCCGTAGGATACGTCCCAAAGCTCCGTGAGCCGTCGGATCTCGAACGGACGGTCGGATAAGCGCGATAAACATAAGAACATATATAGAACATTCTAGAACTTTCTTGAACTGTCTAAAATGTTATATTCTATTTTATCTTAAATAGAATATTACCCTTAAGTATATTTGAAACATAAATTATTCATATAAATGATACTTGGTCTAGTGGTTAGAGTGGGGGGTTTGGGGGGTTGAGGGCCAGGATTCGAATCTCGCCAATAACATAAAAAATTTTAAAAGCCTTTCCTTAAGGGACTCTTAAGGGACGAGCATTCAACATGAGCCTTAGGATCTTAGACTCGATCAACGATCAAGATCTCACCATATAAAAGCAATATGGGCCGTAGGATCTATTACATATAATTCCCAAAGCCATCTGGACCGTAAGATATGTGCCAAGCCACCTGAGCCGTAGGATCTCGGATCGACGATCAGGATCAAGAGCAACCAGGCATCACGGGCCCGTAAGATATGTGCCAAGCCACGGCCGTGGGATCTCGGATCGACGATCGGGATCAAAGCAACTGGGGCCGTTAGATCGATTACATATAATTCCCAAGCCATGTGCACCGTTGGACCGTAAGATATGTGCCAAGCCACCTGAGCCGTAGGATCTCGGATCGACGATCAGGATCAAGAGCAACCTGGGCCGTTAGATCGATTACATATAATTCCCAAGCCATGTGCACCGTAGGATGTGTCCCAAACCAACGTGAGTCGTAGGATCTCGGACCGACGATCAGGATCGAATCAACCTGGACCGTAGGATCGCGTCTATGCGGATTATATATAAACTCCCAAGCCATCTGGGCCGTAGGATACGTCCCAAAGCTACGTGAGCCGTCGGATCTCGAACGGACGGTCGGATAAGCGCGACAAACATAAGAACATATAGAGAGTAAGATAAGATAAGATAAGATAAGATAAGATAGATATATTGGCTGTGGTGATTTAACTTGTACAATAGGTTGATTTTTGTACTCTGAGGTGATTTAACTTGGTACAATTGGTTGATTTTAAAATTGTGTTTTTGTAAATGGTGTTCTTGCTCTTGTACTTTGAGGTGATTTGACTTGGTGCATCAGGATGGAAATGATTAAAACTTTGGATTCGTTTTAAAGGTATTTCAAGTTGGAATGAATTTATTTAAAAGAAGAATCATTTTTGTACTCTCTGCTACACTTGGGGTTCATTCCTGAGTTGTTAGTGTAGTTGTCCAAAGCTGCTTCATTCACAGCTGCAGGCATCATGGCCTCGGCATATGCCTCGTAAGCTTTAAACAGGTAATACCTTTTCAACTGCTTATGAATGGATTCCGCAACATGCTATATACTCATATGCTTATAATATGCAGTTATATGCTTATAATATGCGGTGGGGAACAGGTAGCTAGTCTATTTACGTGTAGTTAATATTGAAAGGGCAGGAACGAAGGTTGAACTCACGGGCTTCCGAATTTGAGAAGATAGAAGCGGTGGCAAAGTTGTGAATGCATATCAAATAGTTACAAGGAGAATCAAGTCACAAGCTTGAACGAATGTGCAACTTTTATAAGATCACACACCACAAAAAAAGTCCGGAAATACCACATCCCGGACTCTAAATACGGCGGTCCTGCATGGTTGAACTCACGGGCTTCTGAATTTGAGAAGATAGAAGCGGTAGCAAAGTTGTGATTTATTGAATGCATATCAAATAGTTACAAGGAGACAATCAAGCCACAAGCTTGAACGAATGCGCAACTTTTATAAGATCACCCTGCATGGTTGGCCATAATCTTTCTGGAGTTTGTACATTCAAAGTGAAAAGTTGACCATTAAGTGCAGTATATACAGTTATATTATGCCTGCAAAAGGTGGGAGAATTTACCAGGTACTCCAAGACATAATATGTGACAGACTTCCCTGATACCTTTCTTTCTTCGGCATTCAGCATCCTTGCAGTTCTATTGGACCCCTCAGGTGCTATAATTCTGGTTAAAAGAAAATTGCCAGCCTGTTGTGCATCTCCAAGCAAATCAAGCCTTCAAATTAAAAAACCATGTTAAGCCATTGACTTAAGAAACAATGAGGCAGCAGAAACCATGAATAAGAGTCAAAAACATCTTCCAAGTATTGTTTGGCTTCTATAGATCTAGGAAGTGAGAGATGGATTAATGGGCTTTTATGTTCAGTCAGAACTGAATGGTCCAAGACAATATTTCTGCCATTATTTCGTAGAAAAAATTGGGAGTGGGCATGCTTCTGGACAAGCTTATTCAGCTAGATAGTAATTTCCGCCAAGGTTTAGAATGTTATTTACTACTGAGAGCAGCAGCTTTACTACCATTTTCCATTCAACAAGGCAAGCTCTCCAGTGGGCATGCTTCTGGACAAGCTTATTCAGCTAGATAGTAATTTCCACCAGGGTTTAGAATGTTATTTACTACTGAAAGCAGCATACAAGCGCTACTCCTTTAGAATATGAAAAAGCAAAAACTTACATAAATCCAGGTATTGTGGGAGCGACGACAACGCTGACATTAAGTTCTCCATCTGTGCCTGGAGGACCAAATGCGACTATTGGATCTGTTGCCTTCTTTTGTGGTTGTAGACTTTCTTGCAGGGGAGGCAGATCAAGGGACCTTTGTTTCTCTGATACTTGAGCAGCACGGTATAATAATCTTTGGTCTGCTAGCCAAGTAGAAGGATAGAGGAACTCTGTGCAGCAAAAAACAGATTATTTAATACAAATATAAAACAGCAAGAAGAAATGTTACTTTGATCTAATCTAACAACCTTATACGAACAAACTGGTGAACCTTAGGCCTTGCATTTAACGAGGTCAAATTTGGAAAAGCTTTCAAAGCAGTTCTAGAAATCCTTGCATTAAATAACTCATAATCCAGAGAAATAAAAGACAACATACCAAAGCCCTTGTCGATGTCTAGATATCTCAGAAAACCTCCAACAGGGTATATCACATCCAATCTTAAACTACGCGCTATTTCTTGTTGAAAGCCGAGCAAATAACTTGTAATTCCAGCCAAATTCCCACCGATTGCAATCAAGGAAGCCGAGGACAAACCCACAAAGAACCTTCTACCAAATTCTGCTTCTGCCGATGATATTTGAAGCGATTCGGGCTCAGTCTTACCATTAGTATTTGCACAAAAGGTTTTGAATGCAAGGGGCTGTAGGACAAAGAATCTAAGCTTGGATTTGGATTTGCCATCTAGGCGCACCAAGGCAGGATCAGGGTTTAGAAATTTGGGTTTCAGGTGTGAGGACGCAATTTGTTGTGGATATGGTACATACCTACAACGTTCCATTCGGACCATTTCTCGTTACAATATAACCTTGGCATTTTATAGATGGGTATTTGCGCATTTCTATAAAAAATAGCACTTGTATTTCACCTATTTCCCTAAACACCAGTGGGCAACCGATGGTTTTAAGTACGCCCGATTTGGGTTGGCCTCCCGTGGAAACCCTTCCAAATTTCTATGAAACCCTTCCAGTTTTCTATGGAACCCTTCCGGCTTTCATTAAAACCAGGAAGGGTTTCCATGGAAACCATCCCTTCCTAATTTCCATGGAAACCCTTCCGAATTTCCGTGTTTGAATAATAGGAAGGGTTTCCATGGAAAATAGGAAGGGTTTCCATGGAAACCCTTCCTGGTTTTAATGAAAGCCGGAAGGGTTTCCATGGAAACCCTTCCAATTTTCCATGGAAATTTAGAAGGGTTTCTATGGAAAATGGGAAGGGTTTCCACGATTTTTTTTTTTTAATATTTTTAATTTTGACACTAAGGGCCTTTATGGACCACGCCTTTCAAGACGGACGCCGCCCATTAATGGGGCACGCTCATAAATATGCACTCCACCCAAGAATTCAAAATTTAATTCCCCTTCCTATTTTCCATGGCATTGGAAAATAGGAAGGGTTTCCACAAATGGGGAAAATAGGAAGGGTTTTCACACCCGATCAAAAAATTTCTAAGGGTTTATGCTCTTCTTGCGCTTGCTCTCCACCATTGCATCCTCCTTATGGATCCGGCGCTTGATGCATTTGAACGATGCGAGGAGGATGCTTCTACAGATTCATCACTATATGATTCCGACGAAACTGTAAGTCATTTTGCTTTAGAAAACATTGACAATGTTGCAAGTTTTGAGGATTTACACGATGAAGACAATGCAAGATCAAATGTGGAGTATGATTCCTTTGTTCCATAGATGTACCTGCCCAAATCCTGATCCTGGCACAACAATGCCAGTAGTATCCAGCAGCCGCCGAGTATAAAACGTGTCCCCAACCATCACCACTGCTACAACAGCTTTCAAGGCCTTCTCTGGTAATGTAAGACAAGGAAACAAATACATTGCACCCTCAACTCCATTGCAGCTAATCCCTTCTACTTGTTAAACACATTGGCCAGTAGCTGAAAAGAAAACAAGTGAGGGATCCTAGAAACACTTTTCATTAAAAATTGCTATGGCACTGAAAAGAGAGTGGGTTAGAATAGATGAGATTGATCGAGTCTCATCATCAATGCAATCCATTGCAGCAGGGGAGCAAGAATTGTACTTTTTGTAGAACCGTCTCCTTTTTTGTAAGCATTCTTATAATTTATATATGCTAGTTTTCAATTTCATTTCAAGAACCAACAAACTTCTGGACCCAAGACTGAAGACATTTTTCCTTATTCCTGACAGTTATATTTGTAGTTATAAGAACCGTTTCCAAAATTTCATCAAATACCTAAGAGAGATGGGAGATGTTGGCTCATTCTTTTGGAAATAAATAGTTCCACGAATAGGTACGACATGTCCAATATGTAATGTATCGTGTACATAGTACAATCAGTAACCCTTTATGCCATGATATTTTAATTCTGCAGGCTTTAAAGAAAACGAAGGGGGTGGTAGAGATTACTCCTGGCAATAGATGAAATGACAATCATGTCTTATAGCTATTTCTACTAGATTACTTCTAAGCATCTTTTCGTTCTTGCAAAAAGATTGCTCAACAACCATCATTCAATTAAATTGGGATTATGTCTTAATTTTGGGATAAATTTTATATTGCACTTTTTTAGTAACTTTGTTAAATTCACTTTTTTAGTAACTTTGTTGCCCTTAGACTAGAATAGACGTTAACATATAATCACACACGGGAATATAAATTCACACCTTAACTTCAAATTACAAAATCATATATCATGAAACTCAAGTAGTACACAACTTTTATTAAAAGTGATTGATACATAGTAACTGTTTATCATTTTTCCACCAACATCCCCAAGGATATGAGAACCTTATTCCTTACATCCTGAGGTATTGTAACTCTCGCTGTTTTACTAGGAATAGTTTTTGGAGTCCATGAGTACAATACGGTTTCAATGTCTAGCCAAAGATCGGGATCACTAGGATTTCTCCTCCACCTCTTTGTCCAACAATCTGAATATCTTTCTTTATCGGTGACATTACTCAAGCGATGTCTTTGGACACCACCATTCCACGCACCTTATTGAAGTTAACATCACCTTCTTCTTTGCAAATATCTCGAGATAGTCCATCCCAACCACCTTTGGATAGGTCTCTAGATCTGCTTTGGTTTTACTACTACAAATTGGTGGCACTCCACGTCGATAGAAGGTTCATAACAATCCATGCCTAGATATTTTGGCCTATCCTTCTTAGGACCAACATAGTGTTTATCAGTTGAGGAGGAGCATATGCCTTCACAATGCTAGTAATGGTACCATCATCTTCGTCGGCAAGACCGGCTAATGTTTTCCACTTACTTTTAGGGAACCACCCTTCCGGTGATTCGAGGATGTGTCTACCTCATCCAACAAGTTGATCACCTTCTTCCAATAATCTATCAATGCGCGATTAGTCTCATCTGAATTAGTTTGCCAATGCTTGATGTAGTCATTGATGCCATCCTTAGTCAAGCCCAATTGCTTGACTTCTTGATTGGTTTTAGAGCTTTTGGTTGACCGGGGAGGTATCATAGGCTTGCCATTTGCATCCCCTGCGCCAAATTTCTGCCCCACCTCTCCACTTCTCCTCACGAAGGTCTCATTTTCCATTGCATGATTGGAATCCCTTCTCTCACCCAAAAAGTGAATTGAAGAGGTCTAGAATGACCTTCCATGTCGAGAGCATAACCATCCACAAAACTCTTCCAATCGGGCACTTCTTCTATGATAGATCCTATAGGAGATGGATTTGTACATCCATGAAATATTTCCAATAGCACAGGAAAGTTGGTAGCTGTCTTTGTCTCAATACATGACTATATTTTCCAAACAATGCATCCACATCCTCATGAGTATGTCCAGGGCATTAGGAACCCCAAATTGACTCTTTCAAAAATACCCCGGTTTGTTAAGTAGGATAAGAAAGAAAACATCCACCTATTCTTATTTTGACCAGCACAATTATCTAGTTGCAAGAGGAGCTTTTCAAGGCGGATCTCGAGGTTTAGCCGCGAGATGTTGAAGCTCCAACATGTTCATTAGGTCCATTCCTCCTAAATCTTGCCTTGCTAAACTTTTCAATACTATTAGGGGTTCCATCCAACAATGCACTATGTAGTGCACGGCTAGTTTGTAGGATCCTGTAGGTGACCATTGTAACCCTTCTCATAGTTTCTTAAACACCTCATGATACTCCCAATGTGAAAATCACGGACCATCACTCCACAACTCTAAACTGAAATGGCCATAATAGGTGCGAGGGCGCCCATGCAATATTGCCTTGATCATTGAAATCTGCAAAGGGTATGATCTTCCACATGACTTAGGAATGTACTTGAATTGTGGAAGACAAGTCTTCTGTTGGTCCATTTTATCATGTATAATACATAGATAGTTATTAGGTTCCATTGCGGATAAGGTCCTCCACATCCAATAAGTTGATCTACATGATAGTTGATCGTCATATGGTCCTTCATATGTTCCCTTATCTTTGCCCTTAGACTTGGTTGCCGCGGTCTTATCTAGTGTCTCCTTCACTTAGCACATAAATTGCACTTGGCAAAGTTGTTTGAAGTTGCTATGGTCACATGCTTGAAATGCTTATTCCATAGCCTACTAAAAGCTGAAATTTTGGGATATAGAGGCCACTCCAAGTTCGAAGCAATGCATTTATTTCCTCTAATATGCTCTTACGGGTACAATGGGATGGCAATCTCTTTTCAACAATAACTCTACCCTGTTCATCCTTCTTACTCTTATGTGGCATGTTTTACGCATTGAAATCCACATATCTTTCAAATATTTCCTTTGCGGCTATAGTTCTTGAGGTAGGCCTTACCGGGCCGGTGTTCCCATGCAATGCAATTTTACTACCATTTTCATGTCTCTTTTTGCCGGTTATTGCCAAGAAGAGGTTGGAATTCCATGTATAGCCATCCATGCTTTTGAACATATCCACTTTCCATTCAATGGGAATCTTTTCTTCTTTGATCTTTCATCACGAATTGCATAGCCAAATATGGTGTACATGAAATTCCTCCTGCTATCACACTTATGTTCACGATATGTAGCTCTTGCTCCCACCAACTCCTCTATTGTGAACATTCTAACACAAGAAGCCCAACAACATTCACCTCCTCTAACCTTCATCATAGCTTCAGGAGAACAATCATAATCGACTTGCATCTTTTGGTGGGATAATGTTTGAAAGTTGGAAGTGGCCTCTTGCTACTTGTGTAAACATTATTGACAATGGTTCTACATCTATAGGAAGCGTGTAGTTCCCCTCGGTTGAATCTTGTCCCTAGGCCATGCAACAATAGTTGGAACCTCTAGTTGCTTCACACAAGCTAGGCATTCTTGTTTGCTGAACCCTTTTCCTTCCAATTGTCATATAATTTTGAGATTGCCACACCTAACTTTGTCCTCCCCTAATCTTTCATCATTTCTTTGCATTGATAGGATCTGCTAGAACAATAATCCCTTCTCCCTTGCCTCTCATTTGCATGCATGCGGGATCTTGACCTTTTTTTTTCCAATCGACCCTAGTATAAAGTACAATTTCCTTTCTGTGGCATCATCCTTTTCATTTGAGGTCTTTTCCTTTCCTTTGCCATCATCTTTGTCATCTTCATCCTTTTCATTTTCTGGTCTTTTCCTTTCCTTTCCCATCATCTTTGTCATCTTCATTAGTTGGGGATTTTTCTTTGCTTTGATCACCATCATTGGGGGCCTTGGGGGATTTAGCATTTTGCATGCCATTGACCTAAAATGAATAAAACCTATAGTAAGTTAGCATATCAAATAACATCTCCCTAACATGTTCTTAAATGAAAGTTAACCTTAATAATAACCTTAATAACCTATAATAACTTAATCTATAATAATAATAAGTTAACCTATAATATAGTAACTTCTAATAACCTTTAATGTTGTAACCTTAAAAACAACTTTAAGGCTTTAGGTTAGCACTTTTAAGGTTAGAAGTTGTAAGGTTAAAACTTCTAACCTTCAATAAATATAACCTTAGCCTAAAACTTTTAAAACTTAAAACTTCTAAATTCAAATTCATAAACCTTAAATCTTAAATCTTATATTAACCTTAAATCTTAAATCTTATATAAACCTTAAATCTTAAATCTTATATAAACCTAAATCTTATATTAACCTTAACCTTAAATCTTCAAATTCATTAACCTTAAATCTTATAACTTATATAACCCTTGCAATAAATGTTTTGGTTATTATTATGGTGATGCGAAATTTTTAAAGCGATTATTATTTCGAGTTCACAATCCCTTTCCAACTTTTCCGGCTTTTACGTCTCTCATTGAACTTGAACTACAGTGCGCTTCAGAACTTCGCTTCGAAGGCCGCTTTCGCTTCGATCTTTCGAGCTGCTTTCGCTTCGATCTATCACGCTTTCGCTTTTCGAACTATCGCAATCGCTTCAATCTATCGCAATCTGCTTCAATCTTTGCTTCAATCTTTGCATGCAATCTGCTTCAATCTCTGTAGGGCTTCAATGCTTCAATCTGCATCGAATTTGCTCTTTTCGGCTTCTATATGCTTTAAACTCGGCTTCTATATGCTTTAAACTCGGCTTTTCGAGCTTTTCGGCTTCTACAATCATCTGCTTTAGGGTTTTCGGCTCAAAGGTGTTTTCGGCTCAAAGGTTTGTAGGCTTTTTTGTTTTTTGGTTTTCGGCTCTTTGACTTTGGTTTTTGTGTTAAAGCTTCTCGGTCTCCAAATCATCGCTTTTTTGTGTTAAAGATTTTTTCGGCTTCTTAAGGCTCAAATCATCTCGAATCAAATCATACGCTATTGGTTTTCGATCTTTTGGTTTTATTTCGAAGTCGGAGGCTCAATTCTTTACCACAAATAGGTTAGTATGTCTCATTCTTTACATAAATAGGGTGAGAACACAAATAGGTTAGTATCTCTCATTCTTTTTAGTTATTTTTAGAAAGCATGTTATTTTACATGCATCGGATTATATTTACCACGGTTAATTTAATCGGTTAATCGAGTTACTTTTACATGAATCGAGAATATCACGCTCTATGATCTTGTTACGTGATCTTGCCTATATGATCTGCTCTTATTCTATTTCACTAGCTCTTCCTCTATCTGTTTCTAATTAATGATCTAAAATAATGAAGTTATTCTATTTCACGAGCTCTTCCTCTATCATTTCTAATTAATGATCATAATTACGAAGTAAATAATGATCATAATTCTGAAGTAAATAATGATCATAGATCATATACGCTCTATGATCTTGCTCTATGATCTATATGATCATAGATCATAGATCTTCACTAGCTCTTCCTCTATCTGCTCTAAATAATGAACTAAAACAATGAACTAAACAATGAACTAATCTTGGCTTTATATTTTGAATTACGCATTACGCATTACGCATTATGCATTTTGTTAGAATAATATGTTGGAATAATAGAAATCGGCGCTTGGCATTTCTATTTTGGGTTACGTTTTCCACTAGGTTAATCAAATCGCGCCCGGTAGCGTTTTAGTTGGCATTTCAATTTCATACGGCTCTATACAAATCGGCGCCCGGTGGCGTGTGAAATAGATACGTGCTAATTACTTTTCTCGTTCTAGTGCCATGGATTTTCCTTATGCATGGACACCGGCTGGTTCAAATACCGGCTGGTTCTAGTTCACGGGCGACCATCAACTCTGGACCACTGTACAAGATATTACTTGAGTGTCTTTGTTCAAAGCGTTCAAAGAGAGTTGGAGAATCCATTAGGCGTACTGTATCGGGGGCCATGGGTACACTTCCATCGCATCTATGGACATATCGGACTCCTCATGCTCTTAGTAAGGCTCATGCCAACAAATAAGTACAAGGATTTGATTTATAGTATCGGGGATCGATACAACACTCTGGTTTGGAGACTCGACATCCTCGGGAAAGATGAGGATCTGTCATATCGGGGTGGTTCGGGTGGGACTTCTTGCGGGATTGGGGGGGATGAAGTGGGCTGTCGACATATTGTAGAGATAGAAAGAATTGGCGCTGGCGCATTTTGGAGAAGAAGAAATGTACATAACTTTTTTGGAATATGAATACAAACTTCGGCGCTGGCGCAATTTGCACTATACTTTTACGTCATTATTAGTTTTTTTTTTTTATATGCAATGTCGAAAACATTGAATCTGTGATGCCCTCCGGCCCCGGTATGACCAACCCCAAGAAACTACATATTTTCATTAATGTGTAGTTTTCATGGGGTTGATAAAACTGACTAAAGACCATCAAAGATTCAAAGTTCACAACATCACTTGAGATGATATGATATATTCTTTTTTTTTGAATATCCAAATATACATACCTTTTTCGGGGCGTTCTTTTGGCCATGCTACAAATGTGCCCACGCTTTCCAACTGTATCGCCATAGGGATGTCTTCTTGGAAGAGCCTCATCTTCATAATTGCGGTTTAGAATAGAAATCTTACGAAACTTGTTCCAAGAGGAACACCATGACACATAGAACTTGGATTCAAATCTTGATTTTACACAATCCTACTCGGGCTTCAAGTTTCTTTGTTAAAAGATAGCATTCTTCTCGGAACAACGATAAAGAACCGAGAATGCATTGTAAAAATAGAGGGCGAAAAATTGAGAACAAGAGAATGCATTGAATTCACCATAGTTCGTGACATCGAATGGGAATTGAAGGCGGCTCGATCGAATGGATTGAAGGCGGCTCGATCGATCGAATGGGATCGAGCGGATCTTGGGCGCTCGATAGTCGATTGTTCTTGGCTCTCGATACTAGGAATGATCTTGGCGCCTCGATAGTAGGTGGCGATTAGGTGGTAGTAGATTGCCACATATCGTTTCTTGAAATTAATAATTAATTGTTATCTTGAAATTGCACTAAAAAAGAAAAACACAATTTAAATTTGTAAATGGCGGGACGGGCGGTTAATTAAAAGCGGTATAAATTTAAAAGGGCCGAATTTGAATTCACGGTTGTAAATCGGCGCCCTAGATTATGAGCGCATACATATAAGTTTAAACCAAAACCCAGTCTCTTACTATCGCACTTGCGGTTCTATGGCGTCTAGAGGATGCGGCCATGGTGACGGCGTACCGGTAGAGGTGGGCGGCGACTAAAGCACAAATCAAGCACGGAGGCTCTTGAACAAGCGAAAGTTTTGATCAACAAAGCGCCTCGGTAATTGATCTGTTTTTGTTTTGTAATTGATTTACGTGTCTCTTTTATTGTTAGGTTTCTAGGATGTTTTCAACCGGTGTATTTTACGTGTATGCGTGTCTCGTGTATTGTCTACCTTTCATATTGTTTTACGTGTCATTTCTCTTTGCTTCTACTACCTTGTTTTGTGTGTTTTTGTTATAATCTTCTCCTTTACTCCGATATGTTTTTGTTGGAACAATTATCCATTTTGTATAATGTAGACCAGGTGGAAGTCTTTACTTACGTATTCTCAGTTCTTTTGACAAGTTTTTTGTAGCCTAGTATGTCTCTTATAAAAGAGAAGTGTATGCGTAGGTCCCCTCTTAAAACGGCGCTCGGCGATTTATAATTATGAGTGGTTTTGGTTGTAATGCGCTACTTTCCCCGTGTGTACAATTTATGTTTTTGAAAGTAAAGGCGTCTATGAAAAAGCGGCGGGGCGATTTCATTACTCACCACATGATTGTAACTTTCGGGATCTTCTAAAAATGTGAAAAGAAAAAGCAAGAACATCTGCGACGGGGTCGGGGACATGCGCGAGAAAAAAAAAACCAAAACGGATGAAGATGTATCGATTTAAGGTTGGCACCGCGTTGTGACCATTGACGATCTGACCGAAATAATGAAGGCTCAGGTAGAGCCTCCATGTCGAAGAAGATCTACCGAGAGGGCTCACGAATGGTATGTGGAGATCTTCAAGACTAAGCGGAAAACAGATCTGATTTTCATGTCTAGAGTTAAGGAAAGCAGATCAAATGAAGAAACAAGGTATTCGATCACATGCGAAGAACGGGGCGATTCTTCTTGTTCCGTATTATTACTTGAAGCGGGTCGGAAAAATAAAAAGTATTGAAGAAGTTAAATTACTGCGGTGCTAGTTCCTTTAAAGAGGCGCCCTAAGAGCGGATGAGGCCTTGAGATAACCTCTTCAAATTTGGCTGGTCGGTGGTGATCTATTGACACCAAAAAAAATATGTGAAGGTCTCTCGGTGAGAAGAGAGCAATCAAGTACAAAGGCCGTCGGCTAGTGCGTACCTACAAGCTTTAAAAGAGAAGGAAGATGCAAGTTCTAGAGCCGAGGAAACACCGGGCGTTCTAGGCATTACGGATATGACTAGTGATGATGACAAAGGCGAGGCGGTTAGAGGCCATGAGCAAACTCAAGAAATATCCGACAAGTATCCCTTTGGGCCTTAGCTTCACGCATCCTATCCATGTCGACCGGGCTTTTCAGGTCCACGAAGGCTATGTTTGTCGTGAGAAGATTTGACAAGCAAACGCATAATGGAAATAGTCGGCGGCATGATAGAAAACCGGGGCGGGTGCCAATGCCGGCAGATGTGGTGCCTTTTGATATGAAGGCGAAGAAGGTGTTGATATGGAATAAACTTGAAGATTTAAGCGGCAACCTCGATATTCACTTCATGATAATAGATGGCGGCAACGATTTGCTGGAGGCTTGAAGGTTTTGATCGATCAAGCACAAAAGCGGAAATCGGTTATTCTATAGGCGTATTGGTCGAAATTGCCGATTCTCGGTGGCTCCACAAGCGGCCAGCGAAATTAGCCCGAAATCGGTAGCGCTCTTGAATGACATGGGAAAGACATTCCTGTACAAAAGGTATTTTATGTTCCACACATAGCGTTCCAAATCGGCGCCCGGGGCGTTTTAAGCTAATCGCGTATTTAAAGCGGCGCTGGCGCGATTTCTTCATATGGCTGCGATTTTCTAAATCGTGATTAGCAAAAAAGCGGCGCTGGCGTTTTATGTTGTTATTTTTGTGTGTGATTTACAAAGCTTGGCGCTGGCGCGGAATTCTTCATCATGAAGAAATCGCGCCGGCGGCGTTCTATAAATACGTGATAATGCTAGCAGCGCTGGCGGCGTTTTATATTGTTACTTTCCACGACTGTTTTTTTTTTTTATCTAACGGCCCATATTTTGCGGTCAGGTATGTGGAGCGATTCGCGTACGCTTTCGTAACCAATGGATCGAATATGGAAAACCAATGCCGACCGGACAAAGGGCAATCTAAGAGTGCGAATTCAAATTACTAGAAAGGACAACGTGCCAAACCATATCTGGGACAAGAACAAGGCCACTAGATCAAAGAAGAAAAAAAGGGGATGCACAAGGTTTGTACGGAAAGAGCAAAGCGGTGCCAAAGGATGCCGCAAGATTATTTTTTTCTTGACCGGTATGGGAAAAGTGGAGCAATTTTGGGGGCCCTATTCGGAAAAGAAGTTGCCGGATTCGTATGGCGGGTTTCCTCCATAAAGATCGTCTATTTTTGATATAGGTATCGAGAAATGAGAAAGGCACAAGGATTGGATGATGCGAGAATTAATCTCTGTTCTAGATAGTTGCATCGAGAAAGGAAGTTATCTACAAGAAAGCGTCTGCGACAAAAGCACTTGACATCTTTCGAAGATGCATGCGAATCGATAAAGAATATGAAAGTCTGAAAAAGCTGTTGGTGAAGAAGCGCAAAGGCTCTCGGGGAGACATGATGTTATCGAGAGATAGGCTTAATGCAAAAGTACAAGCGTATCTAATGATGACATTAAGAAATATGTATTTTGGTCAAAAGATTTTGTGAAGCGACAAAAAAGGCGAAGAATGTGGCAACTCTTAAGGGGATTCACACGAAAGTTGCGTCGACCTAAAAAGAAAAGTTGCTTTGGTGAAGAAGGCGATGACGCGAGTCTCCTTTTTCTATAAGGTGTCCCTTTGGTTATAAGTGTGCCATGCGAGGTAGGTGAAGGGCCAACCGACATCACTCTATTTGTTCTTGATAGCCGTGGTACGAGATGGACCACGGGATGATTCTGACACCTTCTTCAACACATGCGGTGGTTTGACGGCCGAGATGCATTATACTATCGTGACGGTTTGCCACTCAGGCATTTTCCCTACGATATGCACTAGGCTGCTTTGCAAATGATGTCGAATGCATTAAAGTGATGAGGCAAAGCGGTAATGATAGATGAAAACAAAGATAGTGAGTTTAGTACCGAAAGTAAGATCTCACATGTGCTAGTCCTTATGATAGCCATTATGGATGATAAAGAATATGAAAGACTCAAGGGGAAACCCGAGGAAGGTGAGAAGATTGCTTGGCGGTGCTATCGGCTAGATGAACCCCTATTGAAGAATGTTTTTATGTCGAATCAATTGCGAAGACAAAGGGAAAGGGACTGCAGATGTGGATGTGGACCTGGACGAAGAGGAAGAGGAAGAGGAAGAAGAAAACTGGGTCGACCCTGTCCTTAATTCACCAATCAAGTATGAGCTACTGACGGCGCATAAGGGGAGGCTGAATAAGTACGGGTTTTCTTTGGCCCTTTCGAGTTTTCTGATTGAAGCCTTACGCGTTAGAGTCTACGTCTTTGGGAGTTTCATGTTGGAGGTTATGTCGGGCGGGAAGCTCGAAGCTAGCTAGGAAATGCCAAAGTGTGGTCTCGATGGTCAAGCCAAGGACTTCCTCGATATTTTTTTCGAGAAAGTGCTAGAGGTGGCACCTAGGGGTCCGCTTGGTAGTGCAAAAAATAAAGCTTCCAGCTCTAAGTCCAGCTTACCTGCAGATCTGGCTGCAGAGCGGGAAGAAATGAGAAAGCATATAGAGGGCATAAGGAAGAATATCGACAAGCAACAGCTTAACTATGCGGCCGAGAGCGTGCCTATCCTTCCAATCACATTGGAAAATCCGACGAAGTGGATGTAGGTAAGCATAAGCGAAGAAGACAAAATCCTAGATGATACGATTGGATTGGAAAGCTCGAGTCGAGGTTAGCATAAAGAGTAATGAAGTATCAACCATAGTTCAAACACTAAGTGATGTGGTCGACATACGGCGAGACCAGAAGACAAGTAGAGAGTAAGCTCATCATTGCGGATGTTGAGCGGGAACGAGAAAGGTATGTTATTCAAGCGAAATGAAAATCGCGCCCGGTAGCGATTTCAATTCTTCAAGCAGAATTGAAAATCGCGCCGGTAGCGATTTCAATTATTCCACGAATTGAAAATCGCGCCAAGCAGCGATTTCAATTTTCTTTTCCTTGTCTCACAAGTGTGTGCTTTATTATCACAGACCTAATCCGGTTTCCTCCAAAATTCGGTGTTCGATTTGAATGGAGTGCTCACGCAAAAGCGTTACCTAAAGCACAATTTCCTTTATCATGGTATGCCTGAGAAACCATTTGAGACATATCTGAAATGGGTATATCATGGCCGTATCGAAGGAGATGTTAGACCAAGCTTTCTTTTTATTTCGTTGTGCAATTTGGTCGTCGATGGAGAATAGAAATATCTGAGGAAGTTTTGAGAGTAGTTCTGAGTTACATAGAGATTGGGCATCTGTTTGGGATCGAGCAAATGTAAGTCATTCAATAACCCAAAAGGATCCTCTGGTAAAAAAAATATTTGTGAAATGCTTGGCGACATGATGGATGACTTGGGCGTTGAGGAGAAGGAAGACATCATTATAGTTGATGATGGCGCCTTGAAGTGTTGCTTCAATCGATCCGCGATCACTAAATCCACCATCCTATCATCACGAGGATTTTGAAAAAGATGACTTCTGCTTCGTTTTGTCAAACATCTTGCGAAATATCTACGGAAAAAAAAAGGTCGAAGAGATACAAACACTATACCCGCAACTTAATCGGACGGGGGAAATTGTGGGGACCTAGAGAAGATCGTTCTAGAAAGGGAACTTTTTGATATATATATATATGTATACGGGAAATACACTTTCCAATAAGTTTTGAATATGAAATATACTTTACACCAAACTCTTTCGAATATATATTGTGTTCTTATATCAGCATTATTGGTTCTGTGTACGTATTGTTCTTTTATATTACGTGTATGGTTTGCTATACTTGCAATAATTTGTATGTATATACCGTCAATAATTTAGGTGTCTATAAATACGTATGCATGAAATTGGCAAACCATCGGCCCGGCTTCCATATACGCTTGTTATTATGGCACATTCTATTACGCCGGATGAACCACATGAGACCTCTGCGAGTGCCGCGAGCTAGAAATAGAACCGGGGGCGGCTTGATGTCGTTGCTATGAATCCCGTCCGCTTCTATCCTGATCCCTTTGATGTTGTAATCCATCTTATATGGAATCCAGAGCATGGTTTGTTCATGATCGAAAGGATCTCAGCACCGCCAGCTGCAGCGCCTGTCGACGATGATTCGGATTAGTTTTTAAAGTTTATGTTCCACTATAATACGTTATGTATGAAAATAAAATCGCGCCACGCGCGATTTGACCTTGAAAAATCTACGTTCGTCAGCAACTTGCTTCTTTGTTATTTATTCGTAAAAACACTACAATTTCAATGTTTAGATTTCGATTTGTTAAATTCGGTGATTGTACGAATTAATAAGCAATTTCCTACTTTTTATATTGCCAACATTCTTTCATAATATGGGTCATTTGGACCGAATATTTGGATGCCCTTGCATTTCAACATAAAATGCATCTTCCTAGCCCGAAAATGAACTCAGTGCAAAAGTGTGGTTAATTCAATATAATGGTCAATAAATAGCTTATACGGCGCGATTTTGGAATAGACATAATCCCAATTTAATTGAATGATGGTTCAACTATGAAAATACATCACAAAAGGGTAAAGGCTATCAAAATTCCTGCCTGAACATACTCCTGTAGTTATTATATCCATGGCATCATGTTTTATGTAAATAATTTCTTTTACTTGAGAAGCATCATGAATGCCACTATATTTCGCATACAACACTATTTACAAGGATGATATGAAGTCATTTTCCAAAACTGAAATGTTGATGCATTGCCTCCACCAAGCAGTACAGAAGTCTTTTAACGGTACAAACTTCAAGAGGAACTGATATTGCAATTTTCAAGATGTGAAAGTCTTATGTTTCAAGAACCTTGGTATCCCATGATGATTCAATAAAATCAGGCAGGGGTAACTAGAAGTCTCATATGAAAGTAATTAAGATGCAGCACATGCCCAAACATTGTTTTTATAATACCTTGCAGATTTCTCTCCCAATTTGACAATTATAAGTCAGATGGTAATCCAGTCAAACGCAAACAATGTCAAAACATTCAAAACTACATCGTGGCAGTCCTGGATAATTCTGAAGTACTAAATTCCATCATCTACTAAGCCTACATGACTTATTGCAGTAAGAACACATTTAGTTTTATTTCACAGTTTCGCATGTCAATGTATTTCTGCACAACTAATCCAGCCTCTACAATCTGTGCATATGCCATGATTATTGCACTCCATGATAGTAGTCTAGGTACGAAAACATATCAAACCGACAAACCTCCCCTCCGACATTTGGCATACATGTCAACAAGTGCTTCTCACAACAATATCAGACTGCAGCCCCAATATAGGAAATCTTTTCATGCATGTACCTGCCTTGTTCTATGCCATTTGCATTGCAACATGGCCTTTATCAGCTTGGTGATACCCAGTAACTGTTGAATTCTAGGATACCACATCCCAATAAGGCGAGTCTGTCAAACACTCTGGTTGCTTCCCCCATGCTTCTACAGATAAATATCAACAAGGCACTTCAAACAATAACATTAGACTAAAGCACATTTATTTGCCTGTCTTTCTCAAAGATGCCAATACTGCTACATGCATTCAAGCTGCTGGAGAAAGTAACCTTGTCTGGCATTATGCCCTCAGACTGAATCCTGTCAAAGACCTCTAGGCAAGACATCCTTTACCATGCTAGGCATCTCATGAAGTGATGGCAATTGACGACACTGTATTTATGTTATGTAAACTCTTACAAATTCTGCAAGATTCTCCAAAGCTGCTACACTTGATATACATATCTATTTGGCACTCACCATGACAACATCAAGTATAATCCCACTACCGCTCTGCTCATTTATGGGACCTTCCCTGCTCTATGGCACCGATATTACCAATGCTTACAATGCTTTCAAAATGGTTAAGAATGTGGCTTTGCTTGGCTTGCGGCCTTTTATGAAAACAGTCTAGGACAAGACCTTCTTCCTCAAATTGAGTATAACCTGCAATCATTCTGATCCCATGATATCAGATTTTGTCTCTTCAAATTAGACTCTGCATGCCTCAAGCTCCCGCGTCTAGCATATATATGAACAAGGGCATTTTCCATAACAATATCTGATTCAACATGCTAATAATTTAATCAACATTTTCAACGATTAGATAGATAAAACAGAAGAAGATACTGTTTTTTTAAGATGTAAGCTAGCATATCCCAAAGCACTAATGTGTTGATGCTATGTCAACTACTTTATGATTACTGGACCAACCAGATAAAGAAATACATGTAGAAACAACATTTTCAGCACTTGTAACTTAAGATAAGACTGTTACTAAAATGTTTGAGTAACTTGTGCATTTGCTACCACCCATCTTGATTTACTTTTGTGCTTAAGGCAATCACTGCTAAATGGCAATTCGACAAAGTTCACATCTCTATTGGTTTTTAGCATTAGACATAAGGATCTTTACCTCAGCATTACGATGCGCTTGCACAGTCTGCGGTTATGTGCTTCATTTTTTTATCCGGATGGTTCTGGTGCGCAGAATGGGAGCTAAATGGGTAGAGCATTGCCGATCCAACTCTTCTAGCACCTGATATGTGGTACAAGAAAGCGCAAGGAGTGGCATGCTCCAAAAATCTGAATAAAAGGCATGTTTGGGACTTTTAAACGGGGAACAGGGATGCTGCATAGTGCCCAATCTGCAATCCAGGCATTCAAAAAAACTACTTACAGAGAGTTTGCATGCAAAAGAATGATTTGCTCCTTCAATGTACGATACAGAAGGATGAGGAAACAAGTGCTGATGCTGCCTTCCTTCTGATCCTTCTGATCCTGCAAAAAATAAGAAATAAAAAGGGCAATGCTTCTATAACTCTAAAAATTGAAGGCAACATTAGCTTTTCTGGCCCTCATATCTGATTACACTAAAACCGAATCGTTTTCTCAGAATTGCTCTCTCTCATAACATTGCCGGAATCATCCTCTCAAAATTCGTCTCTCAGAATATCAGAATATCGCCAGAGAAAGAGGGAAACACAGAAGCTTTTTCTTAGCCGAGAGAATTAATTGCAGAGAATTAATTAGCGGTGGATCTCATCCACCAAAAAAATTTAGTTAGATTCTAATTTTAATGGAAACCCTTCCGGAAAACCCTTCCGGATTTCATGGAAATTTGGAAGTGTTTCCATGTTGAAGCCAGGAAGGGTTTCCATTGATGCGTTTAATAACCCAAATTGGGCAGAGATAGTGTGAGCGATGGGCAACTGTATTATAGCATAATATTTACCTAAAATATCGTTTGCAAATTTACCAAAAATGCCCCACAACTAAAATTTGTGTATTTTATAAAATCCTATTCAGATTTTGGTATTCGCCAAAGGAACTCTATCGCCTTCCGATTTCTTCCCTCCACGTCAAAAGGAGATTTTGCCCGATATTAGTCATTGCATCAGCTGCAACTTGGTTCTTGCATGCTCTTCTAGGGTTGTTTTCTTGCTAGAGAAAGTGCAAGACTATGGTTCTTTTGTCGGAGCAGAGTGTTTGTTGCTATTCAAGATCTCAAGATCATTGCAATTTTTTTTGACATCAGTTCTTATTTGCTCAAGATTAGTGCCTATTGGTTCGTCTTCCAACAATTTGAGCTGAGTTTTTGCAATTCCTCGATTATTTGAGAAAGATGAAGAATTGTTTGGGAGGGATCATGACACACCGTATTCCAAATCGTTCACATTCAATTTAGCCACAAATTTGTCCTTTGAAGCAATTTGCAACACCATATAGTATTTTACCTCAAATCTTATAGTATTTTGTGAATCTTGTTATACAGTATAGCAAATTTTGTACTTGCATACCCCACAAACAAAGAACTTTACGTACGATGTAGATTAAGGAATAAGGGGTGAATATGCCTATCCAACAGCTCTCGCTGCCCTACGTCACCCCCCGTGTGAATATGCACCCAAACCAAAGGGGGTTTAAGGGGGATTTTAATTTAAATGTGTTGGACCCAATGGTTGTGTTAATTAATGTGAATGGTAGTTATATGTTGGGGGTTTAAGGGGGATTTTAATTTAAATGTGTTGGACCCAATGGTTGTGTTAATTAATGTGAATGGTAGTTATGTGTTGGTTGTTAATGTCAATGGTTGTTATGTGTTGGGGGATTTAATTTTTATATGTTGGATGTTAATGGTTTGTGTTGCAAAAGTTTTTTTTGGCCCCTTCGGGGCCTTAGGGACGTCACCCCCCCGGGTGTGACAAAAATTTTAGAATTCGAACAAAAAAAAACTAGAATTCATTTGAGGCTTTCATCACCTGTAGCTTTTGAATTTGATCACAATAAAATAAATAGAACATAAGTAAAAGTTACCATAAAGATAGAGCAGATTGATCCCATTATTCTGAAAGTCATAAAGTTTGCAACACCCATACACAAACAATTTTCAACTGGAATTTAACAGCAGCCTTTGGCCTCCATGGATTCTTGTGGTGAGAAACCAAAGTGGAAAACTTTTCTGCTTGTTAGCACAAGGATCTAGAAGCCTTGGAATTTGCTTAATAACTGCCTCAAAATCTAAAAATGCATTGTAATTTTTTGCAAGCTTCATTCGGAATGAGCCATAAAATAATATCCAATAGCGCAATCCTGTATTAATCAGCTGGTAAGATGTGAAAGCCTACCAAACCCGGCCGAAAAATTGCTGTTTTAGCATAGATAACTTAACCATACATATCCATATCATACACTTTCAAAAAGATCTCGGAGAGAGCTTTCCAACGCAATAAAATTCAGAGCTCTGGATCAAAAGTTATGATAAGAAATGTGTTGCCGGCGGGGAAACTTGTTAGAATTTGAGGATAATGTATTCAATAAACTGATACTCAATACACTGACAACAAGATCAATCAGGCGCTCAAACAATCTCCTGCTTCATATCTCGACCTGCAAGCTCGCCTGTCTATGCCTTACTCCAGTATTTATCTCCATATTTACCTTCCAATCCGGGTGCATCCACTTGTCAAATTGTTCATCCCCTTCATATAGAAAGTTCTCCAACTTGCCTAAAAATCAGGAGTAGATAGACTTGCCTTCCTTAAAATTCGGCCCTAGTTGACTTTGACTTTGACTGGTCAACGCAAACCCTAAGTGGCGGGCAGGGGGTGTCTGTGTGTTTCTAGCGAGCCCAGCAACACCCGGGTAGGGGGTGCCCGCCACTTTTGACTTTGACTTTGACTTTGACCTACTGCCACTGCTTCTCATAGGTCTCCCAAATAACATGACACCATTTAACACTTTCCCTTCATGTTATTTTTCCTTGCAACTGATCATATGTCTCAGTCTACTAAATTTTAACTCTGCCAAAGCCTTTGTCAAAATATCTGCCAACTGCATTTCAGTTTGAACATATTGCAGTTCAATGATTCTTTTCTTCACTAAATCCCTTATGAAATGCATCTCCCATTTCGATATGCTTGGTCCTTTCATGTTGTATTGGATTTTTCGTCATTCCTATGCAACCGAGACGTGAGAAAAGCAATTTCAAAGGTTTTCTTTGCTCTATACCTATTTCTTGTAGCAACCTTTCACTCCATACTATTTCCTTAGCGGCAAGGGTTGCGGTGCATATTCTCGCTTCGGATATGATGAGGTGCTATTGCCTTTTGCTTCTGCATTTCCATGAGATGGGCCCTCCTCCTAGCATGCAAATAATTCTGAAGTTGATTTTCTTTCATCGTGGTCTCCACCCCAATTTGAATCCAAGTATGATAGCAACTCCATGTTATCGAGAATTAAATTGTATCCCATAATCTCTGAGTTCCTTTCAAATATCTTAGAACCCTCTTAGGCACTTTTGCCGGTGCTCCTTTCAAAGTTATGGCGGTATCTACTTAGAATATTATTTGCAAATGAAATATCGGGTCTTGTGTGACTAGATAAATATAGTAAGCGACCAACTAACTCTTGATATGGAATGTTTTCCATTTCGACCTGTCATCATTCAAATTCAAGGTTAGTTTGTTACACCGGAACCATGGGAGTTTTTACCACCTTACAATCTTCCATATTGAATCTTTTGAGCATGCACGCAATATTCTCACCTTGTGTCAAAGTAAGAACCTGTTTGTCTCTATCTCTGAAGACTTCAATTCCTAAAAACTTTTTAAGTTCGCCCAAGTCTGTCATTTTAAACCGATTCTTGAGAATGTCTTTGCATTTTTGTAGCACATCAAGATTGCTACTAACCATCACATTGTCATCCACATATAATGCAATATAGCATACTTCATTCCCATCCTTAAATAAATAAATATTTCCATCATCCTTTAGTTTTATAAAACCTTGTTCCCTTAAATATGAGTCCATGAAAATATACCATTGTCTTGGTGACTGTCTCAGCCCATATATAGCCTTTTTAAGTTTCCACACTTTATCTTTCCCTTGCTCAAAGCCAGGAGGTTGCATCATAAAGATATCCTCCTTTAAGTCAGCATTCAAGAAAGCAGTAGAGACATCCATATGATGTACCTCAAAATTCTTTGCATTTGCTACTGCTAACAACATCCTGATACTTGTCATTTTTACTATAGGGGAAAAAGTTTCCTCATAGTCAATTCCCTTCTTCTGTGTATATCCCTGTGCTACTAATCGAGCTTTATACTTAATTGAGTGAGGTTGTACTCCTCTCTTGATTTTAAATATCCATTTACACCCCCTTTGCATGTCTACCTTGGTAAGTTTACAAGCTCATACGTCCCTGTTCTCTTAAATGCATCCAGCTCATCATTCATGGCAATTTTCCATTCTTTTGCATCAACCACACTTATAGCTTCTCTATAAGATTTTGGTACTTCAGTATCCAGCAAGGCAAGGATTTCAATAAGGTTTACACCTGCTGCTTCACTTTGTATTCTCCTACTTCTACCTGTGTTATCTCTTCCAAATCTTTCATGATCAACATTAGCCTCTTGTTGCAAGATCGAGCTGCAGGTTCTTCTACCGGCCTTTTGGTCGTGTTACCTCCTTTTCTATAGTATCCGCCACACTATCTGAAGCGTCTTCAGCACCAACTTGTTGAGAGGAGAGTTTGTTGGCATCCTGCTCATCATCATCATCAATAAAGTTCGTATTCAATTTCTGAACTTCCTTTTCTTTAGGATTAACAGAGAAAAACTTTATGTTTTTATAAGATTGAGATTCGTCAAACGTCACATCTCTACTGATCAAAATCTTTTTCCTTTGTGGATCAAATAATCGGTATGCCTTGGATTCTTGATCATATCCTACAAGAAAGGCTATTCTTGCTCGATCATCTAACTTTAACCTTTGTTGCTTTGGTACATGAACAAAGCTTAGACAACCAAAAACTCTCAGTGTCTCATAGTTTGGTTTAACTCCTGACCATAGCTCATCTGGGATCATTCCACTGACAGCTCTATTTGGTAACATATTCTGAACTTTCACTGCTGTTAAGACAGCTTCCTCCCACAAATAATTGGGTAGCCCTGTGTGTTTTATCATAGCTCTGACAGCATTATTCCCCTTACCTTGCAAAACTTGATAAACTCAGATGACATGAACTCTCCACCACGGTCAGATCGAATACATTTCACTTTTTTTCCTGTTTCTAATTCCACTTCTGCAGCAAACATTTTATAAGCCTCAAAGGCTTGATCTTTAGTTCTAAGACACATGCATGTTGTCTTTCTACTAAAGTCATCAATAAAGGTAATGAAATACCTTTTTCCTGATATTCCTCTAACATTAAGAGGGCCACAGAGATCTGTATGCACTAGCTCCAACACCCCTTTGGTTTTTCTCTTTGCCCTTTTAAAAGGCAATCTTGCATGTTTTCCTAGCATGCAACCTAGGCAGATTCTTGGCTCATCAACTTCATTTTTTGCTTTGATTATTTTTTGTTTAATATCTATGGTGCTATGATTAACATGACATAACCTCAGATGCCAAGTGTCCATATCTGGAATCATAACAGAATTAACACTGGGCAAACAACCACTATCCAATGCAAACAAATTACCAAATCTTCTTCCAAGAAATTTGATCTCATTATTCAAAAGCACTTTACATTGATACTTGTCAAAAACAACAGTGTAATCCATGTCTACTAACTGTGCAATAGAAATTAAATTTCTGACTAGTGAAGGTACACACAAAACATTAGCCGCACACATGCGAACTACCCACGAAAAATAAAGGGAAAATCCAATTATATCATTTGGACCCCAAAACAAATACAATGCTAATAGATGAGTGGCTGATGTACCTGCCGAAAGCTTATCACCGGGATTAAAAAACCCCGCCCTTTCGGGTTTTCGAGGAAAAACCCTAGTGATAAGCCCTCGCAAGGGGCTTAGACAAGCGTAAGGCATAGAATCGCTCCCAAAACCCCCGCGATGGAGAAGTCAAAGCGGATGGTATTTCGCCAACCTGCACGCACATCACCAACAACAAGCGAGAAACATACCAAAGAATAGCATCACCCGATTGGGTGGAAAAAGCATCACCCACCGGGTGGAAAAACATGATAAACAGAACTTGTACAAAATATAATAAACAAAGAAGGGGGGGAGGGTGGGTTCAAAGAGAATAAGGTACTGCTGAGAGAAGAGGAAGCGCCGATGAAACGTCGATGAAGAACTCTGCAATAAGTAGCAAACGCCCAACCTGATGAACGGCCCAAAACGCATGCAATGCATGCATGCAACGCATGCAATGCATGCATGCTCGTCTTGAGCAAGAATGCCGATTCGCTACGCGAATCGACGACATTCTTGCACTGCGACTCGCATGAAACCAACAAAGCGCCCGAATACCAAAGGACTTCCTTAACAAACTAGGATCGAGGACGAAGGTCACAGGATGAAGGCTAAAGGCCGGAAAGGACAGCAGGAAAGCAACGCCAAATTGGCCAAACCAGGCAGGAAGAAGCCCCTCCCCTGCCTGGAAACAATTCAAAGAGAATAAGGTACTGCTGAGAGAAGAGGAAGCGCCGATGAAACGTCGATGAAGAACTCTGCAATAAGTAGCAAACGCCCAACCTGATGAACGGCCCAAAACGCATGCAATGCATGCATGCAACGCATGCAATGCATGCATGCTCGTCTTGAGCAAGAATGCCGATTCGCTACGCGAATCGACGACATCCTTCAAGTTTACTGCGTTCCCTTGAAGGTCAAACAATTCTAACATTCCCGTGCATTGAACATCTTGCAACTTCCCATTTCCTAACTTGATATGCTTAATTCTTCCTTCTTTTTCCTCCTTGAATAATTTGGCTGAACTGGTCACGGATTTTTCTGCTCCACTATCTAATATTAACATTTCATCATCATTATTAGATTTTTCTTTTGAAACAACCAAAATGTCATAATTACTTACCTCAGCATCTTCATCCTCTTCACTTGATTCTTCTTCAATATCTTGCACCAAATTTACAGCAGACCTTTGTGTATCAGGATTTCTTCCTCGACCTCTAGAATAATTTCTTCCTCTACTTGGTCTGCCTCTATTCATTTTTTTGCTTGAGCACTTGTTTGCTAAGTGAGTGACCTGCCTCCACAGTTAAAGCACTCAACCTCTTTCAATTTAGGACAACTTATCTTTAAATGCCCTTTTGCTTTGCAGTGAAAACAAGGACCTATTTCACTCTTATCTTTAGCACTTTTTCCTGAAAACTTTGCTTTGCCCTTACCTGCATACAACACTTCAACATTATCTTCAATGTCATCATCATACAATACCTTATTTTGTTCAAACTCGTTTGAATCATTTCTTTCTTTGCCTCTCTGGTTTTGGCCACATTCCTAATAAGAGTTGACAACTGCTTGTTCCCCTCAACTGCTCTTGCCACATGCAATAATTTTTGCTGTTCAGTCAGCAACACCCCAGCACCTTCTAAGTCTGCCACAATGTTATCAAACTTAGAGAAAAACTTTGGTAAGTCATCACCTTCTTTTACCCTTAGCATCCTAAGTGCTTTATCAAGAACATCAATCTGAGATGATGTTTTTCCTCATAGTTTTGAGCAGGAACTTCCAAATATCACTAGGGGACTTTCCCTTATCTTCAACAAAATTGAAGCCCCAACTTTGCTGGTCAAAATATACATATGCTTCACTAAGTTTAACAACTTCATCCTTACCACTTTTACTTGAGTCTACTTCACCGGACTCTTGAAGTTTCACCGGACTTTCAGGAGGTAGAACTTCTTCTTGCAGCCTGCATTTTGCATCCCCACTTGAACTAGTTCCTTGAACTAATTCCCAGAGCCCTTCATTTTCAAGAACATTTTTGATTTGTTCCTTGAAATCTGAAAGCTGGTCCCCTTCATACACCGCAATAGAGTTCAACAACCACGCTCCAAACACTCGCTTGACATGGCTTTCGATACCATTTGTTAGAATTTGAAGATAATGTATTCAATAAACTGATACTCAATACACTGACAACAAGATCAATCAGGCGCTCAAACAATCTCCTGCTTCATATCTCGACCTGCAAGCTCGCCTGTCTATGCCTTACTCCAGTATTTATCTCCATATTTACCTTCCAATCCGGGTGCATCCACTTGTCAAATTGTTCATCCCCTTCATATAGAAAGTTCTCCAACTTGCCTGGAGTAGATAGACTTGCCTTCCTTAAAATTCGGCCCTAGTTGACTTTGACTTTGACTGGTCAACGCAAACCCTAAGTGGCGGGCAGGGGGTGTCTGCGTGTTTCTAGCGAGCCCAGCAACACCCGGGTAGGGGGTGCCCGCCACTTTTGACTTTGACTTTGACTTTGACCTACTGCCACTGCTTCTCATAGGTCTCCCAAATAACATGACACCATTTAACAAAACTGCACTACATGCGCCCTTCAAGCCCTTCATGTGCCCATTATGCACCACACACACAAAAAGAGGGCTTTTGTTGTGAGCCATTGGTTGTTGACCATTGAAAACAAAGGCTAAAATCAATGGCCCTTCATGTGCCCATTATGCACCACACGCACAAAAAAAGGGCTTTTGTTGTGAGCCATTGGTTGTTGACCATTGAAAAAAAAGGCTAAAATCAATGGCTCAGAAATGGTGCACTCTAGATGTACGCATTAGTACATCCATTTGAATACATCACGAAATCATCGGAAAACCTTAGTGAAAAGCATACAAAAACACAAAGAAAACCCCCTGTTATTATGCTACATATTTTAGCTAGAAATTTGGTCTTCACTCTAGCTGTAATTTAGATGTAAAACATAATCTCTATGATAAGCAATGCTTGCAATGTTATGAACAGTTTGATAATTCAATATGCATGAACATGTGCTCTTATTTTTTTTTTTTGTTTAATGACACGATTTACGCGTGCACATAGTTGGTGTTAACGTTCCATTTGGACCATTTCTCGATTTATATGTTGCCATTCTTTTGCAAATTTTATCAAAAGTCTCGAAGAACAAAACATTCCATTTGGTTCGACGTTTAATAGCATTGTCCAGCTAAATGTGAAATTAGCAGGGTAAAGTAAAATTAACAGATAATTTTCCTCCTCAAAACTCCGGGTTTCTCTTCCCGAAGTAGCTAGTTAAAACTCTCGACTAGTGGGTTAAGTGTAAAACTCGTAGGAAATCTTAACCCTAGGCCGTTGCAGGTTCCTTTGATCTGACCGTTGCGTACTGTCAAGGCAAATGAGTATTCATTCTTGCTTCTCATCCAACCAGATATCGCCATGTGGCAACCATTCTAACCAAGAATGGAAACTACCTCTTTATTCTTCGCGTGACCTGCTCCAACAGGCGAATCATCCTCTCTGGTGCAACAAGCTGCCGTGACCTGCTGCCTCAATCCGGATCTTGCCTTGACGTCGTGGAGCAGCAACAAATCGTGGATTCCTGTCCTGGAATGGGAGCAAGCATCCAGTCGTGCTTATCCGGCGCTCCTGGCTGCTGGCTCCCATTCCAGGACAGGAATCCACTCCTTGTTGCTATTCCACATCACGTCAGATCAAATCAAGTTATATTGCATAATTTGTGGTATATTCATTTTTTGTAGCATATTCGAAGGATTACCACAATAATCCACAGAATATTTATTCCTAAAAGCATAATATGAGGATTCCTGTGATAATCCCGCAACTCTGTTCCGGCTCTGTTCTGTAGCTCTATTCTGAGCAAAATGCCACAGCAATAAGCACATATTGCCCATTTTCATGTGTTCTTTGGTATCTTTTTGTGCATCTTGTGAGCGGGGTTACCTATTTCCCTTTCTCCATCGAGCAGAGCAAGGCAGGGCCCTTTCGAGCAGGGCAGAGCAGAACAAGGCAAGATAGGGCCCTTTCAAGCATTTTCAAGAAGAAGCTTGAAAAGCGGTTTTGATCACAGTTTTGATTTTAAAGAATCCGATTCACTAGTGTTCGAATCCAATTCAATATAATATTTCGGTTGGTATACACTCCGCTCATGAATTAATAGGAGTTTGCAAGCTTCGATTCTCCATAAATTATTTAATTTGCCACATGCATGATCTAGAAATATGCCCTGAACAGAGACAAAAACCATAATCCGAATTGGAGATGTTTGAAAAATTGGGGCCGGATTGGGAAAGCTTGATGACATTGAAATCTCATAAAGCAATACTGAAGCATTTGATAAAGTAAATTAAAACCATTAGTGGAAGCCATAGCCACCAGTGAAGCTCCGTCCTCGCCATAGCTCTCTTCTATTTATAAGGAACCTGCTCAGGCCTCGGATTAAGGGAGGTCAACCTCCTCTTCTAGTGGGTCATGCCAAATAACCCTTTGGCATGACCGACGAGAAGGGGAGGTTGACCTCCCTTAATCCCCACTAAAAAAGTTCCCCCTAGCTAGGTTTTATGTTCATTAATTATATCACCAAATGCTAATTCAGTCAATGATTGCTAGTACCGATAAATTATAACAAGAAGCATAGGATCACGTTCAATTTAGGACATTCAATAACTGTAAATCTATTTGTTCCCTATATTGACTTGAGACGATGCGATTCAATTCGATTCAATGAATTCTAGTGCGATGACATCTTGGCTTAACAACAAGCATAGAACCATATTTGTTCCCTATATTGACTCGAGATGTTGCGATTCAATTCGATTCAATGAGATGACATCATGGCTGTGTATCCACCTATTGTTTATCGAGTCATTTGGAAGCCCCCTCTGTCAACAAAAACCAGGTGCAGTTGCAGGTAATGCACCACGATTTGCTGTTGCTGAAGGATATGGAAGTTATACTACCACTTCGTCAGAATGCACAACTACCCTATATGTAACTGCAGCCAACTCTACCATATATGATGACGCCTCTATAGAGCTGTCTTTGTACACATTATCATTGAAGCGAACTGACCCCATGTATCTCCTCCAGGGTTACCTATAATAACTTGAACAAAAATAGCCATAGATGTTACAGTTGTACATATGCTTTAGCAAGCTGAAGTTTTTTGCCACCATTCGTATGATGATGTACCTACTCAAAATAGTAGCTTAACCAAAAAAATATAACAAGATAATTATTTGAGATAGAGCAAAACTGTAGTATGCTTGCAAGGAAGTTTGAAGCTAGAAAGTTCTATAGATGGCTTAGGATCAATTTGAACTTAATGCAGACTGAGTATTGGAATGGAAGACAGATTTAAAGTAGGTGTTGAAGGATCTGTTGTACCAAAGGTATACGAGTTTCTCTCCCATCCATTGCCCATGAATGAATGAAACACATCCTCTACCCATAAAAATCTGCAAGCTGCGCATGACTGTAATACAACATAACTTTGTATCTTTTTAACTGTCTGTCTGTCATTGAAAAATGATGCATGAAATAAAAATAGTATAAGCAACGAACCTGCACCACTTTTCTGCAAAAGATACCTGCCCATGTGCTTCCTCTTAATCTGTCATAATTTATTATATGCTCTGCATATCTCATGTAACAGATGCCTTAGCAAAGTACCATTGAGCAACCCTGAGTTTTGCTTGTACAAAGAGGCTTTATAAATGAAATAAATAAATATTTATTCAAGCCATTTCGAACCCTCAGGCCCATATGGCAAACTGTACAATCAATCAAGGTCCATACTACTTTCCAATATTTCACCATGGTTAAACAATTCAATAATATCTGCACGTTCCTTCCATACCTTTTGTAGATACGAACCAAGAGTATGTGGAGGAGTGTTCAGCAATTCAGATAAAGTAGTATTAGAAATGCTATATCTCAATCTAATATGCTCATATGCAGGACATTCTAAAAAAGCATGTACCTCTAATTCAATCTTCGGATCCATATAACTTAACCTTCGATTTCTCTTGTCAATATCTGCCATCAAGAACCCAGGTTCTTTATATCACATTAAAAACGATGCCCACATCCTCCTTAAAATCCCCCGTGAAAACCCCCTCAAAATCCCCCTTTTCATGGAATAGCAATGATTTTCAGAAACGGGATATTTAGCCACATTCCCCCCTTTGTGATTTTGTAGATTAATATCCCTTATTTGAAGTTTTTTTTATATCCCCCATTGCCATATGCAATGTTCATACCCATTTCTTACAATTAATGTTCATACCCTTTCTAGCAACAATCCCCCTTTGTGATTTTGTAGTTTAATACCCCCTTACTCAAAAATTTCTTCATTTATATCCCATTTCGACATATGCAATATTAATACCCCCCTTGCAACCAATATTCATACCCCTTTCCTCAACAATCTCCCTTTTATGACTTTGTAGTTTCATATCCCCTTACTCGAAACTTTCATTTGTACCCCATTCCTACATATGCAATATTCGACCCTATTTCTTGCAACCACTATTCATACCCCTTTCCTTAACAACCCCCTTTTGTGATTTTGTAGTTTGATATCTCCTTACTCAAAAATTTCTTCATTTGTACCCCATTCCATATGTGCGTACCCCTTTAAAACAACCAATGTTCATACCCCATTATGACAACAATCCCCCCTTTGTGATATATATCCTCCTATCAAAAATTCTTTCAGTTGTACTTTATTTCTATATGCAATGTGTTCCCCGTTTCCATATGCAACAATCCCCCATTTATGCAATGTTTTAGTCTGTTCCCTATTTCTGCAACTCTCCCTTGTGTTTTATAGAATAGTATGCTCTTATCATGGCATTCCCTTATCATGGCATGTTGTTAATGTCTATAACTTGTAAGATCCGTTAATGTAATTTCTCGACTAATACCTATTGTTGCCAAACCAAGATTTACTTCTCATTTGCTTAATGCTACAAGAAATTTATCGCGGCGGCCAAGGCCGCCGCGAACATTTCTTTAGTTCTAACCCTATAAAGTTGGCCCGAGTCTAAGTTCTAATCTTGTTTAGTAATGGATTTATCATAGTTCGCATTTGCGCAAAAGGCTTTCTTGATTAGACAATTTTCCTTATTTTTCTTTCCTTATCGGTTTTTTTTGGTAAGGTTCATTGTCAGCCGTCGATTCCCAGTATATTCGTAGGATTGTTCCAGATCCATGGATATGAACACTCTGCCAGAAGAAACGCATGACAAATCCTATGGTCCAATTAAAAAGACACCCCTGCCAGAATAAACCATAGCTTGCTCAAACCATAGTTCCTTTCCTCTCCCAAAAGGCTTCCGGCCTGTGAACAACAGACTTACAACCGCACTTTCAAATCCCTGTTCCCTGTTTCTCAATGCAGAAACAATGTTTGCAAGTCTTCGCCACCGAACACAACTGACAGGGCTCAATCCTGCATCATCCTGGACTTCGCGGCTTGCACTCTCGCGACTCTGCCTTTCGCAAGATTTTGAACTACTTACGTCGACTACTTCTACGCTCCTTTGCAAGAATTTGAACTATACGTTTGACCCCAAGATTTGGAACCGCCGAAATCAATCGTCTTCCTGGATCTAACTGTAGAACAAACACACACAACAGGGCTGGAGGATTCGAACCTCCAGGCCATGCCGGCCTCTCCAAAACCCTTGAATCTAGGTAAATAAGCCAAATCTAAACCTTCTTATGCCTCTGAGACAAGTAATTGTGCGTTTGAATATCTGGGATTCCGCCCTCATCATAGCCCACCGATTTCTCTGGAATTTCTTCTACACAGTAAAAAGATTTACTATATTCGCCGGATCCGTTGGCACCCCTGCCAAACAAAGAAAGGGCCATGCAGCCTTATCCTTTTATTCTCAGACCATGCACACAGACCACAAAAAAAAAATGCATGCCACAGCCTATTTTGGAATGCTGCTTTTGACTAACCAACAAGCAGCTCAAATCACTCAAAAAATACACTGCAACTACGGTTTTGCATACATACGCCCCCAAAATCTAGACCAAACCACTGGCGAGATATCCTCCTCAAATACCAAACAAAATAATTAGAACATTATGGGACGCGTGTCCTTGTCGTAAGATAGACCAGATAATTTTAGAATCTTGCTCAAAATTTAAATGCTACCCGCATGGTACTAAGTAGTTGATCCTCGCTGCACAAAATTTAAATGCTACATCCTATGCATTAGGTTGCAATTGTCCATCTCTTTATGCTAATACTTAACACAATCTTGTTCTAAAGATCACACATGTCAAGAGGAGACTTTTCCTTGAGTACTCGTAGGTGCACATTTTTCTACGATGTAGTATTCTAACGATTTCCTTTCAACCAAGCCTTGCATCAAAATCAAGTGGCGGAACAAACACGTGAGAAGTAACTTAAGAGTATCAAGAACTTCATGTAAAAAACAATGCAATAAGAATGATACGCCCCGTAATTATATATGAAATCTATCACAATACATGTTATTAGTGTCCAACAAATTCGAGTTATCCTCTCATTACAGGTAAGAAGGCATGGCAAAGACCAAATTTTGCTTGACTTAAAAATTTATATTTTCTTATTGGCAAAGACCAAATTTTGCTTGACTTAAAAATTTATATTTTCTTATTGGCATCGGTATCCTGAACCTAGAGTATTACTCATATTCCTAAGAATGTGGCTAGGTCATGATGCCTAAGCTCAACTAAGATCTGCCTTGATGTGGTTGGAGGCTAATGCTCCAAATATCTTGCCCGAAATAAATCTTGGAAGCTAATGCTCCAAATGTCTTGCCCGAAATAAATCTTGCAACCAGTGGAAGTGGAACTTGACAATTCCAGAAACTAATACTAATCCTTTCCCAAATTTCTAAAAGAACATCTTCCTCAATGTTCAATGTACTACATCGGCAACTCAATGCAATGTAGCAACTTGGTTTTTATCTTTTGGGAGTGGCTTTGAAGATTCTTAAGCCAAAATCAGAATCCTGTAATTGGGAACCCAACATGAGAATCTTCAATTATTGGGATTCGTTAGTCAAAATTAGAATTCTACAATTGGGAACCCAACATGAGAACCTTGAGAGACGTTTTAAAACAATCAGTTTTAAGGAGCTTGCCTTATGAGGCTAACCATTATTCCAATATTCTGAATAATACAACATGCATGATGTTTTATATATTTAAATACAATGTGGCACAAAGTGCCTTTGCAAGGTGATTCAAATGACAGATGCCAATGATGCACAGTTAGATCAAGCCAGCTGACCTGAGAATGATCTAGATTCTTGTTGTGGAAGTTTAAGGGAGGTTCAGCCTTGTTATAAGTGGGATCTTTATCTCCAAATAAGATAGCTGCAAGCTCGGCTGCTGCGTGCCTTTCAATGCCATCCCTAAGCTCAATTAGAGTTTCCTTCAGCCTCTGAAACCTTTAAATTGCGCACACATTGATGCACCCAATTATAATTTTTACAATAATAAAAATCCCTGAGATCATCAACTCCAGGAGATACATATGCATTTTTCCAATGCATGAGCTTCATGGAATGAACTCAAAATACTAATTACCTCATTAGCAACTTTTTCCAGTCGAAGGGGGAAATTTAAGCCCTCTTCTGGAACATCATCTAGGGCAATTAGTATGGAGGTATCCTGAGAACAATGGAAAGTTAAATACCAGAAAAGTGTGAACTTACAAATTGTATACAAATTTGCAAAATGTGCATACCTTTAAACGATAGACAACTCCTTGGCCCAAAGTAGGACTGGAAGAGTCTGCTTTATTTAACTTCAGTACCACCACATCATGGGGAATAAGCTGTGATAATTCCAACTCATTGTCATGCTAATTTAAAAGATTAATGTCGTAAAACAAACATGTTACTTGTTTACCTTATGAGGGAGAAGACTACCATGATTTGGTTGCAGCCCAAATATTGTTCTCCCCATAAGTCCTGTCTACAGAAGAATGGCAATTGCAAAAGATTGTGAATCAATCACAAACGTGAATGTTATTTCATAAATGCACATCTGAACATTTAAGATTGAAAAGCCCATAGCCACGTTTTTGGACAACTGAAGAATTGAGCTTAGATATGGTACCCTTTGATGCAGCAATCTCTGCTTCCTTAATAATACACATATGTTAGAACGGATCATAAAATAAAGCACCGCCATATGCAACGTCTGTCAGATTCTATGTTAAGAGATTATGTGCATGAGTTTTTTACTATCCAATTAGTCACTGCCTCCATAAATACCTGACAGTAATCTAGTCTTCTCTGAACTCTTTATACTTAAACTATTCAGCAGCAAGAAGTGAGACCCAGTCCAGTATAAACTTAAAGTCCACGTGAACATACAATTACTTTTAAAGTCCATGCTAGTCATGGGCAGACATGTTTTAAATTCACAAGCTCTTTGTCTATCTCTAATCCCGAAACAAGTTTATATCATGTGAATATATACAACAAACCAATATCAGAAACATCTATAACGTATGTTCAATTGGCATTTCAATTTCGCTGTACCTTTTCAAGATCGATCAACGGCATTGTCTTGCTGACAAATGTCTCCAAAGTCAAATTCTTGCATGCCAACATGCTCCACGCTCTTTAGTTGTTCATCTCGAATCGCCCGTCCAGACATTTGACGGGCAAGCATGAACAAATCCAGCCATAGCTGCAAATGCATGTGCACTCAACGTCCTATTAAATTCTATTCTATTAAAAGCAGGACTCAATTACCTATACTATTGCAGAACATTTATAATTTGACATGAAGTCAGTTGTCTTACCAACAATTTTGGTGAATCACAGTTAAAAGATTATGTCCTTGTCCTTTGCAGAATCAGAAAGCAGCAAATTAGAATCACCATTTGGAAGGTCCATTCCCTGTTCCCCGTTTCACGTTTCAGATCGATTAGGATAATCCTGCAAGGTATCATTTGGAGCCAGAGAACACAGAAGCTAAGGGCATATTTCCAGAAGAAGAAAACTATTGCGAAAGGTTGCCTATAAGCAAGAGCCATAGTTTTCAGAAGCTGGAAACCTTTCGCAAACATTGGGCTCTCTTTTTCTTTAACTCCACAAGTTTGCTGGCATATGCGAAAAAAATATCTTGTTTGTGCCATTTTCAAAGCAACCGGTGGTTGAATCGGGCTAAGCGACTCTTTTGAAAAACCCAATCGATGCCTCCTTGGTTGAACCACACCGAAACCAAATGCTGTTATGACTTCTGCCTGCAATTCCTATCCGGCTTCCTGGCAAGATCATCCTGTTTGAGCTACTGTGAGAATTATGGTAATGTGAGCTGTGATAATGGGCGAAAATCCCTGCTGCGGCCTGCCCTTTGTTCTCAGACGTCCGCTAATCTGCTGCGAGGTTGCCCTACCAAAAATGACTGCCATGGCTAATTGATGCAGCACAAGAACACAAAACGTGTTACCTTATGGCGGCGGTGTGCGAGAGCACACAATGAAACAGAGTTACCGGAGAACGCAAGGACCTTAAGGAGAGGATTTGACGGAGCCGATTCCTCCCAAGCGGATAAGGACAAAAACGTGGCATCGTTCGAAATTTTTTCCCAAATATTTTTCCCTCGCGATTTTTTCCCCCACCCAAGAATCTAAGGCATCAAAGAATCGAATCTTGGTGAGTCTCGATTATATAAGTGTAGATAACATCATATATAGCACCATTAACATCATATATAGCACCATATCATAACTCAACTACCTAGCAATTTCTCTTTACCAAAGATCTCAATCTTCCTTATTAATTGCTAGACGGATATTTAAAAGCAAATTGCAGCATCTGAAACTAGTATCAGATACCTGCAAATTAGAGTAGAGCGGCTTGAGCTCACGATTGGGAATAAGGATTGAAAATTACTATACCGTTCGGGCTTAAAACTTTCTGGTCGAATCTGCAAATTCCAGCAAAGCCTCGTGACGGAGCCACTTTGATCTGCTCCTGCGCAATTGGGGGTTTAACTTCGGTTTCAATACATACTCAGAATGTGAATAGTGATTGTCAATTTAAGTCAAACTATAGTTAAGTTGTTAAACTTCTAAGATGCACATTGCGAAAGTATGCATACCTGCATGCAATAGGCGGACTGTAGAAAGAAGGAACATGCAGACTATAGAAAGAAGGAACCATAGTGAATTCAAAATTTGAGGTTTGCCATTATTACGTTAGAGCCCAGCTTGTTTGCTAAAATCAAATGCATTAAATGGCATGCTAACAAATTATCATGCAGCAAATAAGGCCAACCCATGAGCACTGCACAACAGATCTTGGCACAGAGATCACGCTTGATAGTTAATGGTTTGATGCTAAGATCGACAGTTCATTTGTCGATCTTAGCATCAAACCATTAACTATCAAGCGTGATCTCGGTGCCAAGAATCTGTTGTGCAACAAGAAAGAGGAACAAATTAAAGCGCTGAGAACCTGCTTGCACTACTAGAGAATGGGCTGTTTGCGACGTCGGTTTGCGGCGTATTTGAAACGTCCACGTCGCAAAATTCGCGCGCGTTCTAAAGACGTCGCGCAAAATTCAAACGACGTCGCATGTGCAACGTCCCACGTCGCTATAGAAACGTTTGGTCAGACGTCGCAAAGGTATCCTATGTGGCAGCTGACATGGCAATGTGGCCGTTAAAAGTTAAGCGACGTGTCACGTCGCAGGTGCAACGTGTGACGTCGCATGCGAAACGTGTTACGTTGCATATTGTACGTGCCACGTCGCATTTGCGACGTGACGCGTCGCAAGTGCAACGTCATTACAACGTGAAACGTTGCAACTGCAACGTCTCATTGCGACTTTAAGAATAAATACAAAATAAATACAAATATAAGTTATTGAGGTGTTGGTAAGGCCTCAGGTTTGTTAGTGAAAGGTTAGGGGTTCAAGTCCACGAAAAAACATTTTGGACGCACATATATGTACGTCTTAGCAACGTCATAAGGACATATTTTGTACGTATTTGGGACGTCCATGACGTCGCTAATACGTTGCACATGCGACGTGACGTCGCATGTGCGACGTGACGTCGCGCTGCGACGAATCCACGGCGACGTCATTTGCGACGAGCGGGAAACGTTATTAAAGCATGCGTTTGATGTTCTCGTTACGTCGCAAAGACGTCGCAAATGACGTCGCAAACTGCCTATTCTGTAGTAGTGTTGCATGATGTGGCCAAAGAAGAGAGGATGCAAAGTGGGATTCCAGAATATTTTAGAAGTTATGGTTGCAAACTAGATGGCCATGGCATGCAGAATAAATGGGCCTCATGCAAAGAGATCTTCCAATACAAATAACTTGTACACCTTGTTAACTGAGCCTGTACAACACGTGCAAGGACCAGATTTGTTAGAACTGTCAAAAGGCTGAGCACCTAAAACTGCCAGAGGTTTCTGATCTAAACCATCTGTAGCTCAGTGCTATACAGAAAGAGACATCACAACTTGCCAAACTTGAGAAAAGCAGCCATGTAGAATCTAAAGGATGAGCAATGCACCTGCAGTGATGGTTCCCACTGCCCTAAGTTACTAGTGTAATTTTAAACATACAACATAGTAACTCTGCCAGAATCGTTAAATATATAGAACCTAGTTTAATGCTAGAAAAAAAGATCAAACCTGGCACGGTGCCTTCCATGTATTTGAAGCATCAATTCGATCTGTAATTACAGGTTTGCATCCAGTTTATCCAATAACCTTTTTATCGCCATGGCCAATAGTAGCACAATAGCAGGGGGTTCCAAGGGGATTTGATATGGATGTAAAAATGACAATTCCTGAAACTATAGACTATATCCCAAAAACAATTGAGTGGGTTGTTATTAAAAAATATAGATTTAAAATAAAAAATAATCACGCTCGCTCATTGGTTATATTGGTCAAAGTAATTTTATGAGGATATTGAGTTATTTTGGTAGAGGTTCGAGCCTCCATATTTTATATTCTAAAACCTTAGGCAAAGCCATATAGAAGCTCGATAGTCCATCAAAACCTCAAACTCGTATTTCATACTTTAAAATCATAGTGCCCCCAATCATAAATAACTTTAAGCGAAAAGAGAGGTCCCGGGAGGCTCCAACATACGATCTGGGCCATAGAATCGGCGGATCCGACGGCTATGGTAGTACAAGTGCGCCTCGTTTAGATTCAATTCTCTGAAACTGCTAGCATTGCCATATTCGGTGCTTACACTAACAATTATGTTGGGGCAATGAGATCACCCCTTACCTTTTTTTTTTTTTTTTTTTTTTTTTTTTGAGGGAATGAAGCTTTTTAATCATTAATTATAGAGAATAAGTACAAAAATAGATAATTGCATGACAAAGTAGTCAGCAATCTTGCAGAAGTAGTTTTTGGCATAGATAGTCCCAAATATAACATAACAACAATATGTAAAATAGTTAATATGCTTGAGAACATGGAATTCTCATCAAAGTTGAGAATGTCACTGTTAATGGCAATATCCTTTCCATAAGAACAAAATCCAAAAGCAAATGCTGATGAAGCTCACTACCTTTCGTGTAGATTTCTTAAGCCAACAATCTGCAAAACAGTAGTATAGAAATTGAGGCAGATATCAGAAATTATAGGTGTCAAGAAAGTGAAAGTGATCTCGGAAATGTGGATATAGAATTGGTATGAAGTTCTTCCCCCAATCTACAATCTCAACCAGCCTGTTGGAGTTACAAGTGGAATATAAGTGAATGAGAGTACCATAGCAATCCGCTCTGCCTCTATGGTAATAATAGCACTCTCTGTAAAATTCGAATTGTCTATCTGTCATGTCCATGCTATTGGCATGCATGAACCACCAGAGCACATACATTAAATGAGTCTCTCTGCTGAATTCTTTAGCCCACTCTATCTCTCTTTTGGGAATCTCATCTATGCTTTCATATAGCTTTCCCCTAACATGCCCTGTCCAGAAACTATAATCCATCTGAGTTTGCACCTGAGTCTGTATCTCTTGCTGTTCTAACAGAGGTTGACCAGTATATTTTGAGGCCTCAACTTCATCAAATTGAAGATCTAGCTTGTATTTGCAGTTCCAGAGGTATAGGAGAAACAGAATCAGAATTAGTATTATGTTCATGACAATTCAATTTAAATAAATTATAAGCACCAACAAAATGCCCAATAGTATTCCATAGCAGATCATATTGAGCATCAACATATTTATTTTTTTTGTGCTGTTGCAGTTAGCTCTAAGTCATAAATAACCTGCAGTTTAATCCAATAAGTAGATAAATTGTGACCTCCATATAAACATCTGTTCCTATGTTTCCAGATATTCCATAAAATGATAAAGCAAATAGTATTCTTGAAAGCATTATTATTCATCAAGAAGACGAGAATTGAAGCAGGTTTCCGAATATTGAAATTCACCTCCAGCCAAGACCATAAGCTATTTAACTTAGGGCAGTTAAAAATATGTTCCATAGATTCCACAATTTGGCAACCCAAAGGGCATAAGGGGGAAAGCATTTGTTGAGTACCAGCTGCTGAGTGAATATTTTGATGATTTTGGTGCTTACAAAGATCTTGAAGGTTAGGAACACTTTTATTTGCAATTAAATTTTCAAAAATCAGTAATTATTGGTGCCACAAATTACTCTGATATTGCTGGGATTAAATGTGTTGCAGCTACTCAATCCACTAAATTGCTAGGCATGCCTTTAGGTCTAGATATTAATATCAAGACACTTTGGAGCCCTATAGTTGACAAGATCAAAAGGAAACTCAATAACTATGGCAGTTGTCTCTCTCTAGCAGGCAGAACCATTATTGCAAATTCAGTAATTGCCAGCTCACATGTCTATTTTTCCTCAGCTCTTATTGCACCTAAAAGCATTTATCAGCAGCTAGAAAGGATAATTAGAAACTTTATCTGGGGTAAAAAGCATCTTGTTAACTGGAGCTATGTCAGTAAGAAGAAATCTGAAGGTGGCTTGGGATGTAAAAACCTTAGGCTCCAAGCTTATGCCCTAGGTGAAAAATATATATGGAAATCCCTCTTTCAAAGAAGAAATGCAGCTACTGAATTTATTTACTACTGGATCTCTAAGAGTGTTATTAAAGGACATTCTACAATTGACCACCAGCTTCCTCACTCAGCTTTTAATGACATCAAGCCTGCTGCAAACACCTCTCCTCCGATGAGAAATTTATTGGTGGCCTGGAACCTTTTCCTATTCTAATATTGGTCAGGCTCATCATGACATGAGTATCTTTTGGAATCCAAATCTCTCAAAAAGAGACAACATCCCCTTGGCCATTATCCATCCAAAGATATATAGGAAATGGTTGCACAACAATGTTTGTAAGGTAGGTGACCTCTGGACGAATGGTAACTGGATCTCTTGGACTAGGCTTAAGGTCAAGATCAGGGGAACTAGCTCTGATAGGCTGCTCTATAAACACATTATCAGAATTGTAGCCAATATAAATATAGATGCTAATCCTATTCCAGTAAATGATTGGCTTTTGAACAACAAAAACTGGTATAAAGTATCTTCTGTCTATGCCTATTTAACTACTTCCAATTTGTCATCTAAAGCAGGTAATTATTGGCATATCAGTGAGCAAGTTCAAAAAGATCACCCCTTACTTAGATCTGCAGAGCTATGAATTTAATTGCGCAGTTATTCATTACTTAGGTTCAGTTCATTGCTATAAGTTGGTACCCAGACCAATTGAAGACTAATGGATTTTAACCCATGGACTCGCGTAGCCTTCGTAGACTTTTCCATTTTGCACTCGCTTGTTTTATCACCTCCTTGTATTTGCTATGCATGTACTACTGCAAAATACTTAGATGTTTGTCATTTATGTACATATGATGCAGGCTTTTGTCAAGTATTTTAACTAGCGGCTGGATAATCTTCCTTGATTGTCTCCTTACAACTTCTGCATACACTGAGCAGGATGCATCTATTCTTCAGGCAAATACCTAATCATCTAGACTATAACTTTTGCAGATGCTGAACATTCCATGTTTTGGCAGTATTTGAAAACGTGATGGCTTGCTTGAATGGGCGATTGGCTTGTGTTGTCCAATCCCCAATTTAGGTTGTGGCTTCCAATTGGTTAGTGATGATTTGGAACTCACATCTTCAAAACCTCCTTCTATTCTTAAGCTGAAAATATGCATTTTTACTTACAATTTTGTTAATGGCACATAAAAGAGTTGCTACTCCTCATGTTGTCTGGCATACACGGCCATTGAATTAAGCATGCTTGTATTACATTTCCTAACATTGTTTTTACAAGATTGTCACAACACATAGCTCAAGAACCATATGTGCATAGAAATTTATTTTTGAAGGATGAAAGACTATATTCAAGAATAAAGTTCAAGATACATCATAGATATTGTAATATGGGACTCAAAACCTAGAGAAGACAATTGAACTCCCTAGGCAAAACTACCCATACACAGTAGAAAATCATCTCTCTTGTACTACTTTGAGGCGTATGGTCGCCTCATCATGATCAACATACTCCACCATATCTAGCTGCTCATCACCTGACATCAAGTTGTCATGCCACATAATATGGCGAGGAAGAGAGGAGGTAGAAACACAATTTTCTGATAAGCTCACACTGGAAGAACCAGGCCTATATGTTTTCTTGCAGCCTTCTTCAAACTAACCCTCTGTCAAGGCTCTTTAATAAACTGAATAGTGAGGCTATCCGATATGATAAGCTCAGGCACCCGAACTAAATCAGGAAATACATCAATAGTAATATCAACACGAGAGCCAGGAGCAACCACAAATGCAGATGCCTGTACTATAGAGGAACTCAAGGACGGAGGAATAGTGGTGGCAGAAGAAATAGATGAAGTGATAGGGGAAGGTAACACCTGAGAAACATCAACTATAGATTGAACTGGAGACTGAAAAGGAGTAGAAGGAGGTCTCACCTGCTGCTGACTATAAGGACCACATTGAAAAGAAGCAAATGCCTCTTTATCAGGAAATAAACGAGCCAATTCTGGGCCATTCAACAATCTGAGGTCCAACCTCTTGTACCAAGGACCACTTTCAGTACAATATGGCAATGAAGCATCTACTAGCATAGATACACAAATTTTAGGATTGTTTATGATGGAGTGAGAAATATGCACCCCGAGTCCGTTAGCAATCGATACCAAAAACTGACGTGCCATCAAATCTGGAGGAAGGTTATGTAACGAGAATCAACACGGCATCTTGAAAGCACTAACCATTGCAGGTGTGAAATTACCGCCAAGTGGGTCAATTCCCCTAGATACTAATGTATCTACTGCATCACTATTCTCAAACATAATCAGAACAAAGTTGTGAGATAATAACTTAATTGTTTGAAAGGCAGGAAGCTGAAGACGACGTAGCAGACGTGCAAACAAACTACGAAATCATATAAAATCCAAATAGCCCCCGCAGTAAAGTAGCTAAGAACAGAACATGATGACAAATTTTCAGCACACCTGACATGAGCAACATGATCCACCTTGACTACTGGAATACCAAAAGCTTGAACTAAAGTTTGACAGTCAGACTGATAGAACTCATCGTCTGAAGGCAATAGTTGTTGAAGCTGTGTCTGACGAGATTTTAAAATGTCCAGAATTGCCACCAATTCCTCCTTATAGCTAGCACTTGTAAAGAAGCTAACACCTAAACCTTCTTGGATTCACTGACCACATCTTTGCAAATCCAATCGCTAAATTCTGGTATGCAATTCTAGAAACAAATCAGAAGACCTCAAGCAGTGGCAATAGCTGGGGATTGTGAAACCATAGGAGTAGAAGCAGGCACACTTGCAGATAAAGGCACACTACCATAACCTTGAAGGGGAGGGAAATTCGCCTCGTGCAGAATTGGAGAAGCACTCACATTTGAAGGAGAAGGATTTACATTTCTTACCTCAGCGACTATGGTGGATTTAGTATTGTAGCCTTTGAAGAAGTAGGTAAAGCATTCAAAGTAGCAGAAACAGTACCAGAAGGAGCATCCAACACCGCCAAAGGCACACCAAACCCTCGGGCCGATTCTATTGGAAACCTCCCTCGCATCCTTCTTTAAAGCATGATTTATTTAGCCCCGACCGATCGATCCGACACCAACCTAAAGCAATTTACGCACCTCTAGAAAGCCCTCGGAATAAGCTTTCCAAAGAACTAAAGAATATGAAAAACGGAGACCCCTCCTCCCCCCTTTTGCTTAAGCATTCCAACTTAATGAGAATGTTGTTCAACGTTATAGACACTATGGTTGGTTGTTGTTGGCAACACGTAAGTAGTATGAACTCTTGTAGTTTGGTGATAGACCATCCTTTTTAAAGATGAACTTTCAACTTTTTGAAACTTGAAGGTTGGAGACAATTATAGCGTACAAGGAAAAAGAAATCGAGTCTATCTATTGGCCTTGGTCATAAACTTGTTGTATAGATTAGTGTATTGAGTTTCATTACTGTAAAAATAGTCTCAACTTATGCGCAAAACAATTTTGGTAGCATGGTATTACTACCATAGTTAGGTTGTCAAATATGATTTTGATAGTTATTGAAATGAGGCATACGTAGAGAGAGAAAAAATTATTAGCCTTAAGAAGGATACGCACTTCATCATTTTATTATTTTATAAAACCTCTGGCGCACCATTTGTCTAAGAATAATGACATTTGCAAATTTAACTCAACCCATCCAACCTCATCTACTTTCACCCCAAGCCTGCCTTACTGCTTGTTTTTGGCTTGTTGTTGAAAAGAGAGGTTCTGCTTGTTTTTGGCTTGTTGTTGAAAAGAGAGGTTCCTACACTTGCTAAAACCTAGATTTTCAAGCTACTTATCTAGTCTATGAATATGTTATATTATGAATAGTTGCATTGAAATGACAAGCTCGTTAAATAAATTATGTGCTAGGATATCTTTAGTTTATCTTATGAAACATTAATAACATTATGTAAAAATGCACATATCTAAATTGTATAAAGATGGATTTATTTTAGTTATACATCATATATAGCAAAGCAAATGCTCTTATTTTTAATGACGAAGAGAAGTTGTTGCTTGATCAAGTTGTCTAGACGGGATATGTAGGGAGATAGTTGATGTTGCAAGTATTTACGCCACGCAAGAATCTTGCATATCCAGCCTCGCCCCACGAGCTTCCCCAGGAATTCCTTACAATCCAATACTTTGTGCCTCCTGGGGTGGTGCCATAGCCAACAATGACCATGGCATGATTGATAACGGCTGAATTACATAGAGCATTGTTCCAAATACCCTGCCAATACAAATTGTCATAAGTGAAAGATAGATTTATGTGTTACACAAACAACTCATATTGCCATGATAAACAGAGGGAAAGGAATACCCGGCTATAGAACTGCAGATAAGTGGCATCTACGGCTACAGTGACTGGTTGTTGTGCAACGGGGTCTAAGTTAGATATTGGGGTACAAAAGCACCCGTCCGGACGCTCTGCTTTTCGTGCTTGATCTGCTGTGCTTGGGGGTGCTTGGAGAGCGGGAACACGATGATCCGTTTTTAGCAAATTGCTTCCGGATCGATGACATGGCTGCTCCGAAAATCAAATTCGGTTCCGAAATGATCTGGCGCGGTCTGTTTTGAGATGGCGGGGTCTGTTTCTTGAATTCTTTTGTGGCGGGAATGATCATTCAAGCTTGTACCTCTGAAACGAATCGTTCTTTGTAGATCACGGTTTCTCATGTCTCGCAAAATTCTCGTACATCACGATCCTCAATGGATCAATCGGTTTTCTGATTTGGATGAGGAAAAGAGACTCAAAGTTTTCGGAAAATTCAAGCCGAGAGAAGAAGGCAATCAAGACAAACAAAAAAAGAGAAAGAGAGAGAGAAAGAAAACTTGCACCTCGAAATTGAGCGAGGCTCGAGCGAGAAGGCTTCAAGAATTGTCCAAAAAAAATGGACGATTATTTCAACGAAATCACAAAGCCTTTGAAAAAGGGGATAAAGCAATGGTGGTGCATGATTTGTGAAGAGAGTGAAGGCGAAATTGCCCTTTGGAAGTGGATTTTGTTGATTATGAACAAAGCAAGATCATGAAGAATGTGATTAAAAATGTTCGAGGGAGACATTCAATGAACAAAAGAAATTAAGGAAGGCGGATGTATTGCAAGCAAGAAAGTCTACTTTGCAAATGGTATCTTCATCGGCCAAAATCCATCAACCAATCTGGCATGTCACGTCTCCTTCATATATCTAGAAAATCATTTGTTCTTTGCAACCCGCGAGGAAGAAGAATAATGGCGGACCAAGAATGTGGTCCGTGGTCAATGTTTTCAAGGAAAAAAGAGGTGTGATGCATTGAGTGACGAGGTTAGAAATTGTGTTTACAAGTTCGGGACGAAAACACACGAGTTTCACCATACAGGGAAGCATGTGAGAAAGTTTGTTACTGGCGAGATGGCGATAAAATTGATCATCAATACAAGCTGCTTGAAATATCTCGGTGATTTCCACTGCTTAGTATGTTTCTTACATTTGCATATATCTGTTTCTATATAGATCTTCTTTGTTTGCGGTTGCAATTTTACATGAACTTCAAGAAGGAATTCAATGACATTAAGATTACCCAAGCACATTTGAATTGTTGAAGCCATCATTTGTGAGGCTTAAATGAAAGAGAAACTTGTCACGCCAATATCACATGCACTTTGAATATGTGATGCAAGCACTCAACAAAATCGAAGCGAGATCCAAATGGCGTGCATAAAGATTGCAAGCGTACTTGTCTTTGTTTGTGGTGATGGTAACTTTTGTGCGACCAAGAACCATGTTTATAAATCCACTAGTGATTTTTGGAGGCAAATGATCCGCCCTAAGGATGAAGATGAAGAGTGGCACAAACATAATTGTCTGCGGGTGGCATGCAAGGATTGTGGATTGAAAAGGTACTCTTTTTTAATGTTAAGATGTTTGAACATTCTATTTTGAGTTGTTAAGATGATTGATGCAACATCTTACAAACAAATTTTCGTGTGGTCTTACAAACGGGTTGCCAATATGTCCAAAGGAGAAGGAGGAGTCCGATTACAAAGTGGAGTGGAAACAGTTTGAAAAGGTAGTGTATTTGGCATTTGTGCTTAAATGATTTTTGTGCTTGTGATTGTTGTGCTTGTCTTTGCAAACTTACGGTGATCTTTGTTTTCAAAAAAAAAGCAAGAGGTTGGTTACATGAAGGAGACCACCAAGAAAAAAATGGCGGGGAAAGAAACCAGCAAAGGTAACTAGACTTGCATACAAGAAAGAGAGCACCCCCAATTCAAGAAGATGCTTCAAGACACTTGGTACAATTCATCCCACACAATTATGTTGCTGCTTCGGCCGGGCAAAGCAATTCGGGAAGTGCTTGGATACTTTTCTGAAGGTGCGGTTGTCTCGGTTATTGATTTTGCTGAAAATTACAGTTTTAAAATTCAGAAAAGAGGCACAATCTTGCCAGCGGCACCTGATCAGGCATCAATTTTGGTTCATATCACATATAGACATGCAACCCGGGGATGAGATAGAAGATATGGAAGCTAAGGAAGCGAGAGAAAAGGGAACTAGAGAAGGAAAAGCAAAGCAAAGAAAGAGGAAGACAACTCAGCAGATCATCAGCAGTAATGAGAGGAGAATCATAAAGGAAGTACATTTTATATTTCGGATGATAGAGATCATAGCGGTGAGTTTGTACACCATTGCTTGAAAGTTCATGCAGATCGGCTCGAGTACAAAATATTTTGTACAACAAACATATTTTTGGAGTGATGGTTGCACATCACAGTTCAAAGGAGCAAGACCTTTTGGTATTTAGGAAGGAACTATGTCAATAGTGAAGGAATTGAGTATGAATGGAATTTTTTTGCCGGCTCTCATGGGAAAGGAGAACATGATGGACAAGGTGCAATCCTAAAAAGGATTTTGGCAAGAGAACAATTGAAGTATGATTCCCGGAAATTGAGCGTGCCAAAGGCGTTGTGGATTTCATGAATTGGTATATGATGAACAACCCACCGGACCCAAATATAAGAAGGTAAATTCAATCAGTACCATTGCATTCTTCTTCATTTGAGGTGACATTTTTTACATTTCTATATTGCGGGTTTTTTGGCATATTGAACCCGAAAATGTAGACAAATCTGAAAAGAGGGAATGGAGGTCACTTTGTGGGAGCTCTAAACTTCATTCCATCGAGACCATGTGACAAAACAAATCCGCAAAAAGTTGCCCCAGGTGCCTCTCTTGTTTCGTCCCTTTTGCTTTCATGGAAAATGGGATGATTGCATGAACAAAGCTCGATTGGGAGCTTGGTCCCAAAGAACCGAAGTTGAAGAAATCTACGTAAAACAATCAGCCAACAAAAGCGGTTCAAGATGAAGATGAGGATGAGGATGAAGAAGAGGATGATGATGAGGCTAATGAATACCCCGATTACGTTCTAGAAGTTGGAGATAACTTTCTGTGTAAATCTGAGATCCGGAGGATGAAGAAGGAGTTGACTTTTATGTTCTTAGGTGTACAGAGACTAAAAATACATTGTTAGATGCATATGAAGACTCATGGGGTTCTGCATTTGGTGTGGGAGAAGTCATAGTTTCGGCCACTACTACAAGCGCACGGATGCACTCCACTTTGAGTTATTAGTGGACAAGCCGGTTGCTAGTGTGTACAAATCACCTTATTAGACAAGTGAAATTTGATATGGAGAGTCTTGGCAACAACAAGTTTAAGATGAGTGAAGAGACATGCCAAAAAAGTGATGGCATCCCTTCTGTAGAGTGCTAACATCTGCCGATCGTTTTTTTCTTACGCTTCGGCGGCGGAAGCACATCATTCACATGTAAAGTGGCTCATTCACATGTAAAGTGGCTGCTACATTGTTTCTAACAAACCTATTGTTTCTAACAAACCTATCAATGGAAGCTAACAAATTCTTTGTTGCTGAGATATTTGTAGTCTGGACCGACTTGATCAATGTACCGCTGCTTTGCTTTGCTTTATGTTTTTACGCTTTGTCTGGCGGACGTGCTAATTGTTTTTTGAGTTTATGCTTAAGCTGTCTGGTCCCTTCAGTTTGGTCCTTGAAACAAATGGTGGAAACTTTACGCAAGTGTTCAATTGGGGACCTGCTCAAGACAATGCACAAAGTAAATACTCTTAAACCTTTTTACATGCATATGTTCAAAGATTGGCTTCATATACTGAGGTTTGTTTGTTTAACCAATTAGGATTTGGACTTCATCTTTGGATGACGAGACAAGCATAGGAGAAACCATTACATTCAAATATAAAGCTGGGACAACAATTTTGCAAGTAGAAACTCGCAAGTGCGGGTAAATATTATATTCATTAGATACAAAATTGTTACAATATATGTACAAAACCGTACAACTCGGTTGGTGTCTTTATTCTGCTTTATACTGGGCTAAGTTACATAAATATTGAAAAGAGTCTATAGACTCTTATTCTCCTTTCTGTGAGAATTTCATTCTTTGCATCACTTGAAGTCTTAGGTATCGGCAATAAGAGTAGTATCTTGTGTTTTATCTTCTCTTGCGGGCTCTTCATCCCACGTTCATTGACAAAATCGATATTATTACCTGGGATTGTTATTATTATCTTCATGTACTTTATCTCCCTTTGCATCGGTATGTTTATACTTATATCATCTATCAAGCCTTGTAGCTTAGACATCTCGGCTACCAACTTGTATACGTTTCTATTTTCTCCAAAACATGCTCCTTGTCAACTTTGTTGCTTATCCGTTTCTATGTTGCTATCATTTTTATTATGAGTGATGTGATAGTTACCTCAATTGCTTCCTCGGGCCAAGCAACTTCTAGGTTCGTCAAACCAAGTAATTCAAATCAAACAACATACAAAAAATGCAACTAAATGAATTGAAAGCAATGACATTACTACAATCACTTCAATAGCATAACAACACAACTAAATGAAATTAAACAACATACCTTAACAATTTCCTTCATTAAGCTGAATGCTTTTGAGAATAGCCACTTTCCACCTCGCTAGTTCACTTAGATGGTCAGCCGAAGCCTAAGTATGTCGATGTCCTCTTCTTGAACTTTATCTTCAACATCTTTGCTTTCGTGCAACCACTTTTGAGGATTCTTGGCATTGAGCCAAGTTTGCAGAAATCGACTAAGAAATTGAAACCTTTGTCATTGATGTCATTATCAAATTTTTCAATTATGAAGCAAGTGTCTTGTGGGGACAAGAAAGTCTTGTACAATGAGTCATCAACTAGCACTACCTCCCCTACATCCTCAAAAAGCCTCATACACTTTTACAATTGGCTTCATAAGCACCGGCTTGTTTGGATTCCCGGAAACCGAAAGGCATCACCTCGCACTCTTTCGACCCCAAATGAACTTGAACCTTCCTATAAAGGAAGGTGGCACTATCACATTTAGGATTTCTATGATGTTGTGCTTCATCATAGAAGACCATATGGCTACCTCAAATCGGCAAAGCACCCTTCTAAAAACTTTATCAGATACAGTGCACAACACCACTTTCCCCCGCATAATGCTTCTTGACTCTGTTGGAATTTTAATTACGGTTCTTTTTGGAATGTGCTCACGAGAACTCCATTTAAGTCTAGGATGACAAGTTTTTTTTCTTTTCTAAAGGGTGCGCAACATTCATAAAACAAAAACTCAAACATCAACAATTCGACATCAAATAAAAGCAGTCTTAACAAAACAAATTAGTTCACAACTTCAAATTCTTTGTCTTTCAACAAATTAACACAAGTGTCATTTCAAAGTTTTCAAAGTTTTTGAGTTATCAAAGAACTTTCAAGTGTTATTTCAAAGTTTTTGGGGAACTTCGGACAATGAACTGGACACGACGGTTAACATTTTGTAAATAACATTCGAGGATCACCTTTTGGAGGTTGTGTTGGCATCTTCTTAGGGGCCTACCCTTCTTCTTCTTATCCTTTCGGGTGCTTGTACTTGTTCTTCTTCTTCTTCTACATTCTTCCCTTTATCAGTGACCTTTGTTGCAATGTGATCAGACACCACCGGCTTCTTTGTCCGGATCTAGAACTTCATCAACCACGGAGCTTTCTCCTGCAGTTCTACTTCTCAACCTCGACTTTATGGTGCTCACTGGCTGCGAGAAGTAGTCCATTCGGGGCTCTTCTTCTTCATCAGTCTTTGTCAACCACTAGTGCACGTGTCACTCTCTTTTTGGGCTTTTTCTTACCAATCGAATCAGTAAGGAAACTAGTTAGAATAGACATGAAATAAAGTTTACAAAACAAACACATAAAAACACCAAATGGTTACCTTTCTTAATGCTTCAACTAGCTATTTATAACAGGACTTGGTGATGCCACGGCTTTTTGTAACGGGTTTTGGTGATGCCACGGCTGCTAGAGTATAATCGGGGAACTAATGGAGACTCAGCAACAAATATTGGTGAAGAAGTTATTTGTTTTGTAGGGTGAAGCAAAAGCACTACTAGTGCCTGCTCCAAACCCACTGGCTGATGGCTACCTCGGCTCCATCTTCAGCTCCAACTTCTAAACCAAGTTCCACAAACAAATCCACAGGAACTTCCTTTAAGCACTGAAGCATGCCTTCTTTTCATCTGAAGCATGCAACATGCCAAGTGATAGGCATGTTCACATGGCAACTTCATACTCAAAGTATATTGTGGATTGAATACCAATCCACATGCAAAGACATGAGTTCTCCATAAAAACGGCAATCGCTCTTCATAGTCATGATAGAGATTCGTGAAGTGTCTGGTGCATCAAGCGCCTACTTGACTTCTAAACAGACCCGCTTTCTTGAAGTCTGAATTCTAAAGAGGCTTTTAGCCTTTGCTTCTTCTCCCTTTAGATCTCTTGCTTCAACACTTACCTTTGGAAGGCAAGCTTCCGGTTTGGAGCAGTAAAAGCTCTCCACTTATTTTATGCTTCAAATCGCAATGCTGGGTCAAATCTTCATTCTTTTTTTATCCGCTTTGTCATTCAAAGCGGATAACTCATTCTGTAGTCTACTCACCTCCTTCTTTGCTATATCAATCATTACTTGCTCCGTGCTAGGGAGTTGTTGTCAACCTCAATCTTACTAATAATCTTAGCCAAATCTGTTTTGCGGTTATCTAACTCTGTTTCCAACTTCTTTACTTCCTCATCAATCAAAGAAATATTGAAACTACAATTGCAAGCGAGAAAATTCATTTGGCTGACCTGATTTCGCTTTTAATTCCATCGAGGTGTTCTTACGCACGAGAGAAATTTTGAGGTGTGCTTTGGCACTGAAGGATGTCACGGTTTTTCATTTTTAACATCTTCTTTCTTTACATCCATATCATCCCTTGGTTTTTTCTCGACCAAGCGGTAACTTCGTGACTTGTATGCATCCCAATTTATCTTATGACCCTCATGATCTTGCTCTGACGACCACAATGCTCCCAAGCAAATGCCAAAGCAACGAGTTTCCTCAATTCGTTGTTTGGTAATCCGCCGGGATCTGGGAACTCGACCAAGTCCTCCAATTGTTGCTTCGGATGATGAGTGCGGACGAAATAAATTTTTATTTTGCCTTTTTTCTTTAAAGGATTGAATGGTTACGTCCATACACTTGTTCCAATCTTCTTGATCCGCGGTATCCCGCAGCCACGCCGATTTCTGGCGAGGAATAATCCCTTCTCCGCCATCAAAAAGCGGTGAATTAACCAAAGAGCAAGGTATGAAGCAAGCGCCGGAAGGAAAAAATCTCGGAAGGCAGAGGGTACAATTCGAACTGTAAAATAGGGTATAATGTGCGTACAGCAGATCAATTATCGATTTCGGCGCGAATGATTACGGGTCTGACAGCCCAGATCATTGTTTGCGAAAAGGCGCGCGGGAAACGAGAAGGTGCGAAGAATAGCTGCTTCGCGTGCTTAATCTGCTTCCGCTTGTCGCGCTTTTTTGTACCCCAATATCTAACTTAGACCCAACGGCCTGAAGAAGTGCAAGGTCATTATATGAGGGAACTACACCATACCCACTAATCTTCACGATATTTCTCTACAAAGCAAGATAAGAAGATGTTAGAATATATATTTTAAGGTCCATTGCAGTTGTTGGCAACCTATAAGCCATAGAAGTAGACTGACCTTGCTCATGCAGGTGCGCTTAACTCCTACATAGGGATAGTGATATTCTGTATCTATACCGTACATGGACATGAAATACATGGCTCTATGAGGCATTCCTCCTTTACAACCGGAGTCGAAGTAGTCACAATCCACAAGCTCTTGTTCGGAAAGCGAATAAAGATAACCCCTTTTGATGGCATACAAACTCTCCACAGCAGAAACGGCAGCAAATGCCCAGCAAGATCCTGCGCAACCAAATCGAGCATAGCTATTAGGGCCAAGGGGAGATGGGGTTCCTAGGCAATGATATTGAGGGGGTGGCGACTGGGGAGTCAGAGTATGGGGGATATTTCCCATGGCTAAGTAGATGAGCAAAAAAAAAGGATGGGTGGCGGCTGATAACGGGAAAGATTTAAAAATCGAAAGCCAGCTAGTAATAACTTCTTCCTGAACAGCAAAAACTGAGCCAAAATCTTAGCCTAAAAACTGAACCGAAATTTTGTAGCCATTACGTGTCATCAAATCAAGTTAGAATAAAAGAATGTGTTGATATAAATAAATAAATAAATAAGTAATTAAATAAAGAATTAAGGTCCCCAATCAACTTCACGTTCTTCCTGAAGGTGGAAAAACGCTTGGAAAATTCGGTAGCACTGGAGTACGATTTTCCATACTTTTTCATCCAATCTTTGAACTGAGCCAGAGGGTTTTTGGCATCGGCTGTGCCCAGCAGGGCCAGGAACAAGAGGGAAGAAATGAAGAGAAACTTGGCATCCATTATGTGACTATGGAATGCATATGAAGTAATATTTTGGAAATGAAGTGACATTTTGGAGATGTTTTGCCCGCCTTATATACACCATATTCTACGTGCAGCTGGCGGGGCTGATCAGTTCGTGCAAATTAAGTACTAGCAGACACACGCATCTACGTGCACCAGTTGGCTGCTTAGTTCGTGGATTGTCTCCAAACCATGTATTATCATGACTAATCAAGTCTTTAGATCTGGTTTTGTTGTTTATATATCTGGTTTAGATCTGGTTTATATCATGACTAATCAAGTCTTTAGATCTGGTTTTGTTGTTTATATAATTCGTGTTTTAGTTTTGCCACATCCAAATCAATGTTTATTATAATCCGTACACGAACTATTGGACTCGGTCTTCTGGAACCCGTTATCAGCCAAGCATCTGGAATCTCAAGGTGCATAACCTCCTCATTGACATATTCCCCCTATAGACAGCTGGTAGTTCTCGTTTTTAAGCCAAGTGGACATGAAGATACAATAGCATTGGACCGCCATCTTTGTAGTTTCAATGCATCAACACATCACTAATTGCCATAATGATCAAATGGTTCAAATTATGCCATTATTGCCTTGAGATTATAAGATGTAATAGCTTCGGAGCAGCGCCGCCCCTAGCCCCCTTTCCCCGCCACTACACTTTTTTTGGCCCATGTAGCGAACACCACTGTAGCGGACTCTTCTTTTTGGACCCTTTTTCTCTCCTATGTGTGGCGCCTTCGCCTCCATCGCCGAACTTCTCCAAGCTCTTGCATCACATTTCTTAGAGCCTAAAATCTAGAAAGACTTTGCTTCTCCTTGCTGGCTTTTTTGCTTAACTCGAGCTATGGAGTTTTAGTCGGTTTGTTTTGTGCCCAATCTGTTCTGATTTCTTTCCTTTTTTCAACATATGGGGGAGCTGTTATGCGCTGAAGAACTCGTCGGTAGCCCTTGGAGTGATTTAAAAGATGAAGCTGCTTGCACCAATGCTGAAAGTGAAGGATATTATTCTCTTGGGTTCTTGGAGTTTCCGATCCACGATGATACTACTCTTGCTTGTTTGCTTGAGAGGGAGCAAGAGCTTTGCCCGAAAACATGATATTTTTCAACTCTGCAATCAGAGGATATTTGTGGAGCTAGATCTAATGATGTTCAATGGATGCTTAAGGTTTGTATTGCTATGATTTCGTTCATCTATTTATGCAGGACCTCAGGGCCAGATGAAGCAAAGATGTTCTTGGAAATTATGTCCGGTAATTGCTTATACTCGGCTCATTTCGCCTGTAAAGGTGTAAAGGGCTCCGGCGACGTCACCAGACTTGGCGGCTCCGCCGCTCGTGCTCCACCTTATCTGGCGCGGAGCCCTTTACAGGGCGGAATGATCCTCCTCCAGACAATTACCTAGTACATAATCACAAGGCAACATGAAACTTGTCAAATAAACATGATGTTGAAGCCAACAATATTTAGTTTTGGTTAACGACAATGCCAATCAAGAAAGGGAAAATTGGGTGGGGCGTTCACAACGCTCGCTGAAAACCAAAACACATATTAGTTCGTTGGTGGCAAAGTTCCTAATATGCTAAACAACGTTTAAATTGAAACACACTTATTTAAGAATAGAATAGAATAGAATATGATTTTATCGTCCACGGAGACCAACTGGCCTATGGGACCCAAGTACAAAGAGAGAGCAGCAGGCGTATTACTACCAGGATTAAAAAACCCCCGCCCCGAAGGGTTTTCGGGGGAAAAACCTTAGTAGCAATAAGGATGCTGAAAGACTCCTCTAAAATATTTAAAAAAATTTCAAATGAGCCCAAAATGCAGGCAATCAAGGTTGCTGGACACAATTTTTGCAAAACTGATCCTAAAAACGGCTATTTTATAGAGACATGCTACTAAAAGAAAGGAATCGGGAAAAAAGACCATCTTTTGGGCAATAATTTGAGCCAATAAAGAAGGTTCTTGCATGTTGGGAAATGATTGTTTCGTGTTTGGAGTTGCCGTAGTCTAGTATGGACCTTATGGATCTTAAACAAAGTAACAAAAAATCAACGGGACCATGGCAGGTGGCACTAGGATGGTGAGGTTTAAAAGCAACGCCAGAGTTGTCCCCGTGACCTAGATTTCCTAAGGTGGGATTAAATCTTACCTACAAAGTGTGCATGTAAGGCAAAAGTTTTGCGCAACGGATGTGTGGTGAGTTGGTATAGGTCTAGTAATGCCAAAATAAGTGTATATTTGATTATTATTATGAGTTCAAACCTTGCTAATGTCATTTATATTATAATTCGATATCCTAACGAATGCGTTAACTAATGCAACCAGCAAACTAACGTGCTTATTTTATCCATTGAATCTATACTTTTTTTTTTCCTTTTAATAATAAGCTATTCAATTATTTTGGGGCTATGGTCTATGGTCTTAAGGATAGTTATTTATGCATCCATATCAAATCCCCCTAAAACCCCCTATTATTGTGCTACATATTTCATCCGTATGTGAAAGTTATAACGGAAACAGTGATGATGGGTCAGAATTGACTGCACTATGTATGTTCTTATGTAATTGATTCTTGGAGCTAGAAGCCGATCTTTAAAGGCGCAAGCAATTGCCAGGGATCCAGAGGTCCATGCGTGAAGAAATTCTCAGGTGGGGTTTTGATACTAATCAATTGAGATGCTATGAGTTGCCATGATTAGTATGTACATGATTTTTGGATGTGAATATGATAAAATATGAATTTGTTGGAGACTCACTAGGCTACGAAAAGTAACCAGTGAAATGGAAACATCTCTGGAAGGGCTGATTCTGAGTCAGGAATGGCCAAAAATTGCTTGAGAAACACTGATTCAACATGAAAATTTTAAAAAAGGCAGAATTAAATTGGATCTGGTCAGCACCAAGTTCTCCAACGCCATTTTGTGTTCGCTTTATATTTTTGTCTTTTTGTGTTTTGTGTTTTATCTTGTTGGACTTGTATTTGTTGCTTTTGTCAATTTATTTGCATGTCATAAAATAAAGCTAAGTACCCATGGATGGAATTGGGTTGCATTCGAGCTTAGCATCAGAGGAGATCGGAGCATGAAGAGCTAGGCAGAATGATCATAGATTATAAGAATATGCATTGTTTGAATAATTGTTTAACTATGGAAAATTCTAATTCATGTGCACAATTCTAAGGACTGGGATAAAATATATTTCTTAGCTAATGAAGATGGGGTCAATGCTGAGAAGTAGCCTAGCATAGATGTAGAGCGTCAATGACCCCTCGGCATCAAGGATAATTAAGTTCAGCATCAAGTTTGTATGTGGATTTTTTAAGTGTTATAATGTAAATTGGAAGCTAAGGTTGTGGGTTTTTAATACAAAATATTAAAAACCATAGCTAAGTGAACCTTTATGTAGATATTGATATGCTAGAGATAGCACAAACAATGGGCATAAGCGATCATTCGACGTCAAGGATTATTGAGTAAGTATTTGTGGACTTGTAAGCGACATCAATAGTCGTGGTAATTAACCTTGGAAGGTAAGCAAGTGGTATTTTTAATATGTAATATTAACAAGGTGCTGCGCACGGAGGGTTGCCCTCCATGGCCGGAGGGTGAAGTGGCTTAAATCTGCTCCTTAGATGTTGAGCTCTTACCTTTCCTCCCAAGACCTTTCCAAAAGGTGACTTGGCATATAAGGCCTACATTCTTTTAGGCCTTTATGGGCTATGCTCAAGGAGCCCTCCCCAAGCGGCTGCGACTGCTAGATCTTTCATAGATTCTAGCTCAAATCGTAATAGTCTACCGGGGTAAAAGACAACTGACCTGAGTTGTAACGATCACATAAGTGGCTGAACCATACACATAATCAACCGCCCACGTCCACCACACAGCTCATTAACCACACAGGTTCACCAAGACGACTGGCAGAAAGCTTCTCACACCTATGAGAACATCTTATCTCCCCTAAAGTATGAGGCATTGCTTGTACTAACTTCATGCATTTTATTCTTGCACATGTTGCATGGGTAAATCATATTCCTTTGAATTAATGAGTCAATAAGGGCATTGTAATTTTGTACTATTTATATTAGACATTGTTTAATATGTTTAGTTTGATTTTTCTATCTATACATGGTTCTTACTTTAAGCTTCAAGTTGGTTAGGCCTACTCGCATGAAGTTTCAACGTCTTCTAGCAACACACAACCATTTTCCTTCCATTGCCATGAGGGCATGTTGATTTCAAACAAATCATATCATACGCATGGCAAAACTTTACCTAAAAGAGCACCTTAAGTCCGCCTTATTTCTAGCAATATGAGGCATTGCTTGTACTAACTTCATGCATCTAAATGTATTTTTAATCTTGCACTTGTTGCATGTGTAAATCCTATTCCTTTAGATATGTGGATTGAAAATAAGGTTTTCTATTGGAGTTGATAAACTATTACACAACGAATAAGTAGCGGTCCTTTAATTAGAAAGTAAGTTTTAACACTATGTTGTAACAACAATTGAAGTTATACATTGATAGAGACAGCCAGCGGCATCCCAATCAAGTACTGCTTATGAGCATCCCAATCAAGTACTGCTTATGATTAGAAGTTTTAACACTATATTCTAACAACACAACTGAAGTTATACATTAATAGAGATAGCCATCATCATCCCAACCAAGTATCAATATATTATGAATAAGAGGAGGAAATGAACAATTTTGTAAAAAATATAGCTTTACTGTAATGTTTTTAGCAAAGCCGACTCCCGTAAAAACCCTTTTGGTGCACTCTAGCTTTTAATACTGTGCATAATATTTGGAGCCGAAATGACTCTCACCCAATTACTTGCCATGCATGCCAGAATATTTGATTTGCCGAGTTATCTTTAGTATTTCACACATGATATTCAAATTTTTGCTGGAGAGAGATCCTGATACTTTCCCTGCTGCATTGTTTAAGTCATGCCCAACCCTTGTCTGCTAAGAGGAATTGAATAATTATGATAACATCAAGAAGTCATATAGACAACCAGATGAGCATTTAATACTACATTTCACTGTCATCACTGAAGAAAGTCATATTTTGTAGATGGAATCCGAGAGGTCTTATTGTTGCTGCCCGAATTATGGACAGTCTCATAAGACACTGATAATGTTTCAAAGCTGGAACCTGGAAAAACGCACAGAGTAAACGTAATCATAGCAAATTGATAAAATTATGAGAATCAGCACAAATACACCTGTGTTTAAGAAATCCTAAATCGTTAATCCTGAAATAAAGCTATTCATAGTAGCTCAGACTATCCTACACAAATGCAAATTGCAAGCGAATAATGTTGAATGCAAATTGCACGCAAATAATGCTGAATCTAAAAATCAAAATGGCTAGAAGGTATCGCACATGCAAAATGACAAACTGGAATTCGTTGTTTTCAGGTGGAGCCTTATTTTGACTGATCTGAGCTCTAAGAATGTGTGTCATATCATATAGAAAATCCATTGTATTCTTCCATTGTAGCTCTAAGAATGTGTATCATATCACGTAGAAAATCCATTGTATTCTTCCATTGTGTTTACCGTGGATTTTCATGAACCCATATGCGCTGCCATTCCTCGCCCTAACATGGATCGATATTTTGCATTAAAAAGACGAAATGCTAGGAACAAAAGACGAAATGCTGGGAACACATAGAACATGATGGAGATGATGGAAAGGATACTTGTTTTAGCTCTGGGGCTACTCTAATGACTGAACAGCTAGGGTTCCATGGCTGATTTGTAGAGCGGCTATGACGGATCCACTCCATTGCTGAAAAAGCTAGGCTTGAGGATTCCTCCGCCCAGCTCCAAATTCAAAATATTCGACAATATCTTGCAAGGGGGAGAGGGGACTGCGCATGTGGCACAAAAATAAAAGCCATTACTTTTTAATAGGTAAGATTTGTGCTCAACAAAGAGATCTTTATGTTTAGAAGCTGCAAGAACTTCTAGAATCAAGGAAAAAGGGCAGACTTTGGCAATGCAGCATATAGAAATAGTCATGGCATATAGAATTGTTGTAAAATATAAAAACAGACATGGAGATGATCCGGCATTTGGATGACTGATGCAGATCATGGTGAAGGATACCATTTGCAGGCATAACAGAAATTGTCGTCCCCTTTCAGCTCGCCATTCTACAATCATTGCTCAATCATATCGCCCATCTTCTGCTTCCATCTAAGGTTTGAAAAATGTAGGGATAACAAACTTTCAATTTCACCAGCAGAGACCAAGATTTCAATTCTAGCGCTGGTTACTGATATACATGGAAATAGTTTAAGTCAAAATCTAAAGATATTGACGCAGGCCAATACAGTAGTTATAAATAATATGCAGAGAGATTGAAACAGTTTATCTAGTATACTTACAGTTAAAGCAATCACAAACATCTTTCCTGTTCCAGATTGCACCTGGACAACAATGTCTCACCATAGCCAGTGCAGCAGGACGGCCAATATAAATCTGTAAGATGATGTAGTTAGCAACGGGATAAAGATAAAGGCAACTGTATAACGATTTATTCGCAAGGCATAATCGACAACTTTAGGGATTTTCCTTGTAATGGTGAAGCTTATCAAACGAATATCCTGCTTTGAAAATTGCATCAACAAAATACAATGGAGTATGCGATGGTGCTTACCATGGAAATCCCCAAATATCTTGCCAGAAACAGCCGAATAATATGACGACACTATAGAAAATAAAGCCACACTCCTCTGCTAGCGGTCTCAGCTTCTCAGCATAATGAATCTACTGCTGGTACTGGGCACGGGACTTCAGAACCGCTTCAAAAAGATTTATGGCCTTGGAGCTACAGATTAATAGATAAGATTTATGCTCAACAAAGACATCTTTATGTTTAGAAGCTGCAAGAACTTCTAGAATCAAGGAAAAAGGCCAGACTTTGGCAGTGCAACATTTAGAAATAGTCATGGCATATAGAATTGTTGTAAAATATAAAAACAGACATGGAGATGATCCGGCATTTGGATGACTGATGCAGATCATGGTGAAGGATACCATTTGCAGGCATAACAGAAATTGTCGTCCCCTTTCAGCTCCCCATTCTACAATCATTGCTCAATCATATCGCCCATCTTCTGCTTCCATCTAAGGTTTGAAAAATGTAGGGATAACAAACTTTCAATTTCACCAGCAGAGACCAAAATTTCAATTCTAGAGCTGGTTACTGATATACATGGAAATAGTTTAAGTCAAAATCTAAAGATATTGACGCAGGCCAATACAATAGTTATAAATAACATGCAGAGAGACTGAAACAGTTTATCCAGTATACTTACAGTTAAAGCAATCACAGACATCTTTCCTGTTCCAGATTGCACCTGGGCAACAATGTCTCACCATAGCCGGTGCAGCAGGACGGCCAACATAAATCTGTAAGATGATGTAGTTAGCAACGGGATAAAGATAAAGGCAACTGTATAACCGATTTATTCGCAAGGCATAGTCGACAACTTTAGGGATTTTCCTTGCAATGGTGAAGCTTATCAAACGAATACCTTGTTTGAAAATTGCATCAACAAAATACAATGGAGTACGCGATGGTGCTTACCATGAAAATCCCCAAATATCTTGCCAGGAAACAGTCGAATAATATGACGACACTTTAGAAAATAAAGCCGCACTCCTCTGCTAGCGGTCTCAGTTTCTCAGCATAATGAATCTACTGCTGGTACTAGGCACGGGACTTCAGAACCGCTTCAGAAAGATTTATGGCCTTGGAGCTACAGACCAGTTAACCGGTTTCCACTGGGGTTGCCCAGCAATTGAAATGACCGCCAATTTATAGCCAACAATCAGTTTTGAGCAGTCATTGGCACATTCGAGGTATATACTGGTATATACTTAGAATATCCCATAAACCCACATAAACAAGGGTTTGCCCCCCTAGGGGCAACCCAAAAATCATAGCTAGGTGAGCATTTTAAAACCTTGGATATTGTAATGTGACTAAATCTAGACATGCTCAAGGATTGAGATGAGTTCACATGGGTAGGAGGAGAGCCATGGGAAGTTTGGGGGTTTTTGAATGTGGCTATAGCGTGGAGTACTGCCACCCTAAAATGTACAATTCTAAAGTACTTAAGTTGTTACATTGTCATCTATAAAGAGCATCATAGCTAATGGATTCAAGGCATAAACGATATGGGATGTTGTATTCCTTATGGGAGAAAGGTTCTGAGGTAAGTTTTGCATTGTCTGAAATGTTAGTATCTTTCCTTGTTCAGTGAAGTACATAGGTGTTGGAGCTACATCAATGATAGCTAGGCTTGTGGCTTCCTCGACATGTTTGTATTGTGATCATGATCTTCATCATTGAGTTTGCTACCTCAATATGGTATTGGATGTATGAGTAACCTTGGCAAGGGAATTACATGTAGACAATATAGTTAAGCTTTTGCTTATGGACAAGCTACTGCGACATGGCTAGATTGTGATTGAGATCATGAGCATCATCGAGACTTGATCTTCTAGGTACATGTATAGTAGATATTGTAATGAACATCACATGTTATGGTCCGTGTCATTACATAATTGTTGTCTTTGTATATGTTATTGGATACTCCGGGGTCGAGCTTCCAGGTTCGGTGGTCTGGGTTGCTCCGACATGCTCATGTTTATCCGTGTTCTATGTTATATTTTTGTGCTCTGTGACACCGGACATAGTTCTCCTGGCAGGGATGCTACATCACCTCTGTGACTCCATGGTAAGAGGTCCTCCAGTGCCAGGCACGGGCTGGGAAGGGTATGTGCATTCTACAGGGCCCAAAATGTGAGCTGACTGAGCATGTTTCTATTTACAGTGTCTGCATGTAGGCTGGCTGAGCTTCCCATTGTCCCGGTCGGAGGGTGGAGAGAAAAAGAATCACCCCCACGGGTGGAAGAAAGAACATGATGAAAAAGAAATTCGTGTCACCCTCAGGGTGGAAATAAACAGCATCACCCACTGCAGGTGTAAAAACATGATTATAGCAACATCCCGGGCATGGACAACAATAAGGTATGCATGAACAGAACAAATGTGAAAAACAATAAACAAGCGCCCAAGCAAATTAGGGCGGGAAGGGAGGGATGCAATGGGCAATGAGAGAAGTGCTGTTGTGAGAAGACGCCGATAATCGGCCTTGAATATGGAGTGTACTTATATAATGGCTCATCGCTACCCAGAATGACGATCAGGGGCTCGGATCGGTGCTATTCTTCACCAACATTATCAACCTAGAATTAGCGTAAGTTTTGACAAGATCCCGAGTTGCCAAGAGGGTCAACTTGGCAGGCTCGTCACAGTAGGTGAATGTCCCGGTTGCTCAGCAGCATGCTCCTATGTGGACCAACAAATTGCCAAAAGGGTTTTTAAACTCCATTTTCCAAACTACCTCACTGTTAGAAGAGCAATTGGCTTGTAACTTACTTGCTACTGTTATTTTCATCTTTAGCAATTCATTGGCTCAACCCAGTTTTGTATTTTGTTGTGCATACTGCTAGGTGATGACAGAAGTTAGTGGGTATTGTTGAGCAAGGTTCTAGATGAGCTATAGGCAGGCTTATCTTTTGAGTACATACTCCATAAGTTCGTATCAGTTTATCGTCTCAAGTAATATGTGCATAAATACACGAATCTTAAGAAATGAATTCAAAGCTTCTGGTTTATAATGATTATCTTTCGATTTGTATAATTTTCATTCGTGTAGAATATTGAATGGGAAATAAGTGGTTTTGTCCTGTTGGGTTCTGTGACATGCACATGTTTACTTTGCAATCAACAGTAAATGGAGTGAATTATATTTTTCTATAAATGAGCATCATAGCCCTACTTCTTGGATCCTAGTATCATTTATCCACATGATCCAGATGTTCTTGATAATCATGCCAATTTTGTTTCAACAGTCATCAGCACAATGTGGGTGATTGTAAGAAGACTACACCAAGACACATGCTATGCCTGTGACAATATTCTACTACCTTCTTTTTATCAGCAACCGTTAAACAGTGATCTTCTGCTAAGCACAATGAAGAAGCTGCTGATCAGAGATGTGTGCACCTTGGAAATTACACAAATGTCGCCTCTGCCAGATAGACCACAAAATCCAACTAGAAGCAAGATGAAATGCCCGCTTACGCAAGTTCGGCCAAACAGGGGGATAAAGTGCAAGTAGGATCTCCTGGCTAGTGAGAGACACACTGAAAAGAGTGAACAAACCACGTCCAAGCAAGCCGTAGATGATCGCACAAGAAGAAGCAGTGCTCAATAGTTTCAACACGTTGGCAACAGAGAAGGCAACGATCTGAGACTCTAGGGTTCATCTTGTGAACCAAGACATTCACTCAAATACATCTATGGAGAATTTGCCATCGCAGCGCTAACACTTTAGGGTGGAGCAATTTATCCCATGTCCGCATCCAAAACACTTGTCCACTATGGTTGAGGAACCTGAAGATGCCAATGGGATGGGGAGAGAGGCTCACAATCCAAAAGCAACCTGTACGTGGAAGAAACAAACTTTTCTGGCTTAAAACGTGCATCACATATCCAAATAGGCACATCAGCCTGTGGTTGCTACACAATGGATGGCAAAAAATCAGCCACCCTAGCCCAGATTTGCCGATCCCATCTGTATAACAGAAATCTCGTCTGAAAAGCCTCCCATGACAAAAGATGACCAGAATCATACCAAGCTACAATCGTTAAAACCCCAGCTAGCCGCCAACGCCGTTAGGTCTTTGGATGTACAAGTGCACATAAAGGCTGCTGATCATGCGTACCATGCAAGGGAAGCCACCAGCATGACATTGACAATGAAGTACAAGCTTGGGGATTAACATGGAATAAAGATCTAACTGCATCCCAGGAAGCAAGCAGACCTTTAAGGAATTGGGAAGCATTTGGATATGGATGCAGAGGGTACAACAAGACCCATGGGAGACTAGGCTTGATAGATGTCTTGTGAAAGGGGAGACACTACAGAAGTGTTTGATGCACCAACCTTAAAGAGAGTCATCTTTACCAAAAAGGAGCCTCCAAATGAACTTTGAGATCATGATCTGACTTTGAAGACGAAAGTCCAACATTCCAAGGCCACCAGCTGCCTTAGGCTTGATGCACTTAGCCCAGGATACCTTAATAACAACACCTTCTGATGTACCACCCCAGATGAAATTTCTGATAATACACATGATCTCATTCATCTTACATTGAGGAGCCAGTAATACAGATGCCATATAGACAGGGGTATTGCTAAGGATGGATCTTGCAACTGTGATCCTACCAGGCAGAGATAACTTCGCCACCTTCCACTGCAACAGATGTTTTTCAAGACCTTTAATGATCTCATCCCAAGCACATGAGGCAGAAACATGCACCCCCACAGGAATGCCCAAAAGTTTTGTGGGTTGACCATGAGGAAGCACTGTCCAGGGGTAGTCAAGAATACAAGAGCGAATATCACTATCTAGTATCCATAGAGCAGTGCACTTTCTCTAGCCTACAAGAACCCCAGAGGCCAAGTATCTCGGAGCAGCTTAGCATAATGCAAATTTCATCATTGGCCATAAGAAAAAGGAAAGTGTCATCAGCATACTGATTACACGCCTCCTGAGAACCATCCAGCATGGGTAGACCCTGGATGAGACCTTCTTGAGATGCAACATCAAAGAGTTGAGACAACACTTCTGCAGCAATAGCGAAGAGCAAGGGAGCCAAGGGACAACCCTGTCGGATCCCCCGACCAACAGTAAAGATTTGGGATGGCTCACCTTGAAAAAGCACTGTAGACCACGCCGACACATGAAGCTTTGTTGATGTGTGGGGTTCTTGGCATCACCTTGCAGCAGCAGTCCATGACTGCCGGATGCCACAAGGCTGCCACAAATGCTCATGGATCAACAAAAGAAGGTGGGAAGAAACTCCAAGAACAAGAACAAAGCAAAGAATGAACAAAACTGAATCACATTGATGCTCCAAAAGGAGGTGCTCCAAAACGTGAGCAAAAACCTAAACAATGAGAGGAAATGCTCTCTCTAAATAGTAGAGCAAAACCCTAACCCTAACTGACATCTCACCGTCCACAGATCTAGGCTAAATCTGGGCCATAGATTGTGGGGTCCAATATGACAAATACATGTGGCATATGCCACCTACCATATATATGGGCTAAATCTGGGCCCTAGATCAAGTGGTCCAATGTGATGAATACATGTGGCCTATGCCATTCATACATATGTTTAGCTCAAAGGGCTAACACTCCCCCCCACCACACCAAACTATGTAGAACCTTTATAACATCAGGTTAAACATTTACAACAGTGGCCAAAGTGAGGGGAAATAATGATAATGTCGCCGAAAATTCTTGACCCAAAAATGCAAATGTCGATGAAGTACAGAAATCATGAGAGGTTGAGAAGGCTGTCACCACTTTTCTTGAGCTTGCCACAAGCTCCTTTAATTCCATAGAAGTCGAATCTAATGTTGAGAAGGCTATCACCACTTCTCATAGAGCTTGCCACTTAGCTCCGAATACATGCGCCAATCAAAGTGTCTTGTAATGAGTTGAACAAAAATTTGGAAAGAAAAATTGTTGAAGGGGCGAAAGGTCCTAAGTCATCTTCACGCCAGTGTTGAACTTGAAAAGTTGAAACAAGGAGTTGAAACATAAGTGATTGAAGGGGCGGAAGGCAAGTCAGCTTCACGCCATTTGTTGAACTTGAAAGAGTTTGAGCAAATAGTTGAACTTGAAGGAGTTGAAATTGAAGGGGCAGAAGGCTATAAGTCATCTTCACGCCATTGGTTGAACTTGAAAGAGGCTCGACCGCCATGTATTATGGACGGATGAGGTTGATCAAAATGTTGAACTTGAAAAAGTTGACACCAAAGAGAAATTGCTGAATTGGCTCGCACATGCCATGTGGCCATGTGAGAGGTTGATGCACTAAGGGGCGGGGCGAATTCATCTTCACGCCATTGCAGGAACTTGAAATTTGTTGGTACAAAGGTGCAAAGCAGATATAAGAATCGGGCAAAAGATGAGGCGTCCCCTAAAATTTGCCAAAAATATGCTCCAGATGCTGCTTGCGTCAAAAGTTGATCAAAAGTTGTGCTCTAAGTCACGCCGTGAGGGGCCGTGACAGATTATTGAAATCACGCCGTTGGGCCGTGATGTTTGAAGTCATAGTTGCATAAAATTTTACCTCCAAAGGTATAATGGTAGGATGAGATATTCGGTAAAAAAAAAAAATGGCTTGAACATTAGAAGGGGTGAAAAACACCAAAAATATGGGCCATGTGGAATATTCAAGTGTAAGTCTCTCTAGGAAAGAAAGTCATAAAGGATGATGACAATGTGTTGACATGGGAGAAATGTGCCACGCCAGAGGATGGGCCGTGGGGTTTGATGCCGTGAGGGCCGTTAGGTATCTGATGTTGAGGCCACGCCGTGGGGCCGTGGTGCATGCAAGGCCACGCCCGTGACGGGCCGTGGGAGCGTCCAGGCCGTGATGGGCCGTGGGGTGCAAAGCCATGCCGTGAACTGTTATGGCCTTGAAGCTTGTTGCCGTGAGAGTTGCCGTGAGACTTTTGTGAAGCCATAACAAGGCCGTGGGTTGCTGAAGGTCTGGAGGGATGGGCCACGCCGTGGGGTCTGTGACGGAGTGAGCTGTGATTGAAGAGATTGACCACGCCGTGACAGGCCATGGAGGCAAAGAAAATTTCCACGCCAAAGGGGCCGTGGAAACGAAGCTAAATGTCGGTGGTTCCATAGCAAGATTTGTAAATATATTTCGTACCTTGAAGGAGGGGCGCTTTAGAGTGTTGCTTCAAAATTTGGAGTCTGTGAGCTGTGGATAATGGAGCTCTATTCAATTTAGCGGGTTGTAGCTGCGGAAAAACTCGGAAAACTCTGGTGCTTGCTCTGTTTGTACTGAACGAACTGATGCTTGCTTGAAAACCTGTGGTCACAGAGCTGGGCGTCACACTTCTCATACCTTGAAGGTTCTGAGGACTGGAAGCCACGCCCTGATGGCTGTGAATTTGTGTTGACGCAGACAAAAAGCCTTTAAGTTGAAGGATGTATGGGCCAAATGCTCAGTTTGCTATCCATGTCATAACTAACCTGTGCTTGCTGGACTCAGGCGGTGAAAAGCCAGGCTATGAAGATTGAAGTGTGGCCACGCCCTTATTGCACCGTGATGAAGAGGGCAGAAACGAAACCGCAAATTGCAAAGGTTTACCAATGCAGAGATTCGGTGCTGGCCAAGCTTAAAATATGGTTGACTGCAAAAAGAGGCTTGAAGAGATGCAAAGAAATTGTGCAGATGATTCGCTCCAAGGTTATCACGGTATGGAGCCCCGAGAAAGATCATAAATTTGAGAGAATGAGGGCAAATTATGGTCACAAAAATAGGATGATAGACTATGTGTCGTGGCCGGTGCTTGTCGAGGGCCGCTTTAACCGCTTGCAAATGTTCTTTGAATAATAAATCGATGGGGGCTGTTTAGGAAGATGGTAGCTAAATTTGGATCTCATCGAACCGCAAATGATATGGGCCCAAAAGATTGAGATCTGGATGCAAAGAATTTTGTTTGGTGCTTGTTTGCCAAGGCAAAACCATGCCACTAAGGTAAGACCATGTTCCTGTGGAAAAATGCAGATTATTTGGTGAAACTTTGCTTGTGTTGTGCCATAATATGGCTTATTTGTTCTCCAAGAATAGCCAAATGTGTTGAATCATTGATGAGGAAAGGAAGATCCCTGCAGTCGATTTGAACAAAAAGGGTGAAGTGCCCCTGTGTTATACCTGCTGTGTGCATAAAGCTCGAAAGCAGAGCATGAAATCAGAGTGTTGAATCACGATAGGCAGGTGCATGTTGCATCAAAGGCGGTGCCCTTGTTTTCTTTGCGACGGAGATAAAGTTGTGTGGCGGTATGCGGGCCTTAAAACTCCAAGAAGACTTGGATGTGGTCTTGGATATCAATGAGTTGTGACTCACCCGGATCTTTGAGCAAGCGCAGAAAGAATAATTGTTTGTCTTCCAAACACTGGATTCCGCAGGGCAGGACTAGGATGGAACAAGGGAAAAAGTTCTTGAAAGAAATGAAATGGTGCGAATCCTTAGCTATGATTTTCGTGTACAGGCTGTCTAATAATGGAGCAAACTGCCGAAATGAAATGATGGGGCTTTTGCCCCAATCTGCTGCAGAAAGCAAATCTAGCTCCCTGCATGGCACAGAACAAATCCAAGGAATGTTGCCTGAAGAATGTCCAGAAACCCAATTGAACGAAGTTGCATGTGGTGAATGTCGGCTCGTGGCTCAGCAAGTTTTTTAGATGAAGAATATGCTAGAATAAGAATGCCTGTGCTCTTCAAAAAACAGAGCTTCAGCCCACAAGACAGGGCTGCCAAAATACCTGCAGATGAGCCGTTGGGCTGCGTCTTAAGTGCGTTGCTTGCCCAAGCAAGGTCATGGCCGTCAAATCCAATGCAGATCCGATTTCTTTACAGTGATTAGGCTGTTGATCTTTTTGCCGAACTTGCAGCTACTGTGTGGAAAGACATAGAAGGTAGAAAATCTTGAAAATGGATCGACTGGGTCTGTAGAGACCATTGCATCTATGGAAGGATCAATCAGGAAGAATTCCGAATGATAGTGTTGCCTGTGCTGACATATAGCAGAGTATGCAAAAAGACTTCAATGCAGAACTAAGTGGTGAAGCAAACAAGCAATGATTATGGGCTACGGTCTGTGTAAAAACAGAGTCCCATTCCACAATAAAATACATCTGCGAAATGGCCGTGATGGTGGGCTTTTACCGCAGCTTAAAAACTTCTGCAAGCCGTTGAGCAGGAAAAATTGCAGAGCCGTTGGGCCTCTGTGCTGAGAAGAAGATCTGTGCAGAGCCGTTGGGCCTCTGTGCAGAAAATCTGTGCTGGCAGAAAATCAAGGACATTGCAGAAGAACCATTCTCTCTTCCCAATGTCGCAGAAGAAATGGGGCTTCTAGGCCTGAATGTATAGACAGAACACAGAAAACACAGGATAACAAAAAATAATGTGTCGATGCGGAACCCACAGAAATGGAACAATTATATGCTCCTGGCTTGAATGTTTACACAGAACAGAGTATGGATAGCAAAATTAAGACCCAATGTGACAAATAAGAACGTATTGTGCCGCAAATCATTTCTGCCCCTTTCTGAAATATGGGCAGATATTAGAGATGAGGATGGAAGAAAGTGTCGATGTAGAACAATCTTTTTTGCTTGAAAACTTTTGGAGATGCTTGAAAAGAAAACAAAGTATGATCATGAGCGAAAGAGACCCCGGCAACGGCGCCAGTGTTGATGTGTGGGGTTCTTGGCATCACCTTGCAGCAGCAGTCCATGACTGCCGGATGCCACAAGGCTGCCACAAATGCTCATGGATCAACAAAAGAAGGTGGGAAGAAACTCCAAGAACAAGAACAAAGCAAAGAATGAACAAAACTGAATCACATTGATGCTCCAAAAGGAGGTGCTCCAAAACGTGAGCAAAAACCTAAACAATGAGAGGAAATGCTCTCTCTAAATAGTAGAGCAAAACCCTAACCCTAACCCTAACTGACATCTCACCGTCCACAGATCTAGGCTAAATCTGGGCCATAGATTGTGGGGTCCAATATGACAAATACATGTGGCATATGCCACCTACCATATATATGGGCTAAATCTGGGCCCTAGATCAAGTGGTCCAATGTGATGAATACATGTGGCCTATGCCACTCATACATATGTTTAGCCCAAAGGGCTAACAAGCTTCATAACATCACGGGTGAATGCCTCACCAAATCTTAAAGCAAGAAGGCATTTCTCCAAAAATACTCAGTCCACACTATCATAGGCTTTAGCAAAGTCTAGTTTGAGGAACACCACTTGATGACCCTGCAAGCGAGCCCAATACATGCCCTCGTATGCAGCCGCAACATCATTTAAGATGCATGGGCCGGGTAGAAAGCCAGACTGCGTAGAAGAAATTGACTCGGCTAAGATGTTGCGTACCTTGTCAGCCAGGGCTTTAGCAAATATTTTGTAGACAGATGAGAGCAAAGTGATAGGACGCCAATCAGAAATGGATCTAGGCTCTTTGCACTTTGAAATGAGAGAGATGCATCCAGCGTTGAGGATCTTATCCAAGCTTTGAGAACGCTGAAAGTCGCAAAAAGCAGCATATACTTCATTGTTGAGCCAAGCCCAGCATGCTTGAAAAAACTCAATAGGGAAGTCGTCAAGACTAGGACACTTATCATGCTTCAAATGAAACGCAGCCTTCTTCAAGTTCTCTCTTGTGATATTTGATTCAAGTAACCTCCTTTTTGCAGTGGAAATAATTGGATGTACCTTAGACAACACAGCAGTATGCATATCCTCCTGGAATGGCATGGGGTGCTGAGCAAAGAAGGAAGAGAAATGATCAAAAAGATATTGCTTGAGTTGCACTGGATCAGAGATGAGAGAGCCATTTGGAAGCTGGAGGGAGTGAACAAATGTTGCCTGCCTTCTCTTTTTGGATGCTGTAAAGAAAAAGCGAGTACACCTATCCCCATCTTTGAACCATTGCAAACCAACTTTCACTCGAGCATGGCGAACCTGCTCATTTTTCAGCAGTTTAGTTTGTGAAAGGACTAGTTTTCTCTAGCCCCATCAGAAGGAACATGAGAACGACAAGTTGCAAGTTCATTATACAATGCAGAGAGTTTCTCTCTTGTCTAGTGCTCGAACTCTGCCCCATTCCTTAGCGAGAGACTTAAAAGCAGAAAGAGTTGCAACTAAACCAGCCATGCCTCTTCTAGAGGAAAATGCTTGGGACCAAGCATGCTGACAGCGAGTTTGAAACTCCACATTCTCCAAGAATGTGACATTAAACTTGAAATAAGTTCTGGTTGGTCTATGACAACTAGCCACATTGCAGGAGAAAAGTTGAGGATGGTGATCGGAGATAGAACCATCTAAAAGGTTATACCTACGAAAATTCGAGAGATCACGAGCAGCATGAGCATTGAAATACCCTCTATCATGACGAGCATATGCTCTACCAGCACCAATCCAGCCATTACACCAGGTAAAAGATGGATCACCCTCAATTTCTATAAGCCTACGGTCATGAAGGAGGCGCACCCACTGATCACCTTCAAAACCTTGCACCACTGCTGACCTCCTTCCGCTCCTATCAGCCTCAAGTTCAACCATGTTGAAATCACCTACTAACAACCAAGCTACATCATGGCCAAGTCTACATAGTTTGCTTCTCAATGCAACCCATAATGCCCCTCTTTGACTTGGTCTGTTGTGTGCATAAATGTTAACCAAACCCTATTCTCGACCTTGATCCTTCCACTTGACAATAAACACATGATAGTGAACATGTTGAAGCTTCAAGTTCACATCCTAAACCTCGAGAGTTACCTAAAAGATTTCGCTTGCAACTTGACAACTGTGTTGATCAAAATTGTGTTGATCAAAATAAGAATAGATGGGTGATTTCATTTTTATCATACTTGATAGCTGTGGATACCTTTGAGAGAGTCAACTTGGGTTTTTTATTGCCTGGGCATATGCATGAAGATGTGGATGCATTATTTGGGAAGTATAGTCATGTATTGAAACAACAGACTATGACAACTCTATCGAGATTAATGGAACTCTTTGCTCAATGCACTTCTTCACCTCCTATAGGGTTGCTCACACAAGCAGTGCCTGATTAGAAGGCCTTTGTAAAGGATTATGCATTAAATCTTGAGGGTCATTCTAGACCTCTACAATTCACATTCTATGTCGAGGAAGGGATTCCAAAATTCCAATAAAAGATGAGACCTTCAGATAATTGTTGGAGATCTCTTGGAGGATCGAAAGTTTGAAAAGGGGATGAGAACGACCCCAAGTTACTGAAGATACTCAAGGGTCAACCAAAACCCCTAAAGCCATACTCTCAAGTGGAGCATTTGTTGGGATAAAGGATGGTATCAATGATCTTGTGATGAACTTAAAGGTGGTTGGCTACCTAAAGTTAGGTAGAAGAGCTTGGCAGAAGCAGATGTTGTTGATGATGACATTAGTAGTATACATAAGTTAATGGCACATCCCTCTGCTGATAAACAGTATATTGGTCCAAGGAAAGATGGATCTAAATATCTTGGCATGGAGAGTTATGACTTAAAGACAGATTTAACTTGTCATCAATTCATCCAGAGGATATGGATACACAAATATTTGCACAGAGGCAGGCGACCGTAATTTGAATAAAGTGCGAGAGGAGTGGTGGTGTCCTGTACACTAGTTGACCAATGTGCAGGACGAGAAATATATACAGATTCTTGAACAAAGAAGTGGAGAAGGAATTTCAATGATCTAGATATGTGGCTTGGGATAGCCTTTATTTTCATGGGTTCCAGTGAAAACTCCAACGAGAAATTCAAGGGTGACAATCCCTCTTGATGTCCAGAAGAAAGCTATAATATCCTTGGGGATCACCCGTACAAAGTGACTCAAAATATATTTAGTTCATATATATTAGTTTATGATGTGGGCTGATATCGTTATGTAAATACCTCGATTAATCATTTTTCTTGTGTTGGCTACGCATACTTCTATTTGTGATTTTGTGTTTAATTGCAAAATGGAGTAACATATATGAAATAGTTTAACTTCCAAAAACTGTCACTCCAAAATTTGTCCCAAAATTAAGATATAATCCCAAAATAAATGAATGATGGTTAAATCTCACTTAAAGATGGGAAGGCCACCCTGCATGGCAAGAAATATGCCACATCTAAGAGTGGCATTCGAACCATTCCCGACGTTAGTTCTATGCTCTCGGCCGAGAAAATACCTTTGAAAAGCTTGAATTATAAGATCTTAAATAATCTAAGAGAATTTACATATTATCTTGAGGAATCTATGGGAATCTTGGGAGTGAGGACCTAGGCCAATCTAAAGGAATCTCTATAAAATCTTTGAGAATTTAAGAGAATCTTGATGGAATCTTAGAGAATCTAGGGAAATCTATATAGAATCTTGGGAGCTTTGGAGATCTAGGGGCATCTAAGGGGATCTTAATAAAATCGAATCTTGATGGAATCTTGGAGAATCTAGGGTGATCATTATAGAATCTACGGGAGTCTAGATGTAATCTACATAGAATCTTGACAAATCTAGAGGAATCTTAGAATAATGTTTGGGAATCTAGAAGAATCTCAAGAGAATCTTAGGGAACCTATGGGAATCTTAGAGACCTATTTATTAATATTTGAATTTCTTGGAATTAAAACTCCAAAATTTACCGCATTTTTTTTATCTCAAAAGGCTCTTGTGGATGAGGTCTTGATGTTATTGACATCTTTTAGCTCAATCCTATAATCGCTCAATCTCGACCATTGATTATGTGAATATTCCATGTGATATTCCCAATGCACAAAATGCAGCCGTCCCTTGCAAGTCAAGATGGGGTCAAACCCCAATTTCCACGTCATCCTAAGGTGCACTACAACGTATTCCATTCAAGTCAACCAAGTACATACACAACAGTAAGAAAGAAGCAAAGATGTATTCCAAAGAGACTCTGCAACCTCCATTGCTGCTGTGCAGGAGGAGCTCTTGAAGAAGCCTCTGCACTACATAGAAACATGGACAAAACTAGCTGGTCACACCACAGCAGCAAATAAGAAGAAGCCTTTGCATGCCACAAAGCTTTCCTCTGAACTTCAGAAGAAAATGCTCATGCACACAGCGCTTCAAAATAGAACAGGACAACTTATTTCCATACACATGATTGCATCTAAGAATGGGGATTTGAACCCCACCAATCTCAATCGGCACCAGAATGTCAGATGTGAATGGGGACCTGCTTAAGAACACTAGGCTTAAAATCCTGTACTATCAGGATGCCAGCTTACAAAGACCCAAGACAACTTTCTTTTCACACCTTCAGTCAAAATTGCAAGAACACATATAGAATTGCAAGAACATATACAAACAGCCCTACCAGATCCTCTGTGTCATTCACAAGCACATGCTCATCTATACGACATCCAGCCATAAGAATCTGAAAATGGACAAAACAAAGAGCCATAAGAATGGGGATTTGAATCCCCTGCTATGAGACGGCAGTACCAATGCCTTCCCATGAAAAGCAATGAATCCGCTTCCTCAGAGCTTGGTACATGCTAGAGGCAAGAAGAATCATGCAACAATCTCGCTCTGATGCAGAAAAAATCATGCAACAATCTCGCTTTCCCACATTCTGGAGCAAGAAGGCATCACCCGCAGGATCCGCCTTGTTTAAGAACTTCGTTTCTGGTGGCAGTAATCCGGTCTCTGCTGAAACTAAAAGAGCTCACACCTGCTCCGAATCGTCATTGCTTCTTCTGCATCCGGTCTCTGGCGAAACCCCACCGCCATATCCACGCCGCCCTCCCCAAATAGCAAACCCTAAATAGAAACCCTAAATTGCATGGAAACTTCTAAAAAGAAAAACCCCTCGACCACTGGAACAACAGAAACCATTTACTGACGTCAGATTTCTAACAAATTAGGCTACGAATACATGCATAAACCTTAGGAAATCTTCGGTAATACCACACCCAAACAACATTTTGGGAACTTAATAGCTTTTATTGTTAATTAAAGAAAAAGCAATTCGGTCTAAGACTAATAACTAAACTAAGAGCTAGGTTCAGCTTCCAATTCTCTAGTTTTAGATCCTTATTTTCAGAATCTTACCTTAGTCTAGGTCAATATTTAATGATGGTGGATTCACACCGTAAGTTGCTATTTCAAATTGACTCTCATTGTACTTAAGCGCTCCATGGCCATTTAGGGCCCTAAGTGAGCACATTAGGGCGGATTTGGGGTCTCAAAATGGCCCTTATCTTTCATTTCTAATAGCCACGTCATAGTACCTTCAAGCCAATGAAAGAGAGGAATTCAAAATGAAAATCAGTATTACGTGGCACTTTTGCAATAAATAGTACTGTAATAATTGCACTTTTTAACTCAAATGCAATCGTTTTTTGGCTATAACTTGTGATTGTGATGCCCAAATTGCACGCCGTTTGTTGCGTTGGATAGTTCATGGCGAGATCTTTCCAATGAGTATAGCCTTGATATGCTTTTGATAAAAGGAAGGACTAAAAAATGCAAAAAACCAGGTCTTTGCTCGTTTTTTTAACTTTTGGTCATCTAAATTAGATTAAAATATATTCAATCCATATACTATTGGATAGATTTTTTGATTCCGCATCCAATGAAACAAAAATCATGCGATTTGAAGCTATGAATCAAAAGTTATGGCCGAAAAACTAATTGATGAAGTTACTTTTTGAGTATTTATTGCGATTAAAGAGAAGGAAAGTACAATTAATAAGCAAGAGAACATATGACATGGAATTTTTCTTACGAGGCCCCAAATCCGCCCTAATGAGATCAATTAAATTAAATTATATTATATTATATTATATTATATCTTTTTTATATTCCAGATGAATCAGCATGGGAAAGTTGGTGGTGTTGGCAATGCCAATGATCCTAAGGTAGGACATGTACTGCAAATTGTAAAATTGAATGTAGATACTTACTTGTGTATACGATCTGAGTCAACCAATCTGGGAAAGTAGATGATGCTGAAAATGTTGGTGATCCTAAAAAGGTTGAAGTAAAGTCAATTGTTTTCCACAGTAGGGTGAAGGTAGAGGTCATATACCAATGCAATAAGGAGCTAGTGGGGGTTGGGGGGGGGGGAAAGGAATTATTGTTCTAACTGATCCTATTCAACCTATGAATGATGAAGGACTTGGGGAAGATAGAATAGTTGTGGCAATTAACAAGTTAGTGGAACATTGGAAGGAGAAAGGGACAGGTGACAAGTAATGTATTGCTTGTACAAGAACGTTGAAGGTTCTAACTTTCGTGGCATTGCCTATATATTGCACTAGATTTATATGTAGGGTCAAAGCACACTCGGTCACACATTATCCTACCAAAAGGTGCAAAGCAGATGGTGATTGCTCATGTGAGTCTATGATGAAGATTAGAGGAATGGATTGCTGTTGGAGTAAATGTATATCATTCTTTAGTGTTGATCAATTGGTTGAATCACAAGCAACTTACCAAGAATACACTTGCGATGAAGAGGAGGACCTACATGTACACCATTTTTGAGTTGGCACTTCAAGATGAAAGAAGCCTAAGTAAGAAAAGGTTCTCACTTGAGCAGAAGTGGACCAACTGCTAGGATCTTGGCTGTTAGGGAGGTATTTGAAAAGTATGTTAAATTTAATGCAGAGAATATGACACAGAAAAGTAGGAGGGATGAAGAAGCAAAGACAGTTGTTGAGAAAAGATTGCCCTCTCATTGTACTCAAAAAAAAAAATATTTTGGAGGAAATAAACGCAATTCTTCGTGAGCTTAGTGAATTCTATTTCGCAACAAAGTTTCAGTAAGCTATGGAGCAAGCACTTTAAGCATGTCATTGTAGATACTTCAAACAGCTTTGCAAAGTGCAACTTGTATGTTATTTTTAAGGAGACTCTGAATAAGACAAAGCAACCAAGTCTAAGGACTAAGATAAGGGAGCAAAAGAAGGATCATATGACCGACCAACTTTCATGTAGATCCACTTATTGGATGTGGAGGACATTGTCTGCATTGGAACCAGAAAATTATCTTTGCATTATACATCATAAGATGGACCAGCAGAAGACATGTCTTCCACAATATAGTTATGTACCAAAAATGTGTAGAAGGGCTTACCTTTTACAACTATCTTTGACAGGGGCAATTTTACTCGGACAGGCTCCAACTTACTATGGCCATTTTGTTCTCGAGTTATGGAGTGATGGTCCAGAATTTCATATTGGTAGTGTGATGAGATGTTTGAGAAACTTTGAGAATGGTTATACTGGAGACCTTCACAACTAAGGAGCTATCTAGCCATTGGTTGGTGCTTTGTTGGATGGGCATTCTAATAATGTTGAAAAGGTCAATACGACAAGGTTTAGAAGAACACATGATAGTGAATATGTTGAAGCTTCAAGTTCACATCCTAACAGCTTGACAACATGTGCTGATCAAAACAAGAATAGATGGATGTTTTTATTTTTATCATACTTGACAGCTGTGGATATCTATGAGAGAGTCAACTTGGGTTCTTTAATGCTTGGGCATGCGGATGCATTATTTGGGAAGTATAGCCACGTATTGAAACAACAAACTGTGACAAATCTACCGAGAATAATGGAACTTTTTGCTCAATGCACTTCTTCACCTTCTATAGGGTTGCTCGCAGAAGAAGTGCCTGATTGAAAGGCCTTTGTAAAGGCTTATGCATTAGATCTTGAGGGTCAATAGACCCCTACAATTCACATTCTATGTCAAGGAAGGGATCTCAAAATTCCAGCGGAAGATGAGACCTTCAGATGATTGTTGGAGACCTCTTGGAGGATCGAAATTTTAGAAAAGGGATGAGAACGACCCCAAGTTAGCGAAGATACCCAAGGGTCAACCAAAACCCCTAAAGCCATACTCTCAATTGGAGCATTTGGGGAGGACAAAGGATGGTATCAATGATCAAGCACTGAAATAGTACACCTGATGACACAAATTGTGCACTGATAGATTATTAGAAAAAGGTGTGTCAGTTGCTGAGGGAAGTGGATATATCTTGTGATGAACTTAAAGGTGGTTGGCTACCTAAAGGTGGAAGAGCTTGGTAGAAGCGGATGTTGATGATGACATTAGTAGCATACATAAGTCAATGGCACATCCCTCTGCTGATAAACAGTATGTTGGTCCAAGGAAAGATAGACCTAAATATCTTGGCATAGAGAGTTATAACCAAAAGACATTTAACTTATCGTCAGTTCAGATTTAACTTCATCCTTGTAAAACCAAAGGATATGGATAGGATATGGATACACTGTCTCAAATAATTGCACGAAAGCAGGGGAGCACAATTTGAATTGCAAGAGGAGTGGTGGTGTCCTCAGGGGACCATAATTTGAATTGCGAGAGGAGTGGTGGTGTCCTGTACACTAGTTGACCAATGTGCAAAACACCAATGTGCAAAACAGAGAAAGATATACAGATTGTCGGACAAAGAAGTGGAGAAAGAATTTCAATGATCCAGGACTTGCGTTTGCATGCCCCACCCCATATTTGACCTCATTGCAATAAACACATCCATCAAGTTAGAACCAAAGGTAAAAGAGGGTTAGAAAGAAGCTTGGGCTTAAGGCAACGGGGCAAAACCCTGATTCTAAATCCATGGAAATATGATTGCGTGCTGCTATGTGAAATATAATTCTTTGAATGGCCTCTTATCAGCGATCTAGCTTTTGAATCTTGCACTACTTGACTGCATGTGTCAGGCTGTGGCCTCCAAGAGTTGGAAGTAAATGACCCTTATTAATCCATGCAATGGGAACATTTCATTAAAAAGAAATTGTCCCTGTTGGAAGAGAAAATGACGCAAATAAATGACCACTTAGCCGATTGACCCTAATGTTGACACAACAAAACTTCGAACAGCAAACCCATCCATATCCAATCTCTTAGTTGAGAATGATGACCACATTCCAGAAAACTTGTATCTATTGAAATGAATTCAACTAGCGAATAATGAATTCAACTAGCGAATACAACAGTCTTGCTGATGTGTGAAAAAGCTTAAAGTCGAGATGTGGCTAAAGGAATGGCGGCAAGATAATCCACCTCCTTGGATACTTGGCGCGCCCTTCCTTTCCATCAAATATCTGTAACCATAAAATTTTAAGAAACAACAAGAACATCTACCAAATCAACTGCATTAAAATGAACAAAGAAAGCAAAGACTTACTAACCTTTTTCAAGCGCCGATGCTTTGCAAAAGCCCAATTTGTCATTATAGCAGTGGCTGCTATCAAGAAAAGGTACCCTGCCACAGTCTGGGTTGCAATATTGAAGCCCACCCATTGATAAATTTCCGTTGTATAATTTGCACATGTCACAAGGTTAAATAAAAATCCACGAGGAATTTGGTATCCTCCACTTCCACCTGGAGCTCGCAAATTCTTCAAAATGATGTGGCAATAAAAGTTTGCTAGTTGAAACACAAGGCCCAAAGCAAACCCCACCAACATTTGCTTTTCAGAAACAGGTACATAGAGAGGATGGTTTACAAAGTAAGCAATCAGGGCACCAAATGACCAGTAATAGGCACAATTCCTGTAGACATTGCTGAGAGGCGATGTTGCATGACTGAACCTATGAATAAAGAATGTTTCCAAAATACGTTTCAAATAATGAAATGTCCAGTACATTAAAGCATAGGTCTGGGCCTTGTGTTTCACTGCCTTGGATGGAAGAGAGAAGAAGGAATAGACTGGCAAGAAATAAAACAGAGGATATATTACTAGAGGCCCTATATATTCCCAAAAGAATAGGATACGGTAGGACACTTGAGGTCCGAGATCTTTAAACACTACTTCCAAATCAACGGTCTTGCCATCAGAGTATTCAACAAGTTTTTTTCCTGTTTCCAACACAGTCGGCCGAGCCTGGCCGACCTTAACAGGCAAAGTAAGTCGTTGTCTTGCAGGATAATATTTTGGAACTGCAGAAAGAATTGGGTAACTTTAACAATTGTAACAACTTCCATAATGACTTCCAAATTTTCAAATTTTAAGATTACAATCTACCAGATGCATGGATAGCTGTCTTCAGGTCATCTACTGTTGCCTGCATTATACAACAGTTTGATGTTAAAAAGGACATCTGCAGATCTGAGTTCCGCATTGCACATAGCTTACACTCAAGAAAGTAAAAGCACATTTTGATGCTTGATTATGTTATGCAGAAAACAGAAAAAATGTAGCATGACTTATAAACTGGTAATTTGTCATCATGTACATATGATGCATGCATCATACAAAATGCCTAAGAACAAACAGTGCTGTTTTTCCATCACACTCATATCGGCAAGAAAAGAACAAATCATTTCAAAGCCGAGAGATACTTTCAAAATAACTGCAAGACAAATCATGAACAGAAACCCAACAGGAAAGGCAAAATGCTTGCCTCATTAGATAGGTCAAGGCCTCCTTTAACAAGCTCCCTACCGGAACGAGAGACGACCTTCACCCGCATTTTGGAAGTAGAGAATTGTTAAGAAAGATCGTCAAATAAGCTGCAAGAATGTAGTTCAAAATGGGGCGGTGCATTTAAAACCCATTTAAAGATCCACCCAACCATCACCAAACCGGAATGGCTCATCCGGATCCTCCCATAAAACAGACGGCAAGAAGCAAAAGGGGGACCACCTTCAGAATTAACAGTCAACTCGTCAAGCCCGTGCTCCACCTCCACACAAATCCTTACGGCGCCGGTGAGACCACGTCAAAAACGTTTTACAAACCCTAACATAGTTGAGGGAAATTCTTACAGTAAGATGATTACCAGCCAAATTCTCTCACTTCCACACTAATAATTCTTGATTGTAACTTCACCCATGGGTTACCATATCGAGTGCACTAATTCAAGATGGTACCATCGAGTGGAGAAGATGGGTGAGTGAGAGATCTACTTCAAGAAGGGCTCAATTTTAGTGGCCCACCCAACTCGAAAAAATGACGCCTTCTATTTTATGTATATAAGAATGGCAGTTTACTGCGCACGTCGAAAGGGATGACTCGCTGGGAATGGGCAGTAAACTGCCATTCTTATAACATGGATGCAACTTGGGTTGCATTCTGCACCTTGGAGCTCCGGAATCAGAGGTAAAATCTCCAGAATCAAGGGTAGAAACGCCGGAATGAGAGGTAGATGGTGAGAATCGAAGGTAAATCTTCAAGAATGTTGAGTAACTTCAAGAACGGCTGCAGCTGTTAGATTAGTAGTAGTTCCGGAAAAGAAACTTAGCCAGATGGCGCAATGCCATTGGCAGATATGGCAGAATGCAACCTAAGTTGCATTTATGTTACCGAATAAAAGCTAAGTTCACCTTTTTAGCCCGATGGCTTTTTCTACACCAGATTTGGGTTGGACTTCTTGAAACCTCCCCAACTTTCTACGGAAACCTCCCAACTTTCTCTGGAAACCTCCGCTGGGGAGGTTTCCACATTAGAAAACAGCCCACCTTTCCGTGGAAACCTTCCCTTTCTGGGCACGACCTGGGGAGGTTTCCAATTAAGAAAACGGGGGAGGTTTCCACGAAAAGATGGGGAGGTTTCTATAAAAATAAAAAGGAAGCCTCCTTAAATTTGCACGAGGACCAAGATTTGCCCTCCCGTGCATCTCAATCCTGGTGCGTCTTAATGAGGTGGTTGCAAAAAATAATTACTATTTTTTTTATATAAATTTTTATGGAAACCTCCCCAACTTTCCAAAGAAACTAGGGGAGGTTTCCACAAAATGTCTAAAACCTCACAAACTAATCCTCGTAGAGAACTATTTCCTCAGCGGCAAGGAGATCAACATTATTTGCAGCCTGCAACTCAACAAAGTGTTGTTAAATGTATTGTCTTAATCAAATGGATGTTGTGCTTACCATATCCATATACATTTTATGGATCAATACTTCCTTTGGAAACTCTATTTTCTCCCACTTCATGCTTATCTGATTTACATCCAATAGTTACTAACTAGCACCTCTGAGCAGTATACTCTTGAAAATATAGCAATTAACTTGTTGAAGGATTTGTTAAGTGGTGATTATTATGTCATACTACTATGCACATAGCCCCATTTTAGATGATTCCCTTTTTGTCATCAGGACTTTAGAATTGGCATTTGAAACCAAGCCAACTCTACAAATGTAGGTGGAGAACAACATTGAATATAGCTGAAACTATGCCAATGCTACAAATGTTTATGCACAAGCAAATGGGATGACCATTGTAGAATTTCAAATGGTAGTCATTATCTGGCTAACTATAGATAGATAGATGCATGGTTGTATAGATAAAGAGATCGTTAGCAGTTCAGCTTGATAGACTCTTCTTGTCCATTTGACATAACATGAATTAAGACTACAATGTACCAATAACTATTCTATACAAGAATGATAAGTAAGATCTTACCCTTTATGCACAAGCAAGAACTTTTGTGCACCATTCAATAACAAACCCATATAAACCTAGTTGGCTGTCTGTCTGGTGCTTCTATGCTGTCTGGTTCTTCTGGTGCTTCTGTGCACCATTCAATAACAAACCCATATAAACCTAGTTGGCTGGCAGTCTGGCTGTCTATCTTTCCGTTATGTGGATGTAAAAAGTTTCTATGTAGTTAGCTTTGTGCTTTTTGATATAATTAAGGGAATCTAGAGAATTGCAATAATGCAAAAGTAATAGTTGAACATGAAAACAATGGACGATGCAAAAGTGCAATGGGCGATCAAAATGTTATTTTGAATGTGGGACATGAATGAATTGGAGGATGTGTATGCAATGGTGCTTGTATGAATGACTCACGAGATCAGGAAAAATGTTCTTTCCACATAATGGAGCATTATCTGTTCCATCTCATCCTTTTAATTTTATAGAAGCTAATAAAAAAATGAACTTTGTTTTAAATTGAGCAACAAAACATAGCAATTTGCTATGCAGATTCCAAGAATATCTATACCATTTGATATACATTTGCCTTTAAGAGGCCTCACTGAATGGTGCTCTGGCCTTAAAAGGAACGATATTTGACTGAAAAAATGACAACAAACAGGCATAACACTATAGCCTAAGCTCTGCAGACTGCATCCTTTGGTACTTTTTTTGAGCTTGTAATCTGCATAATGAAAACAATTACCAATATTTTCTAAAGCTTGGAAAAGGTTAAATCAAAGTATGCATACAGTAGAATCAGTATTGTTTACTTTTCTCTTACCACTGCTGTTTAGAATAGCAGTTGGAACTTTATTTTGAGTGGTTGCAAAGGTATCTCCATATAGTGTTGTCATAGATGAGACAATCTGCATACAATTAAGTTTTTAATCCGTTGATACATGCTAAAGCTACAATATTAAATAATGATTATAACTTACATTGTTGAGTTCACTCTCTAAGGAACTGCATGATTGTAGGATCTTACTTTTGTCTACTTTAAGCTGCATTGACGCTGAATCAGACTGGTAAACCTGATGCATGCCATACCAGCTTCTAACTTGACGCTGAATCAGACTGGTAAACCTTATGCATGCCATACCAGCTACTAACTTGAGCACATACCTTATATTTTTGCACATAGATAAAATGCCGTTGCTATAAATATTGGCCGACTAAAATCAGTCGGCTTTCGTCTAGCTGCAGGAAGAGATGTTACGAATCGTTCTTTGTAACTGGACAAATTTAACTGCAAGTAAGCTGCTTGTTTATATAAACAAAGAGGCAGGCAGACATGCTTGTGACGTTCCACGTATTTATACGGTATACATATAAATACGCTGACACGTCACGCCGTACCTATACGCCGTCATGGGGTATAGGTAACCTAGTGGGTTAACCTAAATGGATTAATTTAGCTATGCTAAATTAACATTAACTTAATTAATGGAATAATTAGCCTAATTAAGCTAATTAGCTAATTATGAATGCCACGTGGCATGACTCGATTGGCACAGGGAGGGGTTTGCTAGTTTAGTCTATCCTAGGTTAACCCTTGAAGCAGAATCGACCAGGAGCTCTTCAACCAGGCGCTTCCCCAAAACCCTACAGCAGTTGAGATGGATCATCCTCAAGACAACGGCTCGAGTCGCTTTAACGGTTAGTCTGTAGGATTAGGTGTGATTAGTAGAATAGCGCCTCTGAGGCAAGGGTCAGATGCTCTTCTTTCTGATTCTATACTTGTCCTGTGGTAAGACGTTAAACTGCCATACCCAAGGTCACGGGTTCAACGCCTCGTTGTGAAAGTGGCCATGCAATGTAAAGTTGGTGGGGGAAGGACCCACTTCAGCAATGTAAAGTGGTGGGGGCAGGACCCATCTGGGTGTGTTGTAAAGTGTCACATGTCCGATAGGACGCTGCCTTGTGGCGTGACGTTAAAATCTCTTCTTCTTCTTCTGAAATGATGGATTGATGGTTCTTTGCATAGTATTACTCGAAATGGGGAATTAGGAGGGGGGTAGAGACCTCTGAGCTCATATATCATAGTATGTTTCTAGTTAGCGCCCTATAAATCCCATTAACTGCGGCCTGTGTACAAGATCCCACCGAGCTGTGGAATCTATGGCATCATTGAAGCACCAGATAAGGGGCCGTAGTGATGAAGTGTGGGGTGGGGTCTCGCCTGAGCATAAAAGGCTACGGGGACTCCTTCAGTGAGCTAGGCCTAATAGTCGGTCACGTAGAGGGCCGGGTATGGGTTTGACACTCCCTGGGTACAGAGGTGTGACCCGTATGGGGCATCTTGTACTTTGATGATAAAGTTAGGGGAGTAAGTCGGGGACGGAAGGAGATGCTGATGGATCTCCTCCTCTAGTTCACCCATGGATTCACTGCGACTCTGGAAGGGGACACTTCTCTGACCTGCCTCATCGGACCGGGACTTAGAAGATGTCAGCTGGGTCTTGTAATAAAGGCATTCGCCTGATGGAGTGCATGCCTATAAATTCGACCATTACATAATCTTTACCCATTACAAATCAGAAAAAACCCAAAGCAAATACATTTCCATGCACCCTTTATTTAAAAAGCTCCTCAAACCATGGTTAATGGTCCATGTGAAGCGAATCATAGATAAAATTTCTCTGTTTGTCCATTATGTCAAATAATTCAACCTTTATCATCTGAATGTAGGCGCATGCAAATCCCATGGTGCAAAAGGTCTTGGCATTTGTCAAAGAAAAGCAGTGCGTTGTGGTACATATGATTCTTATCCATCATGTAACCATAATAATGAGAAGCAATGCACTATAAGTATCTTGAATATTTCAAAGAATGTACTGTAAGATCCTTCAATATTTTAAAGAAAAAAAAAAACCCAGCCTGAACTAGCATACGCTAGACCAGCATCTCCTCGGTCAATCCCTTGGCAGTATTATCATCCTACATCTAAACTGAGCAAGTCAGTCTAGATTAGTACCTCTTTTCCCAAAGCCTAAGTAATTTAACATGAAGACCATTATTTACTAACCAAAAGTCATAAGAATTAAATCATTTGCTACAGCATCAACTTGAATTCTGTGCAATTACAAAGATTATGAACTCTATGTTCTAATGCTCAAAAATAAAGTCTAAAACTTGGCTTGAGCAAGCACAACTGTTAAACTATTCAAATAGAAATACAACTGAAAAGATGGGCATAAAAATAACCCTTGTACTTATCAATGTAAAGGCCTAGCAGCCCTAAGTGTTGGATTAGTAAAACTCCATGGTTCATGGCTAAAAAATTCCAGAAACCTTTGTCATTTATCGCTCCTTTGCCAACATCTCCATTTCCATATTCCATTCTACCCTGAAAAGCAAAAAAGACACAATAGGAGGAGAGAGCCCGTACCTGCAGCCAATCAATACACAATCAGCATGATAATGGTAAATGCGCAAGGGCCAAAAGGTACATTGGGTCTCTCAGTTTATCACTGATCACCAATTGTATCCTTCTGCCCTGAGGTGACTTTAACAAGAAAGTAGACTGGAATATTAACATTCTTAACGTTTTAAACTTCCCAATTGAACTTAAAATCTTATTTCGGCAATTAAATCTCTCAAAGATATAATTATCAGGGATTACCATCAGATGAGAACCAATTTCTTGATCCCAAATCTAGCTGGTTACCATGAAAATTATTTCTAAAGCGAGAATGTCAGGTCTATTTTCAGATAATATAAGATCTATTTCAGATCTTGTTGAGCCATCATAGGCCATATATAAATCAAGCATGTAAGTGCACTATTGTGGAACATAGCTATTTTCAACGTGGATACATTGAACCAGCCTATAGATTCCTCTCGGATATTTACTTGCTATCTAGAATTCCATATAATCATAAGAAAACAACGGAAAAGCAATGGACTTTTGAAAGTGAAATCAGACATATTTAAGCATATGTATGCAAATATAATTTATCAAACCTGATTTGGAGCTCTTCTAGTGATAGCTTCTTGTTTGCATTTTCAGCATATCAAGATGATAGAATACAATCTCGGACCACATAGCTCCTATCTGATCCGTCATATAGGCTTGAGGCCTATTCTTGTCACCATTTTCTTTATTGCCTAGCAGGCTTTCTGGATGCATTTCAAACATAGACAGACTTAGCAGCATAATTATTAAGCCTTGGTAAAGCTGGATCAAATAGAAACAAGCACAAGCTATTTCGCTTAAACCGTTATATCATATAAGGCTCAAAGTCTTTGTAGCCCAGGTGCAGGCACAATAAATACCACACAAGCCTAGAGTCTACCTTGTAGTTACTGCCATCGTAGCCATTTCGTCCTTGCAAGGACCTCATTGTTCTTCCTTATTGGATTTGCAGGAACCAGCATTAGGAAACGAATTTCCATCATATTAATATGTATTACGACCCTGCTCAAGAGCTTATTGCTTGCTGCAGCTTCCATTCAACTACTATATTTAGGCATGGATATGAAATAGTAGAGCCAGACAATGCTTCTAATAGATCTTTTGGGTAGACAAGCTTCCCCGGAAGCCCCATCCAGCACACTACATCCAGATCTTACAACCGGGTATTGCATCTGAATGCCCTCAGAATAAAGCAAGCTTCAATATTATGCATCCATGGTTTTCAAGACACATGCTGAAATACCTGTGTAGAGCAATCGGGACTCTATCCATAGCACTGTAAATATAGAGAATCATGCTTGCAGCAAGTTCTTTCTGTACAAAGACCCGAGTCCCACTCTATCTATGGCGCCTCTGTTTATGGCGCAGCTCAACTTATGGCACCGTCAAAATGATAAATGATGGAATATTAGGGCTTCTGAAAACCTTAGACTTTTGAACCATTAGGCAAAAAATCCCATGAACATTTACCTTTGTCATTACCTTAAACTTAGGTTTTCGAACCATAAGAATGAGAATGAGAATGATTTTTTATCGTCCACTGAGGCCAATCGACCTATGGGACCCATAAGGAGCGCAGCAAACTTATTACTGTCCGGGTTAAAAAACCCCCGCCCCGAAGGGTTTTCGAGGGAAAAACCGTGGCAGTAATAAGAATGCTGTCAAACTGTACAAGTATACATCAATGTTTATATACATGTCAAGTGTGTGCCCGAGGACATAGCTGATCTCGCATGTCCATAACCTCCTGAAGATATGATCCCAGCACCCGTACGGATGTTGTGCTCAATGTCACATGTAACGGCTGGCCAGGCCTGACCAACTCAGCATATCGCGTCCGAATTTGATCATATGCTGGGCAACTTTGAAGGGTATGAGATTCATCCTCAATGACTCCCATTTGGCAGCATTGACAGAGCCTGTCCTGGCGTGGCTCACCAATCCATCTGCCTGTCTCAATTCGAAGATGATGTGCCCCTGTGCGAATGGAGGCAATGAGTCTGCGCCTTTTCATGGGCAAGTGGGTACGCAAGTAGCATTGCGGGCCTCGTTCCAATGTGGGATTTATGTGGCGCTGGTAGTGTGCTGTCTTGACCTGTTCAAGGGCATTGGCATCCCAAAACTTGCTGAGGAAGCAATCGTCAAGATATTGCCTCAAGCTATGGCGATCTGCCTCTGTTTGCACATGTATGCACCTGTGCTCCTGCACATTCCATCTAGCCAACCATTGAGCTCTCTTTTCCCTCCAGCAGGCCTTGAGGCGCTGCGGCTCCATTGCCATGATATAAGCTAGTTTAGGGAGACGAGCATCGCCCATATTGACCACCTTCCGAAAATAGACAATGTGGCGATCAAGGGCGCCCTCGAAGAGGCAAGAATCTGTCTCTCCGCAAAGAGAATTTGATATGGGACTGTGGACTTCACCCCTAGTGCTCGTACTAAGAAGGCTTTCTGGACCTGCTCCAAGTCATTCCAAGTAGCAAGTGATACTACTGGGCCCCATACTTCCACCCCGTATAAAAGGACAGGCTCCACTAAGACCTTGAACAGCGTGGATCGATGAGCCCAATCATACAACTCCGCTCTATGACTATTGTTTTGCATTGCATATAGTGCCTTCCCACCGGCCAGTCACTCGGATGTGTCCCGGTGCATAGTAGAAGGAAACTCCACTCCCAAATATTTGTATCGCGGATGCAACTTCCACATTTTGGCCTCGATGAATCGAAGGAGGGGACCCTCGACGCGGAAGATGATATGAAAACCACCTTAGTCTTGGCCGGGTTGACGCCGCATATCGGCCGCTTGGCGAATGTGTCCGTGGCATCGAGATGACGTTGCATGTCCGCTGGTGTGTAAGTTAGAGGTCCACATCATCGCATATATTAACCTGTCGATGATCCGATAGAGAAGGTGAGCTCCATCGCCCCATTATCGCAAAGCCGGCTCTCCAATTGATCAATGTAAAGCCCAAACAATGTTGGGGAGAGACGGCATCCCCCGACGAACCCCCGACATCGCTATCAAATGGTTGGCTTGTTCACGCGAACCGACCGAGCATCTTTCGTATAGCTCGTATTAATCGCATTCTCGCAAATCTACAGAACCCCACCGCTGCGTGCGCCTTGCCCATAGTTTTTCCCAGAGGCACGGTGTCAAACGCCGCAAAATCCACAAAGCAACAATATAGATCATGGCGGTTTCGGCCTGTCTTCAATCGAAGTTCGCAACGTGAAGATGTGGTCAATGGTTGAGTGTCGGGGTTTGAATCCCGCCTGGGTGAGGGCCCGCACCCTCTGGCCGCCTCTGCCCGGCCGTCGGCCAACTGCCGCCGAGAATCCCAAAGAAGCAATTTTGCAAACACCGAACTGACCAGATTGTTCGATAATTGGTCGGGCAAAGGTGGGTCACCGCCTTATATATGGGAACAACTCGCTATTGGTCCACCGCAGCGGAAACCTTCCGTAATGCCTTGTTGAACAAGGCGGTCACAAGATCGGTATTATGGACGGCCCCCGCCCACTTAAGCAATTTTGCTCGCATACCATCCAAGTCCGGGGCTTTCCCATTGGCAAGACGCCGCAAGCCCCGCTCCACGTCCGAATGCGTGATTTCCAAAGACCGGGCCTTCTTGCAAGGGTAATGCCGCATGTGCACCCCGAGGGTCGTATAGTCGTTGCAAGTATTGTCTCCACCGCCGGGAGTGATATTCCCCGTGGGCTGATCGGCTTTCTAAGAACCCTTCGCCGAAGGTCCGGGATGACGTTCTGTGAGGTAAAACATTTCCTTTGATGCGCTTGCAATGTACCCGGCTTTCTTAGCTTTAAGGAAGATGCGGTAATCGTCTAACCGCATGTGGGCGTAAAGCAGGGTCTGTGACTTGGCGGAGCCAGCGTTTGTGTTCCTTGCACTCTGCATCAAACCATTGATTACGTGGGAAGGTTGTGTTCCTGGAGGTCCGTCGCGGGCGGCTTATCCCAAAGCACCTCTCGCCCATGATCCTAAGCACATCGGTCGGTGTCCCCCGTCATTTGCTCTAGTGTAGGATATTGCAAAATTTCTGCCAAGTCATCTATAAGCATCTGGGCATAAGCCCCTGCATGTTCATAATCCAATCGCAGCTGAGGCATGTGAGGAGTTGTTGCACCGGGGGTTCGCACAACCTGCCAAGCCAACTTCAAGTAAAGTGGTAAGTGGTCTGAGTCGATCTCTTCATCCCTATTAGCTGTTCCCACCTGAAAGTGCTTGACGACAAAAAATCTCCAAGCCTTTTGCTTTGTCTTTACCTCCTTTACTCGTATTGAGCAAATGAGCACTTTGGCAAGATCCATACGCTATGGTAAAAGTGACATGCAAGCATATTTGCATGTTGAGCACCACATGTCCAACATGCCTTTAGGCCAAATGCATGCATAAAATAAAATAAAAACCTTATAAGCTTTATGCTTATCAAATGGGAATTTAATATTCGTGTAAAGCACCTTGTACAATATTGGAGATCTATATCCCCTTGTGCTCTAGGTTTAAGTCAACGTTTCTTATAGATGTGTACTTCGGCAATGTTAGGTAGTCTGTAACTAGACCACTATTGCCTATCAAGGCAAAGAAATCATAGGATTCATATCACACTCAAGTTTAAGTTAGAATGGTCCCTAGAAACCATTTGATAAAACACACATCTCATAACCAAATCCATTTGTAATATCCAAGAAGATCACTAGATTCCTGAATATATATTGATTATTAAAGAAAAATAATTAATGCAATAAACCTTCATTTTTGAGGAAATATATCTCATATGAAGATCCAAGTGTTCTAGTGTAGGAGAGATCTCTGGATCACTATTCACTATCCAAGCAAAATTGCTTAACTAAAGCAAAATAGCCTGTTATATTCAAATAAATAGATTCAGCATCTTGATCTCTGTCTTTTGACATCTTGATCTCTGTCTTTTGACAGTTTATGAATAATCAAAATTGGTATTGCCTTAGGCTTACTGTAAACAGCATTCTAAGGATCATATTATCCTACCTTTAATCAACAAACAAGATAGGATTTAAAGACTTTACATAAACTTTATGGGCCGGCCAAATAATTTAGTTTGTTCAACATGTTTAAATGCTAAACAAGGCCTATGTGTTTAAATTAATGCATGTACTTATTGGTATAACTTCTAGAGCAGAGTTTCAAGCATGAAGCCATGATATATCAGTAAATAGAACCAAATATCATACATGTCTGCAGTCATTCCATTTACCATGGTAGATCTTACCATACAAAATTGGATTTCATAACCGAATGTTATTTCCTCTTCAAAACTTAGCAGTGTTCATTTTTTGGAAAAGAAACATTAACTGTATAAGTTGAGACTTTACTATAATCATACTATTCAGCAAAATATATAATAAGTAGATAATGTAAAACGAAAATCTCAGATGAAAGTGAACCCTGTTCGTGTGCTTTAGCAGACAACAATTTTTTTGTGCTGTATAGAGGAGCCAACTGCCGTATTGATCAGAATTTGAGCCATCCTTTCAGCCAGACCATACTTGTAAAGCAAAAGAGACAATGAGAAGAAAACCCCGTACCTGCAGCCAAACAATACCCCGTTAGCATGAAAATGGTATCAGGGCAAGGGCCAAAAGGTACATTGGGGTTTTCAGCTCTTCGCTGATTACCCATTGTTCCTTTTGCCCTATAAGCCAGTCTTGACCATCAGGATGTATAGAAATACTTGACTAATGTATGTGATCAACTTGGGAAACAGTAATAAAAATAAAATTATCCCTGAAACAATATATTCCAGATTTTTGAACCTGCTTTTTACCAGCAGCATACAGCCTTGTTTTTGTAACTCACCACATGGCTGCATTATTTTACTATATTGTTCAACATGAGGTCGTATCTAGGCTCTCAACTAGCCGAAGATAAGATTCTATTTTAGTAGATAGAAGGAAGAGCAACCTATTATTAATGACAATTCGCTGTTGCTAGTATATCAGTCGATTTATTGTCTTCTTGATAAACTTCAGATGTTATCCCATTGTTAACCGCCTAACCTATGTATAACCACTGTATCTAGCAATAGTCTGAAGTACTATATACTGACCTGCCTTATGAAACTTATCATACGAAATGAAAAGCCAGTTATAATATTAACACCTGCAGCCAATGCTTTTAATAAAACCTATAGATTCAAAGGAAGACCTGATCGAAGTCTGGATCGCCATCCAGCTCCTGAGTGTCCTGGATTTCATGTGCTTCATGATATTCATCTTGACGTCTTTTGCCAAAATGCTTGGGACCCCCTTGAAAATTTCGGTCATCCCTTTGAAATCCGCCTCTCTTTTGGCCATATCCACCTCTAGAGCTTCTAGAATCCATACTGTGATTCGCACTATCTGTTGTAGCAGAGTATACCTCAAGTTCCCGCTTCAAGCCGGTTAAGTTAAGGTCTTCATAATCTGATTCCGATGAGTATTCATCTTCGAAAAAATAGCCCATTATATGGGCGCTTGCATTTAACTGAGGATCTTTTACTGGACTGATGTCATAGATCGCCTGCTGGGTCAGTTGGTCTTGACCACTTTACAAGCCCGCCACCATTGAATACCACATTTTAGGGTTTAATTACTAACACAAACTTTTATTGCATCTATGCAAATATCTATTGGATTATTCTCAAAAGTAAAATGGTCTCTATAATAAACCCTAGACCATTGTGTATATATTTGAATAAACGGGTCTGTATACATACCCTATGTCTGACTATGTCTATTGTGTTTGGTCATGTCATGTCATCATGGCCTATATATCTCTTAATCTTTACATGTAGTGTAGGAAGTGTATCCTGTTCTGTTAGTATACCTTATACCATGCTAGACCACCCTGGCAAAACCATTATGAGCAAAGAGCCCTAAATTTTCTTAAATAAAAAAAACCCTTCCACCTACCGTGGAATGAGGTCTAACACACCTATGGAATTCAGTCTATGACTGTGGGGATGGCTAACCCCCACTATCATAGTAGGGGTTGAGCCTCATCCCATATTGATTTAAGAAAAAGCATTTAAAAGTAATTTGTTGTCATACCTCAAATTTTAGTAGCATAGAAATTCCAGCAAGATCGTACTGTCATATTGAAGTCTTGGAAACTCATTTTTGTGCAGATAATTGCATACCACCTTATGGAGTCCTCTGTAATCGAAACCATTTGTCTCGAAATTCCTTATAAGCATCTTGATATCTCTTGCTGCCTCCCTAGGACATGAGTTAATGTACATGTAAGGTAAAACCTGAGCTATAATGACATTTCTAGCCTGGTAGTATGGTCTACAGCTAGCTGCATGTACATATTTCAATGCTTTGAATGGATACTTAAATGTTCTGAAGATGCCATTAGCTCTGCTCATTATTTCGATAGTCACATTCAGGAAGTTTCCTTTGTATCCAAATGTGGCAGCAGGGTCATTTTTGAACTTAAGGACTGTTTCCTCTTTGATCCCTAAGACACTCATGTCATAGATTTGTAGCTGCTCCATGTTATCAGAAAATGCATACCCTAGAAACTTTCTTATGTCTGGGCAATTAAGGAAGGAAGGAAGGAAGAAACTTTTAACGTCCACGGAGCCCAATCGGGCTATGGGACCACAAGTACAAGACGGGACCGAAGTCCCTTACCAGAACATGGGCCGAAGCCCTTACAAACACAATAAAACATAATCACCCCGGCCCAGATTAAAAACCACCTGGGAAAAAACTGTTGCCAAGGCAAGGAGATCATCCATGTACCTAAATACGTATTTGAACGTTTCCACTTCTTTGTATCTTCCTTGAGACGCTAATCCTTTAATGAAATTTGTTTCATTCCAGGCTAAATAGAGGTTACACCAACATGGGCTGCATGCAAAGCCCATGGGGATGCCACTGATTTGTAGCCATGTACTGTCCCCCATCATGATAAAACAGTTAGTAAGTAGCCATATATTGGCTCTGATAAAGTTATCCTTGGTAATCAAGTTCCAACATTTTCCCTTGGGATCAATTTTAAACCACTTGGCTGTAAAATGTTCGTTTCCTTCTCTTTTGATCCATAGTTTATAGTTATGGTGAATGTTAGTCATATAATTCCATGCTGCATTAATGACCAATGTAATGATCTGGCATATTCCTGTATCACCTGCCAGAGGAATGCTTTCATAGCATTTTGTAATATCTGCTACGAAAATATCATTGATCTTAGAGGGCAGATTTAAGATGACATCATAAACTGATTCTATCATCCAGTTCGGATTTACTTTTCCAGGAAACATATTGCAGAATCTTAAACAAATGTTCTTGGCAATGTCTGGCCAGATCTCTACTATCATATTCAATCCTGCTGTAATAATGTTTGAAAATTCCGTATAGGTAGTGCCATGTGCATTTGTTATCCATCTGTAGTCCTTTTTGTGGGCTTTATAAATGCCTAATAGATAGGGTAATCTGTCACTACTGTAACTAGCGAAAGGGAATATTTGTTCCATTTCTGTTTTGATTTTCCACAAGACCGCAACTTGGTCTATTGTAATAGATCTGAAATCATTACTGTTAAGTCTGTTAACAGCCATTTCTCTGATGTGTTTGGGGCATATAAATGCTGGGTTATTGGTAGCTTTATCTATTCCTGCTATATACAGGTACTTATTAAGCCATTCTATGCTTTTGACCACCTTGCTGTCATTCAAGGGGAATCTTCGAGTATTATCATTTTTGTATGCTTTATTAATCAAAGCAGCCACCCTATAAAGAACAATGTCTTTCACTTCCTGTTTTTTCTTATCCTCCAAATATGGGAATGTGTATTTATGCGCATCAAATATATTGTCAACAATGGAAATCAGTTCTTTTTTGAACTCATCCCACTCTAAGCATCTGTCAGGGATATGGTTAAGGCCAAACTGTAGCATCTTTCTCAATTGTACGTTTTGTACTATACCACGGTCTGTGGTCCTAATGTGTCCTATTGTTGGATCAATAAACTCTTTTAGTTGAGGAATGGAGCATGGACATTCAGCCACCCCTTCTTGTGCAAAAATGTAATGTGGTTTATAGCACAAATCCCTCATATTCTCAATGTACTTCCATGAAAACATGGTCTCCTTCGGGTGAAAGCATGTTAGGGCCTACATAAAAAATTACCAAAAAGGTACTTTTCTGTGTACTTCTGTGCAAGTACATAATTATATTTTAAAGTACATAGACTACAAGATTGACTAAAAGAAATTGTGTTATGTTCAAGAGTAGTAGTACATACATGTTGTAAGTACTTTGTGATGTCAAGAAGATGTTTAAGAACTCAAATATATCATCATCTTTGACTACCCAGAGTATTTTCCAGGTAGTTTCCAAAACATGTAGGCCCTAACATGCTCTTACCCCTTCATGATACTTTCCCCTGTCTCACCTAGTACTTCTGTCAAGGCATACTGGAAAACTTTTGGTAGGCACACCTTATCCAATATTTTGGATAAAAAAGTGCAGTGAATGATTCTTTTTTTGGTTTTGGGGCCATCATCTGTTAGATGTTGTCTTCCCAGGCAGTCTTTTATCAGAAATTTGAAGTTCTGCTTTAGACATGATAAAAAATGAAAACAGTTAGTGAGCAGGTCTAACAATTAAATTTATTGCATATGGTGGCTGTCATGGTAGGCATCTATATAGGATTTTCCAGAATTAATGGACAATTGCCTAGGTCCTGTGGCTGTAGTAGGTCTATGTCTACTACCCCACTATTTATTGTTATGAACACCAAGGCCTGTCATATCGAGCCATGTGCTAGTCATATATGGAAGGAGTACTATTGAACCTCCAAAATTCCCTGTCAGATCCAGCTTTTTCACATATTTAGGATAAAACAACCCATGAAAAAAGCTTTCTTATGTTTTGGGAGTAACATCAGTTAGATGTTGTATTCCTAGGTAATCTTATAGTAGATATATTGAATATCCGTTATAAGCAGGGCACCAATGACCGCAAGTTATAAGGTTGGTATGATATGTAAAAGTATGTCAAGATGCAGCCATCTTGGTAGGTATCCATATAGGATATTCCAGAACTTCTGGAAGATTTTAAAGCCCTTGTGGCATTAGTTGGTCCATATCCAATGATCTATTATTCATTGTTATGGTCTAGTGGGCTTATCCCATCAAGTATTAAGCTGATCATATAAGTGGTTATACCTATTTGAACATTCAAAAAGACTTTTCATCTAGACATATAAGAGTGAATACTCAATGTAGTATGAATATCAACCTTATACACCGTATTTGAGAACTTGGGCAGTATCACCAGCACTATTCATCCTTCTTGTATTGCTGTCTTTAGTGACAGAGTTGTCCAAAACCCCTGGGCTACTCAGCCTTTCCACTGTAGTACTATCAGAGTGCTCGATTTTCATAGGAGTTATTGGTAGCAACGTGATTCTTGGGGGAGCATTAATTTTGAACGTTGAGCTGTTGGATCTAGCTGACCGGCCCAGTTTGGAGATTTTGTTGCTGCTAGTACTGGCAGCAGCCATTGAATCTTTTAGAAAGCTTCTAGGTTTGATTGTTTTTTCGCACACGTCTGCCATGACCCCATTTGGAAGTCCAATCTTCAGATCTGCAAGTGGATTGGCAGCCTGTTTCAAGGTCATACTAACCAGCATTTTTCTGACTTCGAGGTATCCAATAAATGCCAGTATTCCAGCCCTAAGTGTGCCTTTGAGAGAGTTCCTAAAGGCCACCATCTGACCAGCAAAAGACATGTTAGGATAAATGACAGTGAGGTTATTTAGCATATACCATATGGCTTGATCAAACCATATCATGCTTTCTTCACACTCAATGGCAGCCTTACTTTTACCCCTGTTATCACATATACATTTGAAGTAAGGGCATAACGTACGCCACAAGCGCTTAATGTAGAAATCATCTCTATCTATATTAGCATAAGCCATATGGCCCTTCTGGCACAGAATCATGAGTCCACTCTTGTTGCATTTCTTATCGAAAAATATGGTATCTATTGGCAGCCTTACTTTGGTCAATTTCATCTTCTCCATCCTAAGTGCAGCAGCCTTTGCACTATCAGCTTCTTCCTTAGAGATATCTCCTAGAATCATCCAAGCTTCCTCGCTGATAGGAGCAAGTGCTCCAAGATTCTTAGTGCGCCATAGAGCTTGGTTACATAACATTCCATGACTCTCCACCAATCTTCCCGAGATAATGGGAAATTTCAGACAGTTTCTCAATGTGAATTTGAAGTCCAGACCCTTGTATTGGCTGTTATATGTAACCTCCGGTTGATGAAGTGCCATTTTATCTTCTTCAGTCAAAAGGTCTTCACCGAATGGATCATCCGAATTAGTGGACTCTTTGGTAGATATATCAGGCATATCCATACGTATTTGTTCATTTTCTTTTCCATGAGAGTTTTTTATGCCATTTGCATCCTCCAGGGCTGTAACCCCCAGAATAAAGTCTTTTGCACTATTGTCTTCGTTCATAGTACATTCATAAATCATGTTAGGTAGACTGTCGTACAGTTCAGCAACAAATGGATATACCTCCTCTTCCTTATCTGGAAGTTTGTTGATCTTGGGTAGCAACAGTAGCCATTGACTGAAGCCTAAATGAGTGACAGCTGAGATTTGTTCAGGAGTTCTCATTGCTTCCTTCTCTAATATCAGTTCGTGCACCTTCATATTTCTGATGCAACATATGATCGTCTGCACAGCAGTATTAGGACACTCGATCCTGTTCTTATCATAACCAATGTCACATAGCTGTTTATTCCAAGTTGGGGGTATGACCTCATACTCCATATCTTCATCAGTTGCATCCTGCATTTAACAAGTGCCACAGACCACTATTTTTGTTAGTAATACACAATGGAGTGGAAATATATCTCAATAACATCATCCATATCTCTAAGTTGCAGCTTAGGACAGACTAATAGCTCAGACCAGTGGAGAGAAGGTAAATGACAACACCGGATGTCTCCAATGTAGTGAAGTATCTAAAAAAAACCCAGCCTGAACTAGAATCCTAGATCAGACATCTGCCTCAGTCAATCCCTTGGCAGTATTATCACTCTACTACCAGCCTGAGCATTTCTAGTATAGTATCATTTTACCTCTCATGATCAAGTTTCTAATATGCATCAGTAGATCTCAAGGACCACCCCTAACTGGGCCACATATCGTTTACATCAATATTAATTGCCTTAACAATGAGGCCTCTACATGTTCAGTCATAAAGTATAATGTATATAAATTCTAATGGTCAACCATGTATCATAACCCTGAATTTTGAAACGTTTCCTTGTTTTAGATTAAATGCCTATCTGGAATAATGCTAAACATAAATACAGTTTATACATGTAGCATGATTGGGTCACTAATATCCTATTGCCTCAATATCTTTTATAGTCTCAAGAAAATAACCTGTTATATTCAAATAAATAGATTCAGCATCTTGATCTCTGTCTTTTGACATCTTGATCTCTGTCTTTTGACAGTTTATGAATAATCAAAATTGGTATTGCCTTAGGCTTACTGTAAACAGCATTCTAAGGATCATATTATCCTACCTTTAGTCAACAAACAAGATAGGATTTAAAGACTTTACATAAACTTTATGGGCCGGCCAGATAATTTAGTCTGTTCAACATGTTTAAATGCTAAACAAGGCCTATGTGTTTAAATTAATGCATGTACCAATATAACTTCTAGAGCAGAGTTTCAAGCATGAAGCCATGATATATCAGTAAATAGAACCAAATATCATACATGTCTGCAGTCATTCCATTTACCATGGTAGATCTTACCATACAAAATTGGATTTCATAACCGAATGTTATTTCCTCTTCAAAACTTAGCAGTGTTCATTTTTTGGAAAAGAAACATTAACTGTATAAGTTGAGACTTTACCATAATCATACTATTCAGCAAAATATATAATAAGTAGATAATGTAAAACGAAAATCTCAGATGAAAGTGAACCCTGTTCGTGTGCTTTAGCAGACAACAATTTTTTTGTGCTGTATAGAGGAGCCAACTGCCGTATTGATCAGAATTTGAGCCATCCTTTCAGCCAGACCATACTCGTAAAGCAAAAGAGACAATGAGAAGAAAACCCCGTACCTGCAGCCAAACAATACCCTGTTAGCATGAAAATGGTATCAGGGCAAGGGCCAAAAGGTACATTGGGGTTTTCAGTTCTTCGCTGATTACCCATTGTTCCTTTTGCCCTATAAGCCAGTCTTGACCATCAGGATGTATAGAAATACTTGACTAATGTATATGATCAACTTGGGAAACAGTAATACAAATAAAATTATCCCTGAAACAATATATTCCAGATTTTTGAACCTGCTTTTTACCAGCAGCATACAGCCCTGTTTTTGTAACTCACCACATGGCTGCATTATTTTACTATATTGTTCAACATGAGGTCGTATCTAGGCTCTCAACTAGCCGAAGATAAGATTCTATTTTAGTAGATAGAAGGAAGAGCAACCTATTATTAATGACAATTCGCTGTTGCTAGTATATCAGTCGATTTATTGTCTTAAGGTTATATGTTGTAACCTTGATAAACTTCAGATGTTATCCCATTGTTAACCGCCTAACCTATGTATAACCACTGTATCTAGCAATAGTCTGAAGTACTATATACTGACCTGCCTTATGAAACTTATCATACGAAATGAAAAGCCAGTTATAATATTAACACCTGCAGCCAATGCTTTTAATAAAACCTATAGATTCAAAGGAAGACCTGATCGAAGTCTGGATCGCCATCCAGCTCCTGAGTGTCCTGGATTTCATGTGCTTCATGATATTCATCTTGACGTCTTTTGCCAAAATGCTTGGGACCCCTTTGAAAATTTCGGTCATCCCTTTGAAATCCGCCTCTCTTTTGGCCATATCCACCTCTAGAGCTTCTAGAATCCATACTGTGATTCGCACTATCTGTTGTAGCAGAGTATACCTCAAGTTCCCGCTTCAAGCCGGTTAAGTTAAGGTCTTTATAATCTGATTCCGATGAGTATTCATCTTCGGAAAAATAGCCCATTATGTGGGCGCTTGCATTTAACTGAGGATCTTTTACTGGACTGATGTCATAGATCGCCTGCTGGGTCAGTTGGTCTTGACCACTTTACAAGCCCGCCACCATTGAATACCACATTTTAGGGTTTAATTACTAACACAAACTTTTATTGCATCTATGCAAATATCTATTGGATTATTCTCAAAAGTAAAATGGTCTCTATAATAAACCCTAGACCATTGTGTATATGTTTGAATAAATGGGTCTGTATACATACCCTATGTCTGACTATGTCTATTGTGTTTGGTCATGTCATGTCATCATGGCCTATATATCTCTTAATCTTTACATGTAGTGTAGGAAGTGTATCCTGTTCTGTTAGTATACTTATACCATGCTAGACCACCCTGGCAAAACCATTATGAGCAAAGAGCCCTAAATTTTCTTAAATAAAAAAAAAAAAGAAAAGAAATCCAGTCCAAACTAGCCATAGCAAAAGCTTACTAGCATGACATCTACTCAGGTCAATCCCTGATGTAGTATTATCAGTCCATACTAGGATCATGATCCTTGATGGCACTGCTATCTTTAGACATCAAGTACTTAGTCCATAACCTATATTTAACCGTATCCAATCTTTTTTCCAAAAACAGATATCACAGTACACCATATGATTAAGAACAACACCACTGTACTGTTCTATCATACTTTGAGCAATTAAATGTTTTTGACACATCAATCTATTATGCTCAAGGTATTTTATAAAAAGTATTCATAACACAAGCACTTCCTATACAAAAACTCTCATATATTATGTGCCAAGGGGACTTTTCATTTCAAGGCTTTAAAATTGCCCTTAAAAGCTGCCAATGTCTAATAAAATGACAGACATACTTTGAAAGAAGAGAGGTAAGTAAGGATCAGAGCTAAAGAACAACTGTAACGTTAGCAGAACACATATCTGCCTGCAGATCTGCAGTCCCATTATTGTAAATATCAGAGCTTCCCTTAATTCTAAATTTTTATCTAAAAATGGGAGAGCCATTCTGGCAAATTCTGTCATCTCCTCCTCTCAGGTCTACCAATCCTCCATTATTATGGCCCCTAAGAAGGTTGCTAAAATGCAAAGCATCATTGGAAGGTTCATTGCAGGTGGATCTAGTAGGAGGTGCTGGATCCCTATTTCTATGGAAGAATGTTGCAAACATAAAAAGAAGGGAGGTCTAGAAGTCATCAATATAGAGAAGCAGGCTACTGCCTTGGCTGCTAAATATTTTTTCAGGGCTTGCAATAACCAGATCAATCACCCAGTGAGTGTTCTCATTTCCCATTATATTGGAAAATGTCATCCCTTTGGCTGGAGAAACCTTAAAATGCAGTTGCCCCATAGTATATATTTCGAGTTTACTGTCCCTGCCACCATGCCTCTGATTATCAAGAAATGGATTAGAGCTTGGCTTAAGGTCAAAGGTATGTACACATGGAAAGAAGGGCTTTCACAGGATCAGCCCATTTTCTGGAGTCCCTCTCTTATTCTGGACGACCCTAATATGTGTCTTGCCACTAATTTCCCTAAGTTAACCAAGCAGTGGACTGACAGAGGTATTATCTACATTAGGGATATTAATGATGATTTTGACTACCAAGAATCCACTCGTACAGACCTAGGAGATGACTCCAGACAACTCTTCAATAGTATATCTCAAAGGTTGTATATTGGAATATGGCATGATACTAATATACTTTGGCATATTAATGGATTTTTTGGTTACAGAGTGAACTTAGCCTACAGGTATCTAGACATGCACCAAGAAATATCCATTCATATGAAATGGAATATTGACCCTGACAGATTTTACAGGAACTTGACCTTTATGTGGAAAAGTCCAATTCATCCAAAAATCAAGGCATTTATGTGGCAACTCTGGCACAGAGCTCTTGCTACCAATAGAAAGAGATGGAGGCTCAACATGTCTAATTCTGACATATGTGTTAGATGCTTGCAGGACCAGGAAGATGAAGAGCATCTGTTAAAAATTGCTTATGGGCAGAATGGATTCTGGAATTTGCAGAAACTGAGCTAAATATTCCTGGCTTATCCCAAATGCATGCTATTAGCTCTTTTTCCCTGATAATCCAGTTGAATGGAGGAGGTACATTCTCCTATGGAGAATGTCGAAGGGAAGAAACACCTTGATTTTCAAGGAGGAAATCATCTGGCCCAATGCCATAATTAAACAAACCCAATATGACATAAATTGGGTGTTGCAAGTTTATGGGAATCAGAATTTATGCTAAATTATATTTTTAATTCTGGTGCTCTTTTGCCTGCAGGTAATACCTTAATCATGTTTAAAAGGCTGAGATGGAAGAGGATGAATCTCCATGCGAATGCATTGTGGCTCACTCAGTTTGGAGTTGAAGTTCCTAATGAACATGGAGAAGACTGTCACTATAATTGCGCCTGCACATTCTACTTTGATGAGAAAAGATACATCTTATGTACTGCCAAGGACAAAAAGGACAGATTTAATCCAGGAAAGGCTCATCTCTGCAAATGCCCCTATTGCCTATTCATTGTTGCCAATAAGGGGATGGGAAGAAAGGATCATTCTAAGAGGGAGCCTAAGAAGAGAAAATTTTCGGGCGAATACTGATCACCTTGCTGATTCTGATACCTGTTACCATGCCTTTTTGAACTGCCAAGACTTTTCATGCTCTATTTTGTTTTTGGATAGTTCGGTTTTTTCAGGGTCCCTAACCTACCCTTTCCTAAAGGTTATTTCTAAAAAAGCTTTTATTAGCTATCCATGTACTTTTATCATACGGATTTAAATATACTTCAGCCTTCAATTAAAAAAAAAAGTAAATATCAGAGCTTGAAAAAATAAAATGATATTACTTGACATGTATCTTTTGTTCAAAAAAAAAAAGGACATGTATCTTTTGATGTAGATAATGTAGAAAACTTTCTCTACTTGTGCAAATTCGTCCATCATCATAAGTAAAGAGTAAAGAAACTTGTCATATAGAACTTGGATGGAAACTCCTTCCAATATATGTTCCTCGTCCATTCTTCAGCAAAAACTAATTCCATAAGCAAAGAAAGACACAAAGGGAAGAATAGAATAGAATAGAATAGTTTTTTTAACGTCCACGGAGACCAATAGGTGATGGGACCCATACAATGGGCTAGTACAATCATTACTACTAGGATTAAAAAACCCCTGCCTCGAAAGGTTTTCAAGGGAAAAACCTTTGCAGTAATGATGATACTAGACAAGCAGAGATAATGACTACTGAGGGCTCAATAATTGCAGACGTTTATCTAGAACCTCAAGTATGTATAATGCCATTAGGGATTTTTTGAGATCATAAAAGGGCCTTCTAAGAACTGCTGACTAAGCTATATGAACTACCAATCAGAAAACAGAACTGGTAATCCAGTCAGCAAAACAGTTATAACTAACTCACTGGATCACATTTTCTAGCATAAGTGTTGATAGGAAAGTCCAAATGAGCTCTTGTTTGGTGCAATAGATAGATCTCATTGAGATCTTTCCAATCTTGGGTGGTTTGCATATCTTTTAGCCCCGTAGGATAGTAAAAAATGGTAAAAACCACATTTTTTGGAGTTTTGACAATCATAAGTGGTTAAAATATGTGCAAAGCACCTAAGGTGGTAAAGATCTCAACGAGATCTATCAATTGCACTAAACGAGAGCTCATTTGGACTTTTCTATCAATAGTTATGCTAGAAAATGTGATCCAGTGAGTTAGTTATAACAGTTTTGCTGACTGGACCCGTCAGGCTCTGATTTCTGATTGGTAGTTCATTTATCTTCATTTGGCTTAGTTGGCATGTTTTGAAGGCCCTTTTTTAATCTCAAAAAAACCCTAATGCAAGTCATTCACAGATGGTGCTCTGAGAAGTTGTGGAAGCGTGGAATGGAATGCTAAGGTCAAAAAATGATTCCGGACTATCTCAAAAGCAGGGCAACTCAGAAGACTATGGCTTTCATCTTCAATAACCTGTAACTGGCAACAGGCACATAGCCTCGCTTCTCGCAGCCTGGTACCTGCAGCCAATCAATACTACGTTAGCATGAAAATGGTAATGTAGCAAGGGCCAGAAGGTACAATAGGCTTCTCGGTTCATCACCGGTCACCATTTGTATCCTCTTTGCCCATTAATTAGAGAAAGCAAGAAAAATGGACTGTAAAACGAATTTGTAGACTGAAATATATGGATATTATCAGATGTATATGACCGAATGAACAGAATAAATCCATTTAAACTTTAGTTATTGCAGAAACATGCTATCACGGTAGAGCAAAAAATAAGAATTTTGGCCATGATAATCTCATAGCTTTTGGATTTAGAAAACAGATAGCAAACCTTTTTGCATGTCTTCATATGCTTAGTATAAGAGCATCGTCCATACTATGGTCATACCCTTGTGCCTCATACAAAGGGCGTTTCATGCAAGAGCATCGTGCATACTATGAGTAAGGCTCTGCCTCATGGCAAAGGGCTGCTGTAACCTGTGTCTGAATTAAACGGGCATCTATATAATCTTTATATTGCCATGTATCGCGCGGGAAAAACCACTTGTGTGGGCTGTGGCTATTTGCACAGTCTAGTGCTCAGGATATGGAAATCTTAGATAGGTTTTCTGCCTTATGTCAGAACATTCATATTCATTTAAATCTATAAGCTATCTTAGACTGCCAATGACTCATATTTTACCTTCGAAATCTATGCTTGGAAGGAAAAGTCTCCATCTCGCAGGCAAGCTTCCAACTGGCAAACTGCAATGCAATCGTATGGTTTACATTTCTGTAAGCTAGAGGCCGCTATCCATTTCCGTAGTTTTGGATTGTACTAGCCCATTGTATGGGTCCCATGACCTATTGGTCTCCGTGGACGTTAAAAAACTATTCTATTCTATTCTATTCTTTCATAGCCAAAAGAAGTCTCTTTTTTTTTCCAAAGACCATAGGAATAAAGCCACATATCTGCCAAATAAAAAAGCTACAAGTGGCATGACATAAAGTGCAAGAGCTTTTTCAAGGAAAATTAGGGAACATTCAAACGTGAGGAACTATAACATGCAAGCCTTTTTTCCTTTTGCCAAACAACAAATGTATAACATGCATGCATGCAAAATCTATAAAATTATAGATTGTGGTATTCCATAAGATCAAGGCATGCCCAAGGTAAATAGCCTTGTTAGAATTTTTAGATACAACTCTAGAAAAAACCTGCCATGTGTTAAATACAGGGTAGCAAGATGTCAACATAGACTCATGTGTACTATGGCATTTGCCATGGAAGCACACAATAAAAAAATCCTACCACCAACCATGGAAAAGAGGAGACCTCATTATTTTATTAAGCTGTAATACTAGGAAGGGCAGACCCCTACCATTACAGCAGAGGTCTAGCCTTTCCCCATAAAGGTTTTAAGCCCAAAGGATGATTTGAACAAACATATACCAATAGAAAAGAATTTGTATACCATGCCCAACTACAGGAACATGAACAGTAGAAGGTATTGGGCCGAGTGGCATTGTAGTTTATCAAGCCAAGTGGCATATGTGCATTGGTCTCATTGCTTTAGAGTCTTTAGAGTCTCTACTGCCTAACATGACATTTCATACCAAAGGCTGCTAAATATATTTCAAAATGCAAAAAAGTCACCTGGATTTTTACAGTGGCCTATCTGGAAGGGTCTGTCGTACTTCCAGCTCCTTGCTTTGAGCATTGTTTTTTGAGTAAATAGTATGATTGCATACACGCCCCTTTATGCAACAAGGAAATTGTTTGCATACCTTTGCTTGGGTACTTCACTATGTCCCAGATCAATTGTTCCTTCTTCCATATCAATACGGAGATGTGATTTCTATCTCAATGGCATATGACTCATTTTTCATATCGGCATTACCAACTCATGTAAAACTTCTTTATCCTGAAAATAGTATGACATTTCATGAGCAAGAATATCATTAGATAAAGTAAGTTCAAACTGTACAAAGTCAATAAGGTTATTGAACTAAATACTTGAGTCCAAGATCACAGTGACCCTGGTAAAACCAGTGACCTGAAATTCCTAAAAAAATCCAGTCCACACTAGCCATAGCAAAAGCTTACTAGCATGACATCTACTCAGGTCAATCCCTGATGTAGTATTATCAGTCCATACTAGGATCATGATCCTTGATGGCACTGCTATCTTTAGACATCAAGTACTTAGTCCATAACCTATATTTAACCGTATCCAATCTTTTTTCCAAAAACAGATATCACAGTACACCATATGATTAAGAACAACACCACTGTACTGTTCTATCATACTTTGAGCAATTAAATATTGTTGACAAATCAATCTATTATGCTCAAGCTATTTTATAAAAAGTATTCATAACACAAGCACTTCCTATACAAAAACTCTCATATATTATGTGCCAAGGGGACTTTTCATTTCAAGGCTTTAAAATTGCCGTTAAAAGCTGCCAATGTCTAATAAAATGACAGACATACTTTGAAACAAGAGAGGTAAGTAAGGATCAGAGCTAAAGAACAACTGTAATGTTAGCAGATCACATATCTGCCTGCAGATCTGCAGTCCCATTATTGTAAATATCAGAGCTTGAAAAAATAAAATGATATTACTTGACATGTATCTTTTGATGTAGATAAGTAGAAAAGCTTCTCTACTTGTGCAAATTCGTCCATCATCATAAGTAAAGAGTAAAGAAACTTGTCATATAGAACTTGGATGGAAACTCCTTCCAATATATGTTCCTCGTCCATTCTTCAGCAAAAACTAATTCCATAAGCAAAGAAAGACACAAAGGGAAGAGAAGCCTGGTACCTGCAGCCAATCAATACTACGTTAGCATGAAAATGGTAATGTAGCAAGGGCCAGAAGGTACAATAGGCTTCTTGGTTCATCACCGGTCACCATTTGTATCCTCTTTGCCCATTAATTAGAGAAAGCAAGAAAAATGGACTGTAAAACTAATTTGTAGACTGAAATATATGGATATTATCAGATGTATATGACCAAATGAACAGAATAAATCCATTTAAACTTTAGTTATTGCAAAAACATGCTATCACGGTAGAGCAAAAAACAAGAATTTTGGCCATGATAATCTCATAGCTTTTGGATTTAGAAAACAGATAGCAAACCTTTTTGCATGTCTTCATATGCTTAGTATAAGAGCATCGTCCATACTATGGTCATACCCTTGTGCCTCATACAAAGGGCGTTTCATGCAAGAGCATCGTGCATACTATGAGTAAGGCTCTGCCTCATGGCAAAGGCTTTACTGCTTTGTAATCGTGGTGCGAATTAAGCGGGCATCTATATAATCTTTATCTTTGCCTCAGATCGCGGGAAAAACCACTTGTGTGGGCTGTGGCTATTTGCACGATCTAGTGCTTTCGGGATATGGAAATTTTAGATAGGTTTTATGCCTTATGTCAGAACATTCATATTCATTTAAATCTATAAGCTATCTTAGACTGCCAATGACTCATATTTTACCTTCGAAATCTATGCTTGGAAGGAAAAGTCTCCATCTCGCAGGCAAACTTCCAACTGGCAAACTGCAATGCAATCGTATGGCTTACATTTCTGTAAGCTAGAGGCCGCTATCCATTTCCGTAGTTTTGGATTTTCACTTCTACATTACCCAATTACCCAAATGTAATGAGAAAAAGCAACTTTCCCTTTCGTAGCCAAAAGAAGTCTCTTTTTTTTTCCAAAGACCATAGGAATAAAGCCACATATCTGCCAAATAAAAAAGCTACAAGTGGCATGACATAAAGTGCAAGAGCTTTTTCAAGGAAAATTAGGGAACACTCAAACGTGAGGAACTATAACATGCAAGCCTTTTTTCCTTTTGCCAAACAACAAATGTATAACTTGCATGCATGCAAAATCTATAAAATTATAGATTGTGGTATTCCATAAGATCAAGGCATGCCCAAGGTAAATAGCCTTGTTAGAATTTTTAGATACAACTCTAGAAAAAAAAAGCTGCCATGTGTTAAATATATGTCAACATAGACTCATGTGTACTATGGCATTTGCCATGGAAGCACACAATTAAAAAAAAAAAAAAAAAACCAGATCACACTAGCCTAGACAAATTGCCATACTAGCATAATCATCCGTATTGGTCAATCCCTCTACGGTATTATCAACCCAAGATCCTAAGTGAGTTCCTTAGAAACTTGGTATTAAATTATCCTGGCCTAAAATCTAAGACATATCTAGCATATGCATTTTACAGGATCCAATTAAATAATAAACCTTTAAGGTCTAAGTAAAATTGGACATCATGTACATAAGATATACTATGTCAAGATCTGTTACACATTAATAAACAACCTATTTCATATAAGTCCAATTAAGACTTTGCATTTCTTATTGAATAGTTTTAGAGTTGATCTATTTCTGGCTGCAACAAAGCCTGCTTAAGGCGTCCAATTAGCGTCTACATTGTTTCATAGACACCTACATTATAGAATATTATTTCTGTCTACAGTAGGATTAATGGTATCCCAATCAGATCTTTTTAAACTTTTTCAAGTCGTATATTTGTCATAGTGTCAATTTATGACTAACAAAAGCAACTGAACTCAGAGAAATCCTTGTTCTATTATCTGTTATTGACAACAACTGTATTATATGTAACCAAAAAAGGTCTACTTCGATATTTAGGAATATGAGTAGAGAGTATATTAAAAAACTGATCAGACTATAAGTATGTAGGCATGTTATGCCAGCTAAAGCTTCTGCTTTACCAGAGATAGCAGTATCATATAAATATGCGGCCTAAAATAAGGGAGTATAGTGTAATAATCCTAGAGCAGAATATTACACATATTTCCCTATGATAGAGTCTGAAAATATTTCTGTGTTCAAGCTGCTACTTGTAGAATAAACCCATTACAGGATTATACTCAAAGATTAAAGGAGGAAAGAGACAAATCCCTATGCGCAGCATATTCTCCAATATATCTTCTCGTATATCCAAAATCCAGACCTCTAGAGTAGAACAAAACAGCAAAAAGCATCACATTGAGAGAGAAAAACGCGTACCTGCAGCCAATCAACATAGAATTTGCATGAAAATGGTAAATCTATGAGGGCCAAAAGGTACATTGGGTTTTTCTGGCATATAGCCCTTCACCCAATGTAACCTTTTTGCCCAATGAACTACTTAGAGAAGGAACATAAAAAAAACTTTACGAAATGGAGACCTAAACACATATTTAAGGTAACTATCAGATTTTTTATTGAAGAGTATATCACAGGACTAACCCATTACTGTCACATCATACACTACTTGTGTATTAGGAAGAGCTTACCTTACTGTGTTATAAATAACACTAATATTTTTCATGATTTGTAGTCACCAGAAATGTTAAAATAAGAAGTGTAACCAGATATAGCTCAAAAGATCATATAAGCCAAAAACTACCTGGTCTGCGTCAAGATCAGAGTTATATTCTTCGTCCAGTTGTGAATCCGGAACAAAATTCCTATCATTATCTGGCTGATTGTAGCCACCGCGCCCATAGCCGCCCCCTCTTTTAGGGTATCTTGGGCCTTGATAATTACCATAGCTCCTCTTGGAGTCGGAGCTGTTACCTCTTCCAGATTTTTCCATGCTTTCAGCTTCAACACTAAGCCTACAGAACTCCAACTCTCTTTCCAGCTCAATGTTATTCAGAAATTTTCCTTTGGCGCCATATCTCTTGGATTTATGCACACTCATTTGCGGTATTAAAGTTAAGGGTCAGTCTATATCTTTACCCGATCCCTTTACTAGTATTCCTGCCGTCAGTCATAACTGCTTGCAACCTTTAAGCTCGCAAGTCGAAACTCCTTAAATATTTGGCCCTAGATAAAGTCAGTTTTTCGAGGTAATAACTTAGAAAGTCCCAAGTCCATAGGGTAGTTTATGTGTCTATGATGTTTGTATGGATACAAGGGATTCCTGCTGTAAAGAGTCATAAAGCTTCACCATCACACTCATGGTATAGTAGAAATTACAAGTAAATAATGCTTTCACAAAAAAAATCCTACCTCCGACCGTAGTTTAAGGCAGATCCCTTAGTAAAAGTACTAACTGTAAATAAATAGGGAGGGCGTGACCCTACTTATTACAGTAAGGGTCACGTCCTTAACCTATGTTGAAAATAAAACAACCCAATTTGAAATTGCAGATGAACAAATGATAATGGACACTTACCATTTAAGTGATGTCCTGGATCTGTTGTAAGAGAGTATTCTTGTCATACTTTAAACCAGGAAAAGAGCCTGCTTTGATATATTTTGTGATCCTTTTCACAATGCCCCATTGATCGAACCCATTGATCACAAATATTTTTATTAACTCACAGATATCATCTGCTGCCTTTATGGGGCTGGAATTGACATACATATAAGGTAATAACTGCGAGATAATCACGTTTCTAGCTTGAGAGTAAGGTCTGCATCCGCTGGCATGAATGAATTTAATAGCATGAAATGGTAGTTTATCCCTTTTATCATATCTTGCAGTTGAGAATATGCCATTGGTCCTGTTAATAACTTCAATTTTCATATTCAGAAAATTTATCTTAGATCCAAAAAGGAATAAAGGGTCTTCAGACTTAGTCATAACAGTTTCTTCTTTGATCACAAGACTGTTTAGATCATAGATATGTAGGCCTTTATTAACCATATTTTCTTCCTTCTGTAAGAAAGATCTGATTTCAGGACAGTTTATGGAAGCAAGGTCATCCATATATCTAAAGGTATGCTTAAACTTTTGGATGATGTCAACTCTACCTTGGGAGGCTAGATTTTTGATGAAGTTTAACTCATACCATGCAAGGTATAAGTTACACCAGCACGGGCTGCATGCAAAGCCCATTGGAATACCACAGATTTGCTTCCATACCTTATTGCCCATTTTGATGAAGCAGTTTGTGAGTAGCCATTTATTCATGCTACAGAACTTTTCTTTGCTAATATATGTCCAACATTTGCCCGTAGGGTCTTGTTTGAACCATTTGACAATAAACTCATCATTCATGCCTTTCTTCAACCATAACTTAAATCTTTTATTTGTGGACTGCTTGTAGTCCCATGTAGCTACCATTATCATATCAATTGTATTGCATATTCCATCCTTACCGTCCAGAGGTATGCTTTCATAACACTTAGTTATGTCTGCAACAAACAGATCTGTGATCTTAGGGGGAAGGTTTAAAGCCAGATCATAAATGGAGTTGATGATCCAATTGGTGTTGATCCTTCCAGGAAACAGTGTATACATACTGGCACATAGAAATTTCGATATTTCTGGCCATAATTCCAGGATCATAATCAATACTGCAGTAATCATTTGTGAAAGTTCTGTGTAGATTGAGCCATGAGCATTTGTAATCCATCTGTAGTCGGATTTGTGCACTTTAAAAATCCCCAAGAGATATGGAAGTTGTAAACTATGAATGGATCCAATTGTACTTGCTGGAAGTCTTCACTATTTAGACGTGTGAGAGCTAATTCTCTAATATGCCTTGGGCATATGAAAGAAGGATTATTGGAGGCTTTGTCAACACCAGCAATATATAGATTTTTGACCAGCCATTCCAGGTTTTTGATAACCTCACTATCATTAAGAGGTAATTTTCTAGTACTGTCCAAGCTGTAATGCATGCACCTTGAGTTTGGTAATTTCAATTACCCTGTTTTTAATAGTATCAATCAATTCTGCTTCCATATTTGGCACCTTAAATCTGTGCAGGTCCAAGATATTATCAATGGTAACTGTAATTTCTTTTTTAAGTTCACCCCATTCCAAACATTTGTCGGGTATATGGCCCAGCCCTTTACTGAAGAGATTCCTAAGCATTTTATTATGAATGATCCTAAGATCGGTAGTTCTGATATGCCCTATGCTGGGGTCAATGAACTTTTTTAAGTTTGGGTTACCACATGGGCAGACCGGTTCTTGGTCTTGTGAGAAGATCGGGAAAGGTTTATAACAGAGATCTTTGAGGCTTTCTACATATTTCCATGAGAACATTGTGTCCATCATAATATCATTCCCTGTATCACCCAATACTTCCATAAAGATCTCGCTTATGATCTTGGGCAAACATATTTTATCCAATATCTTGGATAAAAATGAGCAGTGCACAATTTTTTTCTTATTCTTTTCTTTGTCATCTTTCAGGTGCATTCTTCCTTGACAATCTTTGACAACGCTCCTGGTACACTATATTCCAGTAAAAATGGTGTTATGAGAATACTAGAAAAAGTGCCCAGCGTTGCTGGGCTTTTTGTCAGGTATAAGTTTAAATCTGAAGTTTTCTTTGGTACTCACACTGCAAGTTACATGCATTTTATTTGGGCCGCTTATATAAGATGCTAGGAGCCTTAAAAGACTATCAAGAGACACTTTCAACTATAACATCAAAACTTGCCATCAAAGGTTTTAATGTTTTTCAATGACCTTGCAAGACACATGTCACATCCTTGCTTTTTTCCACTCCAAATTATAGAATGAGGGCCCTCTATAAATAATTTGGAAATTGTTGCTTCATGCGGCTGTATTGATCATAACAATATGCGACTGTATTGATCATAACAGTAAATTGCCTTCTGAGTCAAACCCAGCTCATACAATCATTTTCACTAATAGGCTTGACAGTAGTACTGCAATCCTGCGAAGACTGCTAGTTGTGATCCTGCTAGTACTGGCTTCTCATGTTGTGATCCTGTTCTAAAGCTACAACTTGATTTTTCCATTAGCATGAACAGTTGTGCAGGTCGAAAAATGTCTGACGCTAGTATAACTGTGTTGCATCATTCTGTGCTGTCGCGATTGCCTCTTTCCTAAGAGCAGCATTGGTAAAGTAGAGGATTGTTGTATTAACTTCATTTCTGTCTGCTATTAGCTCTTTGCAATTTTGTGCCTTTATGCCCCTTCTGTTGTTTGTTGCCCTTGTCTAAGTGGTCTCGACGAACATCTGAAAGTCTTATCTATCTACCTCAAATGACTAATGCATACTTTTAGTCGAGACAAATTCATCTCTCTTTTGAAATGTATAGTCTCGATAGTAGCGAAGAGCAAGGACATAGAGTGAGGACCATGGCATCCTCAAAGAAGTCTCAATACGAACACGTGCTTTCCCAAGTCATTCTACGTGTTAAGGACTCGAGATATGACAAGATTGTCTGTGACAAACTGCAAGACCATTTTCAAAGCTTCCAACTTTCAATTCCCTCAGCTTCCAACTTTCAATTCCCTCATTCCACTACTTGCTATATTCTAGTATATTTAAGGCGTGTTATTGTTGGAGCAGTTGTTGCAATATGTAAGCTGTTGTTACATGTAAGCTCCTTGCAGGAAATCTATTAAAAGATCACCACACTCTTGGGGTTGAAATTGGCCCTCAAAACTGTCATTCGGCCACAAACGTTGGGAGGGGACAATTGCACTCTCATGGCAAAATTACCTTGCTTGGGAGGGCGATAACCCCCACAATTGCACGGGATATGGACCCACTAAGCACGGGAGAAGGCAACCATAGAACTATAAATAAATAGGAAAGAAAACTCAAGCTGTCGGTCTGTTGTGGGCAATGCTCGGAACACGTATGCCGTTAAAATAGATTGGTATACACAAACAACGTAAGCCAAGAATAAAGCTAGATATTGAGCATGCTCCTGTAATAGATCCAAAGTGGATATATTAGCCAAACTGTTACAAAATACCTGCTTTATTGGGAACAAAAGCCGCATGATTGAGCACTAAAGCCAAGAATTATAGCTATATACTGAGCATGCTCCTGTAACAGATGCAAAGTGGATATATTAGCCAAACTGTTACAAAAGACCTGCTTTATTGGGAACAAAAGCTGCATGATTGACCACAGCTTTAATTACGCCAGTGATGTAAGATAAATTGTCCAGCGCATGCAACAACAAAACCATGTATCATATCACTTCGAACAATTAACCAACTCCAATCATCACTTTGAGCTTGATCCCGTTCCATCTGGGCTTTAATTCAACGCTCCAGTGATCAAAGCAACCTCCACGCGCCAGTGATCAAACAATCTAGAGTATATCTGCTCGATGCCAGTCCCATAGTGTAACGTTTTTGCAGACTTCCAGCTCATTGATTGGAGGTTACATGCCACTATAGACAAAATGAAGCCATTGTATATGTCTTGCAAGATTAAGCACTTATGATTGGATAGCCCATTCCAGCTGATGAAGGTCCGCTTGCATTACCAACGAAGTTAACTGCAGCTCCAACCAAATTACTACTGTAAATACCATGTGAACTTGCCACAAACCGTGGAGGAAGACCAGTTGCATCTAAAGCAGAGTAGGCAGGCTTTGAAGCAAAATCAAACTCAAGGGGCAAGTCTTCCAAAGTCTGCAAGTATTTTATGGCTGACTATTAGATACACATGATATATAATATACTCACAAAACTCACACTTACAAAGGCAGCTTGCTGAAAAACTTTCAAAAGCTCCTTGCAACGTTTCCTTTTTATAGAAATGTCCTCCCTTTCCTGAAGCATGTCCTCAAACAGGTTTTCCCTGAACAAAAGTGACTCGTTTCAAAAAAGCAGACATATGCTGCAAGAGATGGAGCAAGAAAACCTAAAAAAAATGGCACTGGAAGCCAAATGCCATCAATGCAGATTCCAAGGCATAGAATTCCATAAATGGACTAAGAACAGTAGAAATGACATGGTAGACAAACACCCTCAACCACCTAAGTTTTAAATTCTCCCAGAGCAAGTGTAAACTCAATGAGTGGAGGAAAGCAGACCTGTATAGCTTCCTGATGAAAACATTATGTAATTCATGCTTAGCATGATTCCCCTGCAGGCCAAAGAAATAGTAATATTCACTCGATGGTATGCTGTTGCAAGTTAAAATATTCCAGAATAATTTATGCTGAAACACAAGTATATACACCAACTAAAGCACCATACCAAAAAATGCATAATTGCCTTTGAAACAGAATCTTGTACATTTTCCCTCACTATATCATAGTATGACTTGAGAAGTAACCGTGTAACAAGTATTTCAATAGACTCTTGTTCTGTCTGTACTTCAGAGGGCATCAGAACAGCAGGTGGCTGAAATCATGTATGCAAGGAATTAATTTATAATCTCGTGAAGAGATAAAATTGAAATTAAATAGACTAACCTCTTTCAGCAATATGCCTGAAAAAACTGTCTCTAATTGCTGCACAGGCTCTTGATACACTCTGTTCGAGATCTGCTCTTTCCCGTTAGGGACACGTGATTCACTTGCCAAATATTGACGATATCCCCCAAGTTCCACTGCTAGGAATGCCTGCTGACAAATACACAATGCATTATAAAAATTTCGGACCTATATACAAGTTTGTCTGATTATGATCTCACCAGATTGAGTTGGTTTTTCTTGAGTAGTAGCATGTTTTTGACCCTAATTAAAAATTGAATGCAACAAATTAGGCCTGCTAAATTTTCAATCAAAATTCACACCCCAGCCGAGAGCCATATAACAGGGACTACCCATCATGTTGCATTTGTTACCAGAAAACAACCATCACTTCAACCTACCTAACAGTACCCCACTACCACTATTATATAATGTTATAAAAGAAAGGGACTGAAATTTCTCAGATATGTCCTATAAGGACCCATGTAATAAATAAGCATTGCATAAAAGAACCTCGTTAACAGTCTTACATGATGAGGAGGATTGTTTCTACCCAATATTGCACGAGATTTTAAAGGCTTCTCTGGCACCTTTTTGGATGTGGGATCCTTCCACTCTGTTGCATCCTGAGACAAACATAATGCTATTAATAATAAGGAATTCAAACATAAGACTGAATTAGATCCCTGTTCAGAAGGATAGGTCTGCTTTCATTTAACAATTCCGCCGCTACCTGCTCTAAATAGATCAAATTTCCATGCTGATCAACTGGAGGTACAACTGTCACCTGGAAAACTCTACGAAATACAAGATCCTCGACCTCCTCAGGTGACCTCTCGACCTTTGCCTTCGCCATGTTGAACTGCTTAACAAATGATGAATGGAAAACTGCTTCACAGATGATCGAACTGCTTCAAACGCCTATATTCATAGGTTATTTCATTTGCCTTTTCATCCTTTTGCATAAGGTAAGAACATGTACGAAGAAGAACATATCGAAGAAGGAAATTGCAATGGCATGGCTTCAAAAAACAATTTTGGATTTGCGGTGCCTAACCATAGATACTTCCGGTTCACGGAGCAACGATTTTGTGATCCCAACCTAAAGCTCTGATCATAATAAACGTATCTAGAGAGGGAAATAAGGCCGGGGTCGGGTTCCGCCACTGACATCGCTTCGTTCCGTTCAGAATCCCCCAGGAAATTCGGTCCAGAAGATGCACCCTACTGCATGTCTTTTGTCGAGGACAAACCGTGGCCAGCAAACCACTGAAGCAAGGAGTGAAAATCCGGGCAAAATCGTTCACGCTGGTTTCTCAAACTAATAACTAACTAATGAACGGTCCAAAATGAAAGTTGTGGGAAAAGAAATTGACGGCCGAGATGCTCTGCACAAACCACATTTTGCTTTTATTACTATATATATATACTAGAAAAAGTGCCCAGCGTTGCTGGGCTTCTGTTGGGATTAAATAAGAGCAATATTGTTCAAGCAATATTGATCTTTGTCCTACTACAAACCCTTGAAATTATACCTTGACATTATGGCATTGATTTCCTGAAAAGTATAGTTGTTTCAAAACTTGTCAGTATATTCTTCAACCAATGGTCTCCTCGATTTTTAGTTCAATCGTACCAGCACACTGCATGTGTCAATATGAAGTTAAAGCAATGATATCATTGAATTCACCTCACTCATACTCGCATCTAACATCCTATATCTATCTATAAGGTCAGCGTTGCCATTTTTTTTTTTTTTTTTTTGAGATGTCTATGTCCGATATTTTATATTAAGTAAAGCAATCTTTGTTGAGAATTTTACAATGTCCTCAACTATAATGGGATTATAAACAGAATTCTATTCAAGTATTTTCGACCTTCAATTTTCCGAAGATTTATGTACTTAGATTATGGCTTTACCATTTGAATTTATTGCTAATTTGAATACATTAACATCGTGCTAATTCTGTAGATGCGTATAATCGACCGAGGTAGAGAATATATGTACCTTCAAATGGCACTATCTATGACGCGAAATGTCAAAAAAACAAAAAAGCTGCCGAGCTCCTTTCGTTGTCCTCAATGGTGAATGTGAAAACATGTTTGTAAGATTTCTTGGATGGATGTTAATCCAATCATATTATTAACTGTGTCGTATTTTATACGTTTAATATTTTAAAATTAGGATTTTCAACTCGATGTATGTCATTTAACAAAGGTGGAAGGGCCCCTGGTTGGAAATATTTTCTACTCCATGTTGGTTGCATCCTTTAACCCTGCGTGGTGAAATAAATGTGATTACTTTACGTTTTACACTTTTCATCCAACTTGTGGGCCAATGCTGATCGGAAACAAGCCATCCCTGAACCCCATGTAAGGCTATGCCTACACCAAATTACCTGCATCATGTTCTGATGCGATAGATTATAATTACAATCTGGGTCTGTAATAAGGCCAAATCACCACCCTTGAACATTGCGGGTGCTTAAGCCAACTTCTCATTTGGTAATGTATGTTAGCAATTTGGTAATGTATGTTAGCAGTTCGCGTCTATGCATTGGCCAAGGACATGTGGATAACTCTTTCAATATTCAGTATTTAAGGTCTTACACTCCACGGAGCAAAAACATGGCCATATTGATACAATAGGAAAATTTGGCAGGTGTGGGTACTCCAGTTTAGAGGATTGACATCAATTCTCTACAAATCTAAAAAATGCAATACGATGCTTTGCACAAAAAGGGGGGGGGAGGGACTCTCGTTGCCATCTCCCCACACATGGCATCATCACAAATTTCGGAGAGTCCTAGTATGTGACTGCTATTGCGGGAAACTTTAGCAGTTACATTTTTAAATTTGTAGCCTGCAACTTCAAAATCACTTACATTCCCATAACCAACCTGCAAATTTGCAATATACCAAAGGTTTAAGCAAATTTAATTACATCTAGGCAAACAATGTTAGAGCAAGATCTTGAAATTCCAATTTAAATAAAAAACAGATCTATTATCTCTGTGGTTGGCAAATCTTTATCGGTTTACATCATGGTATACCTTTGCTTGTGTGATTGCAAGATCCCCTGTTCCCGTATCTACCACAAAGAACTTGGCGAAAGAAATGTACCACCTTATCAACAATTCTAATATCTTATCTAAGACATACAAGTAGCCCCTCTTAAAATAGTTTCACAGTGACCTCTGTGAAAAAGCAGAATACCAACTCAATTTGCAGAGTCCAGCATTATGTACCCAATATCTTTTCCATCAATCAGAGGACGGAACAAATAGTGGCCATATTTGGATTTGATCATCTGCATCAATTAGAAATTTTCATTACAATAGAATGGAGACACAGAAATGCATGGATATCTAGGGCTATACCGTGGAGCAAACAAGGAAGTTGGATTAGGAATATATAGACCCATTTTCCTGGACTGCCATTATCAACTGGACTGCCCATCACCTACCAGGGAAGAGGGCGTAGGTTCAAGCTTTTGTAGACTAATACTTCCACGAAGACAATGCTTAGACAAAGGCAATGCTCTACATTTTATACATTACTACGAAGCAACAGTAATTGCACAATGTCATATCTTTGTCGTTTTCCAGGTTCTCTTTTTTATGGCATTACAAGATCAAATCTGTGGCCTTTATGACAGCAAATTGCAAGTCAAAAATCTGCACCTCAGTTATACCTGCAATTTTAAGCATATGATTTGTCAAATTTAAAAAGAAGAGTTTTAAATGTTATCACAGCAACTCAATGTTTCAATGTTTCAATGGGTTTACGACAATCTTTTTTTGGGGGTTCTTAAAAACCATAACAATGCTACATTTGATTTGACAGACTCGTATATAATTGCATGCAAGAGATACAATTTTGCTGGACACTCTGCGGGACATAATCTAAGCCAATTTGTCTTGAGAGGAACTTAAAACCAGGATGCAACTCTGGCTGATGCACATAAAATAAAAATGCAGAAGGCCAGATGCGCACAAAAAAAAGGGGGGGACAAACACTGGAAAGCTCCAACGAAAACAATGGCCAGACGAATCAATTGGGATTTAGCTCTTACAATTAAATGAAAATTGCATGTCTACTTAAGGCATAGGCTAGGCTGTTTCGTTTATACTTAGTTAATGCAAAGTTGTGTGATCTATATGATGGGCTTAGCAGTGCAGATAATGGCGTAGCTTAGCCTTTAGGTTCATGCAGTAACTTTTGTATAAGAAAGCATATATGGATCAGTAAATGTAAACTAATATGCCGGCTATCCATGAAATACTATAGGATGAATTTGCTGACCACATGGGCAGCTTATAGGCTGCAGGTTAAAAAATAATATTGCTAGGCACAACCATTAGAGTGCAAGCATTAAATCTAATGTATTAATCCTAGGCCCTGCATAGGGTAGACGGATAGAATCAGTATTAGTATTAGGGGAATCTTGACTCACAATGCAGAGGGAAAATAGAACATGGGAATTTAGAGAATTGCCCTTCTACTTAAGGCATAGGCTAAACTGTTTCATTTCTACAAAATTTCAGCCTCTAGTTAATGCAAGGTTGTGTGATCTATATGATGTGCTTAGCAGTGCAAATAATGGCGTAGCCCAACCTTTAGGTTTATGCGGTAACTTTTGTATAGGAAAGCGTATCATGGATCAGTAAATGTAAATTAATATGCCGGATATCCATTATTGAGACATACTATAGGATAAACTTGCTGACCACATGGGCAGTCTATAGGCTACAAGTCAAAAAATAATGTTGCTAGGCATAGCCACAGGCTGTAGGCATTAAATCTAATGTATTGAACCTAACACCTGCATAGGCTAGATGATGGAAGCAGTAATAGTATTAGGGGGATTCTTGACTCACAATGCAGAGGGAAAATAAAACATGGGAATTCAGTAGGGAGATATAATGCTAGGGAATCTTAGTTGTGGTGATTTGGCAATACCACATGTGCACCAAGATTGAGAGAATTGGAAATGCGGTTTACCAAAAGGAGGAAGAATACTAATGTGAAAAATTCTAACAACATACAAAGTACATATCCAAACCAATGCCTCGTGCAACTTGAAATGCCATATCAAGCACACTTCTATTAATTGGTCTCATAGCAAAGCAGTTTTCTTAAGGTCTCATCCTCTTTTCTTTCTATATATCTCTTCCAAAGATCAAACCGTCTCTTGATAGCCATCAGGTCTACTGACATGTGTAGCTGATCCTATTGGCTCCAGCATCAATAGGGCTCCAGTTCAAACTACACTATTGTAATAACAAAGAAACTGCTCCTACTGCAATAGAAAACGCATCCTCAATGAAACAAAAATAAGCAAACTTAAATTATTTATGTAACAAGTGAAATGATACTTACCCTTAGTGAATTAGCATAAAGACACATACATAATAATGTTTCTCGAATCGACTTGTATTTCATTTTCTCTTCTCTTGGCTCTGCCAATAGCTGTACTTGACTCTTGCACCAATACACCTCCAGTCAGAAGTACATGACATAAACAAGACAGAAAGTGCTCATTGAGAACCAGTAAGCCACTGAATCCAGCCTCACATAACCAACTGCAATCACAAAATCATACTCAGTCCATTAGATACGAACTGAACTGTATATGGTATAAATATACAACAGATGCATAAACTCGAAGAGCATAAAACTAAAGAAACCTGCGCAATGAGAACTGAAGAATTACAACTTGTTATAATTTGCGTGGTCAAGCCTGTGAAGAATATAATCAATACTTGCTATGGCTTGACGTAGCTGCTCACAGTGGCCCAGCGCATGTCATGATCATCTTGAGACAATTGCATGTAGGTCATCATAACCTTCTTTCCACTACTTAACTATATTTTAAAAAGCACTGCCTTTCACCTTGCTAACAGCATAAATATTTGACATCAAAACATATGCTGGGGCATAAGAAGGATCTATATGCATAATTGCATTAAAGCATTGCTTTCCTAGGTCCTTATTAGAATGTACTTGACAGGCATTAAGTAGAGTTATCCATAGGCAAAAATCAGGCTCTGCAGTAGCTTTAAGCAACTGTTCTGCACTACTGAAGTGCCCGGTGTTCCCAAGAAGATCCACCATGCAGCTAACATGATACATATCAGGTGTTATACAATTGCATTCCTCCATGAATCTCAAGAACCAAATGGCTTCATCCACAAAACCTGACCGACTGAATGCAGAAAGCATGTCACTAAATGTCACGGTATCAAATGAAATGCCACAATACTGCATTTCTTCAAAACACTGCACAGCTAATGCAGCCTGACCAAGCTGGGCATAACCTCCTATCATTGCTTGCCATGCCGAGGCATCTGGATGATCCAATTTCATGCTTTCAATACACTTGAGAAGGTAAAATTGTTTGGAACTACACCATCTTGCTGCATGTCTTGAAAACATTTCAGGGCAAGTAGGTTCTTACCATATTGAGTATATCCACTAATCATAGCATTCCATGTCACTGCATCCCGATTTGGTAAATTCTCAAGGACTGTATGTGCTTCTTCAAAGCACCCACATTTTGCATACATACAAACAAGAGAGTTTCCAACTACAGTATCATATTGGAGGTTACTTTCCATTACCTGCTCATGGATGATACGGGCCTGCTGGGAGCTACCTACACTACAGCTCGCTTTCAGAATACTCAGAAATATGACTTTATTAGCTTTTATGCCCCTATGCTGCATGCCTGTAAACAGTTCAAGCGCAAGGTGGTAAAAAATAATGTTGCTAGGCACAGCCACAAGGTTGTAGCGCGCACAGGACTCTGCCAATGCATAAGTTAGACCAATAAATGATTCAAGCAATCGGTTGCATTCTCTGAATAGATATTTGGGTGGCTACGGCTCCTTCTTTCCTCATTTTTGGCAACTGGGTGCAGCGCACGAGTGGCATTTTAGTGGACAATGCATCTGCTGGCAACCTCAAGAGTCTGCCCATATCTTCTACCTAAAGAAAAACTGCTATGCCATAGCATCATGTGAAACTATTGTAGGGCGGTTTGTCTTATTGTATTTCCAGATCTTGGTTTTCAAAAACTGCTATATCCCAAATCTTGGGTCCCTTCTGCCTTTTTTGAAAGCATGGTATTTGCAAGACATGTTCAATACGTTATCTATTAGCCTGCTTGAACAAAATATACGAATAGCATGGCCTTGGCTCTAGGTCATTTGAGCTTTGCCAATTGCATAAGACTTGGGGAATAAGTCCCGCCTCTGGATATCTTTCAAGTATGAAGACTTGGGGAATAAGTCCCTGATGCTTTTTTAGAAAGCATGGTATTTGCAAGGCATGTTCAATAACGCAGATCTAATAATAACATAACAACACATCTGCACACACCTTAAATCGCTAACGTCTTACTTCATACAAACAACGTACCCACCACAGATCAATCAGTACCAGCTTCACAAGCCTACAACAACGACAAATCCATCAGCCAGCATCAAGAATTGATAATCCAGCAATCTATGTGAAAGAGGAAAATATACCTCATATTTGCTCGTTTCCAAATTTGCTGGAGACGACCTGTTGCAACTCAACCTCTAGTACCAGTATCAGCTTTCCTTATGAGATCCCATAGTTCATCCTGGTTTACATAACACCTGCAACCTCTTCAGGATTAGGTTGCACCGTGACATCTCGCTTCATAAATAGTAGGTAGTCCACTGGCACATTTGCATAATAGAGTTAAAATATATGAAATAGGTCACACATACAAAACTCGCCATCCATGCTTTACCAGAGATAGCAGTATCATATAAATATGCGGCCTAAAATACGGGAGTATAGTGTAGTCATCCTAGAGCAGAATATTACACATATTTCCCTATGATAAAGTCTGAAAATATTTCTGTGTTCAAGCTGCTACTTGTAGAATAAACCCATTACAGGATTATACTCAAAGATTAAAGGAGGAAAGAGACAAATCCCTGTGCGCAGCATATTCTCCAATATATCTTCACGTATATCCAAAATCTAGACCTCTAGAGTAGAACAAAACAGCAAAAAGCATCACATTGAGAGAGAAAAACCCGTACCTGCAGCCAATCAACATAGAATTAGCATGAAAATGGTAAATCTATGAGGGCCAAAAGGTACATTGGGTTTTTCTGGCGTATAGCCCTTCACCCAATGTAACCTTTTTGCCCAATGAACTACTAGAGGAGGAACATAAAAAAACTTTACAAAATGGAGACCTAAACACATGTTTAAGGTAACTATCAGATTTTTTATTGAAGAGTATATCACAGGACCAATACTGTCATATCATACACTACTTGTGTATTAGGAAGAGCTTACCTTACTGTGTTATAAATAACACTAACATTATTCATGATTTGTAGTCACCAGAAATGTTAAAATAAGAAGTGTAACCAGATATAGCTCAAAAGATCACATACGCCAAAAACTACCTGGTCTGCGTCAAGATCAGAGTTATATTCTTCGTCCAGTTGTGAATCCGGAACAAAATTCCTATCATTATCTGGCTGATTGTAGCCACCGCGCCCATAGCCGCCCCCTCTTTTAGGGTATCTTGGGCCTTGATAATTACCATAGCTCCTCTTGGAGTCGAGTCATTACCTCTTCAGATTTTTCCATGCTTTCGGCTTCAACACTAAACCCTCTGAACTCCAACTCTCTTTCAAGATCAATGTTATTGAGAAATTTTCCTTTGGCCATATCTCTTGGATTTATGCACACTCATTTCTTGGTATTAAAGTTTTTGGGTGGAGGTCTATATCTTTACCCGATCCCTTTCCTAGTATTCCTGCCGTCAGTCATAACTGCTTGCAACCTTTAAGCTCGCAAGTCGAAACTCCTTAATAATTTGGCCCTAGATAAAGTCAGTTTTTCGAGGTAATAACTTAGAAAGTCCCAAGTCCATAGGGTAGTTTATGTGTCTATGATGTTTGTATGGATACAAGGGATTCCTGCTGTAAAGAGTCATAAAGCTTCACCATCACACTCATGGTATAGTAGAAATTACAAGTAAATAATGCTTTCACAAAAAAAAAAGGAGGGGTAAATTCAAATTTAAGTTAGGTTCATAATTTTTTTCTCATTCCAACGTTTCTTTTGCTCCTTCTCGCTCCTCCTAGTCGCCATAGCCACCGGACTTGACGCTCGCTTCCGCCATAGCCCATCTTGCTTGTAACTTTGCTTCTTATCTTCCTACCCTAGGCGCCAGCTCAGCGCCAACTTATTCATCATGGGGGAGACAAAGCAAGTGTACAAGAGGACTTCTCGCTACACTAGGTGTTCGGTAGCTTCCCTAATGGTAGAACTCTTGTCCCACCCAAACCAATCGGCCGAAGAAGAAGCAAAATCCGAAGGCATTTTGGAGCATTTTGCTAAACGTTTCTCCGATGGGGCTAAGATACCATACCCACTCTTCAACTTCAACGAGCGATTTCTTTTCAAACTTAACGCCATCAAGGAGGCCTATACGATAGTCGAGGAAGACGATGGTGTTCAGAACTATACGTGCTTTTATCCACTGGAAATGGATGAGCAAGCTGAAGCAGAGGCTATTCAGGTACAGGCCCACAAGATTATGCAAATGGCGCAGGAGGCCGACCGACAGTGGCTTGCAGCTGACGACCCTGCTGAGCAAGCTTTGGGGAATCGCTACCTCGGTAATGGGATGTGCCTTTTTTACGGTGGATTGTTTACCATTCCACCTTTTTCCTATGAGGAAGAAAACACCTGCATTGCTTGGGAAGTCGGGCTACCATCGTATTTCACTGATCAGTTCCAGCAGGCTATTGAGCAGGATATACAGGCCAATCTTAACCGATACCTTTTGGAACTCAAGTGAAGAATCGATGCTCGAATAGCCCGGGAACAGTGAGCACACGAGCAAGCAGCACTCCATGCATAAGCGCAAGGCAACTCATTTAGCTGAGGAGGCTGCCAAACTTCGTGAAGACACCTTCCGCGCACAGCAGGCAGCACAAGAGCAAGCCCAGAAGCAAAGGCAAGATGAAGCGGACAGGATAGCTAGGGAGACAGCAGATGCAGTCATAGAGCGGCTTAGAAAGGAGCAAGCAGACCGGGACTTTTTGGATACACAAGACATGCCACCTCCGACCAATCCTCCGGGCCACAGAAAACGAAAACATACGGCCCGTAAATCAGGTGCCCAGTATAAGGCTAACCTCAAAGCCCGGGGCGGAGTCACTAAGACCGCAGGAGACAATCAGCGGGATGAGACTATCCGTAAGGCGCAGGGAAATCTATTCCCGGAGCTCCGCCGCAACCTAAGAGGATGCACAGGTACAAAGCAGGCACAGTGGCCCTAAGGGAAATAAGGAAGTATCAGAAATCCACTGAAGCTCCGATTCCAGGTACACGCAGTCCTAGCACTTCAAGAAGCGACCGAGGCCTACTTGGTGGCCCTTTTTGGGGATGCAAACCTTTGTGCCATTCATGCCAAACGTGTCACCATCCAGGTGAAGGACCTTCAGCTAGCACGCCGGATCCGCGGGGAACGGCCGTGATGATGTAATGTTGAAAGATGTATATACATTTTTGTGTATCAATCTAAACTAAGTTTTTTACTCTTCATTTCACATTGTGACAGTCAATTTTTTTTTCTTGTTATCATTATTCAAGATTTCAAAAAAAAAAAAAAAACCTCTTAAAATCTGACGAACAGACTTTTACCTTCCATGGACTTTTGCAAAGACCACTTCAGGTCAATTAGCAGCCCCAAAAGAAAACAGGTGCCATTTTCTTTTAGGCTGAAAAGAAAACTTTAACTTTAAAAACCTTAGGAAGTTTAACTTTACAGTAACCAGTAAACCAGCCACAGTAATCTGTAAACCAACTTTTACTGGTCTAGACTAGTCTTTTTACAAACTACCTAGTTTTTGTCCCACTGCCAACGAGCAGCCAAAGTGGAGGACATGTATAGGCTTTTAAGTTCTACCACGTCGGGGATCATCATCGTATACCCCTAGTAACCAACTTCCAAATATAAGTGACATTGGCAAGGTTTGAACCCATGACCAAATAAACACTTATTTTGGCATTACTAGACCTATACCAACTCACCACACATCCGTTGGGCAAAACTTTAGCCATACATGCACACTTTGTAGGCAGGATACAATCCCACCTTGAGGAAGTTTTCGGATCCTAGGGGCAACTCTAGGGGCATCGCTGAACCCAGCGTCACCAGCCTAGTGCCGCCTGCCACATATGACTTTTTGGGCATCCTAGGACCATAACCTAGTGCCGCCTGCCACGTATGACTTTTTGGGCATCCTAGGACCAGAGGGCTTTTTACAGTAACCAGTAAACCAGCCACAGTAATCTGTAAACCAACTTTTACTGGTCTAGACTAGTCTTTTTGCAAACTAACTAGTACTGGTCTAGACTAGTCTTTTTGCAAACTAACTAGTTTTTGTCCCAGCCAGTAATCTGTAAACCAACTTTTACTGGTCTAGACTAGTCTTTTTACAAACTAACTAGTTTTTGTCCCACTGCCAACGAGCAGCCAAAGTGGAGGACATGTATAGGCTTTTAAGTTCTACCACGTCGGGGATCATCATCGTATACCCCTAATAACCAACTTCCAAATATAAGTGACATTGGCAAGGTTTGAACCCATGACTAAATGAACACTTATTTTGGCATTACTAGGCCTATACCAACTCACCACACATCCGTTGGGCAAAACTTTGGCCATACATGCACACTTTGTAGGCAGGATACAATCCCACCTTGAGGAAGTTTTCGGATCCTAGGGGCAACTCTAGGGGCATCAACCTGAACCAGCGTCACCAGCCTAGTGCCTTTTGCCGCCATTATGACTTTTGGGCATCCTAGGACCGAGAGGCTTTTTTTACAAGAACCGAAGAAACCAGCCACGATGTCGTGAACCAACTTTTACTTGTCTAGACTAGTCTTTTTACAAACTAGCTAGTTTTTGTCCCACTGCCAACGAGCAGCCAAAGTGGAGGGCATGTATAGGCTTTTAAGTTCTACCACGTCGGGGATCATCATCGTATACCCCTAGTAACCAACTTCCAAATATAAGTGATATTGGCAAGGTTTGAACCCATGACCAAATGAACACTTATTCCAGGTACACGCAGTCTTAAACTTAAAGTCTTAATTTAAGACTTTAAGTTTACTGTGGCTGGTTACTGGTTACTGAAAACTTTAACTTTAAGATCTTAAGACTTTAACTTTACCATCCCTAATTTGCAGATTGGGAACTTAAAAGTTCAATAAGCAGCCCTAAAGAGAATAGGTGCATCTCTCTTTAGGCCAAGACCTGGATATAATTTCTAAGTAAACTTGTTAGAGTAGTGGACAAAATTTCGTCAACCAAGTTCAAATCTAAATATATTAATTTGATCTGCTATTATCTACATTCCTGTAGGTAGCTAGAAGGCTAGTGTGCCTCTTTTCATATACACATATTTACAAAAAGACCCCATAAGATAGTGCAAAGTAGAAATATCTCTACATTCTTTGTTCTTGTTTATAGAAAAGGAAGACCTCATATGTAGGCAAAAAGGCCACAATAAACTCAAAAGTAGTTTAGAAGAAGCCTTGAGTACAAAATTTCTTGTATAATCTTTCTCTCGTTAAGTTTATAGCCATGATTGAAATATACGTTGTCCTGCAATAGGACAGAATATGATGGAGTAAGTTTCATTCTGTTCTACTGTACTAGCAACAAGATAAGTGTAAGTTCAGATAGCTTATCTCGATTTTCTCAAATAAAGATCATATATAAAAGTGGTATCACCATTCGAAACAAACAGAAACAAGGAGGTGGAGTCCCAGTTACCTGCACCCAATCATGTCAGAGTTAGCAATAAACTTGGTAACCAGACAAGGGATGACAGGTAAGCTATAGAACACCACGGCTTATCGCCCTTCACCTTATTATCTTAGTAGAAATTGATCAGACATAAAGAGTACCAAATAGGAATTAAGAATGAAAACTGCAAGATCAATAAAGTTGACATGCAACATATACTTTTATCCTATTAGAAGAGGCCAGAATCAACTAATAAAGATACACGAAGGGGGCTTGAGTTGCTAATGCAACAAGATATGTAATATTCACAGGTTCAGAGCTAATTTGGTCATGCACAAGAAAAGAAAACATATAGGCATAATGCCTTGTAGCAGCAGCCTGAAAATTAAAACTTCTTAAGTCACAAAGCTACAAAATCCTTATTCTTGTAGTATGTTATATGCTAAATAACGAAATGCAAACACGTGTAAATCTAACAAAAGGTTTGCAGATCATATATGCCAAAGGGTATGTTCTAGGACTCATTTGAAAAGTATGCTCCAAGTAAAAACACTGATCACACAGACCTGGAATGGAGCCTTTGGTTAGCAAAAAGCCGGTTGAAACTTTTGTTGCAGAAAATGTGCACTCGTTTGTAGGGCCATTTGAGTATGTCGTTGTGCTCCAATACAACTTGCTGGCCAAGCTAATCAGATCATAGAAATTCCTAGAATAGCTCCTCCATCACAATTTCAAAATGCAAATGAGCTAAATGGATTTGAAAGAGAACTTTCCAGTTTATTGCCAATGGCTGAATTTGTAAGCAACTACAAAGATGCCAAGAGAAAAAAGGATAGCCTTGCACAGTCTTTGGAAGATCAAGAAAAAAGAGTACATGGTCACAGATAGCCTGTTACAAGCTGTAAATTGAAGACCCACAGCAAATAACCAACCAACGGAATGAAGATAGCGCTCTCTGTGGCTTTGTTAGGGCACATGAAGTGTTCGGGCCACAAAACATTGCAACATCCATAATATATGGAGGATATCCTCTGCCATTATCAGCCAAAAGACAACATTGAACTAAAAAACATACATTTGTGATCTTTACGTTGGGTTGCAATATGTCGCCTCTCCAAACGTCAAAAGGAAGACCATATTTGGCTATGAAAAAGTGTTAGAAACACCAAAATGCATTAAAATGCCATGCAAGCCAAGGAAGTGACAAGTGTATACATGTAAAGTCATATTTGAAAATGAATCATTTGAAAGCACCAAGAAATGCATGCAAGCCAACGAAGTGACATGCAAATGCATGTATAAATGCAACTTTTAAGCAAAGGGAGCCTTGCAAGCAAGGTAACCATTCATTTATATGTATATAGGCCAATACTAGGCTAGGCAATCCTAACTTAGTTGTACAAGCCTTAGATAATGCTTTATAAATTGTGTACTGTATAAGGGCCTTTTACTACATTCAGAAATATGTAAATGCCTCAATAATAATAATAAAAAAAAATTTAATAATAATAATAGAAACAAGTTTAAATATTTAACTGGCGCCTCGAGCTCCGTGCCCATATATTTTAAAAGTGAGATTCACTTTAGGGTTTTCATTCCCTTCAGTGTCTCTTTCGTTTTGCTCCTCCTTCTTTCTCCCTTCTTCGTCATGGACTACACTGGACGCCTTGCATGGTATATGGGTGGAGAGCAGTGGGATCCTCAGGTCCCCTACCCTCTTTTAGACGCCATGTTGCAGTGTAGTGTCGATCTTGTCGACAATATGCGTGCACACCCGCATTATAATGATTTCCTCGAGTTTTACAACGAGGACATCTTACCGCAGGCTGAACTTTTGGGAGAGCCGCTTCGACCTTATCTCCACAGGGATATCTTATGGCAGATGTTTGGGGATGACCACCATGGCGATGCCATACTCAGAGGCATTGTCTGACGTGCCAGGAATGCCCCCATTCTTGACCTCGGGTCTAACCAGATCTACTTTGAAGCCCAGTTTGCTCTCGCCCTTCTCATGGATAGATATATTGAGAGTGGTGATATGCTCTTAGAGCAAACCAAGGCTCCACTTCCCCAGGATCCTGAGGAAGACGAGCAGATAAGCTATGCAGACTTTGCTAGGTGGAAGCAGTTAGCGGCAGAGAAGCCTTTACCTCGTAGTAAGGGCCAAGCACTTATCGGATTGGGTTCACTTCCCACTATAAGGGTTGCAGATCAGGATTATCTTTTGCTGAGTGATATTCAATGGGCATACCAGCATGTTGCCAATATGGGCAGGAAAAAGACGGCTCATCTTCTTTATGAGTTAGCCGAGTATTGCCAAGGTCAAGATGACTTTATGGATTACTCCAGACCCGTCTACCCGCCGGAGGTGCACCGATTGCTCAATTACCATCCTCTTGATATTGAGCCCGTCAACACATTGCCGTCTCTACGTCAACTCATGATCCAAGACGCTCCTTCGCAAATATCCGAGTCAGTTTTTCACGCTACAGCACCACATGTTCCCAATATTAACGACGTCGTAGTCAAGATGGAAGACGATCCAACAACTGAAGATCTTTGTGATGAAGCTCAGTATGCGCAAGAAGAGAAGGATCTAGTTAAAGAAGAGGAATTGCCACCTAAACCCATCCGAAAGTCGAGGGGTTAAAGTGCCATATTACTCGATTCTTCTTATCGGCTTTTACAAGCAAGCAGGTACTCTTCTTTGCCAAAGCAATTGCACCAGAAGCTGAGGCAGCTGTATGGGCACTTAGGGCACTTTCTACGACAGCCGGTCATAAGAAGCTACCAACTAATCTCGAGCAGGTCATCCTAGTCAATCGTGATCTTGCCATTGCTGTTTTTGACCACGATATTGGCTCTTGGATGAACTTGAGTTTACTGGTTGCAGCGCCCTTAGCTACCAATGTTCCTCCAGAGATAGCTTCACCCGCTGCTTCATCAATCAGTCCTAGTGTTTTACTTTTACAGCACCGGCCTGAACCTGAGTTTGATACCCAAATGCAAGATGTTGCAGGGCCAAGCTCTTAGTTTTAGACTTTTATCAAACTCTTGTATCCAATTTCTATGTAATTTTGACATGGCATTTTCAATAGCCATTTATTAATATAATATTGTCTCGGATTGCTTGCATTCTTGAGTATGCAATTTTTCTTAATTAGTATTTTTATTCTTTGTATAAGACATAGGTCCTTATCTATTCTTGCAAATTGTCTTCAGACCATGCAGGCAATGGCCCATGGCATACGCCCTCGGATGCGGGTCGTCTCACGCCTGAACAAGAGTTGATACTCATTAAATGTCAGCTCGGTGATCTCCAGGCATATGTGTTGCAGGCAAATCCTCCCCAAATGACACCTGACTGTGCTCCTGAGATGCCACCTTTACCGCCAAACCCACCACCGTAGCAGCCACCGGCATCAGCGCCCGTGCACGAACACAAGAAACGCCATGCCAAGCGACATCAAAGCCCTTCTACCGAGAGTGTTATGTCTTTAGAGATTGATACTTCAGAATCCTCGGATTCATCCAGGTCATCTGGTCACCATGCCAAGGCACACGCCGCAAGACAGTGGACACAGCTATCACTAGCATATAGAAGAACAGGAAGTTAGCGCAATTTGATGGTAAGTCCAAAGGAGGTCTTAATGCGAAATCCTGGTTGGATGAAATGAAAGAATTTGGCAAGCCATATGGCATGACCAAGAAGGATACAGGTAAAGTCGCCACTACCAACCTCACAGGTGCAGCAAGAATCTGGTGGAAAGGTTATCCTAGGGCAAAGCATTTGGATAGGAGCAGGTGCAAATTCCGGAAGTTTGCAAAAGCATTTAAATCACACTATGTGCCGCGTGCGCATAAGTGTCAGCAAATTCAGACGTTCTATAGGTTGGAGCAGAAGAGTATGCCGGTGCAAGCATATACCGACGAGTTTATGCGCTTAAGGCTATATGTGCCGGGAATGAATGAGAAAAGGGCAGTCGAGGGATATATCGAGGGATTGGCACCATCGATCAAAAGAATGGTGAAGGCCATAGACCCAAAGTCTGTTGCGGAGGCCGAGGTTAAAGCATTAAACCTCGAAGATGACATTCCAAAGAACCAGTATCAGCGTCCCGCTCCTTATTCTCAGCCTCGCCCTTATACACTGTACAAACCTCGTTCCCCAAGTCCTGGGCCTCCTCAGCAGAATTCATATGGGCGGCAGGATAAGAAGGTTACTTTTAATGTGCCAGATAAGCTGAATAACATTGGCAGTTCAGTTCGAGAACTCCTACATTCTATTCCCAAAGAGGCTCGTGAACAGCTCCACAAGGATAAGGCATGTTTCAGGTGTATGCACCCCGGACACATGATGCAGAACTGCCCCTATGTTACACAAACCGCTCAATTGGCAATGGCAGACCTTGATTGGGAAGATCTAGATTCTCCACCACCTGCTGACGAGGAGGCCCACGAGTATATACACGGTGCGTCTCATATTTTTGCAGCTATTGAAACCGGCAATGCTGAAAGTCAGCCTGTCGTTATTTCTGCTATAGGCCAGGTAGACAGTAAGCCCTTTGTTATTCTTATGGATACGGGTAGTACCCATAATTTTGCTTCTCCCATAATGGCCCAGGTTTTGAAACTTGAGACCTTAAGATCCAGACCGCGACCTGTTACCTTGGCCAGTGGGAAGGTCCGACATACAAATGGTCGTCGTATTAACCTCAATATGCAGTTGCCAGACGCACCAGTTGCCTTAGGTGCCAAACTAATGGACATCGGCAAGTATGATCTTATTGTCGGGATGGAATTTCTGGCATCTGCTAAAGCCAATATAGACTGCGAGAAGCGAGAAGTCACCTTCAACGCAGCCAATGGAGCCCGAGTTACTATTAAAGGTGATCCATTGAACCCAATCATGTAGTCCATGTCTATCAGGCAGTTAGATAAGGCCATACGCAAGGATAAGGTACTTTGCGTTATTAGGCTTGCCTCAATTGAGTCAGACGCTAAACAGAAGGAGATAGTGGATGCATTGCCAGAAAAGATTGCTAATCTCCTAAGAGAATTTAAGGATCTATTTCCAGATGAGATCCAGAAACTTCCTCCTTTCAGAGGTGTGGAGTGTGAAATAGCCCTAGAACCGGGTACTAAGCCTACCAGTAAGGCGCCGTACCGCATGAGTCCTCCCGAGTTGGCTGAGCTTAAAAAGCAACTCCAAGAGTTATTGAACCTAGGTTTCATTCGGCCTAGTGTTTCACCTTTGGGTGTGCCTATTCTCTTTGTTAAAAAGAAGGATGGCTCCATGAGGATGTGCATTGATTATCGGCAACTCAACAAGCATACGATCAAGAATCGTTATGCTTTGCCAAGAGCGGATGATCTCATGGACCAATTGCAAGGGGCCAAATATTTTTCGAAGATTGACTTACGCTCAGGGTATCATCAGATAAGAATAAAAAAGGAGGACATCCATAAATCTGCCTTTCGTACGAGATACGGGCATTATGAATTCACAGTTATGCCCTTTGGCTTAACTAACGCTCCCGCGACCTTCATGCGATTGATGAACAATGTCTTCCGAGAATACTTGGATGATTTTGTCGTTATCTTCTTTGACGACATTCTCATCTATAGTAAAACCCTTGAGGAGCATGAGAAACACCTTAGATTGGCCTTGCAGAAACTAAGGCGTCACCAGCTCTTTGCAAAGTTCTCTAAATGCAAGTTCGTCACACCGAAGGTGGATTACTTGGGCCATGTTATTTCAGCCGAGGGTATTGCTACAGATCCAGCAAAGATAGACGCAGTCAAGGACTGGCCTATTCCCAGTAATGTTTCAGAGGTAAGGAGTTTTTTGGGCTTGGCAGGATATTATAGGAAATTTGTCAAGGATTTTGCCAAGATTGCAGGCCCTCTGACAGACCTTACAAAGCATGAGAAAGTGAAGGATTGGGTAGAACTCTGGAAGGAAAAGGTCCAGACAAGCTTCCAGAAACTTAAGGATGCTTTGACTTCAGCGCCAGTCCTCACATTACCAGACCCGGAGAAAGATAAGTTAGTAGCAACAGATGCCAGTAAAATTGCTACCGGAGGAGTTCTAATGCAGGAGGGGAGGGTTATTGCATATGATTCTAAGAAGATGAATCCACGATCATGAACTCTTGGCCGTTGTGCGGGCTCTGCGTATATGGAGACACTACTTTCTTGGTAGAAGATTCCAGCTAGATACGGACCACCAGAGTCTCCGTTATCTCTCTACCCAGCCAAATCTCAATCTCTGTCAGAGAAGATGGATGGAGTTTCTGGAGGAATATGATTTTGAGATCATGTATAAGCCGGGTAAGCATAATGTGGTTGCGGATGCTTTGTCACGCCATCCCTTGGTAACCCGCACCCATTGTAATGCAATTTCCACGCTCACTAGTGAGTTCGGAAAGCAAATAGAGCAAACTCTGGCCACGGATCCAGAATTCCGTGAAGTGTGGCACAGTTTGGCCAAGGAGGCACGGACAGATAAGGAGCGTCAGGCTTTTTGCTCTTTTTTTTTTTTTTTTTTTTGAAGGAACGAAGTTTCTGTATTAATCAGATAGGAAGAATTACAATACAGAGATCCCTCTATGGATCAGATATAAGTTAAGTACAAAGGATCCCATCTGGATCTGAGTCATGTCTGTAGCTAAAGTACACATGAGCCTCTCTCAACCTCTTCTTTTGTCTAACCAGTACTACAGTATTAACATCTTCCCAATTAAACAGAGTACTATAGGAGCCAAGTGCCCATTTTCCGCAGCTGCAAACAAATCTTGAATGCTCCAAAAACCTCTTGCAAAAATAGAAATGAAGATGGAAGAGATGAAGAGTAACCTCGAGCAGTCTCCGCTTCCGCTTTCGGGGAATCCCATACTTCAGACTATGATCCAAATATACAATTTTATTACCGAATGTGTGATTAAAAGGAGATCTTTGCATTCGGGGTGCACCGGTCGGTGACCAGTAATTGGCTAGACCACGCCCCGACCATTTAACTCTCCCTAAATCACGGCTCATGATATCTGGTCTTGATATGGAAGCATCTTCACGGGCACAATCGGATCCCTAGCTCGGCAATCTCAAATAACGACATTTTTGTTTTAAAGCGTAATTTAAGATCAAGAATTTACTCTGCTTCTTCCAAGAAAACATCCCTAGATCTTTCCGCTAGCAAGAAAGAGCAAGAGGAGGGGAAAAGTTTCCAGCATAATAGACTTGTAAGAAATATTTAGACTGCCAATAAAACTGAAACTTTGAATCATCTTCTCTCATAGCCTGCTTCGATTTTATTCTACCTTATAGGCATCTGCGCCGGTTTCGGTGTGCTTATCCATAAAAGAAACAAAGAAGAACCTATTCTGCAAGATCCGGCTCATCCCTAAATCACATGTTCAGATGGACTAACCAAGAAACAAGAATCTTGGGCTGCTGGAAACCTATCAGAACTATTCCATGCCTTTGCTAAATTCATGAAAATCACTAAGCTTACCAAAGGGGAAGCATCAGAATAAGTCCACGTTAGTGGAAAAATCGTTTCGGCTGAAGAGACCGCCATGAAGAAGATCCAAGAATCACCAATTAACAGCCTGATATAAGCAAAATCTGGATTATGTAGGAAGCCAAAACCCCTTCTAGCAGCCAGGAACAAGATTTTGAACGAAATTAGGTGTCACCGCAGTGCCGTGAGCAGAGAAAAAGGGCGGCCCCTTTCTCCGCTGCCGCCCTAGCCGTGAAGGCGCCAAGAAGTCATCCCTATTGAACTCGTAATTCAGAATGTTTTTGCTCTTATAAGAAGGAGGGCAATTTGCTTTATTGCAAAGACAAGTTGTGTGTACCCGAGACTTTAGGAGTCCGTAAGCTTATTCTTCATGACACATACAACAGCCCTATAGCTGGACATGCAGGCTTTATGAAGACCTATTTTAAGATTCGCTCCAGCTACTTTTGGCCAAGCATAAAGAAAGACATTGCCAGATACATTAAGCAATGTCAAGTGTGTCAACAGACTAAGGCCGAGCAGTTGAGGATTCCAGGAGAGTTGCAACCGTTGGATGTGCCCAACGCCAAATGGGAGGTGATAACCATGGATTTTATTGTGGACCTTCCGCGTACCCTCCGTGGATATGACGCTTTAATGGTAGTGGTCGACAAGTTGTCGAAGATGGCTCATTTCTTGCCATGTCGCACCACAGACACGGCCTTGGACACAACTTTGTTATTCGCGAAGGAAATCTTCAGATTACACGGGTTGCCACGAGTCATAGTATCTGACAGGGATCCCAAGTTTGTAAGTGCATTCTGGAAAATCTAGACCAAGCTTGCGATGAGCACAGCATATCATCCTCAGACAGATGGACAAATAGAGCGGACCAACCGCATTATAGAAGATATGTTGCGAAGCTATGTGTGGAGTAAGCAATCTCAGTGGGCCGACTATGTCTATTTAGTGGAGTTTGCTTATAATAGCATGAAACAGGAGTCTTCTAGAATGTCTCCTTTCATGATAAATTATGGCTATCAATGCCTAACTCCAGATACATGGCATAATCCTGTTTCCAAAGTGGAGGTTTCCCAACAACTCCTTCTGGAAATGCAATCTTTGGTCGAGGAGGTGCGTGGGTATTTATTAGCCGCACGTAGTCGTCAGAAAAGTGTGGCTGATAAGCACAGGACCCCACGAGTGTCCCAAGTGGGCGATTCAATTTGTCTTAAGATTAAGGTTAAGCAAGCCAAGCTCAAAATTGGTAACTGCAAGAAATTGGCACCCAGATGGGCTGGACCGTTCAGGATCGTTGAACGTATTGGAGAGCAGGCATATCGGTTGGATTTGCCACCCCGCTTGAAGATCCACAAGGTCTTTCACGTGAATCTTCTGAAGAGACACACTCCTGATCCAGAGGAGATGTTGGACACACCCACCCTCCTTGAAATGACGGAAAAGCACCTAGAGATAGTGCCTGAAGCTCTTCTTGATCGAGCCTATAAGCAGACCAGAAGGACTCAAATGCTCCAATATTTGGTCAAGTGGAAACACTTGCCGGTGGAGGATGCTACGTGGGTAATGAGGACAGACCTTGAAAAGCATTATCCAGACTTCATGCGGGAATCTCAGGGCCGCACCATCAACGATGTCATCAACCCCGCATCCGGCGGTAAGCATTGAAGGCTTGATTCAGCACGGATCATGCAGTAACCTGCAGGGGTAGATGCATCTTAGATCAAAGTGGTTACCGATGATGAGATCACTTCGGTGTTCTCTAGGACGTGGTGTATTGTCAATGTGGGCATGACCACGGATTGCCTGAACAGCATGTAGTTGATAGGCCGCGTTCATCTCGGCCATAATGGGAATTTGGCCATTCCCTATGTCTCTATGGATTGCAAACCTTAGACATGATAGGTTCCCTTGTAGATAGGTTTTTTCTATTTTTCTTATAGGCACAACTTAATTATTATATGTAAATACTCACGTATTGACATCTGCAGGCCAGTGAGCGGTACGTGACCTGCCCATGTATAGAGGGTTGCTGATGGCCCAAGCCTCTGTGTTTTCATATCTTCTTTCATGAATTTGATACTACTTTTATAATGTCTGTTATTGGACTCCGGTCCTTGAATTTTCTATGTTATAATCATGTGAAATGCACATTGGTGCGCAAACAATTTTATAATCCTTAAACTTAATTATGTTTTATCTTCAGGAATAAGAAATTATTCTCATTTATTCATGTGTAACTTACTGTATTTCATAAAAGTATGCATACATCAAAGTATGCATACAGTAGAATCAGTATCTTCTGATTTTTCCAAATTAGCTTTAGTATTGTTTAATTTTCTCTTACCACTGCTGTTTAGAATAGCAGTTGGAACTTTATTTTGAGTGGTTGCAAAGGTATCTCCATACAGTGTTGTCATAGATGAGACAATCTGCATACAATTAAGTTTTTAATCCGTTGATACATGCTAAAGCTACAATATTACATAATGATTATAACTTACATTGTTGAGTTCACTCTCTGAGGAACTGCATGATTGTAGGATCTTACTTTTGTCTACTTTAAGCTGCATTGACGCTGAATCAGACTGGTAAACCTGATGCATGCCATACCAGCTTCTAACTTGACGCTGGATCAGACTGGTAAACCTTATGCATGCCATACCAGCTACTAACTTGAGCACATACCTTATATTTTTGCACATAGATAAAATGCCGTTGCTATAAATATTGGCCGACTAAAATCAGCCGGCTTTCGTCTAGCTGCAGGAAGAGATGTTACGAATCGTTCTTTGTAACTGGACAAATTTAACTGCAAGTAAGCTGCTTGTTTATATAAACAAAGAGGAAGGCAGACATGCTTGTGACGTTCCACGTATTTATACGGTATACGTATGAATACACTGACACATCACGCCGTACCTATACGCCGTCATGGAGTATAGCTAACCTAGTGGGTTAACCTAAATGGATTAATTTAGCTATGCTAAATTAACATTAACTTAATTAATGGAATAATTAGCCTAATTAAGCTAATTAGCTAATTATGAATGCCACGTGGCATGACTCGATTGGCCCAGGGAGGGGTTTGCTAGTTTAGTCTATCCTAGGTTAACCCTTGAAGCAGAATCGACCAGGAGCTCTTCAACCAGGCGCTTCCCCAAAACCCTACAGCAGTTGAGATGGATCATCCTCAAGACAACGGCTCGAGTCGCTTTAACAGTTAGTCCGTAGGGTTAGGTGTGATTAGTAGAATAGCGCCTCTGAGGCACCTCTGTGTGTGATGGTTCCTGTTTTTCTCTATGATTTAGCAATAGAGGCTAATCCTTGTTTGAAAGGGTGAGACGCTCTTCTTTCTGATGCTATACTTGCTCTGAAATGATGGATTGATGGTTCTTTGCATAGTATTACTCTGGAAATGGGGGAATTACGGGGGGTAGAGACCTCTGAGCTCATATATCATAGTATGTTTCTAGTTAGCGCCCTATAAATCCCATTAATTGCGGCCTGTGTACAAGATCCCACCGAGTTGTGGAATCTATGGCATCATTGAAGCACCAGATAAGGGGCCGTAGTGATGAAGTGTGGGGTGGGGTCTCGCCTGAGCATAAAAGGCTATGGGGACTCCTTCAGTGAGCTAGACCTACTAGTCGGTCACGTAGAGGGCCGGGTATGGGTCTGACACTCCCTGGGTACAGAGGTGTGACCCGTATGGGGCATCTTGTACTTTGATGATAAAGTTAGGGGACGGAAGGAGATGCTGATGGATCTCCTCCTCTAGTTCACCCATGGATTCACTGCGACTCTGGAAGGGGACACTTCTCTGACCTGCCTCATCGGACCGGGGAGATGTAACCCGAAGTAGTCCCGAAGGGTGACTTCTTGGGATTGCGTCTCCGGAAGGCTACAATGGCGCCATAGCTTGATTCAGCTCATCTGCAAAGTGTGCACAGGAGGGGCGGATGGAGTGGACAACCTGAGCCAATGTTCTATGCCAGCCAATGCCATGTTAAGATTCTGTCTGCTGATCAGCCGTCAGTCGATCCCCATTGGAGTCTGAGCCAGTGTAGAACCTTGGGTTTGGGATGTTTTCCTTAGTCTTAGATGTATCTTCTTTGTTACTATTAGTTGGATGGATGTGCCCCCCTTCGTGGTGGTTATTTATTTATATGATTATGCTGTGTGCTAACCTTGTATTCACGCTTCCGCGATATAGGAGATCCATTGAAGGTATGGACCGGAATGACACCTCCGTGTCCTTCCCCCGAGTATCCGCTATGCGGGTAGTCCGAGGTAGACGGAGGGCCCTGCTCATGGCGAGTTGGTTGCCATGGGAGGGGAAAGTCCCTGTACGTATACGTCCGGAGCGCCGTATATGTTCAGGGAGCGTCACAATGCTTACATTGCTAAACTTCGATTTACAATACTGACCAATCTTACACAACCAAATTTTATGGCAAGTTCCCTTACATCTAGCTTAGCCCAAAATAGTGCAATTGCTCTGTTAGCATCTTTCCTGACTAGCTAAAACTACAGGTTTCAAAATTTGGAAGTAAGTTACCATCCTTAGGAAATGAAAGCAGAAACGAAAGATGGATGATGGGCCTATCTGAACATATTTAGCCTTGAGATAAGGAGTTTCCGTTCGAGGCTAGGATATATTCCTATTAGTCTCATCCAGAGGCAACTGAAATGTTGCATGAAACAATTCTTCTGGCTGCTGCTGAAGAATGTATAATTTTGATATATTTGCGGATCATTTGTGAAATAACGCCAAGATCTCAAAAACTTGGACCGAACCAAAGAAGCTATATGTCCATTACCGCCATAAACAGTCATAGAACACCTTTGGTATATAGCGCTTAAGATGCTCTTGGGAGCAAAATATCGAAACAAAAATTCTCAGAAATCAAACACAAGAAAAACAGAATATGCTCTGTGCCGGCCAGATCAGACTCAATAAAAATGCAAGATCACTGGTCTAAACTAACAAGAAATGATCCCTAGCTGAAGAAATAAACGTATTGAAAGATACAGCAAAGATGAAGATTATGGACTAAATACGGAATTTTCACCACAGGCATGACAAGGGTAACCAGATAAGGATAAGAAATCTTACTAGATCCATGCAAAAGTTTCCGGATCAAACACCATAGCCGAGCAACAGTATAAGTCCTCTGCGAGCGGGAAAGGCGAAAAAAGGGCGAAAAAAGGGAAATAAATCTGACCGCCCACATTTATTTTGGGCTATTTATGACTTGCTGCTATCGTAGATCAAGAAGATTTTTTTTTATAAAACTTTATGGAAACCTCCCTAAGTTAGCATATGTGGAAACATCCCCAGGCTTCATAGGAAAGCTAGGGAGGTTTCCATTGAAGGAAATGGGGGAGGTTTCCAGTCCTTGGGAGTCTAACCCAAATCGGACGAATATAATTTGATCGTTTTTAGCCTATTTCTATTTTTTGCAAAAAATAGACAGAAAATTGCCAGAATTTTTTTACTCGTCCGAAATTTATAAGAAATGATGGATTTTTCAGGGCCAAACCCCCTAGCTTCAAGCCATACTTCAAAGGTTAGAAAAAGTCTCACAAATCCATCTTTATCACTAAATCCTCGCCCTGAACCAACCTAGAATATAGCATCTGAGGATAGCATCCCAACTATAAAATGTATCCTAAAAAAATAAACTCATGCATAGAATACATAATGGTCAACCTCAATCTAATATCTACAACAATATCTATTGTTTAAATTTGGTTTTCCCGACAAGTGGAAAACTTTTTTTGATTTTATTTTAGGATGGCAATCCTAAGGTTTTTGGCTTCTCAGACGCTTGAAATTTTTTCAAATTTTCAAAAACTTCTAAAGACATCGAAATTAAAATGGGTACGCATTGCTCCTCTCACACTCCATCGACAGCATGCAGGACGGGAGGAAGGCTTTAGTTAGGTCATGCTACCTTCTAAAATCGTTCAGGTCACATGAGAATATTTTATGTTTTTATTGTTTTGGGGTCAATGTTTCATCTCAACTTGGATATCCAGCCATTTTCAGAAAGAGATTTTAAGTCAAAGGGGACAGTGCTTCTTTTTGTTTCTGGGATGCAAGCGGTAATGCCTTGCGATTATTAGAAGCTCCACCAACATTTTTGAGAAGAGATGAGAGAGGTGATATGGCCAGATCTTCGTTTATCCCTTTTCAGGTACTGGACTTCTGTTTTCCTTTCTTATTGTTATTCTCATTTAGAACTTAGTTTTTTCAGGCTACGGTTTTTATGGGATCATTGTTGAGGGGTTCTAAGCTTTGGTGGATTTGGACAAAAGAAGCAAAATATATCTATTAGCCCCTTTCTGGAATTTTCGTTTGAGGCCTATTTTTTCTTGATTTTTAAGTTGCAGAGTTGTAGAAAGTTTTTTAGTATTATCTACATATTTAGATTTGAAATTCCAGTAGGAATTCAGTTTGGGGTTTCATTTTCCTCTTGGAAGTAGGTAAATGTAATTATTTTGATCCAAATATTAGCTAGGAAGCTCGGTTCTGAGTTTTGCAATTTAGTTTCTTAATTTCAAGTTCCTTTATCTCCTATTGTATTATCACTTTCTTCTCTCAAAGAGATTCTAAGCACGTATATTAATTTGTAGTGCAAAGGATTGGGATCTCAATTTCCATGGGTTTTTGAGCAAATCATAATATTGGGGCTTTTGGAAAAATATTGGACACTGTTTTAGAACCGAGGAGCAGGGTGATATGTTGAGACCAAAACATGGTAAGCATGCCAGTTCGCGATAGGTTGTGCATGATGCAAAAGGCTAAGCATGCATGCAAATTCATCATGCAGCATATGTTAAAATGCATGGGTTTGGCCATTGTGCATGTAATATTTGAGAATGATTGAAAAAGGAAAATTGTCTTAAGGATGTATGAAAATGCAAGTGTGTTATGCTGACATATTAAGAGAGTCTTTTTTAACAGATAAGGGATTGAAATATAAGTCCGTTTGAAGCTTAGGCAAATGAATGTGAACTGAAAAGGTGACGTGCATAAATTTAAATATATCTTTCTGTTGCGGTATATCTGGCCATATCGACTTGTACAGGTTGTATCAAGTGTTATCTGCTGAGTAGTGCATTGCACGAAGGCATGGCATCCTATTCAAACATGGCGCATGATTGTTACATGCATTTTTTGAATTATAGGCATGTTTACTACTTATCTCCTTGAAGATGAGAAGACCTATGGTTGCAGGCAAATTCGGCAAGCAACGTGTAATGGAAAAATTACTGTGATTCAGATGAGTGAAGGATGTAAAAAATTAATATAGTTTGACTTTGCATTGTGATGCAAAAATAAAACCGGAATGCCATGTACTTGACCATGCATGATTAAAAAGAAATTTATATGTTAGAATGTGAACCACTATGCAGAACTCTGGCTTTAGATTGCATTAGTTTAATATGTTTTTGTATCATTGGCTTTATTGGCTCCATAAAAATAGGCCTTTGACTATTGTCCTTGCACCATAATAACCACATAACTATTGTTCATGGAAGGATAAATAGGATATTAAGATTGGCTTTGGCAAATTTTCAGTTGATATAAAGGCTCATGAGGCTAAAGGATAATAAGTACCAGATTCTTACGTAAGTTTGAATCTAGATTGATAATACAGTTCTTGGGATTGACGGAGGCTGATGTTCGACCTATGGATCTAGGTTTGACTGGGTTTTTTCTTTTTTTAGGGATAAAATAGCCTTCATTTACTTTGAGAAAAATAAGGGTGCACCCATCTTCGAATATGAGATAGGGGTAGCTACGTGGCTCCAACTTTCACTGTTCTTTTTATCTTTTTATCGACCTAGAGTACATGTAGATGGGCACCCCATATTTCTACCTTTACAGCGTGTTCGCTCTCAAACGCTAGCCCAAATTTCCATATTCTTTCAAATACCATATGCAGTAACTGGATTGGTGATATGTATTCCATCTGATCCTGAGCAAAGCCGTGGGCATTCCTCCTTTTCCATATTGACTAAATGTTTGGGTGAAGGCTTCTTCCTCATTATGTTTAAAACTGCAGAAAATGTGGATAAATTGGTCGCTAGGGCATGGGGAGGTATTGCTATTCTCTTTTAGAATTATTTCCCCAGTTTTTTCTTCAGTGGATATGCCTCTCAAGTCTAAGATTCCTTGCTAGTTCCACTTAGAAGGTTTGTCTCTGATCTCCTTGTGCCTATTCTATTTTATTCTATTCTATTCTATTCTATTCTATTCTCAAGTCCATAGCAAACGCTTTGGGCATGCGTATTGTGCACTCCATTGGGGATGCCAAGATTTGTGTAGCTCTTCCTATGGATAAGGAGCTCCTCGAGCATGTGATCATTCAGAGGGGCCAGTATTATTTCCACTTTATGCTATGCCTCCTAAATGTTGGCGATTTGTCCCATTCGTTTCCTTCCTTTAAATTATCTGCCTCCTCCTGCTCTTGTTTCCTTCCTTTAAATTACCTGCTTCCTTCCTTTAAATTACCTGCCTGTTGCTTCCATATGGCTGCTTCATTCCCTGCCCCCACTAGCATGCCTACCAAGCCTGTTGTGCATGCTTTTCAGCCCAATACATGTGCCCCCTCCAAAGCCCCCAAAACCACCTAGCCCCGTACATGTTTCACTCCAGGACACTACTGCGGCCTCTTCCTGTCCTATGCATCTTCCTGTCCTCCTATTTCTCGTCACCCTTCTGTTTCTCCCTCGCCCTCATCCTCAATTAATGGTGCAGGTATACTTTCAATGACCTTGTGATAATATATTTCCCATACTGCATGATATTGATTCTGTATCAGGTAACGTGGGATACACATCATTACAAGAGTAATGAAACAACACCTCCACCACTCTTTTAGTTGTGATAGCATAAGAGCATGTACCGCGGTCGCGGTTCAATAGAATAATATGGTTCTATTTATTCATGTTTGTAAATAGAAAAGCTCCATAGCAAGGAGAAAACGTTTTTTGGACCTCGCTGAAGTACCTTGTAAGAAGGATTCAAGCTATCTCCTAGAGCCCCAAGGCCTTTTTGGACCTCGCTGAAGTACATTGTAAGAAGATTCAAGCTATCTCCTAGAGCCCCAAGGCCAAGAGAACATAATTAATGCATTGACTGATTCACAGAAGAGCTCCACGGCAACATATTATATGTATTAATAGCTCTTGGAGGCAACCCATTGTGTGACACTACCTTGCTTTTCCAGAATAGATGATGCCACAAGTGCCCACTCTCACCCAAATGACGTACTTTGTGTGCCTCAATCTATGGTACAAAATGGTATGTTTCTTCAATTCTCCATAATGCATGTCTGTCCAACCTTGAACTTGGCAATGAAAAATCCTATTGTGTCAAGGGAACTTGAAGGATCAAAGCGTTGGACCAAGAATTGCTCCCCTTCTCTTAGCCATTCTCTGAAAATTAACTTAAGAGTTAGCAATCATTCAACCTGATTCCAAAGGGCTCATAGAAGACCAACCTAGAAGTCTTCCCATCAAAAACGTCAAGGCCCCCCACTAAACCCGGGCCTCCAACATATGGTTCCTAGTGAAAGAAAATAGTATTAGTAACATACTAATTAGGTTTTAAAGCCACAAAATTACAGTTCCTACAGTATCCATATAAACCTGAGGATCAAGGGAAAGAAATTTGTAGTTGTCAAGGGCATAGCGCACTAATGCCTCATTTTCACCTGGGTTGATAGTACACCTTAAAAGCAGAAGTATAGATATATATTAATAGCATGTTTCATTTTCAGATTGTGAAGCTTAGCTTTTATGTTTATCTTGCATTTGGAACTTCTACAAGATTATTTTATTTTCCTGATCAGTAAGAACTTACGTAGAGTAGACAATGGTTCCCCCAGGACGAACCAGTTGCACTGCTTGATCAAACATCCTTCTTTGGTAGCTTGCATGTCTTCTTAGAGAATCCAATGTCTCCTATAAAAAAAACATGATCAATTTACGGTATGATGATTAAAAGAGAAATTAAAGTATTTAAAACAACAGCAGAATTGTCTTTGGACTTTAGTTTGCTGAACATCAATTTTATCTTAACATTTGTGATTCTAACATATCCTTGAACAGTAAAAGCACTCACTCACCTCGCCAGCAAAAAGCCTTGGGCGTAAGCCAAGGGCGGAGCAAGGTGCATCTAAAAGAACTTTGTCAAAACTGTGAGGTGAGAACCCATCAATATGACTGACTCTCCCTCCTGTATTCTGTCCTCTTCCAGGTCCATTCCTTGTTTTTCTTGCCTGCTTCCTGGCTGCGGCTTTACTTGTATATCTCCCCATTGGTTCACTTGGGACGACTGCTCCATTTGAGCAAGGACTTCCTTCTCTGTTTAAGTCTGGTGCTCCATCTGACTCAGAAACTATGCATAAAATGAGAGAACAAAGGTAACAAGGTCAAGCATTAACAGCATGTAGGAAGACATAAGTCCATCGAGATACCCTTTTTGTCTCCATCTGTCAGGGTTCCACCACTGTCGAAAGAAGAACCATCATTTACAGATTTCAGTGCATCCAGCTTATATGCCTCTATGCAACTGAGACCCAACTCTTGTGCAAGTTCCAAGATGTCAAGTACCTAAAATAAACAGCAGTATTGAAGTTTAGCTTGATGGCAATAAAGAGATGCATTAACAAATACTATACACACTGGAAAATGTAAAGTAGATATCTCCTATAGCTCTAAACCTTTATTAACTATGCCTAGATATTTAACCTCTACTCCACTAGCAAGAGAGCTAAATTGCACAGCAAAGGAAACCAGCATCTTCTTCCTCAATCACATGCAAGAACACGTCTTGGCTCTCTTAAAGGACAAAACACATTTTTTTCAATAATACATAGGAATCTTTTTCCTTCACAATGATATATTTCTTGCACTGCAGCTTTACCATATTTGCAATGGAATTCAAAGTTTTTATGCTGCTCCTATTTCTTCCAAGGATTACGTCCAGAGTTTAACTTGGCAGTCACTCTCAGTATTGCACAGACATGTTCAACATTAAGAAAATGCAAACCATTCTATAAACTAGCATCAAGCATAAAACTGTAATGTAAACAGAGTAATCAAATACCTTGTTGTGAGACCTGTCTAATGCAATCACCTTCCCATTATCATGCATTAGTTGAGCAATCGCAGTAGTTTTACCCCCTGGAGCAGCACACATGTCCAGAATTCTATCCCCAGGTCTTGGATCTGATATTAGAAAGGTCATTTTATTTTCAGGTAAGTTCATTACATAGTTACTATTGTACAGGTATCTGAATGCAAGACGCAAAAAGTAATTGAATCAAACTTGATCTTACCAAGAACACGTGCAGCAACAATACTTGGGAGGTTTTGAAGAAAAATCTTTCCATCCATAAATCCTAGAGGGAAAGGCAAGAGTTAAAATGCATGTTCATAATCTCATGATTGTTAAGATGGCAAAATCAACAGCTGCAACCTGATAATTTTAATTTTTCTCCAGCAAAAGCAACAACAGAATAAGCAACAACGGCTACACCAGATTAAACCCTTACGCCAGTTGAACATTATTAAAGAGATAGGATAACTTTGCAGGCAAGAAGAACAGGCCAATGGTTTGGACTACTTCTGCTTTTTCCTGGATGTATCAATTCATGTCATTATATTTTCTCAGGATGTACGAAGCACAAAAACTGATAATTTGACTATGTAGATTTTTTTAATTTGGTAACATATTAGTTTTCCTTACAATAAGTCATAATCTGATCTTTATAAGTGTGGCTTATGACATCTTTGCCAAGGCAATGGCGATGGCGGTAAAGATCCAAACAATGTATTCTTATACTAGCCAGAACATATTCACTTAAGTACCATAAAAAGCATGAAGATTGTACACTCTATCCACCATTTGAATAGCAATTCCATTCGTTTCCCTGAATAATGTCGTTCTTGACATCATAGCACGCCCTTTCCCAACAAAGCAGTCACTTGGTATTTCACAAAATTCTGCATATGAAGCAGAAGGCTGTCACATAAACTTTTTTCGCTCTGAAATATAGATTTACATCGCCTGCAATGATTCTTTACAAAGTTGCATGGCTTTCAGGACCAAAAAACTGATAGCAAGAAGGAAGAAAAAATACGTGATTTTGCATGCTCAGAGGATAGGATAGTCCCCCGCGTGATTCCAGTGCACCACTTTCCATTATTGTCCATCCTTTCTACAGCTGCAGCTACTGCAACCAGGTCGCCTTTCTCAATATGTGGACTGCATGCCAATACTCCTGGCACAAATACCTGTAATGAGGTGCCACGGTTTTGAGCATCAAACCCTAAAAATTGCATAGGTGACAGTTTTACTTTTAAGAAACAGAGCTTCAGTCAAACTGTTCTTTAGAACCACTGTATCACTGTGCTTGGAAAAGCATCGGACCATTTGCCTCTATGAGTTTCTACATACTATATCAAGCGTTTTATTTTCAATGCTTGTTGGTGATGTCCTAAACGATGTCAACTTGCATGATCAATCTGTCATCCAAAGTGAGATTAACGTACATGAGCGCCCCGCAGTACAGCCTCTGCACATTTTCTGCCGACAAGCACAACCTTTGGTGCAATGCCTTTTTCATCATAGTCCACTGCATGAGGCCCTTTTCCTTGAACAATTATGACGTCCTTAAGAACTGGGTGTTCATAAGGAGACTCTGTTAAGGCATTTGGCATAGGAATTCTTTCTCTTAATTGGTTTATCACATTTGAAATGGGCTGTCCTTCAGGAGTAAATTGGTCATCTACTTCGTGTCTAGATAGATAATCACGAAGTTCATGAATGACTTCCTCTGTAGTTGTTCTGAGGTTGTTAACACGAATGCAGGACTGGATTGATGGGCAGCTGCAAGCACATAGGTGCCCAAATAGCATCACCAATGCTTCAGATTTTACCAACAAACTCAACATAGATAGACTGACTGCAAAACATAATCACACTTACGTGAGAGCCGTACAAATGTTGGCAAAGTTGGCCCGACCATAAGCTTTACTGAGATACTCCTTCACTTCTGAATTCCAAACTAGCTGAGGCTGATATTTAAAAGTTCCTTGAACCTCCTCTGCTGTTGATATCTTCTTCATTCTCGCCATGTCATTCTTCACAGAAACAAAGTATGAAAATGATGTTGAAATTTCATTACACTTGTTAGAATCAAGACTTACCAGGTAAGCCAATGAACCTGTTATGAGCCGTCGGACTACGTCCCAACGCCTAGATGGTATAGTTGAGACACCATCCAAGGCTATTTTTTTTAATACGTCAAGCATACAACCTAAAATACTGCAACAGTATTTAGCTACGTGACATAGAGTGATTGGCCACAAGCAAATAAGCATGCCATGGTTCCGGACACATGGCAAGCCCCCTTCACCGGGGCAGAATTCTCCGAGCGGGTAAATAGTAATAAAGAAACTAAGGTTGTGAAATTGTACTTTCGGTAACATTACTAGTAAAATGGCACCTTGCGTTGCTGGGCTAATCTGCTAGCATGTGTTTTTACTCAGCTTGCAACTTCAATAACAACGCATGTTGATATTGGACGTTATTTGCTTTTGTTATTATTTTTGTTATTGAAATGACAACATCATCGATGTATTAATTTTGCGCTTATGAATTTCAGTAGAGAACCTAGAATGGATCTCGAGGGGGAGGAATGGTGACTAGGCGCTCGACCTGGCGCCTCGGGAATAGGGCCGGGGTGCTCGATGGATGAGGCAGAGGCCACCTCTGCTATTCTCCAGAGCTTGATCCCTGGCACTAATCTGTCACCTCAGGCCTATTTAATCATTAGAGTGTGGGTAGCACAGGCTAGGAGCAGTAGAAGCATAGTAGGATTCTTCAAATTTCGATCTCGCTGAGAAACAGACATCTTGTGTGTGATTTCCTTCTCAGAAGAGGGAAAACGTCTCATTCGAGGGCTCAAGGCCCGGAATTGAGGTTCTTGTTCTCCAAAATGAGGCCTAAAAAGACTGCATTCAAAGGCGAGTCCTCTCGCCAAAGCAGATGGGAGGATATAGATGATCACAAAACCTTGGACCAGGACAACAAAGATTGGAAGATCATTCTCACAATGGAGAAAGAAGGTGACCCTGCATGGATAAAAATGAAAGAACTCACGGTCTCCTTTGATATTATCAGGGATCAACAAAAAGCTGCAGTTGAATGCATGGGAATTAAGAAAGAAGGTCTTATTGCTGCTTGCCAAGAAGAAATCATAAGGACTGGAGAACCAATACGCTGAGGGAAAAGCCAGTGATCGTGATCTTGTCTGGAACATGATCAAGAAACTTCAAGAACTTGACCTACTCCTTTATCAAATGATCAGAATTAAATCGGGACACTCTAAGGAAGATTGCTGCAGTCTGAAAAACTAAGCTTTCAAGAAAAGTATGTCCGAGCTGCTGCAATCAACTAAAGATTTGGCAGAAGACCTTGAACTATTGGGATGGAATTCTAAAGCCTCCTTTCGCCTGGTTTGAGTTTGGGAGGGAGCAGATGATCACAAAATCATAAGGTTCAAGGAAAATTTTAAAGAAGACCTCTCTCTCTTAGCTGCTGCTGAACTCAAGAACATTGTAGTGGAGCATGATACTGTTATGCATAAGCTGACTCCTACAAAAGATTGCACTATTTGTGACTCCAACGGATATTTTAATCCTCGAGAAGCTGCTCAATATGGATGTCCAAACTGCTCAAAGATTGTCACTCTCAATTTGGACAAGCAGTCAACAAAGATCTCAGATACCAAACTCAGATCAAAGATCCCTACCTTGGGCAAATATGACAAGATAAATGGTACGCTTCCCTCTTTTAAAATGTTCTTCTTAATTCTACTAATGGGGTGTTCTTTTAATAATATGGATGGTAAGGATTTTATAAAAGGCTCTATTGTGGATCTTTATGCAATCCAGGATAAAGAAGCTTATGTGAAATATTCATCTCATGGTATCTTAGTTCACTTTCCCAAGAACTGTCCTCCAATATATGAAGTCAAAAATTGGACCAATAAAAATATAAACATTCCAATTCTTTCTATCTTAAAGATGGATTCCAGAACCTTTCAGATTATTTGCAGGGACAGCAATCATATGAAGTATATTCTAACCAGAAAGATCTCTTCTATTGCTAATTGTCCTGTCTATATCATGAAATGGAATCCTCTCTATATCCCAGGTAACTTCTCAACCATTGCTACCACCACTTGGGTTTCCTGCCCGAATTTGCCTCCTCTGTTTTGGACCAATAATCATCTTAAGGCAATTGGTGAGTGTTTGGGAGAAGTTATCCATATTTCTATTTCCCAAACTGATTTTCCTTCTATATGCATCATGAAGGAAATAAATTCCAACTGGGAGAAATATATTGGTTCAAGAATTGATGAGGACACCTTCCTGGATATTAAAATCAACTATTCTAAAATCCCTATTCTTGAGCCTAAAAAGGATAATCAAACTACAAAGGGAAAAGCTCCTACGTATCAAACTCAAGGAAGGAAAGAATGGATCCCCAAAAAGGATCTGAAAAAGGAGGAGACTTTTGAGAAGGGTGAATGCAGCAAAGAGAATGATAAAGTGGTGAAGGTAATAGTACCAGCCCAATTATGCATTCCCTGGAATGATCAGGTGAGCAGTGTGACGTTCCAGCACAGTATACGCCCCAGGACGTATACCGTACTGCCTCGTCACGCGTACACGCCACTCCAGCTGACGTGTACGCTAGCGTGTAGCCAGGTGAGTAGCCCTAGGGGGCAACTTGCCAGAAATATGTGCAACTATTAATGTGCACATTTTCCAATGTACACATTAATGGGGCACACATTTACAAGTGGACACTTCATGCCAAGTGGGCCACACCCATAGGTGCAATTAATGTGCACATTTTCCAATGTACACATTAATGTGGGCACACATTTCCATGTGTGCACATTTGGCCACCTAGCCCTTAAAGGCAAGTGGGCCCATTTCCAATTATCCCACATGCCAAAAGGGGATAAATGGAAACCCTAGCCAACCCCCTTGTCTATATAGGGTAGGAAACCCTAACTAGCCCAATTTTTTATTTTAGGGCTTTAGAACTCTGTTTTGGTGCTCTCAAACCAAAACCGCATCCCGCATCTGCACTGGGAGAATTGCATCCTTAGTTCCTCTAGATTCGGCGTTTGCCAGGAGGATGGTCGAGAGCAAAGTGGGAGGAGCCCCTCAAGGATCAGGTATTTGGCCAATTAGATAGTCTAAACCTTATTTTAGTCCTAGAATCAGTAGGTTTAGCCTATTAGATTACCCATAGCAGCCCTCTAGATCTCTAGATAGCAGATCCTAACTAAAGAACCTAACTCTATGTTGTAGATTAGATCTAGTTCTTTAGTTCTCTCGTGGAAGTATATGGATGATGCATCTCTATGAACTCCTTGTATTGGGAAGGGGGTAGAGACCTAAAGCTTTGTAGTTGATGCTCCTAGAGTAGCCTCTCTAGCACACTTGTAGATTCGCCTCAGGCGCAAGAGCCACACCGGGATGTGGGTGAAGGGGGGGGCGGGGCCGAGAAGGAGGTTCATGTCGACTCATGAAGCGGTTCCTCCGGTGTGTAAGGCCTCACCAGGGAACCATTGTGGCTAGGTCCAATGGCTTGCCGCTGCGTGCGGGCAAGGCATGGGCTCGACACACCGTGGGGTGGTGTTCACCTTCCAGTGGGTTCGGTCGAATCACGAGGCGGTGGTCCTCTAGCCACCTTGAGTCGGCATGTAGATCTCGGAGGGAGTGATCCCTACCGCCCCATCGGGCGGGAAGATGAGCCGGAGTAGCCCTCTTGGCTATGCATCCGGCTCTGATGCCGGTCCCGACACTTTTCAGACCACTCTGCAAAGTGTGCAATGGGAGGGGCGGATGGAGTGGACAACCCTAAGCCATGTTCATATGCCCGACCAAATCCATTGCCATGAATTCATGCCAATGAACTCGGAGACCCAAAGCCGGTCATCCCTTGAGTCCGAGCCTTGGGTAGGATTCCCTATGTGATGTGCTGATCTTTGTCTATGCAGATATGTGGAGGACCATCCTTCGTGATGGTCATATGATGTTGATGTATGTGCTACTGACATGTATGTTTACGCTTCCGCAGCTAGGTAGGCCCTGAGGGAGACGGGGTGCAATGACCCTTCCACTCTTCCCACTGGAACCCGTCACGGTTGCAGTGTCATGTGGAGGGCCCTGTATTAGCATGGAGCTGGTATGGGGGATGAACTCCTGTTTGTATACGGTGAGTGCACCGTATACGAGTAGGGGACGTCACAAGCAGCAAGAAGATTAATAGTAATGTTATCATCGAAGAAATCATTGAAGACAAAGACATCTCGGATTCAAGCAATCAGAGTCAAGATCTAAAATTCCATGAAGATGATTCTTATGACAGTGATCAGACTGGCCTATCTGAGCAAGCTTATTTGGAATATATCATTGATAAGGATCTGGAAAGGGAGGAGAAGCTAAATCCTTGGCAGATTGTTTTCTATCACAAAAAAAAGAAGAAAAATAGCAGAAGACAGACCCCTGAGCCATCTAGAAGACGCTCAAGGATCTCTTAAAAAACCAAATTTTATGGATATTAACCTTGGATGTGTGTCTTGGAATCTCCAAGGCATTAATTCTAATGTGAAAAGGGATAGATTAAAGGTTTGTCTTTCTTCTATAAAAACTGACATGTTTTTCTTTCAGGAACACAAGCTTCATGATGATGACTTTGAAAAACTTATTTCTTATTCTTTGCCTTCTAATTTTAAAGTATGGGCTATTAGGGCTAATAACTCTTCTGCAGGGATTTCTATAGCTTGGAGAGATAGCCTAAATATTTCTAATATTCAGATGATTAATGCTAATTGTGGCAGATGGCAGATTCTTCATGGAGATATTAATTTCAAGAAATTTGCCTTTGTTAACATTTATGCCCAGCACCATCCTGAAGAAAGGAGTTCTTTGTGGAACTGTATTAGGAACAGTCTGGACATAATTCCTTATGAGAATTGCATTATGGCTGGTGACTTTAATATGGTCACTCATGATTTCATGAGGAGTATCAACTTCAGACCTCTCACCAATCAAGAGGCCAACTCCTGGAGTCACCTTTTGTTCAGTCACGACCTCAAGCTTGCTAGAACTCAGCGTAATTCTTATAGCTGGTCCAATCATAGAATTGATGATCCTATTCTGTGTCTTCGTGATAGATTCTATGTAAGTGAGAACTTTTGGCATAGCTGTGATAGAGTTTCCAATCTTAATGGTTTCACCATTTCTGATCATTTCCCCCAGCTCCTTCAAATTAATGGTAACCCTCAAAGCATTAAGAGAAACTCCTTCTTTAAGATGAATGTTTCCCTGCTCCAGCATAATAGCTTTCTTAAAGACTTTGAGCATATCTATAGCAAAATCCCTAAACCTAGTAATCAGCTGGGATGGATGAATTGGTGGGTTCAGACCTCTAAGAGTATAAGAACTGGCTCAAGATTTGGGGTAAGCAGGTCCACTCTCAAAGTAAGCAGTATTTGGATGATTTAAGAGCTGCGCTTCAATCCTCCTCCTCTGATCAGCAAGAGGAGATCAAAATTAAAATTGAGAAGGAGGAAATCAAGATAGCCAAGGGATGGCAGCTTAGAGCCAAAATAAGGGAGCTTAAAGAGAATGAAAGGTGCAACTCTAAATATTTCTTTATCAAGGCTAAAAGTAAAACCAGAAGAAATCACATATACAGTATCCAAGCTGATGGTATGACTCTTTCTGAGGACATAGATCTTAAAGAAGCTGCCTCCAATCATTTTATTAAGATTATGGGTACTAACCATGACTCTTCGGAAGTTGAAATGGACAATTTCATCCATATGCAGAGTGTTATTCAAGACATTCACAATGACACATTGAAAGCTCCTTTTACCAATGAAGAACCCTTCAAAAGTGTCTCAGGTATGGAAAATGGTAAGACCCCAGGCCTGATGGTCTACCTGCTGAATGTTTCAAAAAAAATTGGGGTATTATTGGCTCTGATATTACTAATCTGTGTAATGAGTTTCTGATGCTCAGGTCCTTGGATTGCAGAATTAATACTAGTCTCATTACCCTTATTTCCAAGGTTGAGGAGCCAACTACCTTTTCTGATTGCAGGCTAATTTCCCTCACCAATGTTATTTACAAGATTATTTCTGCTACTATAGCCTCCAGGCTGAAACCGATTCTTAACCTTGTCATCTCAATCAACCAATCAGCCTATCTTAAAGATAGATTTATCCTGGACAATGTGGTGATAGCTAGTATTGGTATGAACTGGGCTAAAGAGACTAAGCAAGACATTGGCCTCCTTAAATTGGACATCACTAAAGCTTTTGACACTGTCTCTTGGAGATTTCTGATCAAGTATTGTCACAAGATGGGATTTTCTCATGAAGTTACCAGCATCTTTTTGGCAATCCTCAAAATTTCTAGATCCTCTGTTCTAATCAATGGGGAATGTAGCCCATTCTTTGAGATCAAAAGGGGTGTGAAGCAAGGATGTCCCTTGGCTCCTTTCCTCTTCCTCATTGTAATGGAAGCCTTAAATAGTGCTCTCAAGAAATCTGAAAATGATGGCAGAATTAAAGGCTTGAAGCTACCAGACAAACAGGTATTTCTTAACGCTCATTTTGCAGATGACACCTTTCTATTTATCAAGATGGAGGAGGCTTCAATCATCAACACTCATGAGCTGCTTCAAGGTTTTGGCAATGCATCTGGATGTAAGATTAACCCTACCAAGTCAAAATTGATAGCATTCAATCAGGTAATAGGGCAGAATTCTGCTCAAAATCTTGCACTACCACCCCAAAACGGGGTCCACATGTTGTTTTTCAGTGTCTTTTTTGCAAAAAAACAACACAAAAAAAACTACGTGTTGTTTTTTGTCCGGATTTGCTAGAAATGACGTGTAGTTTTTAGCAAACTTTTTATACATGTAGTTTTTGTTGCCAAAAGTCTACGCATAAAATTTTGTCAAAATTATCTACACGTAGGAATTAACGTATATTTCTACAGGTTGTTTTAAAAGTAGCTGTAGTTTTCAAGCGTTGCTTTCTTCAAAATTAGACATGTGGTTCGTAATAAAACTTAAAAGGTCCACATGTTGTTTTTAACTGTTGTTTTGCCAAAAAGCAACACTAAAAAACCATGTATAGGATTTTGTCCGACTTTGCTAAAAACTATGCGTAGTTTTCTGATTTTTCTTTTAATTATGTTGTTTTCAAGTGTTGGTCCTTCAAAAAATGATATGTGGTTTTGAGAAGCAATGTATTTTTTCAAAAATAGGTGTTGTCTTTTAGTATTATTTTATATAAAATGCACATGTGGTTTTATAGAATTTTCAATAAACAACATGTCAAATAAATATTTTTAAGTGTTGTTTTCTTCAATAAACAACATGGTTAAATGACAAGTTTTTCAAGTATTGTTTTCGATTACAATCTATTGCTATTTTTCAAGAAATTGTTGATGTTTATTACCTTTGATGTATAGATGAGAGCATCTTTTGCAATTTATAACTTGTCATTCCTTCAAAGTGGAAAGAAACATTTTATCTATTGAACTTGTTCAAAATAAACCAATGCATGTATTTCAAGTATAAGAAGCTGATTCAAAAATCCTTGTTGGGGTGGTCACCACTCACCACACTCGTCACCACACTGCTCACCACACTGGCCACCACTCACCACTATTGAGGTGGTATAGGAGATTGTATACCGTATATGGAGGGAGATACGCCCATGCACGCGTGCAGGATATTTGCACGTATGCATTGTGGAGCCATCATGAGCATTGTATTATCTGAGCAGAGAGAGAGAAGAACAGAGAGACGGCGTATTGGGAGAGAGGGTTTTGCTTGATATAGCTATGGAGATGATGATTCTTTGTGTTGTGCATTGCTTTGATCTGATAGATTGAGCTTGGATTGTTGGGTTTTTCATCCGTCTTGCAAGGTTAGAGTTCAGGCTCTAACAATTGGCGACCACGGTGCTCGACAGACCATTGATCGGCAAGAATTTCCATTGAAAAAGGAGTTGTTACCATTGGTATTGGTGATCGTCGGTAAAGAACGGCACCATTGATTTGTGGGGTAGAATGTGACAAGGGGAGCATAGTTTTATGCCCAAGGGAAGTAAGAAGGATATTCCACCAAGCTCCATCGTAACAAGAAGGGGACCGGTGAGTCAATATTTGAGCTCAAAATTGCATCAAAATTCAATTTCATTTTCAGATTTGGGAGCAGATCTGGGGTCTAATTCTCAGATCCAGAAGGTTTTGATTCCATTTACCGATCTAGAAGGTAATCGAATTTCGTTTTTCAAATTGAAGGGAGATTCAATTTCGTTTTTCCAATTTCAAGAAACCCAAGAAGAGGCAGAGATGGCTGTCTTACCACCTATGGTATGGGGTTTTCAGACAATGGGGATTCCAAAGTTTGATGATCTGGTGGATCGGGATCCTTTGAAGCATATTGTGAAGTTTGAGAGGTATTGCCAGCAATGTAAGTTACGGCTGCTGATTACTTGCTTTGGTTTCATAGTTCTTTGCAAGATTCAGTGGAAGAATGGGCACAAACGCAGCCAGATACCATGACATATCAGGAATTAAAGGAAGCTTTCATTGCTAATTATCAAGAAGTTCATGGTAAGGATAAGACTATGGAAAGGTGGACCAATTTCACATAAAAGGAAGATGAATCAATTAGAGAGTATAATCAGAGGTATATTGCGGTTCTCAAAGCCGTGGTTCATTGGAAGATTGCAAGGAGTGATGAAATGGATATTCAATGGTATGTGAAGGGGCTGAAACGAGCTATTGCTCATAAGATGAAGGCCAAACAGCCTACAACATTACTAGAGGCACAAAAGTATGCTCTCAAGGCTGAAGATAAGTTGGGATACATTCACGAAGTTGCTGCTCCAGAGCATAAAACAGAGGATATTGCAGCCAAGATTTCTAAGCTTACAATTGGTGAGAAGCCAAGGGAGGTGCAATTTATTACTTGTGAGTATTGTGGGTCTATTGGACATTCTGATACTACATGTAGATTGCTGAAATTCTGCTCAAGATGCCAAATAAAGGGCCATAATGATCAAGAATGTAGGGAGAAGAGATACTTTGAGAGGGCCAATCCGGTATTTGCTGTAATACAACAAGCACCACCTATTCCTATTCAACCAATGCAGGCAGCACCTATCATACCACAAGTTCCAATGATGCCACAAGCTCCAATTGCCCAACAAGTTCCAATGGGTTCCACACCAATGGTGCAGCCAAAACAGGGATGGTATCCAAGTAAGGCTCATTTATATTGCAAGTTATGTGATAAATTCAAGCATGATGAAACTACGTGTTGGAAAATCCATGGGAAACCAGAATGGGCAACCAACAAGTATCCACCAAAGCAGCAAGTGTTTGAATCAGTACCTCTTCCTAATAATGATGTTCGCATTCAAGATGCAAAGTACATTGATAATCCTCAAGTTAAGGCTCTTATTGAGGAGCTTAAGAAGCAAGAGAAGGCAAAATCAGTAGTAAATTGTGGATTTGTTGAGGTGGAGCATGACCCATTTCAGCAAGAAGAAGAGATTGGAGAAGCAAATGCAGTTACAAGATCACAAAAGGTGGTTCAAGAACCAAGAGTAGTGCCAATTGCGGAGAAGACTAAGACCTCTTTTCCAAAGGCTTTGAAGGAACAAGCTTTGAAGGTGTCAGCACTAAGAAGGTGCAATTGAATGTGCTGCCCACATGTTAGTCCTGTGCCTCCTGGTTCAGGACTATTCATGCATACGACGGACCAGGTCAAGAACAAGGATCCACAGACAGGCACGGGTCAGCCATCAAAGGCTCAGCAGAAGACCAAGCAGCAGACCACGCAGTCAAAGCCTGCGTCCTCAACAAGAGGCGCCGCTCAGACAAGTGATGGCCCGTCACCGCCCGCGTCAGCGTCAACGTGATTCTAGGCAATTCAAGAGGCACCGCCAGCATTCCTGCAAATCAGGCCTCCTTCCAGGAGTCGGCACCGAGATCAGTCAGAGTGTCTATATTGGGCCAAAGGCCATTGTACTATATATATGAGTAGAGCTAGCACATGAGTTTTTAGATGAGTTTTGAGTCTTGTCTCTCTTCAGTCTTCTCTCGATTGCAAGAGCTCATGTATATTCATCATTGATATCAAGGAAGCTTATCATTTTCCTCTCATTGTTCTCTTTGGTTCTTTTTTCTTCTTCTTGTTCTTTTCTTGCAAATCCCGCGTGACATAGTCCCCCGGATTCTCCTGTTAGATCCAAGGGTCCTCACAGAGGGCTGTCTTGCAGGAGTTCCCGAACCCAGACCCCAAACACTGTCGCCGTTGCCAGGTCTGATTCGATTTTCCTTTCTGTCGCCATGTCTGTCTGAAACTTCACGCCCGAAGAACTTCTTTCCCAGACAGCGTCTCGTTTGGAGCGCCATCATCGAAGGGAAGCTGTTCGTGACATGTATGGATCTGCTTATGACATTGAGGGAGGCCACATTCGGTCTAGGGCTCAGTCGGCGCCACCCACCCCTCGTGTCCTGTCTCGTCCAAATTCTCTGCCTCAAGCGTGCAAACATTGCTCACAGCCTCAGTCTCCTCACCACTATCAGGAGCCCTATCCGGCTCAACCTGCTCAACCTTACTTCCATACCCCAGAACATGCCTTCATCCATCAGTCTTCTGGCCATACGCCTCTGCCTTCACAACCATCATCTCCTACGGGGGGACAGGGTGGTTATCCACATGTCTCTTTTGCTCCTCCCCAGGAATTTCCCTTCCCTACCTTTCCCACCGCTCTTCCTGTTTACAATCTTACAGACCTCAAACCCAATGATCAGGCACCTCCAGTACCTCCACCTCAGCCACCCCTTCAGCAGGGTCTTTCCAGCACCATACCCCCTCCAACTCCACCTCAATATCCTCACTATCATGTTCCTGTCCAGCCCAGCACTTTTACCTCTACCTTTCAGACCCTTAAGCTGACTTATCCCACCTTTGGCAACACGAAAGGCAAACCTTTAGACCAAAGTGCTCAGGCCCACATGGAAGAATTTGAGGCTCTGGCTGTCCTGAATGGTCATGCGCAACCTCAACTGAAATTCCACATCTTTTCCACCACATTGCGTGGCTCCCCTCATCAATGGCTCATGTCCAACAAAAGCCACTGGAAACAAGACTGGTCCGAAATGAGAACTGCTTTTCTTTCTCACTATGGGACCACGGATGATGATCAGCTTCATCTCAAACAACTCAATGACCTTCAACAAGAGCCCACTGAGTGCCGCGGGGATTTTTTGCGGATCGACTTCACATTACGCTTTCAGCAAACTCAAGGAGTACCCCCACACGAGCCGGATCTTGGTTTGGTTTCTCCAAGGACTTCCTCCGGCTATCCGAGCTCATGACCGAATACTGCTACCAAGACTTTGGAGCAGGCTATCGATCTTGTCAATCACTCGATCAATGTTTTCCCCGTGGCGTGGCTCTTCAGGAGCTCCCTTTCATTCCACCCGTCATGGTTCCCCAGACTGCTGTTCAACCTCAACACACCAATCCGCAGCGCAGTCAGATCTGGTGCCATATCTGCAAATATCAGGGCCACTTGGCGAATGAGTGCAACTCCACCAATGGCCCGCCTCATTGTAAACGATGCAACATGTGCAATCATGCCACGGAAGAGTGCACTCGCACTCATCCTACACCTTTCCGCAACAAGATGGTTTATCAAGTGCAAACAACACCTCAGCACCAATCGCCATATCGTGACCCACCACTGCGGCGCAACCCAATCAACTCTATCAGCAACAGGAGCAACAACGGGGACCCAACACACGTCCTCCCTTTGATCCTTCGAAAGCTCAGTGTTATCACTGTCAAGAATGGGGTCATACCACCACGGCGTGTCCTCAACTTCCACAAGTTCAGGTGCAGCTTCCTGGCACAAATCAGACCACATCGGTCCGCCTCACGGCTTACCAACTCTGGATTGCTAATGGCAAACAAGGCCCGCGTCCTGTTCTTCGGAAGCCACCTCGCGCGCCTCAGCAATCACGCTATCAACCAGCTCCTGCCAATCAACCTCAAATGGATCAACAAGCACAGGAAGAAATTTTTCAGGCTCTTAATCCTCCAGTCCAGCCATCAAATTGGGTAGGTTTGGTTTCACGCCAGACCAGGGCGTCACGGCCCTTAACCATTATTCCTAATGGCACGCAACCTGCCTTTGCAGTCGACACAATTCCTCATGACGAAGAAAAAAAGGTTCACTTTGCACCTGACTTGGAGAAACTCATGCCGCATGTCATGCCTAAAGTTCGTCAAAGCATTCTGAACCTCATGCAAGCTGCTGAAGGCCGCACGTTGGCTAATGTTCATGCCACCACTAGAGCTCAACACAGACAAGAAGCTCCTTCCATGTCTCAACCTCCACGCTCTCAGCCATATCCAAATATTGCTGCTGAGGTAGACCTACTCAAAGAAGTTGCTGCTTCCTTACCACACACTCTAGCACCTGTGGATCCCGCAGATCCTTTTTCTCATGTGCCTCTGGAACTCCAAGAGGAGCTGGCAAAAATCAAAATTCCTCTAAGTCTTGCAACGATTTTGAAACTCTGTCCTGCTCTCAAGGACCAGTTACCCCTCCCGACTGTTTTAGTTGGGGCTGTTGCTACCTCTACACCCACGGTACATGCCACGGTGGGCAATCAGCAAGTCAACCATGTTCAAATTGACGGAGGTAGCGCCGTTAATCTCATCACGGATAAACTCCGCAAACAAATGGGCATCAAACAACTCTATCGTGCCCCATATGACATCAAATTGGCCAATGGCCATATCACGAGACCTCAAGGCGTCACGCCTCTTCTTCACATCAACATTGGTGATCTCAGATTCCCCTTGGAATTTGGTGTTTGGAAGGCTGGAGAAGATCCAGGTGATTATGAAATGTTGGTCGGCGGACCTTTTTCTCGCCGGGCCAAGAGTATCCATTCTTGGGCCCGCGGATCGAGTTAGTCATCCGGATGGTCACCTCAATGCCACCATGGACTTAGAAGCAGGCAAAATCATTTCCGTTGACAACGCTGAACCCTCTCTCTCGACCGCATTTAGGGGCGAGAATATCTATCAAGTTCGAGGCTCCACCGGCGAATCGCCTCTGTCATCCTACCCGAATATCTTTGATCCTTGGGGAGAAATGACTCTTGATCGGGACCGTTGTGGCTGCTTTGTTTGACCCTTACGGCTCCTTGCAATCGAATCCAATGTGTTGATCACTTTTCGGATCTTTGAACCTCACGCCGCTCCTGTAGATGCACACGTTGTCATGAAGCAACCTGCGCTTGATGAAACTTCGGCAACCTCTCTTTTTCACCACCAGCGAGTGCCACGCATCTGTTATGCTTCAACCTCCTGCTCATATTGTCTAGGACACGGAAGTTCTCCCCATATTCGGACTCTCACGAAGTTGAGATTGTGGGCGTCGGCAACAATCACCTGTCCGCATTGCTGCAAATCTTCCGACACCCTATCGTAGCGGGGCCGTCCACGCTCTTCAAAAATTCAAACACATTTTCGCCGGGAGCTACCAGAGATCTTAGGGGGATCAACAAAACCTTGGGGAACTCACCATTCCTACCAAGTCGATGCACGCCGAAAGATAGCAACGGCGATCTGACGGCTCAACCCCAATTACCGTGATCGTGTCAAGGCGGAAATTGACAAACTCCTTGCTGCAGGTTTGATCTATGAGGTCAAACATTCTGAATGGGTGAGCCCCATCGTCATTGCACTAAAACACAATGGTAAAATCCGCGTTTGCGTGGACTACCGAAAACTCAATCAGGCCACGGAGTGTGATCATTTTCCACTTCCCTTCACGGACGGGGGTTCGGAAGAGGTTCTTTGGACATGAGATGTACTCCTTCATGGATGGTTTTTCTGGCTACAATCAGATCTCCATCAAAGAATCTGATCAACTCAAGACTACTTTCACCACCCCGTGGGGCACTTTTGCCTACAAAGTGGTTCCTTTTGGATTATCAAACTCTCCATCAACGTTTCAACGCATCATGCTCTCCGTCTTTCATGACTTTATGAAGGAAAATCCCTTCTTGCAGATTTTTCAAGATGATTTCTCTGCCTACAGTTCCATGGCTGACCATTTGGATAAATTGGAACTCGTCTTTCAGAAATGTGATGAGTCCGGCATTAGTCTCAATCCCGAGAAATGCACCTTTTGCGTCACTTCAGGTGTTCTGTTGGGACATGTTGTCAGCAAAGCAGGTATCACCACTGATCCTGCCAAAATCAGCTGTGTGCTCAAGGCTCAAGCACCAGCCAATATCAAGGAAACACGCTCTTTCTTGGGTAAGGTCAATTATTACTCCACTTTCATTCCTGGACTAGCAGCCATTGCAGATCCCATTCATAAACTCACGGGTGATGAATCCACATGGGCTTGGAATTCCCAGGCGGATGGGCATAAGCATGCTACACCCTATCAAAAAAAGTACCATTTAGGAACCATAAAACTACCTAAAAAAGTACCCAACACTGGGTACTGGGTACTTTTATAATATCTCAATAACTACAAATGTTAAATTGAATGCATTCATTTTGGCCTCCAATAGTATTATCTCTATCTTAGTCTTGAACATTGATATGCTTTTGACATTTTATATTGAACTTTTGAATTAGTTTTGACCAAAAGAACAAGAAAATAGTACCCAATCCAAAAGTACCTAGTGCAGGTGCTTTGGCAGGTTCCAAAAATGGCAGGGTGTAGCATGCATATGCCCGGATGCTGCTTTCCAACAGTTAAAGCTCTTGCTTACTCAGGCCCCGGTTCTTGTTCCTCCTCAATGGGACAAGCCCTTTCATGTTCATGTCGATGTCTCGGCGTTTGCTATTGGAGCTGTTCTTTCTCAAGAATATGATGCGCACACTGACAAACCAAACAGATACGCCAGCCAGAAACTCAATTCTGCTGAGCGCAACTACTCTGCCACAGAGCGTGAAGCCTTGGGTTTAATTTTCTGTGTCCAACGCTTCCGTCACTATCTTTTAGGCAGTCAGATCAAATTCTTTGTCGACCACCAAGCACTCCTTTATTTGATCAACAAATCCACGCCCACGGGCCGCAATACTCGATGGGTCCTTCTTCTCCAAAAATTTGCCCCTTTTGAAATTGTTCACAGGGCCGGCAAATCTCACGTTGTCCCGGATTATCTTTCACGCATCCACCACGGATGATCCCTCCCTTTGGAGTCTCGGGCGCCTTTCACGACGCTCAACTCTTTTTAGTCATGGCAACACCACATTGGTTCCATGACTTTCAGCGATACCTCCTCCTCACGAGCTCTTCCACCCGGAGGACATGGCGCTCTCTCATGCCAAGCGACAATCCCGTCGTCATCAATTTCTCCGTGGCGTCCGTGACTACACCATGGTTGCGGGGACATCTTTACAAAAGGGTAAGGATACCATCCTTCGCCCGCTGACGTGTTCTACCTCATGAGGTCCCGGATATTGTTCGAGAAGCCCATGAAGGGGCACCGGTGGTGGTCATTTTCATGGTGACACCACGGCACGCCAAAATCCTTCTTCTTTGGTTATTTTTGGCCCACGCTCTTCAAAGGCGGCTCGCCACGCCCGCCGCGTGTGATGCTTGCCGGCGTGTGGGATGGCCACGCCCGTGGCGGCTCTTCCCTTGGCGCCCGGCCGCCACGCCACTTCCACAGGGGAATGGATTTTGTGGGACCCATCGATCCTCTGCGCGGCACACCCGTTCCGCTACATTACGGTTCTCACCGACCACGCTACCAAATGGGCGGAAGCTTGCGCACTTCCGGACAACACTGCGGCCGGCCTGACCAAGGTTATCTATCAACAAATCATCACGCGATTCGGCTGCCCCACGGAGCTGGTCGATTGATCGTGGTGTCCACTTTATCAATCATACCATCAAGGAGGGACGGATTATCTCGATACATCATCACAAGAGCACACCTTACTATCCTCAAGGGAGCGGTTTGGCGAAAGCACCAACAAAACTCGGTCACAATTCTCAAGAAAATTTGTGGCGCTTTCAGACTTGGACCGGCAAACCAAGCTTCCCTCTTGTTCTTTGGGCTTACAATACTTGTTTCAAAATAGCTACTGGTCACACTCCTTTCAAATTGGTTTATGGTCAAGAAGCTCTCATGCCTTTTGAGTACATTCTCCCCACTCTCCGTTTTCAACTGGCTACTGCCCATAATCCGCCTGCTGCACTCAAAGAAAGGGTTTATCAATTGGAACAGTTGGATGAACTTAGAAGGGATGCTTATATTCGTGTTCTTCATGGACAACGGTTGCAAAAATCTTTACATGACAAATGTTTGAAGACAAAAACATTCAAGGAAGGAGATTTGGTTCTTCTTTATGATTCTCGGTACAAAAATTTTCCGGGTAAACTAAAGTTTCGATGGCGTGGCCCTTATCAAATTGCTCAAGTGGTTCAACCCAGCGTTTTCCAGCTGGCTGAATTAGATGGAACTCCATTACCTACACTGGTTAATGGCTTTCGCCTCAAAACATTTCATACCACAGCAAGTGACAATCAACAAACAGATACAGTTCAAGAAGCAAACACAACAGATAGTGACTAAAAAGGCGGCATATTATATTATAGGTGGAAATTTTTACAAAATGTGGGCACAGCCCAGCTCTTTCCACTAAGGGCACTGCCCTATATACAAAAACGGGCTCAGAGCCCTATCTACTAAAAACCTAAGAAGAAAAACCCTCTACTCCGGGTTCGGAGCAGAGGTGATGCGGAGGAGGTGGTAGAGGTTACCTTTCGGGGGTCCGAAGGTGCGAGAACCACCTCCATCCCGTTGGTCTTGGTCGGGATGTTCACCATCCGGCACACCAGCCATCCATTCTCGAGCCACGATTGTGGCAGCGCCCGAAGGTCCGGACAATCCATCTTGCGGGTAATCCACTCGGCGGTTAGTGGGCATAGTGCGGTTCTCGTTCAAACCGGCGGCCGCCATCATTTGCTGAGCGCCATCGGATGTCTTCGCTTCACTCCCGGTTCGTCTTATATAGCCAGCAGGAACTCCTTGTCAGCGTGGACCAATCAGAAATTCGCCAGCGTGGTTTGCAATGCAAAAATTTGTTTCTAAAATGAGAATCTTTTCTCCGTAGCATATCTAGCCATGGTACCTTCGACACCTCTGTTTTAATGATATCCCTCTTGGCGTTACCCGGCATTAAATGCCATTCCTTCTTTTCACGCCCGTCGAACATTAATGTGTGTCCTTTGGCCACCTGTCACATCCCATCATTCTCTCACGCCTCATCTCCACCGTTCATTGCTTCTCCCTTTGTTGTTTGGGGACTTAGCCAAATTTTTGCCTCTCAATCCCCTCCTTGGCATTTTTTGACATCTGGCACCATCAACGGTTGCAGCTTCGCCCTCATCATACCTCTTCGTCTCCATTTGCGCGCCCTAAACCTTTTCGTCTCTCTGCGCCTTCGTCCTTCGTCCTTCGTCCTCCGTTCTCTGCTCTCCGCCCTTGCATCACCGTTCTTTTCTGAAGCTCTTTGCCATGGCTGCTCCAAAATTTCCTACACTTCAAGCTACTGCTCCCAGGGAACCGGCTCTTTTCGAGTCAGTATCTTTCTTGACGCCCACTTTCCGTGAAGCCCTTGTTGGCCCGAATCGTGAAGTCGCAGAACGCCAGAAGCTTTACGAATTTTCACAAATGGACCTTCCGGCTCCAAATCCCGACCAGTTGAAGCAGTTCATCGCTCACATCGTCAACAGCCCGAATGGCTACACTACAGTGGTCGATGGCACCACCATTTCACTGACCCAACACCTAATTTCTGAGGTATTTCATATCCCTTTGCAGACCCCTTGTTTATCTTGGTCTGCCATACAGGATCTAGATGTCACTGAGTTTGGTGCCCCTGCCTATCACGCAAATGTGCATCGCCTGACAAATATTGACAAGCCCCATGAAATTTTTGTTAAGTTTCTGTGGCGCAAGTACCTTGGGTATTCTATCAAGAACACCCATATCAATAAGCCTTTCTATAATATGGTGATCACTGCTACTCGCTCCCAACACCACATTGATTGGCCCCAGTTGTTGTTCTACCGTCTTCTCCAAGAAGTAGACCGTCTTCGGGCTGCCACTTCTACCTCTGAAACTTCTGTGGGAGGCCATCTTCAAGCCCTCATCTGTCATTACTTTCCTCCCACAAACTCTCATTCTCAAAATTCCACTCAGCAGTCCCTTCCTAAGACTCACCAAGTTGGCACTTCACGCCCTTCTTCTTCTGGTCATGTCATGTCACTGTCTCCTCCTCCTCTACAGAAACCAAGCACTCTAGTCCTCATCATGTGTCCCCAAGCGTCACAAACAAGGCAAATGCCCGGCTCCACCACCACACACCCTCGAAAGTAAATTTTGTTGTATCGATATCGGCGGGATGCTCAAGCTCTTTGTTCTAAAGTTACAAGAATCCCAAGAAGCTCTTATGAATGGGGTTCACACGGCCCTGACGGCCTCAGATACGCGATTCACCGTGACCTTCAAGCTGCAACTGCACAAGTTCAAACTTTGGAAGCCCAACTTCAAGAAAAGCCGCGGGGCTCTCTTACAGGGCCGCATAGATCTCAAAAGTGCAGGATCAGACCAGCCTACTTGCAGATCAACAGGCTCAGCTTCAATCCAAAATTCAGGACTTATTGGAGCAAAACAAGTCCAAAGCCACCCTCCTTAGTGACAAGGAGAAAGATATTGCTAAGCTCGACGCCTTGTACTCAGAGCTTTGTGACAATTCAAAGCACTCAAGTTCAACACCTTACAGGCGTGGCGCTCAAATTGCCTCTTTGGCTCGGCTCTCCATGCCCGGACTTCTCAGCTCACATCCCTCCAAGATCAGCTTACGGAGGTTCAGAAACAGAAACTTCTTGATGACGCGGAGATTGCCGCGTGCCGACTCAATGCTCTGGGCAATCCTCCTCCGCGAGGTTAACACTTCTCGAAGCGGGTCCGTGACCGAGTCCATATACGTTAGAAAAGGACCACCGGATCCGTGACCTCGAACAACAGCTACAGAAAGCTATTCAGTCTGCTGATGAGGCTCAGACCAAACTGGACGGCTATATCACCATCGTTAGCAACCTGCCTGTTGATTTCCCGGTTCTTTCTCGCTATCGGATTATGTGGTTGCCCGCCGCCACCTCTTTCTTCTGAAGTGGCATGGGGCTGATGGTCCCGTGGATGTTCCACTGCGCACTGCAGATTTTCTTCGCATTTGGCCCGAACTCTCTATTGAAGACAAAGGTGTCTGCTGTGCCCTTTTAGTCTTTGATCTCATTCACTGCGAAGATCCGGATTTCATCACCTTCAGAGTTGTTCAGCCCATGGCTTACATTTTTCATGATTTCTATCTGGGTGATACACAGGAGAGATTTCGGGATGGGCCACCACAGAACTATCAGGGTGACCCCACCCTTCAATGGTTGCTTGGGGATAACAACCCCTACCTGGCTGATCATGCTCAGACACACGCTCTTCATCAAGAGTACATGCCTGAGCTTGCACATCATTTACCTCTCTGGCAAGTGGAAGTGCTGCAATAAATAAGGAAGTATCTGGGACATCCTGAGGATCTTCCCTATGCACAAATTTATATGCAACACCTCGCCGGTTACAATCAATTACATGCTCTTCTGGATAGCAAGACAGTCCCCACAGGCTGGGATAGCCCTCCTGTCAACTCTCAACTCTGCGCCTGTGTCTGGGATCGTTGGTGTAAAGCTCTTGATCCGGCCCTTGTCAGTGAATTCAGGGGGCGGGGCTCAAGAACCCACGCCGGGCATGGTTCCCTCTCCCTATGCTTCCCTGGGTGTTCCTCCACGCCCCAGGTTCCTGACTTCTGATTGGCGTCTCCCCTTTTGGACAAAGGTCATGGATGGCCATGCTGGATGGACTCCACCTCAGATCTCGACGGATCTCCGGTGGGATCCCCGTTTTGTTCGCCGCTCCCATTGGGAGGAGGGTGCCACTCTTGATAACACCACGAATTGGATCTATATTGCTAATGAGCGTGGTTGGCAACGCCCTGCTGATGCGCTCCATGGTCTTGACACCTTCTTGCAGAATGCCGCCACCTCACCGGATCCTTGATCCACCTTCAAGCGAGGTTTTGTGCTGCTCTAAAATGCATCTTGCTCAGCTCCTTAAATCGGCGTCCCATTTTTATTGCAATCCAGAATGCGGCGTCGGTGCCTTCGGCCTCGTGACCACACTGCTCATGGAATGTCGGTTTGTTTCTTGGGACGCCCATCTTCGCCCTTGAAGACATGGTGCGATCTCGTTTTCTCATTGATGCAGATCCTGCCCTTGGCCTCAACACTCCTCCTGCTCTTCAAACACGCCAGGATCTCATTGGCCAGTACCATAATGGTGCCCGTCCTCATTCACGTGAGGATCACTTTCAGACAGATGGCTTCCCGCCTCGAAACTCTTCCTCCTTTTCTTCACTCTGAGTGTCGTTTGGTGGGGGGGAGTGTTAGTCCTGTGCCTCCTGGTTCAGGACTATTCATGCATACGACGGACCAGGTCAAGAACAAGGATCCACAGACAGGCACGGGTCAGCCATCAAAGGCTCGTGAAGACCAAGCGGCCAGACCCACGGTCAAAGCTGCGTCCCGTCAACAAGAGGCGCCTTTCCGGACAAGTGATGGCCCGTCACCGCCCGCGTCGGCCGTCCAAGATGATTCTAGGCAATTCAAGAGGCACCGCCAAGATTCCTGCAGAATCAGGCCTCCTTCGAGTCGACACGAGATCGGTCGAGTGTCTATATTGGGCCAAAGGCCATTGTACTATATATATGAGTAGAGCTAGCACATGAGTTTTTAGATGAGTTTTGAGTCTTGTCTCTCTTCAGTCTTCTCTCGATTGCGAGAGCTCATGTATGTTCATCATTGATATCAAGGAAGCTTATCATTTTCCTCTCATTGTTCTCTTTGGTTCTTTTTTCTTCTTCTTGTTCTTTTCTTGCAAATCCCGCGTGACATAGTCCCCCGGATTCTCCTGTTAGATCCAAGGGTCCTCACAGAGGGCTGTCTTGCAGGAGTTCCCGAACCCAGACCCCAAACACCACAGAACAGTTTCAGTCTATAGAAGAAAATCAGCCCATAGTGATGCCCCTTGTGGTGGATGAGGAAATTCAAAATGAAGATGATGTGATCAGCCAAGTTTTGGCCACTAAAGTTACACTTACTCTTGAGCAATTGATGCATAATTCTCCAAATTTGTTGCAAGAGTTAGGGGGAAGAACAAAATCAGAAATTTCAGTCCAACAAATCATATCAAATGATACCGACAAGAGGAGAATGGAGCCACCAGCCCGGCAATCCAAGGATCCTGGGCCATTTCTTTGTGATGTGAGTATTAATGGATATCTAATCAAAGAGGCCAACATAGATACCGGCAGTGGAGTAAATGTAATGCCTTACCACATAATGCTTCAAGTTGGATTGAAAATGATGGAACCGACAACTATGATGCTCAAAGCATTCAATCAAATGAAGGTGCAGCCTATGGGAGTCATAAGAAATGTTTTATGCAAGGTTTATGAGGTGGAAGCAATCTTGGATTTCATGGTTTTGAAATTTCGAGGAGAGTGTGCATGCTGAAACTTATACTTTGTTCTTTGAGTCGTACATGGTTAGATCTTGGTACAAGCGAGACTTCATGGAGGAAGCGTGAAATGAACATCTTTCAAGGGGAACACAAGGTTACTATAGATCATCCTCTGAAATCAGCAAAAGGTACCTTTCTTTGCAATCCTTCTTTGAGCAGCCCATAGTTAGAAATCGGCAAAGAGAATGCTATGGTGTCCGGGCAGCAAGGTCTTAGTTGTTTTCATGTCTTGGAAGTGGGTGACAAGGAAGATAAGACTTTGTACAAGTGGTTAAAAGGTACCCAAATTTCAGAAATATGTCATTTACAGCAGCAAGTTGCCGATAAGTATATCCAAAGACTTGAAAGTATTGGTGAAGATGAGTTACAAGAGACTCTTGTGAACATGCAGGAAGAGTCCATTCAAAGACCCATTGGGGAGACTTTATTCCAGCAAGGAATTGATCAAGATCAAGTAGAGATGCTGATTTTGACATCAAGCATGGATGGGGTAAACAGAAATCAGCCACTATACAAGTACAAGCAGCTTGGTGGCATGTGCACATTCTGGAGGATGAGGTAAATCAGAGCAGTCCATATTCACCACAGTCATTACAGTCACCACATGCACCAAATTCATCACAATCATCACATCCACCACATCAATTACAGTCACCACAGTCATCACACGCACCACATTCATCATTGTCACCACATTTACCACAATCACCACATTCACCACATTCGTCACCACACTCACCACCTTCATTACAGTTACCACATTCAGTCAAGAACATCAATATTTCTCAAGGAAATCAAGAAGAATTGGTTACTATTGGAGGAGATCTTACTCAAGACGAGGAACGCGATTTGATATCTTTATTAAGAGAATTCAGGGATGTTTTGGAATTCATTACATAGTTACTATTGTACAGGTATCTGAATGCAAGACGCAAAAAGTAATTGAATCAAACTTGATCTTACCAAGAACACGTGCAGCAACAATACTTGGGAGGTTTTGAAGAAAAATCTTTCCATCCATAAATCCTAGAGGGAAAGGCAAGAGTTAAAATGCATGTTCATAATCTCATGATTGTTAAGATGGCAAAATCAACTTTTTGCAACCGATAATTTTAATTTTTCTCCAAGCAAAAGCAACAACGGAATAAGCAACAACGGCTACACAGATTAAACCCTTACGCCCGGTTGAACATTATTAAAGAGATAGGATAACTTTGCGAGGCAAGAAGAAACGGGCCAATGGTTTGGACTATACGCTTTTCTGGATGTATCAATTCATGTCATTATATTTTCTCGGGATGTACGAAGCACAAAAAGCGATAATTTGACTATGTAGATTTTTTTAATTTGGTAACATATTAGTTTTCCTTACAATAAGTCATAATCGATCTTTATAAGTGTGGCTTATGACATCTTTGCCACGGCAATGGCGATGGCGGTAAAGATCCAAACAATGTATTCTTATACTAGCGAGAACATATTCACTTAAGTACCATAAAAGCATGAAGATTGTACACTCTATCCACCATTTGAATAGCAATTCCATTCGTTTCCACTGAATAATGTCGTTCTTGACATCATAGCACGCCCTTTCCCAACAAAGCGGTCACTTGGTATTTCACAAAATTTCGTATATATGAAGGCTGTCACATAAACTTTTTTCGCTCTGAAATATAGATTTACATCGCTGCAATGATTCTTTACAAAGTTGCATGGCTTTCGGGACCAAAAAGCGATAGCAAGAAGGAAGAAAAAAACGTGATTTTGCATGCTCGGAGGATAGGATAGTCCCCCAGCGTGATTCGGTGCACCACTTTCCATTATTGTCCATCCTTTCTACTGCTGCAGCCTCTCGCAACTGTGTCGCCTTTCTCAATATGTGGATTTGCATGCCAATACTCCTGGCACAAATACACGTAATGAGGTGCCACGGTTTTGAGCATCAAACCCTAAAAATTGCATAGGTGGCAGTTTTACTTTTTTAAGAAACGAGCTTGGGGTCTAAGTTAGATATTGGGGTACAAAAAGCGCGACAAAGCGGGCAGATTAAGCACGCTGGCGGCTATTCTTCGCACCTTTCGTTTCCAGCTGGCGCTTTTTTAAAAACAATGATCCGGGCTGTCCGGACCGTAATCATTCAGCCCGAAATCGATAATTGATCTGGCATGCGCACATTATACCCTATTTCTGATTCGAATTGTACCCTCTCGCCTTAGAGATTTTTTCCTTCCGGCTTGCTTCATACCTTGCTCTTTGGTTAATTCGCTTTTTGCGATGGCGGAGAAGGGATTATTCCTCGCCAGAACTGAAGTGGCTGCGCAGGATCCGCGGATTGAAGAAGATTGGAACAGTGTATGGACAGAACCATTCGAATCCTTTAAAGAAAAAGGCAAAATAAAAATTTATTTCGTCCGCACTCATCTGAAGCAACAATTGGAGGACTTGGTCGAGTTCCTGTATCCTGAAGCAGGATTACCAAACAACGAATTGAGGAAACTCGTTGCTTTGGCATTTGCTTGGGAGCATTGTGGTCGTGCAGAGCAAGATCATGAGGGTCATAAGATAAATTGGGATGCATACAAGTCACAGGTTACTGTTTGGTCGAGAAAAAAACCAAGGGATGATATGGATGTAAAGAAAGAAGATGTTAAAAAAATGAAAACCGTACATCCTTCAGGCCAAAGCACACCTCAGCCTTCAGGCAGAAGAACACCTCAGATGGAATTAAAAGCGAAATCAGGTCAGCCAAATGAATTTTCTGTTTGCAATTGTAGTTTCAATATTTCTTTGATTGATGAGGAAGTAAAGAAGTTGGAAACAGAGTTAGATAACTGTCAAACAGATTTGGCTAAGATTATTAGTAAGATTGAGGTTGACAACAACTCCCTAGCACGGGAGCAAGTAATGATTGATATAGCAAAGAAGGAGGTGAGTAGACTCTGAGAATGAGTTATCGCTTTGAATGACAAAGCGGATAAAGCGATGATGAAGATTTGACCCAGTTGCAGATTTGAAGCATAAAATAAGTGGAGAGCTTTACTTACGCTCCAAACTGGAAGCTTGCCTTCCAAAGGTAAGTGTTGAAGCGATGAGCGAAAGGGAGAAGAAGCAAAGGCTAAAAGCCTCTTTAGAATTCAGACTTCAAAAAAAAGGGAATTGTTTAGAAAGCTGCTAGGCGTTGATGCACCGGGGACACTTCACGAATCTCTATCATGACTATGAAGAGCGATTGCCGGTTTTATGGAGAACTCATGTCTTTGCATGTGGATTGGTATTCAATCCACAATATACTTTGAGTATGAAGTTGCCATGTGAACATGCCTATCACTTGGCATGTTGCATGCTTCGTATGAAAAGAAGGCATGCTTCAGTGCTTAAAGGAAGTTCCGGGGATTTGTTTGTGGAACTTGGTTTAGAAGTTGGAGCTGAAGATGGAGCTGAGGTAGCCATCAGCAGTGGGTTTGGAGCAGGCACTAGTAGTGCTTTTGCTTCACCCTACAAACGATCAACTTCTTCACCAATATTTGTTCTTTGAGTCTCCATTAGTTCCTGATTATACTCTAGCAGCTGTGGCATCACCAAAACCACCACCATTGCTTTATCCCCTTCTTTCAAAGGCTTTGTGATTTCGTTGAAATAATCGTCCATTTTTTTGGACAATTCTTGAAGCCTTCTACTTTTCGAGGCCTCGTTCAATTTCGGGTGCAAGTTTTCTTTCTCTCTCTCCCTTTCTCTTTTTATTTGTCTTGATTGCCTTCTTCTCTCGGCTTGAATTTCCGGGAAAACTTTGAGTCTCTTTTCCTCATCCAAATCGAACCGATTGATCCATTGAGGATCGTGATGTCTGAGAATTTTGCGTCTGAGAAACCGTGATCTACAAAGAACAGTTCGTTTCAGAGAGGTACAAGCTGAATGATCATTCCGCCACAAAAGAATTCAAAAGCGGGACCCGCCATCTCAAAACGGCCATCGCCCGGATCATTTCGAACCGAATTTGATTTTCCGGAGCAGCCATGTCATCGATCCGGAAGCAATTTGCTAAAAACGGATCATCGTGTTCCCGCTCTCCAAGCACCCCCAAGCACAGCAGATCAAGCACGAAAAGCAGAGCGTCCGGACGGGTGCTTTTGTACCCCAATATCTAACTTAGACCCTTCAGTCAAAATGTTCTTTAGAACCACTGTATCAATGTGCTTGGAAAAGCATCAGACCATTTGCCTCTATGAGTTTCTACATACTATATCAAGCATTTTATTTTCAATGCTTGTTGGTGATGTCCTAAACGATGTCAACTTGCATGATCAATCTGTCATCCAAAGTGAGATTAATTACATGAGCGCTTGAAGATCTGACCCCTCTGCACATTTTTCTGCCGACAAGCACAACCTTTGGTGCAATGCCTTTTCATCATAGTCCTTTGCATGATGAGGCCCTTTTCCTTGAAAACAATTATGACGTCCTTAAGAACTGGGTGTTCATAAGGAGACTCTGTTAAGGCATTTGGCATAGGAATTCTTTCTCTTAATTGGTTTATCACATTTGAAATGGGCTGTCCTTCAGGAGTTTCGTGTCTAGATAGATAATCACGAAGTTCATGAATGACTTCCTCTCAGTAGTTGTTACGAGGTTGTTAACACGAATGCAAGACTGGATTGATGGGCAATTTTGCAAGCACATAGGTGCCCAAATAGCATCACCAATGCTTCAGATTTTACCAACAAACTCAACATAGATAGACCGACCGCAAAACATAATCACACTTACGTGAGAGCCGCACAAATGTTGGCAAAGTTGGCCCGACCATAAGCTTTCTTGAGATACTCCTTCACTTCGAATTCCAAACTAGCCGAGGCTGATATTTAAAAGTTCCTTGAACCTCCTCTGCTTTGTTGATATCTTCTTCATTCTCGCCATGTCATTCTTCACGAGAAACAAAGTATGAAAATGATGTTGAAATTTCATTACACTTGTTAGAATCAAGACTTACCGGGTAAGCCAATGAACTGTTATGAGCCGTCGGACTATCGTCCCCAACGCCTAGATGGTATAGTTGAGACACCATCCAAGGCTATTTTTTAATCGTCAAGCATACAACCTAAAATACTGCAATGATTTAGCTCACGTGACATAGAGTGATTGGCCACAAGCAAATAAGCATGCCATGGTTCGGACACATGGCAAGCCCCTTCCACCGGGCAGAATTCTCAGCGGGTAAATAGTAATAAAGAAACTAAGGTTGTGAAATTGTACTTTCGGTAACATTACTAGTAAAATGGCACCTTGCGTTGCTGGGCTAATCTGCTAGCATGTGTTTTTACTCAGCTTTTAACGTCCATATCTGCAACTTCAATAACAACGCATGTTGATATTGGACGTTATTTGCTTTTGTTATTATTTTTGTTATTGAAATGACAACATCATCGATGTATTAATTTTGCGCTTATGAATTTCAGTAGAGAACCTAGAATGGATCTCGAGGGGGAGGAATGGTGACTAGGCGCTCGACCTGGCGCCTCGGGAATAGGGCCGGGGTGCTCGATGGATGAGGCAGAGGCCACCTCTGCTATTCTCCAGAGCTTGATCCCTGGCACTAATCTGTCACCTCAGGCCTATTTAATCATTAGAGTGTGGGTAGCACAGGCTAGGAGCAGTAGAAGCATAGTAGGATTCTTCAAATTTCGATCTCGCTGAGAAACAGACATCTTGTGTGTGATTTCCTTCTCAGAAGAGGGAAAACGTCTCATTCGAGGGCTCAAGGCCCGGAATTGAGGTTCTTGTTCTCCAAAATGAGGCCTAAAAAGACTGCATTCAAAGGCGAGTCCTCTCGCCAAAGCAGATGGGAGGATATAGATGATCACAAAACCTTGGACCAGGACAACAAAGATTGGAAGATCATTCTCACAATGGAGAAAGAAGGTGACCCTGCATGGATAAAAATGAAAGAACTCACGGTCTCCTTTGATATTATCAGGGATCAACAAAAAGCTGCAGTTGAATGCATGGAAATTATGAAAGAAGGTCTTATTGCTGCTTGCCAAGAAGAAATCATAAGGACAGGAGAACCAATACGCTGAGGGAAAAGCCAGTGATCATGATCTTGTCTGGAACATGATCAAGAAACTTCAAGAACTTGACCTACTCCTTTATCAAATGATCAGAATTAAATCGGGACACTCTAAGGAAGATTGCTGCAGTCTGAAAAACCAAGCTTTCAAGAAAAGTATGTCCGAGCTGCTGCAATCAACTAAAGATTTGGCAGAAGACCTTGAACTATTGGGATGGAATTCTAAAGCCTCCTTTCGCCTGGTTTGAGTTTGGGAGGGAGCAGATGATCACGAAATCATAAGGTTCAAGGAAAATTTTAAAGAAGACCTCTCTCTCTTAGCTGCTGCTGAACTCAAGAACATTGTAGTGGAGCATGATACTGTTATGCATAAGCTGACTCCTACAAAAGATTGCACTATTTGTGACTCCAACGGATATTTTAATCCTCGAGAAGCTGCTCAATGTGGATGTCCAAACTGCTCAAAGATTGTCACTCTCAATTTGGACAAGCAGTCAACAAAGATCTCAGATACCAAACTCAGATCAAAGATCCCTACCTTGGGCAAATATGACAAGATAAATGGTACGCTTCCCTCTTTTAAAATGTTCTTCTTAATTCTACTAATGGGGTGTCGTTTTAATAATATGGATGGTAAGGATTTTATAAAAGGCTCTGTTGTGGATCTTTATGCAATCCAGGATAAAGAAGCTTATGTGAAATATTCATCTCATGGTATCTTAGTTCACTTTCCCAAGAACTGTCCTCCAATATATGAAGTCAAAAATTGGACCAATAAAAATATAAACATTCCAATTCTTTCTATCTTAAAGATGGATTCCAGAACCTTTCAGATTATTTGCAGGGACAGCAATCATATGAAGTATATTCTAACCAGAAGGATATCTTCTATTGCTAATTGTCCTGTCTATATCATGAAATGGAATCCTCTCTATATCCCAGGTAACTTCTCAACCATTGCTACCACCACTTGGGTTTCCTGCTCGAATTTGCCTCCTCTGTTTTGGACCAATAATCATCTTAAGGCAATTGGTGAGTGTTTGGGAGAAGTTATCCATATTTCTATTTCCCAAACTGATTTTCCTTCTATATGCATCATGAAGGAAATAAATTCCAACTGGGAGAAATATATTGGTTCCTCCACGCCCCAGGTTCCTGACTTCTGATTGGCGTCTCCCCTTTTGGACAAAGGTCATGGATGGCCATGCTGGATGGACTCCACCTCAGATCTCGACGGATCTCCGGTGGGATCCCCGTTTTGTTCGCCGCTCCCATTGGGAGGAGGGTGCCACTCTTGATAACACCACGAATTGGATCTATATTGCTAATGAGCGTGGTTGGCAACGCCCTGCTGATGCGCTCCATGGTCTTGACACCTTCTTGCAGAATGCCGCCACCTCACCAGATCCTTCAGTCCACCTTCAAGCAGGTTTTTGTGCTGCTCTAAAATGCATCTTGCTCAGCTCCTTAAATCGGCAGCGTTCCATTTTTTACTGCAATCCGAATGCCAGCGTCAGTGCCTTGGCCTCGGACCACCCCGCTCATGGAATGTCGGTTTGTTTCTTGACGCCCATCTGCCTTTGAAGACATGGTGCGATCTCGTTTTCTCATTGATGCGAGATCACGCCCTTGGCCTCAACACTCCTCCTGCTCTTCAAACATGCCAGGATCTCATTGGCCAGTACCATAATGGTGCCCGTCCTCATTCACGTGAGGATCACTTTCAGACAGATGGCTTCCCGCCCTCAGAAACTCTTCCTCCTTTTCTTCACTCTGAGTGTCGTTTGGTGGGGGGGAGTGTTAGTCCTGTGCCTCCTGGTTCAGGACTATTCATGCATACGACGGATCAGGTCAAGAACAAGGATCCACAGGCAGCACGTGTCGACCATCAAAGGCTGCCAGAAGACCAAGCGGCAGACCCACGCGGTCAAAAGCCTGCGTCCCGTCAACAAGAGGCCCGCTCGGACAAGTGATGGCCCGTCCACCGCCAGCGTCGGCGTCAGCGTGATTCTAGGCAATTCAAGAGGCACCGCCCGGCATTCCACCAGAATCAGGCCTCCTTCCAGGAGTCGGCACCGAGATCAGTCAGAGTGTCTATATTGGGCCAAAGGCCATTGTACTATATATATGAGTAGAGCTAGCACATGAGTTTTTAGATGAGTTTTGAGTCTTGTCTCTCTTCAGTCTTCTCTCGATTGCGAGAGCTCATGTATGTTCATCATTGATATCAAGGAAGCTTATCATTTTCCTCTCATTGTTCTCTTTGGTTCTTTTTTCTTCTTCTTGTTCTTTTCTTGCAAATCCCGCGTGACATAGTCCCCCGGATTCTCCTGTTAGATCCAAGGGTCCTCACAGAGGGCTGTCTTGCAGGAGTTCCCGAACCCAGACCCCAAACACCACAGAACAGTTTCAGTCTATAGAAGAAAATCAGCCCATAGTGATGCCCCCTGTGGTGGATGAGGAAATTCAAAATGAAGATGATGTGATCAGCCAAGTTTTGGCCACTAAAGTTACACTAACCATCATTCAATTAAATTGGGTTTATGTCTTAATTTTGGGACAAATTTCATATTGCATGTTTTTAGTAGCATATTCAAATTCACACATTTCACCTCAAAATTATGAAAACGTAATATCATGTTATTTACAAAATAGTCAATATTTCACAATATAGCACCATATCATAAAAACGTGATAACAAAAATTTACATAGTTATTCAACTTTCTTCAAGCACCCTCAATGATATCATAGCCTTCTTCCTGACATCCTGAGGTATTGTAATTCTCGCATTTCTAGCTGGAATAGTGTTTGGAGTCCATGAGTACAAAACACTTTCATAGTCTAGCCAAAGATCAGGATCACTCGGATTTCTCCTCCATCTCTTTGTCCAACAATCTAAGTACCTTTCTTTATCCGGATACGTTGGTCAAGCGATGCAATTGGACACCACCATTCCACCCGCACATGGTTGAAGTTAATATTACCTTCTTCTTTGCAAATATCAGAGATAGTGAACCCCAACCACACTGGATATGTATCTAAATCTGATGGCTTTACTACCACAAATTGGTGGCATTCCAAGTCAGTGGAAGGTTCATAAGCATCCATGCCTAGAAACTTTGGCCTATTGTTCTTAGGACCAACATAGTATTTGTCAGAAGGAGGAGGAGCATATTGCTTGCGAATGCTACTTACAGTGTCATCAAAATCCTCAAGACCGCTAAGGTCTTCCACCTAGTCTTAGGCAACCACCCTTCTTTCAATTCATCCGAGGATGTGTCTATCTCCCCAACGGGTTAATCACCTTCTTCCGGTAAGCCACCAAGGCACGGTTGGTGTCATCCGGATTGGTTTGCCAATGCTTTATATAGTCTTGGATTCCTTCCTTAGTCAATCCCAATTGCTTCACTTCTTGAGAGGGTTTTAAAGCTTTTGGTTGACCTAGAGGTATCATAGGCTTGCCATTCTCATCTCTATGCCATATTTCCTCCCCTCCTCTCCACTCATCCTCCCGAAGGTCTCATCTTCCATTGGAAGATTGGAATCCCATCTCTCACCCAAAAGTGAACTGCAGAGGCCTGGAATGACCTTCAAGATCCAATGTATAACCATCCACAAAGCTCTTCCAATCGGGCACTTCTTCTATGAGAGAAGCTATAGGGTTTGGAGTAGTGCATTCATGCAAGATTTCCATTAGCCTAGGAAAGTTGGTCCTTTGTTTGCTGCTTCAAGTATACAACTATATTTGCCAAATAATGCATCCACATCCTCATGGGTATGCCGGGCATAAGAAACCCTAAATTAACTCTTTCAAATATCCCCACAACTGTTAAGTAGGATAGGAAAGAAAACATCCACTGTTCTTATTTTGGCAAAGACAATTATCAAGTTGCAAGAGAAATCTTTTGGGTAGATCTTGAGGTTTAGCACGTGAAGTTGAAGCTCCAACATGTTCATTAGACCCATGCTTCCTAAACCTTGCCTCTTTGAACTTTTCAATATTGTTAGGGTTTCCATCTAACAATGCTCTATGTAGTGCCCGGCTAGTCAGAAGGTCCCTGGAGGTGACCATTGTATCCATTTTCATAGTTTCTCAAACACCTCATGATACTCCCAATATGAAAATCTGGACCATCACTCCACAACTCCAAACTAAAATGGCCATAGTAGGTTTGATTACGCCCATGCAAGATTGCCCCAGATCATTGAGATCGTAAAGGGTATGATCTTCCACATGACTTTGGTATGTACTTGAATTGTGGAAGACAAGTCTTTTGCTGGTCCATCTTGTCATGTATAATACATAAATAGTTATTGGGTTCCAATGCAGATAAAGTCCTCCACATCCAATAACATGATCTACATGATAGTTGGTCAGTCATATGGTCCTTCATATGCTCCCTTTGACTAGGTTGCACAGTCTTATCAAGAGTCTCCTTCAACTTAGCACATAAATTGCACTTTGCAAAGTTGTTTGAAGTTGCTATGGTGACATGATTGAAATGCTTCTTCCATAACCTACTAAAGCTAGGTGATATTGGAAGAATTCCCAATTCTAAGTAGTAGGAATTCACTTCTTCCAAAATACTCTTTTGAGTACAATGTGATGGCAACCTTTTCTCAACAACTGCTCTTCCCTTTTCATCCCTTACGCTTTTTGTGTGGCATAGACTCTGCATTGAAATCAATATATTTTTCAAATATCTCCCGGCAGCGTGGTCCTAGCTGTTGGTCTCAACAAACCATTATTTCCATGTAAAGCAATCTGTTCCCCTCACTTTTTTTTTTTTTTTGTCAATTATGCCATGAAGAAGTTGGAATTGCATGGATACTATGCCATGCTTTTGCACATATCCATTTGCCTAGCAAAGGGTATCTTTTTTCTGTTTGGGTTTCTTTCATCTTGAAGTGCATGCTCAAGATTGTGTACATGTAGGTCCTCCTCTCATCAACAAGTGTACTCTTGAAAAGTGGCTCTTGCTTCCACCAATTGTTCTATTGTGAAGAATTGCATACAATCACTCCAACAACAACTGAGCCCCTAACCTTCACCATTGTCTCACGTTTGGTGTCACTAATCAACTTGGCTCTTTTGCTAGGATAATGTCCGGCAACCGATACTTCTCCCCTTTTGCCTAGGTTTAGAGTTCCAACCGCCAATGGATCAATATCAAGACAATCATTGTCCCCAACAACCTCAGGCTACGGAAAAAATATAATCCTCCACAAATTGAACACTACTTATAGGCCATGCCATGATGCAAGGAACCTCCAATTGCTTGACACAACCAAAACATTCCTTGTCACCCAAACCTTTACCTTTCCGGTTGTCTTCCAACATCGAAATTGCAATACCAATATTGTCTTCCCCTAGCCTTTCATCATTAAACTTTGACGGGATCCGCTAGCACAATGACTCCTTGGCCTACTATTTCCTTGTTGCACTTGTGCATGATTCTCACCTTCTTGTTCCTCCATTGCACCCTACTATAGAGGACTAATTGTTTTTCTTCAACATTCTTGCTAGGAGTTGGTTTTTCATTGATATTGCTCTTTTCACCATCTTGAGTTGGAGGGGCACCATTGACCTAGGCAAATTGCACCCTTTTTAGTCAATGAGTAAGAAAAAATTATTACACCATAAGATAAAAAAAAAACATTACATTTATGGAATATGTAGAGGTAAATCAAATTTTTTTAAAAGCAAGAAATTCCTTGGAAATAGGTTTAATATAATAATAACAATGGGCGTAAACGAAATCATTTAAAACAAGAATTTTCATGGCAACAACAAGGAAATGACATTTATATAAATATATCCAAATTTTAATTATCGAAAATTTGGATATATGATTACGAAAAGACATATAACTAATAGACGTGAGAATTTATTATCCATAATAATATACCCTAGATAATATAGCTGGCGGGAATTTCGTACGCCTGGCGTGTTATTTGAGGCAATAAATTATTCACGCTAAGAGCTAATTAACCCTATATAAATCCGGTTCACGCTCTCAAGACCATTCTGTCCCAATTTTTTTTTTTTTCGCCCGCCATGAAGCGTCAGCCTCGGCTTCATGAAGAACCCGAGGTCTCGTCAAAGAGACGTCGGGTTGAAGAACCCCCTCTCTTCCCCCCGCTCATCGATTTCCTTGCCCAATTCTCCTCTGATTCCGATTCAGAGGATGATTCTGATTTCGAGATGGAAGAGGAGGAGTTGAGCTCCTCTGATTCCTCTGATTCTGAAGAGGAGGAAGAGGAGGAAGAGGAGGAGTTGGAGGAAGAGGAGGAGATGTCATCCCAAGAGCATGAAACCGCCGGGCTTGAGGGGTTGGCTTGACCACGAAAAGAGAATGAAATCTCTCAAGAAGAGGAGGAGGAGGAAGAGGAGGAGGAGGGGGGAGGAAGAGGATGAGGAGGAAGGTCGAGAATTGACCGGTTTTTAGAATGGTGAGAGATGAGCCAGTTTGCATGTCGATTTTATTTTTTTTTTTTCACCTTTCTTTCTTTTCTAACACCTTTCTTCCTTCTTTGTTGCTTGGGCGTGGAAGATCAATGATGCATCCCGGGCGGCCCCTTTTTTTTGGTTGCTTACGAAGCTTTGGGACGCCTCGCAGGGCATTTTTTTTTCCCTGTAATTTTGTGAAAAGCCCGGGCATCCGTAGACATTCTCCTCTTATGAATGAAATCAAACGGTTTTAGTCATAAAATTTTCTTCAAAAGCAGTTGTTCGAACGCTTTTTTCGTACATAAAATTATTTGAATTAAATCCAACTGTTTTCTCCAATTATTTTTGTCTCCAAGCTGTTATCTCTAAAATTTTGTATCTGCAAATTTTGTCTCAACAAAGTCTCGGGAACACTATAAATCAACCACATGAGAAATCTCTGATTCGTCACAGTAACCATAGGAAATTTTCCTATACGACCTAAAACAATTCCCCAACCTTACAAGTCATTTTTAGCCTTCATAATTTTGCCTTTAAAATCATTTTTAATGTAGCCTATATAAAATTTCTAAATTCTATTTTTTCGAATGCAATAAATGGAATAAAATGCCGTGAGAATTTATTGCATGAAATGCAATATTCTCCATATATACCATATACATGTCATGTCTGGCGGGAAGACCGTACGCCAGGCGTGTTAATTCAAGCAATCAATTATTCACGCTTAACTTTTTTTCTAATTGTGCCTATATAAATCCATTTTACGCTCTCAAAGTTCCTACATTTTCTTCCTTCCTTCATAACGACGATTTGCGGTATGCTTGGCGTGTTTGGATCCGCCGTCCGAAATCTTGGTGAGCAGATTTATATTCATCAATGTTAGATGTTTGGGTTTCGCAATTCCTAACTTACTAAAAGACTCCGCCTTTGTTCTCAGAAAGCATCCAGAAAGGTGAGGAAATCGGAGACTCGTAATTAAAACCAAAAGCAGAGGACTAAGGTCTCAAGAATCGAAAAGCCTCGGAATTAAAACCACAAGCATAGTCCTCCGTTCTTCGAATCCTTCCAGCCTCAGAACTCAAGGTTAGTTTTCATTTAGTTTTAAGTTGCATCTCAATGGCAGGTTTAATCCAAGAAGACAAGCTTTTGCATTTGCTCGAGGCAGAGGAAGCAGATGATGTTTATGAAAACCAGAATAGTTTTTTATAAACTTCATCCGCTTCTTTTGTTTCGAGTAAATTCTTGAGTTTTCTCTTCTGAATTAATCATGCTATTGCATGCAAGTTTCTATTATGAATAAGTGTAGTAGAAAGCATTAGAAAAATCTGAAAGATAATATTTGAAACACGCTAAGCGTGTTTTATGGTAACCTTGGCCTTCAACATGAATACACGCTTTCCAAGTGCATTCAGGAGGGAGAAAAAAAAAAAAACCTGCGGATAGATAAGTAAATAGATAAAGGCGGGGCAATTATTTACACTGGTTGCTTGAATGCACGCCCGGCGTGTATAGTTTTTCCTATATAGCGGTTACACGCCGAAAGTGCAAACAATTGTATCCCTACTTTCAACTTTTTTACGCTAAACACGGGCGTGTGTCTTTAGTTTCTAAGTTTATAAATAAAGAAATATAACACGCCAAAGCGTGAATACCGATACTCCGCTCACTTCCTATTGATAGATGCGGGTTACATTAATCACGGTTGGTGACCGAAGATGGATTGGAATTACATTTGGGCCAGCAATCACACAGCCCCCTCCCGTTTGGCTCCAATCCAAATCCGGTTGAACCGCCGAGCACCAGTTCGGCTGGAGCACCAGTCTTGCAACCCCTGGAGTACTTGGATCAAGTAATGATGATGGCAGCAGAGCGCAGGGCAATGATAGATCTGGGCTCTGGGGCCCTTGCAATCGCATGGAGGCTCGCCCTCTTATCTAATCACTGAGAATGCAAGACATGCATTGATCGAGAGTGAATCGTGATCCGTCACTCGAGATTCAAAATGAGGAGTCGCGTTTCTTAGTGGTTAACCTCTATGCCCGGATGCCCCAACACGAACCACTACCACAAAGCAGATAACGATGCAATGGAGATGGCTCAACCAATGGAACCACTACAGCAGCGCTATACAATGCATTGGAGGTTCAACAGAGCAAAGGAGCAGAGAGTGAGAGGAGGAGGTGGAGGTGGGAGCAAAGCGGGGGTGGTGGAGCTAGAGCCCCGTGTTTTTTTTTTGGGTTTTACGGTAAGAATTCACTATGCCCCGCAATGGAAATGGGAGATCGATAGCCCGCCTACTCAAGAGACGGGCTTGAAACAAAAGAGGTCGGGATTTTGTGCGGTTTATCCGGTTTATCCAGATTATATACAATTGTAATCTTTTTTCCAATGAATACAACAAATTTTGTCTACTTCTATATTTCTACAATGTAATACATGTTACATACCTTTTTAAAAGCGGTTTCTTGGCCATGCAACAAATGTTCCAACACTTTCTCCAACCGTATCCCCCACCGGGTGTCTCATGAGGTAAAGCTTCATCCATAGCGCATAGATTAATCTTGTAACTTTCGGACATACTTATCCCCCGGCGGAATTCCATGACGGTTTACAGTCGGATCGATGGAGTCGATCTTGCATAATCCTACTTTCCTTTTTCTCGATTTGTAGTTAACATGAAACATTCATCTTGACAACTGCGAGAAAATTGCTATTGAGACACCTACTATTGGAAATTAATGTTCAAGCTATTGGAATGAGATGAGTATTAATTCAGAGCCATTCTTGAGAAGCTGATTTGAGTCTCGAAGCCGATTTGAGAAGTCAAGGCGCTATGGAAACTCTGGCGGTCGGGAAAATTGAATTAGAAGAAAGATTAGGTTAACTACGTTTAGGCGGGATAAATTTGGCGGGATTTTAAAAACTTAATGAAAGAAGTACGGACGGGTCTTCGTCATTATTATTTGTATGTGTCAAGAATATTTCAAAGCGCATTTTGTGTTTTCTTGAAATTCAAATTTCTCTATTTCCAAATGCAGGTAGAAAAAGCTATTTCTTGAAACGGCTCGAGGCGTATCCGAAGCGACCTTCCGACTCTGTTAGGGGCGACTCGGAGATGTCTTCTAAAGAATCGAGGTCGAGGCGGGCCGGGCAGAGGAAGCGGTGGAAGAGGAATCTCTAAACCGGCTCTTCTCAAGTTTAGGAGGGCGTTGATCGTAAGAATACCTGAGAATACCACGAGAACCCTATTCAAGGTATTTAATTTGCCACGAATACACCTTTGTGTGGAGAGTATTATGCTTGCATGAATTTGAGATATTTCCTTGCCTTGAGATAATATGCTTTGCATGAGTTTGAGTTATTATGCTTTGCATGAATTTTAAGTATTAACATCTGGTTAATGCTCGATTGTCCGCGTAGAACATAATTTTGCTCTGCTTTTATATATAGAATATAGCGGTGTTAGGCAGGTTGGAGATAGCAATGTTCAATGAGGTTAAATAGTGTGAAATATGGATTCATGAAGGGTATGTAGCTTAAAATGTGGATGCAAAATAATTTAGTTTCAAATTAACGCATAGCATGGTCAATAATAGGAGATACCAACACGCCAAGCGTGATTTGTACTAATTTAGGTTTAAATGCACGGCGTGATCTCTTGTTCGAAAAGTACTCTAAAAGTGCTCATCTTCATTTGCAAAGTGCTCAAGAGGAAGAAAACCCTACTAATTCGGGTTCTAATCCCGCCAAGAAAGCAAGGGCGAGCGACCCGGATGCGCATTACCATATGATCTCACCTTAGATGATGAAGGGCCGATTCTTATAGCAACCACTGACCCTGCCTGCCCTGAAGAAGAAATGGACGAGGGTGCCGAGTGGTACGTTGACCTTGCCAAGACAAATGGCAAGCTCGACTTAACTCTCTTCTCGAGGAAAAAGGAAGCAGACAAGATGGCCAAACAAGGGATCCTAATCTCTTGTGAGGAAGAGGATGACACCAACTGCAAATTGCTCTTGGAGATTACACAGAAGCAGAAGAAAGATCTGCTCAGACTTACTCACTGTAGAGCTACTGCATACAAGGATACGTTCATGAAGACAGATGTGAACGGTGAGACATGTTTTAAGTATGGTTGGCCAACCAATGTAGCAGTTACGCCAATATCTATTTGCCAAGGGGTTACAGCTGTGCGTAGAGGCATGTTCACTAAACCGACACCAAGTCACTATTTGCAGCAAGCTAGGGAATTAGCTGACTTGAAAGCTTCTAAAAGGGTCCTAGATCTAGGGAAGAATGTTCAACCTGCAGTTGTCGAAGGCATGGAGGCTTCTGTTTTTGAGAATGAACAGGACAGAGTGGCGCAGCTAGAGGCCATGAACAAGCTGAATAAGTACGCTGACCATTATCCATTGGGTCTTAAGGAAACTTTTGCGATCCATGTGAAGTCCCTCATCCGTTCACCAAGCTCCATTTATGTTAGCAGGAGATATGATCCAGCACATGCCATGGAGATTGTTCTGAGCATGATTAGTAATCGGGTCAAATGCCTATGCCGGCGGATGTGCTACCTTGGGATATGATCTCGAACAAGCTCTGCTTGTGGGTGGGACGCGTCGAGAGCTATTATCAAGTGATGATATTAAATATGTCATCATCGACGGGCAGCATTCCGTTGAGGCACAAAAGGCCATCATCAGGCAGGCAGAACAAACAGGCCAAAAAGTGTTCTACAATCACTATGCGTATAGGAGGTGTCGTATCTTGGATGCCAATACTTCACCTGCAGATTTGGCTGAGATTAGTGCAACTTTGAATGAAATGGGGAAGACATTTCTATACAAAAGGTAATCAACCTGGTTTCATAAATTGTATTCACGCCAGGCGTGCTTTCAAATCAAACCAATTCACGCCAGGCGTGTTTTGAAATCAATCGAATTCACGCCAGGCGTGTTTTCAAGTCAACCAATTGATTTGAAAACACGCCTGGCGTGAATTCGATTGATTTGAAAACACGCCTGGCGTGAATTGGTTTGATTTGAAAGCACGGCGGCGGAATTGCATTAGTAACTTTATTCATTTCACGCCAGGCGTGATTTTTCTCTTCATCAATTCTATTCAAATCGCGCCCGGCGTGTTTCTATTCTATGATACTGATTCAATGTCTGTACTATTGCAGTCCATACGTTGAACAACTGCGCCACGCCCGTCAACAGTGGGTGGAATATGGCTGCCCATTGCCCACCAGACAGGGCGGGTCAAAGTCTGAGGCATTCAAGCTGCTGGAGCGGACTCGCGCATGAACAATTATCTGAGAAGAAGAAGACCGCAAGAAAATCAAAGAAAAAGGTGGTGATGACATTGCGAGATCTTCCTTAAAGCTCATCCAAAGCAGTCGGGACCAACAGACTTCGTATAAGATTGTGTTTTGTAAGGAGGCAATTATGGCTCAAGTGGAATGAATTGCGGGACGCTTATGCACAAGGGAAGCCGCCGGATACTATGGGTAGGGTGCCTCTGTTGATGTAAGCATCTTTGACTTGAATGTGACAGAGATGAGAAAGACTTCGGGGGCTAGACGACTTTGAGACCATTTGGGTTTTAGACCGGTGCTTAAAGAAGGAAGTCTTATACAAGAAGGGTGCTTTCACCAAGGATAGGATGTCCTTCGTTGAGTGTCTTGATCATGTAAAGGATGTACGTACAATGAAGTCGGTTTGTAGGAGTCGAGTTACAAAGGCTATCGGGGATGTGGCATTATCTCAAATTGGATTCTTTGGACAAATACAAGGTCAAGAATGATGACATCAAGAAGTTTGTATTCGGTCAAAGGACTTCCTAAAGAATTGGAAGGCTAAAAATACAAAACATAAGGAGACTCTACCCCTAAGGTACCGGGCTGAGTTGAGAAAAAGTGGCCCTTGTGAAGAAGATTACTAGAGAAGGCGACAACGTCCAAAGATTCGGTCTCCATTGGGTACAAAGGTCTCTTGCGATTCAACTTCGGCCTTAAAATATATCACTCTTTGTGTTGGACAGCCGGGGTGGGAGAGGAGATATGGGCATGAACCGGAAGGACTACAAAGTAGCTTCTTTACCAAATTGTATAGGATTGACAACCTGAGAGGTCCTTCACTATTGTCATCGTTTGTCCTTGGGTGAGTCACATCTGCATGCACTATCTGCTGCTCATGATCTGGAGTGCCTCAAAGTTATTAGGGAGGGATGCCTAATATATGATGTTAAGGATAATGAGCTGCGAACAGAACGGAAGATGGCACATGTGATCTTTATTATGATATCCATGCTGTCGACGAGGAATATGATATTGCTAAGGCCAAGGGTGACAATAGCAGTGCATGGGAATGTTTTCTTCTAGATGATCCAGACTTAAGAACTATATTCTTTCATACGGATCAGGATCAGTCAGAACAGGATGAGTCAGAAGAGGATGAGGATCGGGACCCCTCCTAAGTGGGGAAATCAAGTACGAGCTACAAACTAAGGAGAAGGGCCCCTTAAATAAAAATGGATTTCCCCATCTATGGCTGCTTACCTCGCCGAGGCATTTGCTCCAATTGATACAACCTGCTTGGAGCTTCATGTTGGAGGTTATATTGTCAGAGAGGCTCTTATGGGTGCAAGAAGATGTCTTTGCTTTGTGAGTGATGAGCAGGCCAAAGACTTTCTTGAACCATTCCTCATGCATGTGCTTGCCAAGTCTCCTAAAGGCCCTTATGGCAACCTGAAATCATCAGCAATCAAAAGTCTCGTAGACTTGTCCAATTCGAAAGTGGACGTTGCTTCTGGAGAGGGAACTAGTAATCTGCAGCCTGATAAGGAAAGCAGTAATGAACAAATAGCTGCTAAACTGGTTTGCTCAAAATTGGATGGCGGCGAACAGGGGGGAATATCCTTGCCCACATTGCGGGTGATGCAAGCAACAATAGAGTAGATTCATGTGTTAACAATGAAATAATTGACAGGAAACCGAAAATGAAGGCAACGAAGGCGGCTCTAGTGATTCATGTGTGTTTGCCAAATCAATAGTAAAATAATGTCAGTTGTGAAGGACGCAGCGGAACTAATAGAAAATAACAATTCTAACAGTCAGAAGAAGACGAAGATTAAGGGTGGCGAAGGGGAGAATGACGCCGATGACGGCAGCGAAACTGAAGATGATAGGTATGGCCTTGCCCACGAAATAGCGCCACGCGTGATTTAATTTGTATTACCTTTGAATTAAATCGCGCCAAGCGTCTTTGATTATTTTTCGTTGTCAAACTAAATCACGCCCGGCGCGATTTGGTTATGACTATTTCAAATCACGCTTGGCGCGTTTGTATTGTTTGTGTTATCGTATCTTGCTGACCGGATACATGTTTGATGTTTCAGCTTCCATTGCGTTTCTAAGAAGGTTGTGGTGTTCGACCTAAACGGAGTCCTTTGCAAGACTTTTCCGAAAAATAAAGTGGCTAGAGAACGGTTTCATCGGACACCAAAGAGAATCAAACACCAAGTGGATCTATCCGCGGCCGCACTTGAAGGAGATGCTAGAGAGGCATTCAAGGTTATTTCGAGTTGGTATTTGGTCATCCATGGAACTAAGGAACATCAAGGATACTTTGGAGGCTTTGGGGAAATGCGTAGAAATTGGTTGACCCTTTGGGATCGGAACAAATGTGTGAAGTTCACTAATCCCAAGGATCCAACAGCAAGCCTATCTTCATCAAACACTTGAGTAACATGATGGACCGAACTTGGTATCGAGAATAAGGATGATATAATCATAGTGGATGATGATGTCTCTCAAATGCTTCTACAATCAAACACAGGCCCAGAATCCACCATCTTACGATCCAAAAACTTTTTGGGACGGATGATTTTCCGGTGAAGTTTGTGTCTATTATGCATAATTTGGCTATGGGGATGACCGATTGGGTGAAGTGTTAGATTCTGCACCTTGAACTGGATAGAACGGTGACATGGAACCACACCTTGTTAAATACGTGGAAAAACATGGATTGATCCCTTAATGTTTTATTGGAATATATGATATTTTTGTATGATATTTGTGCCATGTATCGATAATTTCGAGTCTGGAATTGCCTCGCAAATAATGCAATTTGTTATTATCAAACCTAATATTATCATCTATTGAGCAAGCAATATTTGTCTCATCTATGTTAGCAACTTGCTCTTCATTTCTGCATATTTCAATTCGCATATGAAAAGTCACACGTGAATCGCAACCTTATGTTATTTTTGAAGTCCAAAAAAAAAGATTAAAAAAAACAAAAACCCCCTAGAAGACAATAGCAGGTTGGCGTGATTTTGGAGTTGACATAATCCCAATTTAATTGGATGATGGTTCACTTACTCTTGAGCAATTGATGCATTATTCTCCAAATTTGTTGCAAGAGTTAGGGGGAAGAACAAAATCAGAAATTTCAGTCCAACAAATCATATCAAATGATATCGACAAGAGGAGAATGGAGCCACCAGCCCGGCAATCCAAGGATCCTGGGCCATTTCTTTGTGATGTGAGTATTAATGGATATCTAATCAAAGAGGCCAACATAGATACCGGCAGTGGAGTAAATGTAATGCCTTACCACATAATGCTTCAAGTTGGATTGAAAATGATGGAACCGACAACTATGATGCTCAAAGCATTCAATCAAATGAAGGTGCAGCCTATGGGAGTCATAAGAAATGTTTTATGCAAGGTTTATGAGGTGGAATCAATCTTGGATTTCATGGTTTTGAAATTTCCAGAGAGTGTGCATGCTGAAACTTATACTTTGTTGCTGAGTCGTACATGGTTAGATGCCGTACAAGCCGAGACTTTATGGAGGAAGCGTGAAATGAACATCTTTCAAGGGGAACACAAGGTTACTATAGATCATCCTCTGAAATCAGCAAAAGGTACCTTTCTTTGCAATCCTTCTTTGAGCAGCCCACAGTTAGAAATCGGCAAAGAGAATGCTATGGTGTCTGGGCAGCAAGGTCTTAGTTGTTTTCATGTCTTGGAAGTGGGTGACAAGGAAGATAAGACTTTGTACAAGTGGTTAAAAGGTACCCAAATTTCAGAAATATGTCATTTACAGCAGCAAGTTGCCGATAAGTATATCCAAAGACTTGAAAGTATTGGTGAAGATGAGTTACAAGAGACTCTTGTGAACATGCAGGAAGAGTCCATTCAAAGACCCATTGGGGAGACTTTATTCCAGCAAGGAATTGATCAAGATCAAGTAGAGATGCTGATTTTGACATCAAGCATGGATGGGGTAAACAGAAATCAGCCACTATACAAGTACAAGCAGCTTGGTGGCATGTGCACATTCTGGAGGATGAGGTAAATCAGAGCAGTCCATATTCACCACAGTCATTACAGTCACCACATGCACCAAATTCATCACAATCATCACATCCACCACATCAATTACAGTCACCACAGTCATCACACGCACCACATTCATCATTGTCACCACATTTACCACAATCACCACATTCACCACATTCGTCACCACACTCACCACCTTCATTACAGTTACCACATTCAGTCAAGAACATCAATATTTCTCAAGGAAATCAAGAAGAATTGGTTACTATTGGAGGAGATCTTACTCAAGACGTGAGGAACGCGATTTGATATCTTTATTAAGAGAATTCAGGGATGTTTTGGAATTCATTACATAGTTACTATTGTACAGGTATCTGAATGCAAGACGCAAAAAGTAATTGAATCAAACTTGATCTTACCAAGAACACGTGCAACAACAATACTTGGGAGGTTTTGAAGAAAAATCTTTCCATCCATAAATCCTAGAGGGAAAGGCAAGAGTTAAAATGCATGTTCATAATCTCATGATTGTTAAGATGGCAAAATCAACAGCTGCAATCTGATAATTTTAATTTTTCTCCAGCAAAAGCAACAACAGAATAAGCAACAACGGCTACACCAGATTAAACCCTTACGCCAGTTGAACATTATTCTATAGGATAACTTTGCAGGCAAGAAGAACAGGCCAATGGTTTGGACTACTTCTGCTTTTTCCTGGATGTATCAATTCATGTCATTATATTTTCTCAGGATGTACGAAGCACAAAAACTGATAATTTGACTATGTAGATTTTTTTAATTTGGTAACATATTAGTTTTCCTTACAATAAGTCATAATCTGATCTTTATAAGTGTGGCTTATGACATCTTTGCCACGGCAATGGCGATGGCGGTAAAGATCCAAACAATGTATTCTTATACTAGCCAGAACATATTCACTTAAGTACCATAAAAAGCATGAAGATTGTACACTCTATCCACCATTTGAATAGCAATTCCATTCGTTTCCCTGAATAATGTCGTTCTTGACATCATAGCACGCCCTTTCCCAACAAAGCAGTCACTTGGTATTTCACAAAATTACGTATATGAAGCGTAAGGTCATCACATAAACTTTTTTTTCGCTCACGAAATATAGATTTACATCGCCTGCAATGATTCTTTACAAAGTTGCATGGCTTTCGGGACCAAAAACTGATAGCAAGAAGGAAGAAAAAATACATGATTTTGCATGTCGAGGAGGATAGGATAGTCCCAGCGTGATTCCAAAGTGCACCACTTTCCATTATTGTCCATCCTTTCTACAAATTGCAGCTCATCGCAAAGCAGGTCGCCTTTCTCAATATGTGGACTGCATGCCAATACTCCTGGCACAAATACACGTAATGAGGTGCCACGGTTTTGAGCATCAAACCCTAAAAATTGCATAGGTGACGGTTTTACTTTTAAGAAACAGAGCTTGAGTCAAAATGTTCTTTAGAACCATTTGTATCACTGTGCTTGGAAAAGCATCGGACCATTTGCCTCTATGAGTTTCTACATACTATATCAAGCGTTTTATTTTCAATGCTTGTTGGTGATGTCCTAAACGATGTCAACTTGCATGATCAATCTGTCATCCAAAGTGAGATTAGCGTACATGGCGCTAAAGCATGATCTGACCTCTGCACATTTCTCTGTACGACAAGCACAACCTTTGGTGCAATGCCTTTTTCATCATAGTCCTTTGCATGAGGCCCCCTTTTCCTTGAACAATTATGGCGTCCTTAAGAACCGGGTGTTCATAAGGAGACTCTGTTAAGGCATTTGGCATAGGAATTCTTTCTCTTAATTGGTTTATCACATTTGAAATGGGCTGTCCGCCGAGGAGTAAATTGGTCATCTACTGCCGTGTCTAGATAGATAATCACGAAGTTCATGAATGACTTCCTCTGTAGTTGTTCGAGGTTGTTAACACGAATGCAGGACTGGATTGATGGGCAGCATTTGCAAGCACATAGGTGCCCAAATAGCATCACCAATGCTTCAGATTTTACCAACAAACTCAACATAGATAGACCGACGCAAAACATAATCACACTTACGTGAGAGCCGTACAAATGTTGGCAAAGTTGGCCCGACCATAAGCTTTCTTGAGATACTCCTTCACTACGAACTATTTGAGGCTGATATTTAAAAGTTCCTTGAACCTCCTCTCTTTGTTGATATCTTCTTCATTCTCGCCATGTCATTCTTCACGAAACAAACTATGAAAATGATGTTGAAATTTCATTACACTTGTTAGAATCAAGACTTACCGGGTAAGCCAATGAAGTCTGTTATGAGTCGTGGGACTACGTCCCAACGCCTAGATGGTATAGTTGAGACACCATCCAAGGCTATTTTTTAATACGTCAAGCATACAACCTAAAATCTTTGCCTTGAGTGTTTAGCTACGTGACATAGAGTGATTGGCCACAAGCAAATAAGCATGCCATGGTTAGGACACATGGCAAGCCCCTTCACGGGGCAGAATTCTCCGGGCGGGTAAATAGTAATAAAGAAACTAAGGTTGTGAAATTGTACTTTCGGTAACATTACTAGTAAAATGGCACCTTTGCGTTCTTTCGGGCTAATCTGCTAGCATGTGTTTTTACTCGACTTTTAACGTCCATATCTGCAACTTCAATAACAACGCATGTTGATATTGGACGTTATTTGCTTTTGTTATTATTTTTGTTATTGAAATGACAACATCATCGATGTATTAATTTTGCGCTTATGAATTTCAGTAGAGAACCTAGAATGGATCTCGAGGGGGAGGAATGGTGACTAGGCGCTCGACCTGGCGCCTCGGGAATAGGGCCGGGGTGCTCGATGGATGAGGCAGAGGCCACCTCTGCTATTCTCCAGAGCTTGATCCCTGGCACTAATCTGTCACCTCAGGCCTATTTAATCATTAGAGTGTGGGTAGCACAGGCTAGGAGCAGTAGAAGCATAGTAGGATTCTTCAAATTTCGATCTCGCTGAGAAACAGACATCTTGTGTGTGATTTCCTTCTCGGAAGAGGGAAAACGTCTCATTCGAGGGGCTCAAGGCCGGAATTGAGGTTCTTGTTCTCCAAAATGAGGCCTAAAAAGGCGCATTCAAAGGCGAGTCCTCTCGCCAAAGCAGATGGGAGGATATAGATGATCACAAAACCTTGGACCAGGACAACAAAGATTGGAAGATCATTCTCACAATGGAGAAAGAAGGTGACCCTGCATGGATAAAAATGAAAGAACTCACGGTCTCCTTTGATATTATCAGGGATCAACAAAAAGCTGCAGTTGAATGCATGGGAATTATGAAAGAAGGTCTTATTGCTGCTTGCCAAGAAGAAATCATAAGGACTGGAGAACCAATACGCTGAGGGAAAAGCCAATGATCGTGATCTTGTCTGGAACATGATCAAGAAACTTCAAGAACTTGACCTACTCCTTTATCAAATGATCAGAATTAAATCGGGACACTCTAAGGAAGATTGCTGCAGTCTGAAAAACCAAGCTTTCAAGAAAAGTATGTCCGAGCTGCTGCAATCAACTAAAGATTTGGCAGAAGACCTTGAACTATTGGGATGGAATTCTAAAGCCTCCTTTCGCCTGGTTTGAGTTTGGGAGGGAGCAGATGATCACGAAATCATAAGGTTCAAGGAAAATTTTAAAGAAGACCTCTCTCTCTTAGCTGCTGCTGAACTCAAGAACATTGTAATGGAGCATGATACTGTTATGCATAAGCTGACTCCTACAAAAGATTGCACTATTTGTGACTCCAACGGATATTTTAATCCTCGAGAAGCTGCTCAATGTGGATGTCCAAACTGCTCAAAGATTGTCACTCTCAATTTGGACAAGCAGTCAACAAAGATCTCAGATACCAAACTCAGATCAAAGATCCCTACCTTGGGCAAATATGACAAGATAAATGGTACGCTTCCCTCTTTTAAAATGTTCTTCTTAATTCTACTAATGGGGTGTCGTTTTAATAATATGGATGGTAAGGATTTTATAAAGTAAAGTAAAGTAAAGTAAATTTATTCACTATCTCATAGAGACCCTACGGTCTAGGAGACGAAATATCAGAAACAAACATAAAGGTGCTACAAACTGAGGGACAAATCAGTCCATCGCTGCAAAGAAACCTCACGAACTTGCCATATCTCCTCAAGGAGAGATGCAAGTAACTGTGAGCGTAACTGAAAAACTGTAAATACATTTCGAAGATCCGACTCTTTCAATCCATGACGATCTCTTATGGCTGCATACGCTGGACAGGCAATAAGAAAATGGTGTTCATCTTCAACTTCTTGTGCGCCGCAAACTTCACATGTTCTCTGGTCCCTAGGAATCTGACGCCATCGTCCACACTCAATTCGTAGGTGATGGGAGCTAACCCGCATCCGACAAATCAAGTGTTGGTGTGCTCTAGGTAAATGATCAAGGAGATATTGCTGCGGTGTGTAGGTGACCATAGGATTAATCTCTCTTTTGTAGAATTCCATTTTTCCTTGAGCATTTGCCCATATTTTATCAGTAACTTTCATCCTGACCCATTCCCTGATCCCTTCTGGCGTTGTAGGCATATCTATCATTGAGATGCCCCAGCGGTTCAGCCATAACTCCCTTATGATACCAACCATGTTCACGGCTTGCTTCTAATACCTTATGTGGCAATCTATCTGGCGTTAGAGATTGAACTCTAAGCACATATCTTATAAATTGGCAAAGAGCCTCCGCCTCTAAAGGCAACATTCCCGCTTCTGCAAGCAGCATTGGGTACGGTGTTTGGAGTTTAACTCCGAGCTCATCCATCAGAAAGCGTTTCTGCACAGATTCAATGCTTTTCCATTTCTTGCGTGATAGCCACGGACCCCATACTTGGCAACCATACGAGAACCCTTTGGTTGCACAAGTGCTCTATACAAATGATGGCGATAGTCCGGTCCCACAATTGAATTGTGCGACATTTTGCACCGCATTCCAAATAGTGCTCTCTTTTGCATTTACTCTTTTGTCCATCGCAAAGCATTCCACGTATAAGTATCACGTTACCTCTAGGCCCAAGTATATCGTAATTATGTACTGTTCCACCACCGTCCAGTCATAGTATAAATTACATACTTTTCTAGTACCAAACACCATGACTTTTGTCTTTTCTAGATTTCTCATCATCTCGTAAGCTCACAAAACCTTTTCAATACATTTAGATGCTTTTGCAAACCTGTCTCAGATCGTGCAATAAGAACTATATCATCAGCATAGAGCAACAGTTGTACTAAATAATCTGTAATAAATGCCCCCTCCAAGCAATTTTCCTTAAGCCACTCTTCAAGCTCATCAATGTATACTCCAAAAAGCGTTGGCGATGCTGGACAACCTTGCTTCACTCCAATGTTGCTAATAATTTGCTTACTGCATTTCTCACTTAAAGAAAAACAAAGCTGGACAATTACCTTCTCATATAGGCGAGCAAACATGGCTCTTATTTCACGCGGGACCCGAAGATCCTCCAAACGCTGCATTAGCTTGTTTCGTGGAACTGTATCAAAGGCCTTGCGAAAATCAACAAAGCACGCATAAGTAGCTTTATCCCTGCCTTTTGAGTCTTCTATAAGCGCTCTCATAACCAACAAATGATCAGTGGTAGAGTACCCCTGACGAAAACCTGCTTGTGCACATGCTCTGAGATTGTTATTTTCCAGCCATTTTGACAGTTTTTGCTCTAGCACTATCCCAAATAACTTTGCCATGGTACTGCTTATCATTATTGTGCGATAGTTATTTACATCCTGCTTATCTCCCCCTTTGTGGATGGGGACAATCCGACTAACTTGCCAATCAGGAGGAAAACCTAATGCCATAGCTGAATTAAATAGACTAGCTATTTCAATAATCATTTGATCTCCAGCCCATTTAAGCAACCGGCTTTAAGCCCTGATGCATCTGCAGCTTTGCCATTTGCCATTTTCTGCATTGCCTCGGAAACATCCTTTGCTGTGATAAGCTCAGGATCAAAAACATCCACTGTCTCAATATCTTGTGCATTGTCTTTATGGTACAGGTTTTGGATATGTGTATACATCTGCTCAGTGTCCACCTCATCCGCCCGTGATGTTTGCGCATTCATATGCTTCCAAAATTCTGCTGGATGGCATATCAGCTTTTCATATAACTCTGTTTATCTTTTTAACAGGAAGACCCTCTTTTTCCTTTTTAGCATTCCCCTGTATAATCTTAAATGCAGTTTCCTCTGAACCCCAATCATGCCCTGCAGATTTTTCCTTGCCACCTGACATTCATTATCAAACCAAAGTCTATCTTTCTTCCTTTTCGAAGTTAAAGATGAGAAAACATGTTTTGCAGCCTCTAGCAATTTATTCTGAAATACTCTGCTTCGTTCCACATGATCCTGCGAAGGTACCCAATTGTCAAAGAGATATTTTACCTCTTTTACATACTCTGCTTGTCTAGCATAGTCCAACAGTAAAGGAGCTACACATCTCGCTTTTGCTTTTGAGCGACGGTTTCCCAAAACTTTTAGATCAAAAACTAGTGGAGAATGCTCAGATTCTACCAGGGGGCTTTCTACTAGCAAGTTGGTTAGAACCATTTCTGCTACATACTGATCAGCAATAACATAATCAACCACACTCTTTCCTCTTGCTGTATCATTTGTAAAAAACCACGATTCTGGGAACCGTTTGCAGCCATTAAGAATAAGCAATCTAAAGCAACTACACAGAGCAAGAAGATGTTTCCCCATACCATTGATTATATTATCTTGCGATGTACGTTTCCATTCTGTGCCAATTATATGCCAGGCCTCAACTTCCTCCATCCATAAAGGATCCACTTCTTCCTGCAGAAACCAAGAGGCTTGCAAATCCTTAATTCGTGCATTAAAATCTCCTCCTAATACGACAGATCCTTCTTGAGAAAAATTTGCAATATCTTGGCTCAGATATATAAATGGGTCTTCTCTAGAAAGCCCATCCTGGTTATATATATTAGCAGCCGGCAGCGGTGCAAAATAGCACAAAGCCAAAAAAATCTTGCGTGAACCGCTTATCTCAAACCATGCATATTGTAAAAATTCACATACCTTAATAAGTTTAATCTGGTGAGCAATGTCCTGTCTCGCATAGCAGGCTAATCCTCCCTCACCTCGTCCAAAACCTGTTGATCTTGTTTTGCTCGTGGCAAGAAGTCGATTATAACCCTTAAGTTCTGGCAGTTCATTTGCTTCATGTGCCCATGTCTCTACTAATAACAACAAATCTATTTTCTGGATAAAATCATGTGCACTAATAGCTTTGAATTCTGTAAAACCTCCAATATTCCAAATACAAGCCCGTAGGGTCACAAATTCCTACTTACTTCTTGGCACAAATTTGCTATTGGTAAGAACAGCTACCTCATCTCGGATGAATGCCCTCAGACCCTTTGCGCGATGTTCTTTTACTTTGTTCCATTCCCTCCTCCGTAATTCGAGCTGCCTGAAAGTTAGATCATGATCCAGCCATATATTCTTATAGTCTTTGAGATTTGTACGATGCGACAGGACCCTCTGCTTTGCCTCGGTGCTTGCAAATTTTATAATAATGGGCCTAGGCTTGCTGCCTTTTTTGCCAACTCTGTAAGCTCGATCAATCTGCGGTTCACTTAAAAACATAGTAGATTGGAAAAAATCCTCTACTACATTCTTAATTTCTTCGTTTTCTGCTTCTTCTATACCAGACAATTTCAGATTACATGCTTTGCGTTCTCTAGCTTCTTTCTCCTCAAAAAAACTTTCCACAACATCTTCTGATTGGAACTCTCCATTTCCATAAGCTTCTGTTGGCTGAACTGTTTCCAGAATTATCTTGAGATCCTTTCCCTGTGCCTCTTGTAATTCAATTAACTTTCTGTTCTGATCTTCTAATTGCATCACTCTTGCCTTGGTTTCTCTTAATTCCTCTAGAAGGTAATGCAGAAGATCAAATTGGCTGAAATCGAAAGGCCTACCTCCAGGTGTCATCGCATACATAGGATGGATGTGTTCAGGGCCACCTGAGGGTTCGGCAGGAGGAGTCGATGCTGCCACAGCAACCGCAGGGCTTGCAATTCCGGACACTGCTGCCATCGGAACTTTTCCTTCGGACCCTGAAGGACCTTTTCCGGTCAATTTTTTCTTCTCTCTTTGCATACTTGCTTTCTGATGTTCGCCTCAGAATGAGCGCCTAAACGTCCGCCTCAGTTAAACACCTCAGTAGAAACGCAGCTCCAAGCCTATTAGGGGCGACTTTACCAGACTCTGTTGTGGATCTTTATGCAATCCAGGATAAAGAAGCTTATGTGAAATATTCATCTCATGGTATCTTAGTTCACTTTCCCAAGAACTGTCCTCCAATATATGAAGTCAAAAATTGGACCAATAAAAATATAAACATTCCAATTCTTTCTATCTTAAAGATGGATTCCAGAACCTTTCAGATTATTTGCAGGGACAGCAATCATATGAAGTATATTCTAACCAGAAGGATATCTTCTATTGCTAATTGTCCTGTCTATATCATGAAATGGAATCCTCTCTATATCCCAGGTAACTTCTCAACCATTGCTACCACCACTTGGGTTTCCTGCTCGAATTTGCCTCCTCTGTTTTGGATCAATAATCATCTTAAGGCAATTGGTGAGTGTTTGGGAGAAGTTATCCATATTTCTATTTCCCAAACTGATTTTCCTTCTATATGCATCATGAAGGAAATAAATTCCAACTGGGAGAAATATATTGGTTCAAGAATTGATGAGGACACCTTCCTGGATATTAAAATCAACTATTCTAAAATCCCTATTCTTGAGCCTAAAAAGGATAATCAAACTACAAAGGGAAAAGCTCCTATGTATCAAACTCAAGGAAGGAAAGAATGGATCCCCAAAAAGGATCTGAAAAAGGAGGAGACTTTTGAGAAGGGTGAATGCAGCAAAGAGAATGATAAAGTGGTGAAGGTAATAGTACCAGCCCAATTATGCATTCCCTGGAATGATCAGGTGAGCAGCAAGAAGATTAATAGTAATGTTATCATCGAAGAAATCATTGAAGACAAAGACATCTCGGATTCAAGCAATCAGAGTCAAGATCTGAAATTCCACGAAGATGATTCTTATGACAGTGATCAGACTGGCCTATCTGAGCAAGCTTATTTGGAATATATCATTGATAAGGATCTGGAAAGGGAGGAGAAGCTAAATCCTTGGCAGATTGTTTCCTATCACAAAAAAAAAAAGAAAAATAGCAGAAGACAGACCCCTGAGCCATCTAGAAGACGCTCAAGGATCTCTTAAAAAACCAAATTTTATGGATATTAACCTTGGATGTGTGTCTTGGAATCTCCAAGGCATTAATTCTAATGTGAAAAGGGATAGATTAAAGGTTTGTCTTTCTTCTATAAAAGCTGACATGTTTTTTTTCAGGAACACAAGCTTCATGATGATGACTTTGAAAAACTTATTTTTTATTCTTTGCCTTCTAATTTTAAAGTATGGGCTATTAGGGCTAATAACTCTTTTGCAGGGATTTCTATAGCTTGGAGAGATATATTTCTAATATTCAGATGATTAATGCTAATTGTGGCAGATGGCAGATTCTTCATGGAGATATTAATTTCAAGAAATTTGCCTTTGTTAACATTTATGCCCAGCACCATCCTGAAGAAAGGAGTTCTTTGTGGAACTGTATTAGGAACAGTCTGGACAGAATTCCTTATGAGAATTGCATTATGGCTGGTGACTTTAATATGGTCACTCATGATTTCATGAGGAGTATCAACTTCAGACCTCTCACCAATCAAGAGGCCAACTCCTGGAGTCACCTTTTGTTCAGTCATGACCTCAAGCTTGCTAGAACTCAGCGTAATTCTTATAGCTGGTCCAATCATGGAATTGATGATCCTATTCTGTGTCTTCATGATAGATTCAATGTAAGTGAGAACTTTTGGCATAGCTGTGATAGAGTTTCCAATCTTAATGGTTTCACCATTTCTGATCATTTCCCCCAGCTCCTTCAAATTAATGGTAACCCTCAAAGCATTAAGAGAAACTCCTTCTTTAAGATGAATGTTTCCTGCTCCAAAGATAATAGCTTTCTTAAAGACTTTGAGCATATCTATAGCAAAATCCCTAAACCTAGTAATCAGCTGGGATGGATGAATTGGTGGGTTCAGACCTCTAAGAGTATAAGAACTGGCTCAAGATTTGGGGTAAGCAGATCCACTCTCAAAGTAAGCAGTATTTGGATGATTTAAGAGCTGCGCTTCAATCCTCCCCCTCTGATCAGCAAGAGGAGATCAAAATTAAAATTGAGAAGGAGGAAATCAAGATAGCCAAGGGATGGCAGCTTAGAGCCAAAATAAGGGAGCTTAAAGAGAATGAAAGGTGCAACTCTAAATATTTCTTTATCAAGGCTAAAAGTAAAACCAGAAGAAATCACATATACAGTATCCAAGCTGATGGTATGACTCTTTCTGAGGACATAGATCTTAAAGAAGCTGCCTCCAATCATTTTATTAAGATTATGGGTACTAACCATGACTCTTCGGAAGTTGAAATGGACAATTTCATCCATATGCATAGTGTTATTCAAGACATTCACAATGACACATTGAAAGCTCCTTTTACCAATGAAGAACCCTTCAAAAGTGTCTCAGGTATGGAAATTGGTAAGACCCCAGGCCTGATGGTCTACCTGCTGAATGTTTCAAAAAAACTTGGGGTATTATTGGCTCTGATATTACTAATCTGTGTAATGAGTTTCTGATGCTCAGGTCCTTGGATTGCAGAATTAATACTAGTCTCATTAACCTTATTTCCAAGGTTGAGGAGCCAACTACATTTTCTGATTGCAGGCTAATTTCCCTCACCAATGTTATTTACAAGATTATTTCTGCTACTATAGCCTCCAGGCTGAAACCGATTCTTAACCTTGTCATCTCAATCAACCAATCAGCCTATCTTAAAGATAGATTTATCCTGGACAATGTGGTGATGGCTAGTATTGGTATGAACTGGGCTAAAGAGACTAAGCAAGACATTGGCCTCCTTAAATTGGACATCACTAAAGCTTTTGACACTGTCTCTTGGAGATTTTTGATCAAGTATTGTCACAAGATGGGATTTTCTCATGAAGTTACCAGCATCTTTTTTGGCAATCCTCAACAATTCTAGACCCTCTGTTCTAATCAATGGGGAATGTAGCCCATTCTTTGAGATCAAAAGGGATGTGAAGCAAGGATGTCCCTTGGCTCCTTTCCTCTTCCTCATTGTAATGGAAGCCTTAAATAGTGCTCTCAAGAAATCTGAAAATGATGGCAGAATTAAAGGCTTGAAGCTACCAGACAAACAGGTATTTCTTAACGCTCATTTTGCAGATGACACCTTTCTATTTATCAAGATGGAGGAGGCTTCAATCATCAACACTCATGAGCTGCTTCAAGGTTTTGGCAATGCATCTGGATGTAAGATTAACCCTACCAAGTCAAAATTGATAGCATTCAATCAGGTAATAGGGCAGAATTCTGCTCAAAATCTCGCACTACCACCCCAAAACGGGGTCCACATGTTGTTTTTCAGTGTCTTTTTTGCAAAAAAACAACACCAAAACACTACGTGTTGCTTTTTGTCCGGATTTGCTAGAAATGACGTGTAGTTTTTAGCAAACTTTTTATACATGTAGTTTTTGTTGCCAAAAGTCTACGCATAAAATTTTGTCAAAATTATCTACACGTAGGAATTAACGTATATTTCTACAGGTTGTTTTAAAAGTAGCTGTAGTTTTCAAGCGTTGCTTTCTTCAAAATTAGACATGTGGTTCGTAATAAAACTTAAAAGGTCCACATGTTGTTTTTAACTGTTGTTTTGCCAAAAAGCAACACTAAAAAACCATGTATAGGATTTTGTCCGACTTTGCTAAAAACTATGCGTAGTTTTCTGATTTTTCTTTTAATTATGTTGTTTTTAAGTGTTGGTCCTTCAAAAAATGATATGTGGTTTTGAGAAGCAATGTATTTTTTCAAAAATAGGTGTTGTCTTTTAGTATTATTTTATACTAGTAACAGTGCCCAGCGTTGCTGGGCATAGCTAGAAACTGTGAATGACATACTGGAGCAATTGTTAAATGGATTCTTGTTTTTAAAATTTAATAATCAAGAGCATTCGACCACATTTCGCACTTCCCCTTATCTTTTCCGTTTTCCTTTTTCATTTTGCCTTTGTCTACTATTTTTTTTTTCCTATTTCCCCCTTGCCCCTTTTCCCTTTTTACATTTTTCAATTTATTTTTTTCTTTTTCCATTATTCCATTTCCTCTTTTTCTCTTTTTTGTTTCTGCTTCCCCATTTTTCCTTTTCTATTTTTCCCTTCCCTTTTCTCCAATTTGTGGTTGCCCTTTTTCTCTTTCCTTTGCCCTTTCCCCCCTCTCTTTTCCCATTTCCCTCTTCCCCTTTTCCTCGTGCCCTTCTTTCTAAGTTTTCCTTTCTGCTTTCCCCTTTCCTTTCCCTTTTCCCTTTCCTTCTCCCCACCTTTTCTTTTTTCCCCTTTTTCCCTTCCCTTTTCCTCTATTGCCCAGCCCTTCGGTCTTCCTTTTTTTCTAGTGCCCTTTTTCCTTCTTTTCCCCCCTCCTTTTTTTTTCCCTCTTTCCCTTTCCCTTTTTCCATGTCCATTTTTCCTTCGGTTTTCCCCTTTTCTCACCCTTTCCCTCTTCCCTTTTTTGCCATGTCCCTTTTCTCTTCTATTTTTTCATGCTCTTTTTTCGCTCCTCTTTTCCCCTTTCTTCACCTTTTTCCTCCTCCCCCTCCTTTTTCCTTTTTTCCTTCTCTTTTTCTTTTTCTATTTTGCTCTTCCTTTTTATTCACCTCCCCTTTCTATTTTTCCATTTTACCTCCCGTTTTTTCCCTTTTGCCTTTTTCCATTTGCTTCCACTTTTTTCACGTTTGCCTTTTCCATTTTCAACCTCCTTGTCTTTTTTTCCCTTCCCTTTATTTCTCTTCCCCTTTTTACAGTGCCATTTATTCCTTCCCTTTGCCCACCCTTTTCCTCCCTCCTTTCTCTTCCTTTTTTCCGCTTCTCTCCTTCTTTTCTCTTCCTCTTTTCCCCATGCCCTTTTTCACTTTTGCCCCTCCCCTCGCTTTTTCCTTTTACCCTTTCCATCTCTTCTCTCCTCCCTTTTTCTCTTTCCTTTTTTTTTTTAATATAAGATTTTTTCCCTTCCTTTTTTCTCCTTTCCCCACCTTTTTTCTCTCCCCTTTCCCACTGTCCCTTTTCGCTCCCTCCTCCTCTCCCCTTTTTCCCTTTCCATTTTCCTTTCCTTTTCCTTTTTCCTTTTCCCTTCCCTTCTCTCTACCCTTTTCCTCATCCCTTTTTCCCTTCCCTTTTACTCCTGTCCTCCCCCTTTCCCTCTTCTCCCTTTCTCATAGTGTCATTTTTTCCTTTATTTTCTCTCTTACTTTTCCTTTCTCTTTTTTTGTGCTATTTTCTATTTCCTTTTCCCTTTTATCCGTGCCTTTTTTGCCTTTCACTTTGCCTTTATCTCCTCCCTTTTCCTCCTTTCCCCACCTTTTTACTCTTCCCCTTTCCCAGTGTTCCTTTTCACTCCCTCCTCCTCCCCCTTTCTTTTACCTTTTCCTTTCCCTTTCCCTTTCCCTTTTCTTTCCTTTTCCCTTTTCCTTTTCCCTTCCCTTTTCTCTACCCTTTTCCTCATCCCCTTTTCAACTTCCCTTTTACTCCTATCCTCATCCTTTCCATCTTCTCCTTTTCATAGTGTCCTTTTTTTCTTTATTTTCCTTTCCCTTTTTCGTGCTCTTTTTGCTTTCCTTTTTTCCTTTCTTTCTTTCCCTTTTACCCGTGCCTTTTTGCCTTTCACTTTGCCATTTTCTCCTCCCTTTTCCTTTTCCCTTTCCTCTTCAGACATTAGAGCATGGCCAATCATGGTGGAGGGAAGTCGTGCGATAAATCTCGACCTCCGAATGCAATCGGATGATCTCAACCATCCAAATTAGGGTTTCATTCATGACATACTTACGCTATAACATTATAATATAAGATAAAATGCACATGTGGTTTTATAGAATTTTCAATAAACAACATGTCAAATAAATATTTTTAAGTGTTGTTTTCTTCAATAAACAACATGGTTAAATGACAAGTTTTTCAAGTATTGTTTTTGATTACAATCTATTGCTATTTTTCAAGAAATTGTTGATGTTTATTACTTTTGATGTATAGATGAGAGCATCTTTTGCAATTTATAACTTGTCATTCCTTCAAAGTGGAAAGAAACATTTTATCTATTGAACTTGTTCAAAATAAACCAATGCATGTATTTCAAGTATAAGAAGCTGATTCAAAAATCCTTGTTGGGGTGGTCACCACTCACCACACTCGTCACCACACTGCTCACCACACTGGTCACCACTCACCACTATTGAGGTGGTATAGGAGATTGTATACCGTATATGGAGGGAGATACGCCCATGCACGCGTGCAGGATATTTGCACGTATGCATTGTGGAGCCATCATGAGCATTGTATTATCTGAGCAGAAAGAGAGAAGAACAGAGAGACGGCGTATTGGGAGAGAGGATTTTGCTTGATATAACTATGGAGATGATGATTCTTTGTGTTGTACATTGCTTTGATCTGATAGATTGAGCTTGGATTGTTGGGTTTTTCATCCGTCTTGCAAGGTTAGAGTTCAGGCTCTAACAATTGGCGACCACGGTGCTCGACAGACCATTGATCGGCAAGAATTTCCATTGAAAAAGGAGTTGTTACCATTGGTATTGGTGATCGTCGGTAAAGAACGGCACCATTGAGAAAGGAGCAATTTCTTGTGTGAAGGGAATTTTGCCGTAATTGATTTGTGGGGTAGAATGTGACAAGGGGAGCATAGTTTTTTTTTTAGGTCTTTCCTTAAGCTTTTAAATGGATGCCCCTGTTGGTGGAACAGAGCTTGCACTTGCTTTCTAAATGACGATTTATTCTACATCATTTGAGTAAGAATTAAGATAGAAAGCAATGCTGATCTATTCATGGAATTCCATGGCATCCCTCTTGGTGTATCAGAGAACTAGATATCAGTAGAGCATGGAGCAGGTTCATTCGGCCCAATTGTTCATCAGCATAAGCTCCCTCTTCACCCTTTATATCATTCCCTGTGATCCTTATTGTAAGTATAATAATTCTCTTCAATAAATCGTAAGTAAATGTGTTGCATCTGCACAAGGCTATTATACAAAATTTGAAACGGCAGTCTGTTATGGAGCAGGAAATAGGAAATGGAATCTATTATTAACAACTGGATATTCTAGATGGCTCTGTTTTGTAACACTGTCATATTTTGGAAGAGATGTGTTTATCCAACAACTCCAGGTATATCAACTTCTCACCCATGGAATGACTATGAGGAGCTAGGGAAATAGATAACATTACATCACGATGCTCTGCTGTAAAACTAGACCAGCAAATGCAATTTGTCATATTTGACATATTTAGACCAGGAATTTGAGAACTGTGTGCCTAGGATTTTTTTAGGTCTTTCCTTAAGCTTTTAAATGGATGCCCCTGTTGGTGGAACAGAGCTTGCACTTGCTTTCTAAATGACGATTTATTCTACATCATTTGAGTAAGAATTAAGATAGAAAGCAATGCTGATCTATTCATGGAATTCCATGGCATCCCTCTTGGTATATCAGAGAACTAGATATTAGTAGAGCATGGAGCAGGTTCATTCGGCCCAATTGTTCATCAGCATAAGCTCCCTCTTCACCGTTTATATCATTCCCTGTGATCCTTATTGTAAGTATAATAATTCTCTTCAATAAATCGTAAGTAAATGTGTTGCATCTGCACAAGGCTATTATACAAAATTTGAAACGGCAGTCTGTTATGGAGCAGGAAATAGGAAATGGAATCTATTATTAACAACTGGATATTCTAGATGGCTCTGTTTTGTAACACTGTCATATTTTGGAAGAGATGTGTTTATCCAACAATGAGCTCCAGGTATATCAACTTCTCGCCCATGGAATGACTATGAGGAGCTAGGGAAATGGATAACATTACATCACGATGGTGATAGAAAATATAGAGTTGCTTTTCATATTGGATCTACTAAGGCAAATAGAAGACTTTGTATGGCAATCAATTTATTGTTATTCTTCTTCTTTAAACCCCGTGTGGTAATACGAGGGCACTAGGGCACTGCTAGGTGAAACTAATTGAAGCTGCAATTCAATCAATATTCACTTTTGTCGGCCAATTTAAACATCTTTACTTTCTTTGTTGTTTATGAAAAAACGAATTTGAAGAATATGGAAAATGCTCATGGATAATGACACTCATGGAGCTTGCAAGGAAACACTTAAGGTTATTATTTGTTGTAGTGCTTTCTAAAATGGAGTGTGTTTGGCGCCATGACAATTGTTTCAGATAAAATGGACTTGAGCAAGCATTGCTTTTTCGTATATTCTGCTAATGTTACTTCGTATAACTTTTACTTGATGTAACTTATAATATAAGCAATAAACATCCAGTGTCATTCATTATCTTCATGTAACATACATAAAGTAACCGACATCAGTACAAAGGTTCAACATTGTTTTGATATTGTGTACATAATCCATGGAAAACGTTGTTAAAGCTTTGAAAAAAAAAATTGTTATAATAAGTTACAAAAGTTGGCTTATTACTGCAAGCCCTTCTTATTGCGGCCAAAACATTTACAGGCCGAACTTATGCCCAGCAACGCTGGGCACCAGAAGAACCGATCTGGCTTCTACAGTTGTGTGCAAATTTGCCAAACCTTCAATGCTGATGTGAGGAGCGTTTGCTTGTGGTATTCTGGCATCATGGACCACTTTGGGTATTGGAACAGGGATGCCTATCAACTATACAGCATTGCTTGCAGTGGTTGCATTACCTCTCAGTAAAAACACGAGAGAATTGGAGTTACAGTCAAATTTCTGGGGTCCTGTATGGCCGGAACCACTACCATGGAATGCTGCTTTCCGACAGATTCCAAAAGTATGAGAGTCGCTTATGGGTTTGGGAAAGTTGGAGATTTTGGCTTCAACTCTACGAATGCCTTTGTGGCAAAATCGGAGTTTTGCAAATATTTGGCATGCAAAGGGCTTCTGGGATTTGCAGGGCAGATGTGCGACATGCATCTAAATCCATTTGCGGGAATCCTCCCCGCCCATTTCGTTCCTCAGGAGCTTCATTAGACCTAACCGTTTATGCCTTTGTTCTCAGAATATCGGTGCAGTGCCTTTGTTCTTGGAGTTTTCTGGCTATGGCAGGCATCCAGGGAGGAGTTTTTGCATGGCAGCTCTTAGCCCTTGTTCTCTTTTTTTTTGTTATGGCTGCCATTATCCATAGTTCCTGTGCCAAAGAAATCATCGTTGGTGGATCTGCTGCTTATGGAACCGACCTCTTATTTTGTTGGTGATCTGTTGTTTTTTGAGATTGTTTAGCTGTTATTTTTAAACATACTTTGCAAATTTGGCATGTTATTTTTAGACATACTTTGCAGGGTATGGAAATTTGGCATGTGTCCAACGACATCCATATGCCAAAGGCGATCAGGTCTTATCATATAGTTTGTGTGGATAGTACAATGAATCAACCAACCTTTGTTAGCAGTTAGTCTGATGAGTAGAATATGCACAACACAAGTTGAGACAATATGTTTTCTTCTAGAGATTTCTCCTTCTCAAGAATAGCAAATCAGTGCATCTGCGCATAGGTTTTACCCTTTCCATCTCACTATTACTACTTGCAATGCGCATGGAATGCAGATGTGCCATCCTCAAGTGGATCTTAGCAGCAAGGCAGCATGTGTTATTATATTCGAGAATTGATTCATTTTATCGCTGGAGGTCAAACACTCTATCCCTGAAACCTCACTTATATTTTAATTATTATAGGAAGAATTTGTGCTCAGCCTATTTCTTAGACAAGGATAGCAACTTGCTACTGTGAATAATTTGTCCATCATTGCAGGATGCCTTTGAAATTCATCGATAAGTCATTTCGAAGGTATTTACTGCTTGGTTACTTTAGAGATGATCATTTGCTTCCGTCTTTTGCTTTTGTACTGCTTTATGCTTGGATCTTAGCATACAATTCTAAAGATAAAAGGCTACGCAGTTGTTTTCTATGTTGGTTTATCCGAAACCCTGCTTGGATCTACTAGAGCAATTTCTGTGTATATAGTTGAGCATACCAGGTTGTGGTAGACATGCCCAAACTGGGCAATTTTCTCTGGACATTACAACATAAACTCTGGAAGGTAACATGCTTAATAGAATAAGGTTGGATATGTGACACTTTTATTGGATATTTTGTTGAGATCGTGCTGATATGCATGTATGCATTACCACCAATACGTCCTCTATGCTTGCTTACAGTAAAGACCCTAGCCTTTTTGTATGTTCTGCATTTTAAATGTATAGATTGTTAAGAGGCCCATTTGTGTTGGATCTCTCAATTGTGAAGTGTCTTAGCAAGAAGGCAAGTGTGTGGGAATCGTAGTCATAACCATGTGCTTTTTTGTTACTAAAGAAATTATACTAAAGCCTCGAGAGGCATTGTGATTGATTCCACAAATAAATATTTGTCATTCCTGGACATATGCTTGCCATGATGGCAAACCCATAAAGTGGTGGTTTTACATTTCTAGTTGATTTTACCTTGGTTCATATTCTGGTGTCCCGGTACATTATAAATGATTTTACATTGGATTGAAGGCTAGATGCTGAGACAAGAGCAATTATGACAATTATGATGTCCATTGTAGCTATGATTTTAGCTTTATTGTAGCCTCCCTCTACTGAGAAATATGACATAAAGTTCTCATTTTTTACTGCTTTGGTGCATTAGACAGAGATTTGGAACTTTGTCTCATTGCCATTTTGTAATATGGAAGAGGATATTTGCAAATGGCTGATCGATTGCTAACTTGATTGCTAACTTGATACCTGGTATTTGTGTTCGAACTAGAACTTGCATTTAAAGAAAGCACCAACGAAATCATCATTCTTGCTTCTCGTTTTTCGATATGTTCAAGGTTTGAATGGAACCAATGGATTGTGTTTCTTTTTCCTCTTTGCAACACTCAATTTGTGAGTTATTAGCGTATTTGAATGTCTTGCCTTATGAGTTATGAATTGGGCATGGAAATAGTGTTTGAGTCCAGTTTTTTGGGTTGCCCCTAAGGGGAAAACCCTCATCCATGTGAGTTTATGACATATTCTAAGTATATGTCAGTATATGCTCGAAAACATGACTTTGAAGTGTGATTTAAGCCATTTCACTCTCGGGTCACGGAGGGCAACCCTCCGTGCTCAGCACCTTGTTTCCTTTCTTTTTTCACTTTTTTTTTTCCCACTTTCCTTTCCTTTTCCCTTTCCCTTTTCTTTTTTCTTTTCCCATGCCCTCTTTCCTTCCCTTCTCTCCTTTCCTTCTCCTTTCCCTCTTCCCCTTTATTCGATGCCATTTCCCTCCTCCCCTCTCCACCCTTTCCATTTTCCCCTCTCCTGGTGCCTTTTTTCCTTTCTTTTTCCACTTTCCTTTTTTTTTCCACTTTCCTTTCCTTTTCCCCTTTCCCTTCTCTTTTCTTTTTTCTTTTTTCTTTTCCCATGCCCTCTTTCTTTTCCTTCTCTCCTTTCCTTTCCCTTTCCCTCTTCCCTTTTTTTCCATGCCATTTTTTCCTTCCCCTTTTCTATGCTTTTTTTTCGGTTCCCTTTTCCCTTTCTTCACTCTTTCCCTCTTTCCCTTTTGCTCGTGCCCTTTCCCCCTTCCTTTTTTCCCTTTGATCTCTCCCCACTCTTTTTTTTCTCCTTTTCTCCTTTTCCCCTTCCTTTTTCCTCTTTTCCCCACCTTTTCCCTCTTCCCATTTTCCATGTGCCCTTTCCCCCCCGCACTTTTTCCATTTTCCCCTCCCCTTTTCGTTTCTATTTTCTTTTCCTTTTCCCATGCCCTTTTTTTTTCCCTTTTCCTCCTTCTCTTTTTTCCTTTTCCCTTGCCTTTTTGCCCTTCACATTCACTTTTCCTTCTCCCCATTTTCTTTTTCCCTTTTCCCTTAAGAGATTGAAGCATGATCAATAGCAGTGGTGGGAAGTCGTTTGATAAATCTCACCCTTCGGATGTAATTAGATGATCTCAACCATTCAAATTAGGGCTTGATACAACACGCTAAAACATTATAATATAAGATTGGGCTCGATTTTCTAATGATATTATGGCTGTGGCTTCGGCTAGAATGCCTTGGAAATGGCAACGGATATGAATTTTTCCTTTCCGTAGGGTGGATCGATATTCCCTTGTATTTTTTTTCCCTTAATGACCTTTTTGTTTTTTTTGCCATATACAAATTTGTTGGCCGCCCTGTAACCACAGGCGACAAACATTATAAAGGGATCCAACACCTAAGGGGATCCGGTTTATTTTTGGCGCCTAAATGCCGCATGTTGGAAACTTCGGCTCTAAGACAACATGGAAATGGTCTGGAATGGTCTGGAAATGGTCTAACGTAGCAGTTCGATGCCGATTTCTGGAGGCCGAAATGCTTATAGCAGGCCGATTTACTCTGGAGGTATGTTTCTCACATGTTTGATAGCCTAAAATGGTGAAATGAATATGGCCCGATATGCTTTTGCAAAAATCGTGATATAAAATGGCTAGTGCATATGCTCTTAGTTGGTTTATATATGCAACAAGGCAAAGATTTGACATTAGGAATCGATAACAGGCTTGTAGGATATGACAGGTCTGTAGACTATCTGCAAACATTGCACTCCAGCGACTAGATGTTAAGGCTTTTTGTTATCTGCACGATTCAATAAAGCCACAGAAAGTTTATTCTGGTTTCTACTTCGCCCTTGGTGCAATCGATCTGTGGCACTTGACGGTTCGCTGATACAACCTTCAGGTTTGGAAAATTAAATACGTCTGATTTCACTTTCAAATATTCTATGTGTTCTATAACCATGTTCTAGGAAGTTGATGGTCTTTAAAGTAATGATTTGGTGGTTTCAACAGGATGTTGTCCAGAGATTTAAAGAGCGTCATTCCACTTTAGATTGCTTTGCAGATAAGGTTTGCCCATATTAAGGTTTAAAGTTTGCAGTGCCACTAAGAATAGGAATATGAATTTCACTTCAGCCAGTTCATCATGGCATGATATTTTATTTCTTCTCATGCCATTACTTTCGAGAAATTCGTTTGACTTTTATGGCATTATTTACAGGTACACACAATAATTGGAGTTATAGAGTTAATGCGAATACTTGTTGATGTGGAAAGTTTGGATTGGAAGAAGGCTTGGGATATTACAACTAAGGTGGGTGTATTCCCTCACGATTCATACTGTGATAACGAAAAATCTGGAAAAGTATCCTTTAGAGCTGTTGGAAAATGTGCTTCCATGACATATGAATGACATATGAAGGTTCTTCCTTTGCATCTCTAGTTTCTTTTCATAAAATTAGTTAGAGATTGAGCCTAATCTCTGGTTTGTGGTTGTTAAAATTGGTCAAATTATAAAGTTTGTGATTGTGCTCGACGAAGGATGGAGGTCACTTGCTGGTACTGTAACCAGAAGGGATATTTTTGAAATAGTGTCCTGACTTCAAAATATTGATGCAATCTGTTTCACAGTCTTCATCTTCAGCTCCTCCTAATCATGGAATTTCAGGTGTAGCCATTGCTCAGTTTACTCGAGCTCATTCAGCAGTAAGCAGTAGAAATCTATTTCCCATGTTCTCTCATGATCACTCAGCAGTAAGTATCTAAATATGGCAGTTGTCCCTAATCTGTCAGAGCTTTATGATCACTCAGAATTCTATGTTGTATAATGTTTATTGTGATCTTTATTGTGATCTGCCACCATTCTATGATGAATTAGAAGAGGTTGAAGTATTCTATGATTTGCCATTATCCTATGCGGAATTTGATGCCAATGATATTTTATGATCTTCCTCCATCTTATGTGCAGTTCGAATGCATTGATGTCTTCCATGATATGCAGGATCATTTTGCTTTATGATGGCAGCTCATGGTGGACCATAGGTGACTCATCACTGTATGATGGACTCTGGGGCATCCATGATACGTCAGTCAAATTTGCTTGCTTGTGCTAGAAAGACAATTCTGTTATTGTTAGAATGGGAAGCACAAAAGGTCAATCTGAAGCCAAAGGAGAATCAAGGTTGCCTATGAAAAGATATTGAATCCAGACAGTCCTTGTGTTTCATATTATGGACCAACATACCCTAGAGCTTGGACTTATACCCGAGCCGGAAAGGTTCCAGAACTGCAGTTTTTTGGAGTCTGGGCATTTTTATGGGATGTATGACAGTTGGATCAATCTTATTTTGGGGTCATGCTCAATCTCAACTTTATAAAAACCATCAGTACTCTAAAGGGGGTGGTTTTAGAACAATTGAACCTACTCGAGACGCTCAGAAAAGAGCTAAGATAGCAGCCATCCTTCTTGCACATAACGAATCCAATGAAGTGTAATGATGCCTTTCATGCGTATCATTTTCTTTTATAATTCAGTACTTGGATGATTAGCTCCATGCCATGATTGTCTTCAGCAGTTTATACCTATAAGATCCATCAAAGCTTAGGACTAAATATGCCAGCATTTCCTTTCCAGGTAAATGATATGCAATCTGCTTAAGATTTACAGGTTAAGCTTGTAACCCTTAAGCTTGACAGGTTATTATTCAAGAGATTCTGGAACATTAGAGCAGTTTAAGGACCTCACTACTAGGCGAAAGACAATTGAAGAATTTATCAATGAAATTAGCAATATCGCACCTGCATTTGCAAGAGAAATGGCTGGGGGAATATCTCTCTAATATTGCAGGTATATATCTATAAATGTTTATTTCAATTCGAAGGCATTTTCCTTTATGGTATCTTAATTGCCTGTTCATCAGAGAGATATGTTCCACTCCTCGAAAAACTTATTAGAAGGATATATGCGGAATAGCAGAATGCACAGATGGGGAATAATTGTCCAAACGATCTTCTATTCTGCTCTTATATTTTAGTGACAAAGCCGATGAAGGAGAATGATAATGTGTTTACGCCAAGCAAGAGGGTATTGTTGTGGAATAAATCTATACATAATGTTCATCCATAAAAAAATGACAACTCAAGTATACCATTTCCAGATTATGGAAAGAGGTGTATGGCTGATATTATTGTACTTCTATAACAAAATTCAATGGAAAAAAAATTGAGCATCTTGGTCTTCTGTAGTATTTGCTTTTGTAATCAAAATACCGATAATAAGCAAATTTGGATAAAAAAAAAGAAAAAGAAAAATGCTCAAATGAACCATATGCTAAAATAATACTAATTAATTAGGAGACATCACAGTTTAGAACCTTGTAAAAAAAATCGTGAACCCTCAAATTTTATTACGCTAATACATGAAGGTTGAATACTATGGTCTCTTATCGTATTACCAAACTTGCCACATGAAGCACAGTAAGGTTGATATCATGAAAAATAAAACACACTAGTTTTTGACATTATCATGGAAGAAAAATCATACTGGTATATCTAAACCAAGCATAGTTTTACTGATAATTAGTCACTATAAAATACCATAATAATTATACACTAAAATAACAAAGATGATTAATCGCTGTAAAATATCATACTAATTACGCACGTAAAATTACAATGTCAATAAACCAAGGATAATAGATGTGATCAAATATCATTCCGATAAACGTGATAAATTAAGCAGTAGCACATATCATATATTTAAGTTGTTATAAAAACTAGCTATAAATTATCATCTTTCAATACCATCTGAAGAAACACTATTCGTATGTCATGTTACTAAACTGCATCGATGAACTATATGGTATAACTAGACATGATTTGTAAACTTTTTGGCCCACATACCGGTATTGATTTTAGGAGTTGGTTTATACTATGAAATCATTAGAAAAAGATCATACTAATTCAATTTTGGGGGCCTTGTGCAGGGTGGCACCATCCTCCCAATTGGAGCGGCGGACAAAACGGGGATCCCACCTGAGATCCGTCGAGATCTGAGGCGGAGTCCACCCAGCGTGGCCATCCATGACCTTGGTCCAAAAGGGGAGACGCCAATCAGAGGTGAGGAACCGGGGGCATGGAGGGACACCCAGTGAAGCATATGGAGAGGGAGCCATGCCCGTGGGCGTGGGCTGCTGAGCCTGCTCCCTGAATTCACGGACAAGGTCGGGATCAAGAGCTTTGCACCACTGGTCCCAAGCAGAAGCAGGGAGCTGAGAGTATACAGGAGGGCTATCCCAACCTGTGGGGACTGTCTTGCTATCCAGAAGAGCACGCAGTTGATTGTAACCTGCCAAGTGCTGCATATAAACTTGGGCAAATGGAAGATCCTCAGGATGCCCAAGATTCTTCCGTACCTGTTGCAGCGTTTCGGCTTGCCATAGAGGTAAATGATGAGCAAGCTCAGGCATGTACTCCTGATGAAGAGCGTGTGTCCGATCATGATCAGACAGATATGGGTTGTTGTCCAAGAGCAACTATTGAACGGTTGAGTCACCCTGAAAGTTCTGATGTGGCCCATCACGAAATTTGTCCTGTGTATCAGCCAGATAGAAGTCATGGAAAATGTACGCCATCGGCTGAACAACTCTGAAGGTGATCAAATCTGGATCTTCACAGTGAATGAGGTCAAAGACTAAAAGGGCGCAGAGTAAACCTTTGTCTTTAACAGAGAGGTCTGGCCAGATTCGAAGAAAATCCTAAGTGCGCAGGTGGACATCAACTGGACCATCGGTCGCATACCACTTCAGAAGAAAGAGGTGGCGGCGGGCAACCACTACAAAATTAAAGCCCTGTTACGACGTCTATTACGACGTCCAGACGTCGTTTGCGCGTCGATAAACGACGCTGAAACGTCGATAAACGACGCCTATTACGACGTCCAGACGTCGTTTAACGACGTCTATGCGTCGCTATCGCGCTAATCCGTTGCCTTCGCGGCGACCCTAACGCCGTTAACGCCGACGCATTATCGCAGCTTTTCGACCAGCGGCGCTGGCCGGCAATGCTTGGACGTGCCAGTAGCGGCCGGGCGTATCATGAGTCGTTAACGCCGACTTAAACGACGACCGTCGTGGCGTGCGCCCATACGCTTAAGATAGCGCCGGCGTGGCAACCACGGTCGACGCCGTTCTTGACGTTGACCATCTGGCGGCGTGGCGGCCATCACCGTCTGGCGGCGTGTTCGACGTCGTTTAACGACGTGGCGTCAGCGACCACCGCTATCGTATGCGTGGCGGCCATCACTGCCGGGCGTACGCCTGTAAACGTCGTTTAACGGCGCCGCGTGGCGACCACACGTACCACGGGCGTGGCGGTTCAGGCGATGATGGCGCAATAACGATGCGCTGTGGCGGCCATGCGAGACGAGCGTCGTTAAACGACGATGCAGGAATTTCGAAAAAAAAATAAATATTTATTTAATATTATTTAATATTATTTAACGGACAGTTAATATTCATATTCAATATTAACAAATATTTAATATAAATAAATATTTAATAATATTTATTAATATTAAATAATATTAATATTAACAATAATATTAATAGTATTAATAAATATTAAATATGAACAAAATAAATCGAGAATAAAAATTTAAAAATTCAAAAAATAGAAACAAATATAGATTAAATTATATTAGTGTTCAGTATCATAGTAGATAAGCATTATTATTTAATATGTAATTAAATGTTTAATAAATCTAAGAATAAAAAAATAGAATCGAGCATAAAATTAACATAAAAAAAATCACAAATAATAAGAACAAAGCATAAAAAATTTAGATTGAATTCATTTAATATATTTCACAATGTAATTTGCACATTACAAAATATATTGAGTCTTTAGTTGTTGCTCTCTTCTTCTTCTTCTTCATTGGCGCCTTCGTCTTCATCTACCTGCATTATATTGTATCGCAACAATTAGTTCATTGTAGTCACAAATAATTATCTAATGAATAATACACACTTCCCCCCGTTCACGCGCAGCGGCGTACTGGATGGCCGCATGACTGCCTTTTTTGAAGGCCCTTTCGCGGTCATCTTTAGCAGCGGGGCGGCCCAAAAATGACTTCTATTGAGAATGAGCACCAAAACTAATGTTAGTATTCAACTCGAGAACCTACATTATAAACCAAATTTATACTTACAAATAGCTTATCAACAAAGCCATAACCGCCAGACCCAGTCTTATTGGAACTATAGCTGCCACTGGCTTCGTCGTACCTCGCGTCCAAAGCTGGCTTTGTTCTAGCTTCCCCTTTCTTTGATAATATGTTGGCCTTCAAACACTACAATGCAATACAAGGACTTAGTCCACATGGCGTCATCTAATTATACGACTCATGGGAGAGATGATGTACTTGAAATGCCTCCTTAGTCAACCAGATAGGCTGTGCCACTTCTTCTATCGAGACTCCTGTAGCTTTGGCAAGATCTTTTAGCTGCTTCTTCTGATTACCTCTGCAAAATATAAATAAAATATGAGTACAATGAGGTTATAATGAAGAACGAAAAAGCCTAATACCTGGTGGCTTTAACATGTTTACCCCTGTTTTTGAACAAACCTCCTCCATGAGATCTCTCGACTTGAGCTCGGGATATTACCCTTCTAAAATCGCCTTGATCCTCTCTTTTTTCCTCATCATAGGCTCGGGGTTCCATTCACCCTTGTGGACATTTTGGCAAATGCTATTTGTGACACTATTAGCCATCTTCAAAATTGTGCCATCTGCAGTGTTACTACACTCAACATCTGGGGCTAACATATGAATATGTGTTAGTGAACAAAAAGGGCATAATTCAAGATGAACTCACTCATATTCAAAGACATGCCGGCGTGGAGGTGGTGCGGTGGTGCAAGATCTTTAATGAGCTTGAAGAGAATTGCGTCCACTCCGGCGTGAGCAGCGGTCGGTGCTCTTTCGTGCGGGTTCAATCTCCTCGTGCTCGGAAAGGCGCTAAGATTGAATTCACGAAGGGTGTATGAGCTATGGCGTGGAGGTCATAGGCGCCAGACCTCCGCCTACTTTGTTCCGGACTTTGGCGCATAATCTCCATTTCTGCGGGCGTCATCCCGAATTGCAAGGCATTCCACCTATCTTCAGGGTTATCGCCTCGTTGATATCTCGGAGTTCCCTGCTCTTCGTCTTCCTGCTCGACGCGAGGTCCTTTTCCATCTCTTCGGTGGTGGTGAGAAGAAGATCCGCCCATAACCACGACGACGAACATTATGCATAGGAAAAGAAAGACGCAACCGCATTTACACGCTACATTTAAAAATATTAGAACATTAAAAATAAATGGTTAACTTACATTTTATCCTAGAAAACTAGTAATGGTACCCAGCCTTGCTGGGCATAAATTAGGAACCTTTAATTTCTTTCTTTTTTTATTCTCCTTTTTTTTTTTCTAACCCCCTTCTCCCTCCCTTTCCCTTCCCTTTCCCCTTCCCCTTTTCTCTTTCTCTTTTTCTTATCAGCTTTTTCCCTTCTTTTTTATCTTTCCCCGCTCTTCCCATTTTTCCACTACTCTTTTTCCCATTCCTTTTTCCCTTCCTCTTCCTTTTCCTTTTCTTTTTCTCTTTCCCGTTTCTCATGCATTTTTTTCGTTCTCTTTTGCTTACCTTTTCATGTGCCCTTTTCTTCCTTTCCCCACCCTCTTCCTCTTGATCACGTGCCCTTTTCCCCATCTCTTTTCCCATTTCTCTCTCCCCTTTTCCTCATGCTCTTTTTACTTTCCCTTCTCCTTTTTCCGCTTCCCTTTTCCTTTCAACTTTCCATTCCATTTTCATACTTTCCTCACCCTTTTGCTTTGCGCTGTTCCCTTTTTCCCTTTCCTTTCTCTTTCCCCTTCTTTTACATTTTCCCTTTCCCGTTCCCTTTCCCTTTTCATATGCCTCTTTCCATCCCTTTTCTCAACCTTTTTTATGTACCCTTTTTCCTTCTTTCCCCATCCTCTTCCCCCTTTTCCCCTTTCCACTTTCTCCTTTCTTGTTTCTTTTTTCTTTTCCATTTCCCATACTCTTTTTCCCTTTCTTTTTTTCTATTTCCTCACCCTTTCCCTCTTCCCTTTTTTCTTGTGCCCTTTTCTCCTTCCTCTTTTCCTATTCCTTGCTCCCTACCCTTTGTCTATTCTACTTTCCCCCCACCATTTTCCTCCTATTTCCATCCTTTCCCTCTTCCTTTTTCTCGATGCTCTTTTTGCTTCCCTTTTTCTCTTTCTTCACCCTTTCTCTCTTCCCTTTTTTTCATGCCCTTTCCTTTTTTCTCTTTTTCTCGTTCCCTTTTCCCAAGTTCGCTTTTGCCCTTTTCCCCCTCTCTTTTCCTTTTTACTTTCCTTTTTCCCATGGACTTTGCAACCTTTTCTTATTTTACCTTACCTTTTCTCCTTTTCTCACCCTTACTTCTTACCCTTCTCGCGGTGCCCTTTTTCCTTTCCCTTTCCCCCTCGCCTATTCTATTCCTTTTTCTATTTCATTTTATCTTTCGCTTTTTCCTTTTCTCCTTCTCTTTCCTTTTTCCTCTTACCTTTCTTTTATTCCTTTTCCCTTTCATCGTTTTTCCTTTTTCCTTCCCCTTTTCCTTTTCCCTTTTCCCTTTTCCCTTTCATCGTTTTTCCTTTTCCTTTTCCTTTTTCCTTTTCCCTTTCATATTGAAGCCATAGTCAAGATGAAATTTTAGTTGAAGACACGCACACATCATCTCCACCATTGGTCAATCAAATCCTCGACCGTCCAATTTAGGGCTCCATTGAAGACACACGCTATAATTTTATAATATAAAGATAATCCATACCAAATCCGCACAATGGTGGAGGTGGCGGTGGTGGCGAGCTAAACCTGAACGACCATCGCCTCTTAAAGGCCTTTACAGGTTTAGGGCTGTCAGTAAGGCTACCAAGCCACGCGAGAAGTAAAGTTATGAACAATAGATATGCCATCGTGCCGCATCCCATGGTTGCTGGACATGTGCAAAAACTTGCAAGTTATTTATATGGAGTGCGATGAATAACATAGTAGGAAAGCAACAAATGTTAGCAACATGGGAAGTTCATTACAAAACATTGGGATTTGACTAATTAAAAGTGTCTTTATATATTTGGTTATTAGACAATTAAAAAAAATTAATACTCTTAAACATGGCAAGATATACAATATTGTATTCATTCTTTGAGTTGTGACAACAACAATTTTGACATCTCCAAGGCATCCATGCACTTCATGTGTCGTCTTTGTCTCACAACCATGGTAGAAGATATTCCAACACTTTGTAAGGCTTCAACAACTTCAGAAGCTTTGGGTCGTGATGAGAATACGTCTTCACGTAGGCACATCATTCTTGTTTTTTGCTCCTCCAACTTGTCAAGACGTCGTTGGTACACTAGAAAAAGTGCCCAGCGTTGCTGGGCTTTCATGGGCATGTAAATGTTTGATGGCTTTTGAAACGCCACGTGCATTAGTAGTACCATCTTCATTTGAGGCTAGGATATTTCAGTTGGTGTTAAAAGTGGAGCAGACATGAAAAGGAGCAATCCCAAAGGTAATGAAAAATATGCTAACAAAGCTAAAGATTGCACAAATTAAGTTCTTATACATACAATTTTAACTATTTGATGTAAAGCCCACGTCTTTGTAGATCAGTATTATGTATTATGCAAAAACAAAGTATCACTCTTAGAAAACAATCACCTCTGAATATGCATAGTGCTCTCATTGCACAAAGCTTTTTCGTTTCAGTCATAATGGTTAAATGTTTATTCATATCCATTTCTCGACCAAGATCCTAATTTTTACCAATGAAATGTGTAACTTTTTCCAGAAGATACATTTATCAACATACGAAATTTGCAAAACCTGAAGGTTTTGTTCAGCATGCATTAAGATACATTTATCAATATAATTTGCAAGGCTTGAAGGAATGTGAGAGAACGTTAGTCCATTTTGGTTTGTGTTTCTAGCTGATGCATAGTCGCTTGAGGCTATTAACACGGTTCTTGGAGCACCTTGTGGGTGAAGGGAGTCAAAATGTGCATGTCGATAATGCATTTGGCAAAATTATCATTGACACAAATAATAATCTTGCGCATTTTCTCACAACGGATCCTTATTACGATTCACTGTATATTGTGGGCAAGTACTGTAAAAAGTGCAATCCCACATTGGCTGTTGTTGCTTATAGACTGTTGTTGCTTATAGACGGAACTTTATGATGATGAGGTTATTAATGTGACTAATAAGAACTCCCTCTTTAAGGTGCAAGCAAGGTATGTGACTCTTCTAGGTAATTTATCAATGAAGTTCCTTAACCGACACATTGCATACTATATGGAGATATGTGGTAGAGCTATGGAACCTAATCTGTGGGAAAAGGTTCTTACTCCAGAGAATCCCTACCGACGTCAGCTTATTTCGAGCAGTATCAATCGCTTTGCTAGAAAGCAAGAATTCTGATCATGTGTCTACAATGGTGATGAATGCAGATCTTCTTCATGAATTGATTGAGTTGTTGGAAAAAATTGTGCTTCAAACTCAGCCTTTATGGAAATCCCAACTTACAAAATCTGTTTATCCTAATCAAAGCAGATAAGTCCAGAGTTATGGATTATGGAAATACATTGGACAACTTTGATGGTCCTGCTGTCCTGCTGTTGGAGGTACTTTGCTGTTGGAGATACTGCCGTTGGGGCTGAACTTTACAAAGAAGCATTTGCCATATTCAAGTGCAAACAGGCTGTAAATGTCCTCCTTGATAACATCTGATGCATAGAGCGTGCAGTGGAATTTGTTTTTCCTGTTGAAGAAGATACGGTTTGGAGCCCAGTAACTAAGGCTCAACTGAGAGAAAGGTTTGTCAGTGATAGCCATGTCATACCCAAACGTGCATTAATAGCTAGCATTGCAAATATGCAACTTAAAAACTTCATTCACATATGCTTTAAAAAAAATGGAATTGAACAGCAAAAAGTACTAATTATACCGCGCTGTTTGTCAAGATGAAGGATTTTATTTTCCGTAGGTAATTGCTCCTCTCTGCAAAATAGCCCTGTCAATATGTACCCCCAAATGAACAGCACAGAATCTATACTTTGAACTATGTGTGCATTATTATCTAGCAGAATTCGTTTCGCGTCTAAACGTTGTTCTCATTCATTTTTGTTGTCGCGAGAATACTCAATAGAAAATTAAAGGGAAACTTTTTATCTGAATAAAGATGCAATCAAAGAAGCAAAGTGAAGGCATCGCCATACCTGCACCGCCATCCCTGCATCGCCCAACAGAACCTGGCTGCTCCTTAACCAGCAAGTTTTGGATCAAAGAAAGGCAAGCAGACTGCCATAAACTTTGCATCATAAACATAATAAAACAACAACTCTCTGACTGCAAATTTTACCTTATTCTTTGCTGTTGCTAGTTCCCTCTTTATTTTATTTTCCATAGGTAATTGCTCCTCTCTGCAAAATAGCCCTGTCAATATGTACCCCCAAATGAACAGCACAGAATCTATACTTTGAAGTATGTGTGCATTATTATCTAGCAGAATTCGGTTGCGTCTAAACGTTGTTCTCATTCATTTTGCTGACTGTGCAGAATATTCAATAGAAAATTAAAGGGAAACTTTACAACTGGGTCATTATTGCCCAAATCTGGCAATCATAGATATCCAAAATAATGCATTCATTAGTCCGCTTCCGTCCTCCATTAGCCTGCTCAGCAAACTATCTTCCATTAATTTGAGTAACAATGCATTTACTCAAATTACTTCATGCAGCCAAGTTCCAAATTACTTCATGCGAGACTGTTCATTCTTTCACAACTTAGGGTTCTGGAACAAAAAATACAGTCATAAAAGTCTGCACACCTAATGCAGTTTGTTACACGCTCAGAAAAAGAAATATTGTTTGTGATGCTTGCAATCCACCTCAAAATTAGACGTAGATTAAATTATCTAGAACCGTAGCCTTATAAGGCCTCCTACTCTGAAAGGCCCAACGGCACAAAAGCCATAGCCACTATCTATCTTTGCTTCTGCCTTCCAAATCTATTGTTGAGAATAAGGATTAGAAGGGAAAACTACCTGGTAGTACTCGAAGTAAAAACATACCTGCATGAAATTTGCTTTTGATCATTTAAGGCTATAGCATGCAACCAATCATTCATGGAGGCGGCCATCCAAAGAATATATAAGGAAAAGCACCATGCAGTGCTCCATGAAGAAAGACCGATATGAGAACCAGAATCCATATCCATAGCCTAGCAGCCATTTTGTTGCTGGATAAGGAAATGTTTGCTGCTGGGCAAGCGCCTTGGGAAGGGACCAAGGAAGAGCAACCAAGCAGGAAATTGGTCAAGGCGGCTAGGCTTCGATGGTCTGCAAGGAAATCCAAAATTTTAAGTGAAATCTGGGCCGTCGAAAGTTTTAGGGTTTTATGCACGACATACACTAAAACTTTATAATAAAGGAGGATATGGGTTGGATTAATCCATTGGGCATTGTTGTTATTAGTAAACCACTCCATTCGTCGCATAGCTTGCATGAAATCCAGAAGCATCTCATAAATATATCCCAATGCATAGACATCATGAATTTCGTGTCCCCATACACGATCATCATCCTTTGATTTCTCAAACACAGTTTCCTCTAACCATGGATATTTTGCTTGTCCATCCGAAAGTAAGTACCGACACTTCAACAAGGGACGACGCTCTTTGGTGTAAAAATGAATTGCATTGTCCCAATCACCAATGGCCACCCACACATTTTGGTACTCATCATCAAAATGTAATTTGACTCTCTTGCAATTAAGCTTTGTGTGAGTGAAGTGGCCTTTGTGGATCTCAACGACACCTTCTGCTAGGGCAAGAGCTATCTCCGGAACATATCGATATACAACTCGTGATTTTGCTCCTAAGTTCAGCGCCTATGTGTTTGTCGGGTTCTTCTTGGCGCTCTAGCAATTGCATTTGACCATCTTCTAAAACGTGACAAGTTATTAGGTAAATAGTCAAACAAGTGTGCAAGTGTCTCTCCATTCATGAAAGGTAGAATCACCATTGGCCCTATGGTATCCCCACTAGAGCTAGCAACTTCATATGCAAGTCCAATGGATGTAGCCAAAGCAGGATGCGGGCTCTTGAAGCGTATGTATCTTTGAGACATCTCATACGTCTCTGCCCTATCTTTGCCCTTGAAAACCCATCCACTGTATAGCTCATCATCTTGGAAGTGTTGTGTTCTGTTGATCTTGATTTGATACGTGCGATGTGCTGGTTTCTCCTCAATAAGGCGTATCACATCCACGGCCTCTACGGGTATGGGATCAACAAAGATTGATGTGTTCATGTGATTCTCCAAAGAAAAGTGGGCCTTGCTAGGCCCTGCTCCACTAGAGCTTCCCCCCTGATGCAAAGCATTTTTAATTACCTCCAACTGACGTGCATTGAGATCCGCAATGATGTTCTTGTGATCTGCACGTCGCTTCTTTGAGGAATTCCATGAAGCTACCCATTCCTTGACACGAGCCTCGGCATTGGGACTTTTAAGCTGCACTGAATGCTTCAAACATGTCTTCAGTTCATCCATGGGGTTTCCAATCATTGGCTTTACATGTGTGTCAAGGAGAGAAGTCAACATTTCTTCTTGACCTGGCCATTTTTGTGCTAACTCAAATTGGCACTTCCTTTTCACATGTCTGACAAAATGGTCGACACGTTGACCAGTTTGCATCTCTCGGTCGGGACTTTCGTTAGCACATATCTCATTTATGACCACGCGTCTAATCTCACTAACCATTTGTGTCTTCACACTCGGGGCCATACCTACAAACCAATTTAGATTCATTAATCTTGCTTTGTGACTTTTTTCAAACCTTCATTATGAATCTTTACCTACTTTCTTAAGAGTTAGTTTCCCTTTTATTTTTTTTTTAAAAACCAACTATTGAAATTTTTTCTTGCTCTTAATCACTCCACATCCAGTGTTTCTTTGACATCCCTAACATTTAAAAAAAACAATATTCTTAACTAGAAACCCGAAAATCAATAATGCAATTTTTTTCAAAAACCCTGCCCTTGTCCAATCCCGTAAAGATTTCTATTTATTGATATATTAATAAAAAAATAAACAGGCGGTGAGCTTGGACCCGGAACACCTAGTCTTCTCCACTCAAGGCGGAGCCGACCATGCCCTTGTCCAAGTCTCCCCAATTTTTTCTAAACTAAATACATTAATCAATAAAATTACAAGAGTAAACGGTGAGCTTGGACCCGGAACACCTAGTCTTCTCCACTCAAGGCGGAGCCGACCATGCCCTTGTCCAAGTCTCTCCAATTTTTTCTAAACTAAATACATTAATCAATAAAATTACAAGAGTAAACGGTGAGCTTGGACCCGGAACACCTAGTCTTCTCCACTCAAGGCGGAGCCGACCATGCCCTTGTCCAAGTCTCCCCAAGTTTTTTTTTAACCTAAATAAAACATTAAAATTTTATTCTCCTACTCAAACTCAAATTCTTACCTAGAATGTCTTCGAAATATGAAAAATCGATTTCCAAGAGTTTAACGATTTTGTTATTAGTGTACATGCAAAAAAATAAAGGCATTCAATAATTAGAAAACTTACATAAATAAAGAAATTAAAAAAAAAAACAAAAAGACCATTCACGTTAAAAAGATCATTGACATTAAAACTATTTACATTGTTAATTAAAAAGAACTATATATTGACATGTAAAAACAAAAAAATAAAAAAATAAAAAAAAAGGAAGAACATAAAAGAAGGGGCCAAATCTTTCAACGATGTCCCCTTCTTGTAATAAAAAATAGAGGAAGAATGGGCCTCGTCTTTCAACGACGTCCCTCTTCTTCCATGGAAAAAAAAAATAGAAGAGGAAGAAGAAGAAGAAATAGAAGAAGAAGAAATAGAAGAAGAAGAAGAAAGGGGAGATAGGAAAGAAAGATTGAATAGAATGAGAAAGTGATGAAGAAGAAGAAGAAGAAAATGAATAGAAGATTGGAAGAACGGAAGATTAGAAGGAAAAAACCAATGATTGGAAGAAGATTGGAAGAAGAAGGAGGAGGATTCGATTCATACTAAGAAGAGGCGAAATGGATTGAAGAAAAACAAGGATGGAAAGAAGAGGAGGATAGAAATGGGATGGATTGAAAACAAACAAGAAAAAACAAGAAGCCCTAAATCTATCAAACAACAAGCCTAATTCAAAAATAGAGTTGATTGATCCATTGAAATACCTTTGGATGCTTGCTTGAAGCTTGGAAAGGACCCAGAAGGATGATCCGCCCAAAAAATCGCCACCTAAAAACGCTCCTCCGGCCGCTTAGAACCAAAAACTAGGGCGGAAAAGCCGAAAAGCCGCCCCGTAAAAAGTTACAGACGTCGTTCAACGACGTCGTGACGTCGTTCAACGACGTCTGTTATAGTCGTTGACCGACGTCCATAACGACGTCTTTGTGTTAAACGACGTGCCTTTTTTTTTATTATAACTATAGTACATAGCCCATACGTTGTAATTATCGTTTGTGTTGCCCTGTGAAGGAAAGCAGCCTTCCATAAATAAAAAGAATTTGGTCCCCATATCTTTGTCACCTTCCCCATGTGGATCTCCTTGATTCTTGTGGCGTTGTTCTTTCATTATATTATTTAAAGTTTTTCTTTTGTTGTTGGCTATTATTCACCTCTCATGTTTTGAAAGAAAATGTGTTGAACTTGTCACATCCACTTCCCTTGGTAATAATGTTTCGTCTTTTGATGATGTTCCAAGCATATGTCGTTGTTTTATCAAGCTGGCTTCGACTGAGCGTGACTGTGCCTCGCCAATTTCAAGGTTTGAATTGTTCGATGCACTGTGCTTTTGATTGATGAAAGTTCTAGAAGCAATTATGCGCCAGACTACTACTTATATTCTTTGTTTCTGCACTGTGGAATGTAACTGTGTTATGATAAGCACAGTTTCATTATTTATGGACTTTCTACAAGTCCATAAATATCTCAAATTAGCGCCAGTGGTAAGAATATAGGGTTTTTTCTTGAAAATATAGGGTTTTTGCTTAAAAAAGAACTCGGATTCCGTGCGGGTAGCTGACATGGCAGGTCGTGGAACCCAATGCGAATTTTTAGATTTCGTCATTTCTTGTTATTAAAAGGAGCCACAATTTCGGGAATCGTGCAAGTAGGTGAGGTAGGAGGTCCCTTCATCCAGTCTCTTCATCGTCTCTTCATTCTATCTCTTCGTGCAAGCACCTTCATTCGCTCTCTTACATTCATCTCAGGACACTCAAAATGGTCGACACAAGGCGCAGACAGGGACACACCATCACCGAAATGCAGTCTCATATTAGTGAGGCAATCTTAGGCCATGCGAATCAGTTGCAGCTGGAGGTACAAAACGAGATGAACCAGATCCGAACGAGAGACGTTAGCGCCCAATACACGAAGCTCCTCGAAGGGGATGGGTTGATAAGGAATGGCGACGAGGAACAACTCAGTAGGGTGGAGCTGGAAGACTGCCTCATATCTTTGAAACGCTTTATTTACAGGGCAAAGGCACTGAAAAGGCTGCTGAAAATGGAGGACGTTTGGATGCACAACACGTTCCGACCTCTGTTTAAGAAGCTTTACAAGAAGCAAAGAAGACAATGCGAAGGTTTGGTAACCAAGCTCATCGTCAGCAGTGGTCACTCTCTCAAAAACTTGGATGACTGGCTGGATCTGTTCAGTCGAAGTCATATTGATGAGTTCGATCTGGAGGATCTTATTGAGGTTGAAGTGGGCATAGAGTGAAGCTTTGGTCTTTTCTATTATATATTGTCTATTATGTAGTATGTTTGTGGGTCTAAGTTAGATATTGGGGTACAAAAAAGCGCGACAAGCGGAAGCAGATTAAGCACGCGAAGCAGCTATTCTTCGCACCTTCTCGTTTCCCGCGCGCCTTTTCGCAAACAATGATCTGGGCTGTCAGACCCGTAATCATTCGCGCCGAAATCGATAATTGATCTGCTGTACGCACATTATACCCTATTTTACAGTTCGAATTGTACCCTCTGCCTTCCGAGATTTTTTCCTTCCGGCGCTTGCTTCATACCTTGCTCTTTGGTTAATTCACTGCTTTTGCGATGGCCGGAGAAGGGATTATTCCTCAGCAGAAACTGAAGTGGCTGCAGGATACTGTGACTGAAGAAGATTGGAACAGTGTATGGACAGAACCATTCGAATCCTTTAAAGAAAAAGGCAAAATAAAAATTTATTTCGTCCGCACTCATCTGAAGCAACAATTGGAGGACTTGGTCGAGTTCCTGTATCCTGAAGCAGGATTACCAAACAACGAATTGAGGAAACTCGTTGCTTTGGCATTTGCTTGGGAGCATTGTGGTCGTGCAGAGCAAGATCATGAGGGTCATAAGATAAATTGGGATGCATACAAGTCACAGGTTACTGTTTGGTCGAGAAAAAAACCAAGGGATGATATGGATGTAAAGAAAGAAGATGTTAAAAAAATGAAAACCGTACATCCTTCAGGCCAAAGCACACCTCGACCTTGAAAGAAGAACACCTCAGATGGAATTAAAAGCGAAATCAGGTCAGCCAAATGAATTTTCTGTTTGCAATTGTAGTTTCAATATTTCTTTGATTGATGAGGAAGTAAAGAAGTTGGAAACAGAGTTAGATAACTGTCAAACAGATTTGGCTAAGATTATTAGTAAGATTGAGGTTGACAACAACTCCCTAGCACGGGAGCAAGTAATGATTGATATAGCAAAGAAGGAGGTGAGTAGACTACAGAATGAGTTATCTGCTTTGAATGACAAAGCAGATAAAACAGATGAAGATTTGACCCGCATTGCAGATTTGAAGCATAAAATAAGTGGAGAGCTTTTTACTGCTCCAAACCGGAAGCTTGCCTTCCAAAGGTAAGTGTTGAAGCAAATGAGCGAAAGGGAGAAGAAGCAAAGGCTAAAAGCCTCTTTAGAATTCAGACTTCAAGAAAGGTGGTCTGTTTAGAAGTCTGCTAGGCGGTTGATGCACGGGACACTTCACCTAATCTCTATCATGACTATGAAGAGCGATTGCCGTGTTTTATGGAGAACTCATGTGCTGCATGTGGATTGGTATTCAATCCACAATATACTTTGAGTATGAAGTTGCCATGTGAACATGCCTATCACTTGGCATGTTGCATGCTTCTGTATGAAAAGAAGGCATGCTTCAGGTGCTTAAAGGAAGTTCCCAGGGATTTGTTTGTGGAACTTGGTTTAGAAGTTGGAGCTGAAGATGGAGCTGAGGTAGCCATCAGCAGTGGGTTTGGAGCAGGCACTAGTAGTGCTTTTGCTTCACCCTACAAACAGTCAACTTCTTCACCAATATTTGTTGCTGAGTCTCCATTAGTTCCTGATTATACTCTAGCAGCTGTGGCATCACCAAAACCACCACCATTGCTTTATCCCCTTCTTTCAAAGGCTTTGTGATTTCGTTGAAATAATCGTCCATTTTTTTGGACAATTCTTGAAGCCTTCTCGCACTCAGGCCTCGTTCAATTTCAGGGTGCAAGTTTTCTTTCTCTCTCTCCCTTTCTCTTTTTCGCTGTCTTGATTGCCTTCTTCTCTCGGCTTGAATTTCCCGGAAAACTTTGAGTCTCTTTTCCTCATCCAAATCAGAAACTGATTGATCCATTGAGGATCGTGATGTACAGAGAATTTTGCAAAGACTGGAGAAACCGTGATCTACAAAGAACAGTTCGTTTTGAGGTACAAGCCGAATGATCATTCCCGCCACAAAAGAATTCAAGAAACAGACCCCGCCATCTCAAAACAGACCGCGCCAGATCATTTCGGAACCGAATTTGATTTTCGGAGCAGCCATGTCATCGATCCGGAAGCAATTTGCTAAAAACGGATCATCGTGTTCCCGCTCTCCAAGCACCCCCAAGCACAGCAGATCAAGCACGAAAAGCAGAGCGTCCGGACGGGTGCTTTTGTACCCCAATATCTAACTTAGACCCTTGTGTTGAATTAGCCATGTCTTGTAAGACCTTGTATTTTCTTTATCTAAAAGAATACCAAACATTGGAAAGTAATACCAAAAATCACCGACGTCCATAACGACGTCTTTGTGTTAAACGACGTGCCTTTTTTTTAATTATAACTATAGTACATAGCCCATACGTTGTAATTATCGTTTGTGTTGCCCTGTGAAGGAAAGCAGCCTTCCATAAATAAAAAGAATTTGGTCCCCATATCTTTGTCACCTTCCCCATGTGGATCTCCTTGATTCTTGTGGCGTTGTTCTTTCATTATATTATTTAAAGTTTTTCTTTTGTTGTTGGCTATTATTCACCTCTCATGTTTTGAAAGAAAATGTGTTGAATTTGTCACATCCACTTCCCTTGGTAATGGTCTTTTGATGATGTTCCAAGCATATGTCGTTGTTTTATCAAGCTGGCTTCGACTGAGCGTGACTGTGCCTCGCCAATTTCAAGGTTTGAATTGTTCGATGCACTGTGCTTTTGATTGATGAAAGTTCTAGAAGCAATTATGCGCCAGACTACTACTTATATTCTTTGTTTCTGCACTGTGGAATGTAACTGTATTATGATTTGATGTTTGAAGCCTTGAATTTCGAGTTCGAGATATTCAATTTCGTACACTCCATAATGAATCCATACAAGCACAATTTCATTATAATGGAAAAAATTTTAGTAAACTGGAATTTTTTATTATGGGGGTTATATAGACCTTATGCAGGGGTTGTATACACGTTTACAGTACCCTGTATCATAGACCTTATGCAGGGGTTGTATACACGTGTACAGTACCCTGTATTATAGACCTTATGCAGGGGTTGTATACACGTGCAGTACCCGTGTATCATACATACATGAATATTTAGAGAACATAATAACACGGTATCATATACCAACTTCCAAACACAATAGAGACCAAAGTATGAACTATGTATGTCCCTAGTAACCTTCCCCCAGGTTCCTAACCCCTTCCCCTTCCCCTTTCCCTTCGCCTGCGAGGTGTAACCCATGCATCTGGGTTAGGAGTCGAGCTCACGCTCTTCCCAGCCTGATTCTTCCCACCATATGGGGTACCTAGTCATTAGAAAAAGTAATTCCACAAGATAATACTCACGGAAGAAGAGCGGACCCAACTCCACAAAACCGTTGTACTCGTTGTAGTACACCCTAATAAGGCCATACATCTGTCCCTTACAAATTTCATGAATGAACTCTGATATGTATGCATCCAGAGAGTGTGCTAAATATCCAGCACGAAGAAGAGGCCTCAATTGATGTAGCATCTCGTCCAGATAAGGAGGGGGTTCAAGCATTCCCCTCATTGCAAGTCTCCTATAACATTCAGATGGATTAATTTCCATCAATGGCTCATGACCACAATCAAATCGCTCCAGAATGAAGTTGATCAACTCCATTGTAAGCTCCTTGGTGGGACTGTGGCGCAACCTCCACTCCAAGAAATGGTCCCATAGCTCATCCATTCCAGGCCGCACAGAATGCCTGGGGCATGCTTGCAGGCCTTCTGGAGTAGCCCAGGGAGGATTGGGTCCAATCATTTGCAAAAGCAAGCAAGGATCACCGACGGAGCAAGGAACACCGAGCAAAGCGAGCAAGTAGCAAGATCAAGAGCAAGGAACAAGATCAAGTAGCAAGGAGCAGAGGTATGAAGTAGCAAGGAACAAGGATCAAGATCAAGTAGCAAGGAGCAATGAACAAGGAAGATCAAGTAGCAAGAAGATCAAGTAGCAAAGAAGATCAAGGAGCAAGATCAAGTAGCAAGGAACAAGATCAAGTATCAAGATCAAGAGCAAGGAACAAGATTATAGCAAGGAGCACGGGAATGAAGTAGCAAGGAACAAGGATCAAGATCAAGTAGCAAGAAGCAATGAAAAAGGAAGATCAAGTAGCAAGAAGATCAAGGAACAAGGAAGATCAAAAGCAAGAAGATCAAGGAACAGGAGGATCAAGTAGCAAGAAAATCAAGGAACAAGGAAGATGAAGGAGCAAGAAGCAAGGATCGAGATCAAGTAGCAAGACATTCATAATGTTGAAGTATAATAATGTTGAAGCAAGACATTCATAAATTCGTAATTAATGCATTGCACGAAAATAAATTCCGATTTTTTGCCAACTGGATCCCTAATTCATCTCCGCACGCCCCAATTTTCGAATTTTTGAGAAGGTCTAGGTCAAAGGGTTAGCATTAGAAGCGGCCGGGGGCAGCCCGTTGCGGGGCAACCGAAGCTGGCACCCTTCCCCAAGTCAAACGAGGCCGGGACCTTGCGGGGATCCCTCACAAGAGGGGAGAGTCCGACCCCGTGAGGCGGGATCCAAAAGTTCCCGAGGCAGCCCTTCTGGCGGCGCTCCCCGGGGCGACGCTAATGACCACCTCCGGGAGCCGGTTCCTCTATCCGACCGTTGGATCCTCCGTTCAGGGGCCCCTCTTCGGGAAGGCCCAAAAGATTCCAGATCGGTCCGGGAGAACTTGTCAAACCGCGGGGCGTCCTGATGTCGGCCTTGTAGAAACCGAACTGCTTTTGTGTCGTCGCACCGGGAGGTTCTCGGAATGGCAAATCGACCCCGCCAAATCGTCAGGAATGGCGAAATTACCCTAGGGAGCAAGTTACAAGGTCGGTTTTGCAAAAGAAAGAAACACTCACGCCCTCCACGACATTATCCCGCATCCACATCCTAGGCCAATTGACTACGAGTGTGATAGAAGTGAGCTACTTTGGCGCTTCTTGGAGGTCGGGTGGTCTTCTGGCCACGGAACTTGGTCCCCAGGGCAATGTCGACGTTCTGAGTCCATTGGCAGAGCCAAATCGCGATTCCGGAGAGGGGAGGTCGCCCGTCCGTCCCCAGGGCCTTGGGGAGAGGAAATTCGGGGCAAGCAGCTTCCGGGGGGATTTTAGGGTCCGTGCTCTGGCGTCAACACCCCACTCCACGCCAAGTCACTCAAGCAAGGTCCCGGCCATATCGACAAGGAGGGCCTCCAAAACGTAAACCCCGTGGGTTGCCGTGCTCTAGAAGGGTTTATGCTTTTGGGGCCGAGTCCCCCTGGTCTGCTGCACTTGGGACCTGCCAAGAAGCAAAGAGCCGGAGAATACGGAGCAAGGGGAACCGACGGAGCTGAGTTTGGGCCTGTCCTCCTCGATGTGGCAAGTAGAAGTCGGGGGCTTTTGCGATGGCAAGACATTCATAAATTCAGAATTAATGCATTGCACGAAAATAAATTCCGATTTTTTGCCAGCTGGATCCCTAATTCATCTCCAGCACACGCCCCAATTTTCGGAATTTTCGGATAAGGTCTAGGTCAAAGGGTTAGCATTAGAACGGTCAGGGCAGCCCGTTGCAGGGCAACCGAGCTGGCACCCTTCCCCAAGTCAAACGAGGCCAGGACCTTGCAGGGATCCCTCACAAGAGGGGAGAGTCCGGACCCCAGGAGGCGGGATCCAAAAAAGTTCCCGAGGCAGACCTTCCTGGCAGCGATCCCCCGGGGGGCTGCACGCTAATGACCACGCTCCCGGAGTCCGGTTCCCCTATCCGACCGTTGGATCCTCCATTCAGGGGCCCCTCTTCGGGAAGGCCCAAAAGATTCCAGATCGGTCCGGGAGAACTTGTCAAACCGCGGGGCGTCCTGAGGTCGGCCTTGTAGAAACCCCGGGGGGTGCACCTCTATATATGGACAGATGGCATCTGCGTTCGAGGGGTTATAGAAAAACCCCTGTATACGGCTTTTTGGAGTAGAAAAACCCATACCATACGGTTTTTCGAACTAACATACAATATAGACCCTATCCGTAGATTTACGATTGATTGTGCCAAATTATATAATCCCTTTCCGACTTTGTACCTTTTGTGAAGACCCTTTGTGCCAAATTATATAATCCCTTTCCGACTTTTGTACCTTTTGTGTACCTTTTGTGCCAAATTATATAATCCCTTTCCGACTTTGTACCTTTTTCCGTCAAATGGATCAGCTCCCCAAATCGATCATCTACGGAATCTCTCCTTCCCGCCCGTATGAGCTCCCGACCGTATACCTACGACCAAGGCAATAAAAAAACCCTAAAAGTTCACTCAGTTGGTACGTACGTGACCATTGAGTGAACCCCCCTTGGTAGAAACCGCACTGTTTTGTCGTTCGGGCACCGGGGAGGCTCCGAAATAGCAAATCGACCCTGCCAAATCGTCCGAAATGGCGAAATTACGCTAGGGAGCAAGTTACAAGGTCGGTTTTGCAAAAGAAGGAAACACTCACGCCCTCCACGACAGTATCCCGCATCCACATCCTAGGCCAATTGACTACGAGTGTGATGGAAGTGAGCTACTTTGGCGCTTCTTGGAGGTCGGGTGGTCTTCTGGCCACGGAACTTGGTCCCCAGGGCAATGTCGAGTTCTGAGTCCATTGGCAGAGCCAAATCGCGATTCCAGGAGAGGGAGGTTGCCCGCCCGGCCCCCGTGGCCTTGGGAGAGGAAATTCGGGCAAGCAGCTCGGGGATTTTAGGTCCGCGTGCTCAAGGCGTCAACACCCCCACTCCACGTCAAGTCACGGCGCAAGGTCCCGGCCGAATCTGACAAGGAGAGGGCCTCCAAAACGTAAACCCTGTGGGTTGCCAGGCTCTAGAAGGGTTTACGTTTTGGGGGCCGAGTCCTGGTCTGTTGCACTTGGGACACGGCCGGAAGCGGCGGGAGAATACGGAGCAAGGGGAACCGGCGGGAGCGGAGTTTGGATCTGTCCTCCTCCGATGTGGCAAGTAGAAGTTGGGGGCTTTTTGCGGTGGCAAGACATTCATAAATTCGTAATTAATGCATTGCACGAAAATAAATTCCGATGTTTTGCCACTGGATCCCTAATTCATCTCCAAAGACGCCCCAATTTTGAATTTTTGGGAGAAGGTCTAGGTCAAAGGGTTAGCATTAGAGCGGTCGGGGCAGCTCGTTGCGGTGGCAACCCGAGCTGGCACCCTTCCCCAAGTCAAACGAGGCCGGGACCTTGCGGGGATCCCTCACAAGAGGGGAGAGTCAGGACCCGTGAGGCGGGATCCAAAAGTTCCCGAGGCAGCCCTTCTGGCGGCGCTCCCCCGGGCTGCACGCTAATGACCACCCTCCCGAGCCCGGTTCCCCTATCCGGCCGTTGGATCCTCCGCTCGGGGGCCCCTCTTCGGAAGGCCCAAAAGATTCCAGATCGGTCAGGAGAACTTATCAAACCGCTGGGCGCCCCGATGTCGGCCTTGTAGAAACCTTGTTGCTTTGTCGTCGCACCGGGGAGGCTCGAATGGCAAATCGACCCCCGCCAAATCGTCGAATGGCGAAATTACCCCGGGGAGCAAGTTACAAGGTCGGTTTTGCAAAACAAGGAAACACTCACGCCCTCCACGACAAGATCCCGCATCCACATCCTAGGCCAATTGACTACGAAAGTGTGATGGAAGTGAGCTACTTTGGCGCTTCTTGGAGGTCGGGTGGTCTTCGCCACGTAACTTGGTCCCCGTGGCAATGTCGACGTTCGAGTCCATTGGCGAGCCAAATCGCGATTCCGAGAGGGAGGTCGTCCGTCCGGCCCCTCCGTGGCCTTGGTGAGAGGAAATTCGGGGCAAGCGGCTTCGGGGGGATTTTAGGGTCCGTGCTCAAGGCCAACACCCCCACTCCACGTCAAGTCCGCAGCGCAAGGTCCCGGCCCGAATCGACAAGGAGAGGGCCTCCAAACGTAAACCCCGTGGGTCGCCCGGGCTCTAGAAGGGTTTGCGTTTTGGGGCCGAAGTCCCGGTCTGTTGCACTTGGGACTGGCCGAGAAAGCAAAAAGGAGAATATGGAGCAAGGGGAACTGACGGTGCGGAGTTTGGGCCTGTCCTCCTCCAGATGTGGCAAGTAGAAGTTGGGGGGCGCTTTTGCAGTGGCAAGACATTCATAAATTCGCAATTAATGCATTGCACAAAAATAAATTCCGATTTTTTGCCAGCTGGATCCCTAATTCATCTCCAGCACACGCCCCAATTTTTGGAATTTTCGGAGAAGGTCTAGGTCAAAGGGTTAGCATTAGAACGGTCGGGGCAGCCCGTTGTAGGGCAACCGAGCTGGCACCCTTCCCCAAGTCAAACGAGGCCAGGACCTTGCAGGGATCCCTCACAAGAGGGGAGAGTCCGGACCCCAAGAGGCGGGATCCAAAAAAGTTCCCGAGGGAGACCTTCCTGGCAACGCTCCCCCGGGGAACTGCACGCTAATGACCACCCTCCCGGAGTCCGGTTCCCCTATCCGACCGTTGGATCCTCCGTTCAGGGGCCCCTCTTCGGGAAGGCCCAAAAGATTCCAGATCGGTCCGGGAGAACTTGTCAAACCGCGGGGCGTCCTGAGGTCGGCCTTGTAGAAACCGTGACTTGTTTTGTCGTTCGCACCGGGACGCTCCGGAATGGCAAATCGGCCCTGCCAAATCGTCCAGAATGGCGAAATTACCCTAGGGAGCAAGTTACAAGGTCGGTTTTGCAAAAGAAGGAAACACTCACGCCCTCCACGACAGTATCCCGCATCCACATCCTCCTAGGCCAATTGACTACGAGTGTGATGGAAGTGAGCTACTTTGGCGCTTCTTGGAGGTCGGGTGGTCTTCTGGCCACGGAACTTGGTCCCCAGGGCAATGTCGACGTTCTGAGTCCATTGGCAGAGCCAAATCGCGGTTCCGGTGAGGAGAGATTGCCCGTCCTTCCCCAGTGCCTCGGGGAGAGGAAATTCGGGGCAAGCAGCTTTCGGAGGGATTTTAGGGTCCGCGCTCTGGCATCAACACCCCAACTCCACTTCAAGACATGGCGCAAAGTCCCGGCCGAATCTGACAAGGAGAGGGCCTCCGAAACATAAACCCTGTGGGTTGCCAGGCTCTAGAAGGGTTTACGTTTTGGGGGCCGAGCCCTGGTCTTCTAGCCACGGAACTTGGTCCCCAGGGCAATGTCGACGTTCTGAGTCCATTGGAAGAGCCAAATCGTGGTTCGAGGAGAGGGAGGTTGCCCGCCCTTCCCCGCAGCCTTGGGGAGAGGAAATTCGGGCAAGCAGCTTAGGAGGGATTTTAGGGTCCGCGACTCGGCGTCCAACACCCCAACTTTACTTCAAGACACCGGCAAGGTCCCGCCGAATCGATAAGGAGAGGGCCTCCAAACGTAAACCCCGTGGGTTGCCGTGCTCTAGAAGGGTTTACGTTTTGGGGGCGGCCCCGTCTCAAGTGTGCGATTGGGGCGTGGCGAAGCCTGGCCGCCGAACGCGGAGCAAGGGAAACTGACGGAACGGAGTTTGGGCCTATCCTCCTCCCGATGTGGCAATTAGAAGTCGGGGGGCGCTTTTGCAGTGGCAAGATACTCATAAATTCGTAATTAATGCATTGCACGAAAATAAATTCTGATTTTTTTGCCGGTGGATTCCTAATTCATCTCCGACCCGCGGCCTTTTTCGAATTTTCGGAGAAGGCCTAGGTCAAAGAGCATTAGAACCGTCGGGGCAGCCCGTTGCGAGGCAACCGAGCTGATTTGGAAGATTTGGAAGATGCAGTTGACTTCAAGCCACAAAGAAACATAAGTTTAGTAGCTGCTTCTATCAGTCAGGTTGCAGAAAAAATCCAAGCTGACTGCCCATCACAAACTTCTAAGAATGTGCATTTGAAAGATTTAGAACATGGAAGTGTCCCATTTGTAAGAGCTACAGGAGAGTCCAAACCACAAATAATCTCAGAAGCTGGTTCTACCGTCCAAGTCGAAATGTCGCGAAAACCGCAGCTCAAATGGCAAATCGAATCAAGAAGGTGGGATCCAACAGAAGAATGCAAAATATCTTCAAGAATCCTTCAGATCATGTTCATGCATGTATCAATGTTAGATTGTACCCAAGAGAAAATATAACAATGTATAAAACAGAGGTTTATTGAACAAAATATCACTTGAACAATTCAGCATACTCCTCACGAGCTTGGTTTATGGTTTCCATCGTGAAGTCCTCCACTTGTCCATCCCCTTTGAACCATAGCTCCATGTCAAGTATGTCTGGCGTCATCCATGTCGACGCTAGTATCATGTTAATGTTGTTTTTCTGCGGTGCTTCCAAACCCACGACCATCTCTTCAAGAAGCACCCTCATCATGCTAGGCTGACTCACCGGTCCCTAGCAATTTGGTGATGCCTTCTCACCAATCACATACTTCTTTAACACCTTCATCCAGATGGATCGTTGTTTCATAGTCCTCATCTTCGAAAGTGGAGGAGGGGGTTCCGCGGAGGATTCCCTTCCTTCTCATGCCCTCGGCGGCTCCTACACCAAGCTATAGATTAGAAAATAGAGAAAATACAATAAAGTGTATAAACTACGAGTGTGTAGCCTTACTTGTGAAGACGGGTTCCATATTTCTCTCGCTCTTGAATCCTCATCTCCTCCCCGAACCGGGTTCAAGCGTCGAAGCATACCTTCCATGGCCATGTATCCCAAAAAGCAATAAAGAAAAACTCTCACAATAAGCGCAATGAAAAACTAGGATCTAAGGATCGTTTCAAAGCGAGTAGCGCCAATACTCAAATCATAAAAGAAATGAAAAAAAACTGAAAAGCCGGCCGATGACATTTAAAGGCAGAGACATCGTTTTTAAGGCGTATAGGCGTCGTTTAACGACGTTCGGGCGTCGTTTAACGGCGTCTATAACGACGTTCTCGGGTTATTGCGGCGTCGTCACGAAATTTGTTTTGTTTTCGTATCTTTGAAATGCCATATATATTGCCCTATTAGTCCTCCGGCTTCTCGCCCCGCCCTCCGGTCCCTCTGCTCCTCAGCCCTCCGGCTTCCTCCTCCTCCTCCTTCGCCGAGCTCCTCACCTACATGCGCCATGGCGCTTCTCTCGATGCATGCCCGCTTGATGCCGCACTGAGGAAGAGCCGCGGCGGCCTTCTTTGGAGCACCTGAAGCTGCCTCGGTCGAGTGGCTAGAGGCGAACCTAACCCAAGAAAGGCGGAGTTCAAGCAAGCCATGACAAAGGCTGCGTGATAGGGGCAAGAAAGACCTCGCTTCGCATTCTTTGGGAGGCTGGGACCTTCCCTCAATCTGAGCTCGAATGCCCGAAGAAATGCATGGTGAGCTCGTTGTGCTTGGCCCGTATGCTAGAGGATAGGGGCCTTTGGGAAGGAAACATTCTTTGAAGCCCTACTTTCAAAAGTTGCACCGGACCAACCAGGGCATGCGGGAAGCGCTTCGTACATGAATTCCTTGGGGAAGCAGACACCACGCCGGAGGGCTTGGATTCCATGCCGGGGAGGCTTGTTACGACGGGTGGAGGAAATCACCGTCGAGCACCTTCGAGCTGCGCGAGTGGATCACACTGGATGCTGATATATACCGCTAGATGTGCACTGGCATCCACTTTGTTTTGTGTATTTGAATTGTGTATGGGTTTTTTTATATGAATTTTGTATTTTGAAGGGAATACATATATGATTTTTGTATATGAATCTTGCATTTTGAAGGGAATCTTCACATTTTATGATTAATTAAACATAAAGCGTGTACTCAACTGTATGTAGGACTGCCCTGATCGGCGCTTGCAAGCCATAGGTCTCTACTAGGCTGCCAATTAACTTGGCATAAATGTCTATGATAACTTCGAAGTTGCAATACTAATGTTGCCTAATATGGTTTGTAGTATACACAAATTCGCATGCCAAAGTTTTTTCTTATTCATATGTGGGAAGAAAATATAATCATAATAAAGTAATGAAGGTTCAATCGATGGTAGTCTTCTATCATGACAATAGTCTAGCCCCTCCCCCCCCAACCTCCCTATTCGACCGCCATCTCTTCTTCACCTTCAAATATGCGGCGGGAGCGAGCCTTACATGGAACTACGAACCACCACTGATCTTGCAAAGGATCTGGAACGAAGGTGACCTACAAAACCTCTATTACATTAGTTCCTTTGTTAATGACATATATGAATCTAGTGAATACAGGCCACTCAGATCTTTGCGTATCATGGCATGAGCACCAGTACACACAAGATCAAACCATTCGGCATCAAACAACATTGTTTTGAATGCACTACCGACATCAACCTCCATGATAGTCTTTATAGTACCAATCCATTCCAACATTGCCTCGATTGGGTTTGGTCTGCACTACCGGTCGGCAAAAGCGTACTAAACTTTGCTGATATACCACAATCATAAGTGCGTTTGCCATGATCCACACTTTGTCGTCGAAAGTGAGCACCAGAAGACCATATTGATGCATATGAATTATACTACAAAGTAAAGGAACAAATGTTCAAAATAACGAAGCGAAACTTCGTGAATTATATGCTATTAAGTTGCACTTACAAATAGTGACCGCGCCTTTAGCATATGCAAATTCTTCGCTAGAAACATGTTCCGCGTTGCCTTGCCATCTCTAGTTGTTCGAGCAGCCATTTATTGTTTATCTCACTTGGCGGGACCCCTAGATGATCCGGAAGTGGTTGTTTTGCGATTCTTTTTGTCGATAAGCGTCTTCTCTCCTCATCTCTCTTTATTTTTTTCTTCCTCGTATTTTTTTATCCATTTCTCCATGGGAATGGAGTTGTAGATGAGAAACTTATTGACGTTTACTGTTCTTCTAGTGTGAACAATTTCTTCGTGGTCTTCCTTCGGGAACTTCTCCAATTATAGTTGGAGTGTCTTCATCGGTCCATCGTGGAGCATTGGGGTGTAGATCGGCCAAGAACTTCGGTGACATAGAATAATGACTCTCGTGCTAACCAACCCTCGGCCATGCAACCCCTCGGCCTTGCCCTTGACGTCTGAAGTCCTTGAGGACCTTCGTAAAAGGCGTTCTATAAAAAACATCCATCTAGGATTTGTTGTGCCCGCAAGCTCTACCGTCCACTAAATGCACTAGTAAGTGAGTTTGTATGTCGAGAAAACTTGTTGGGAATTCTTTTCTCAAAGATACAACATGCCTCAACGACCTTAGTTCGCATGTCCGCAATTTCATTTGTCGGTATCTCCTTCCTTGTAATCCATCTAAATATCATTTAAGAAAGAAAAAAAGTTAAGTGAGAGTTCAGCATCGAGTGTTTTCTAAACTGCATGCGAACACGGAAAACTCGATGGGAGACATATATTGCGTAGTGGGTGTCGGTGAGCGACCCCTCGAGAACAATAGGCATAACAAAAGCGCAACATCTTATGCCAATCATGAGATTTCAACCCGATTAACTCCCTTCGTTAGAGAAACAATTACATAGCGAATGCATATATCCTATCTGGAGTCTTTATTGCCTTGATCGCTTCCGAGCGGGTTTCATACATTTTCTAGGCACGATCCAATCCACTTGTGGCCTTATTCCTTCTTCGACATTTAACCATGCTTTAGATTTTGATCCAGCTTCTTGTAGATCTTTCGTCTGCATCACATCGTGTCCTTACGTCCGGTGACATGCCTCCAAATAGACGCCCGAAAAACGTTTTTAAAGATGTGCATGGGATCAAGAAGATGATGGATCTTCAATTCGGCCCAATAGGGTAGAAGGAAGAAGGATGCTTTCCACTTCATTCCCTTAACCTTATTTCCTTCGGGCGGCATCCCACATGTTACCCCAATCTCTCATTATCAACCTTTTGGGAGGCTCTTCAGTGCAATGTTTTTCTCTTGGACCTACGTATCGAAGTCGATTTTCCATTGGCAAATAGACATTTTTGTGCAATGCCGTTGACCGGCGAGAGTTCAACTGTTCAAACCCACACAAGTGACATGCCGCATATCCAGACACTTGGAGTCCAGAGAGTGCATACAAACCAGGCCAATCGCTCGTTGTCCACATTAAGATTGCTCTCAAGGTAAATCTTCGTTCAGCACGAAGTTCTCTTGAGACATCGTAAACTTCAATACCTTCACTCCACAATGTCAAAAGCTCATCAATAACTATTTTCAGATACGGATCTAGACTTTCCGGCTTCTTCGGTCCTGGAACTAATAGTACTACCATTAAATGGCTAGTCTTCATGAGTAACCACGGTGGTAAATTATAGTTGATCAACACTACTGACCAAGTTGACCACGCGGCCGATTGACGTCCATAAGGATTAACATCATCCGTTGCCAACCCTAATCTGAGATTTCGTGGCTCTCTTCCAAATTCCGGCCATGTTTCATCAATATGCTTCCATTGCTTGCAGTCACTAACCACGCGGAGTACATTGTCACTCGACGCATTAGCACACCAACCCATGAGCGAAGCTAGAGATTCACATCGAAACAATAGCCTTATGCGAGGGATCAATGGAAAGTAGCGAACCACCTTCATCGGGGCCGGTCTTTCCCTTGGCATCTGCGTTGTACCTAGAGGCACCACATTTAGGGCATGTTTCTGTGTTCTTGTAGATGTCATTCGGATAATATACCATGCAATCATTTGGACAAGCGTGAATCTTATGGTAGCCTAAACCAGTAGCTGCCAATATATTTTTTATTTCATTGCGACTTTTGGGCATAGTGTTCCCTTGTGGGAGTATTTTCTCTTGCAATAACCTGTATAAAAGCGGTATTTTTACGTGATACATTCAACTACAAATTCAATAAGTCAAGTGATTGCAATTGTACTTACTCTAACAAAGCCGTAACACCGGCATTGCTCCATTTGAATTTGGCTTGAAGGTTTAATATCAATAAAGATGTCGCCAATCTAGATATGCTTTTTGGATATAATGCTTTATGCGCCTCCTCCAATAAAACGTGATCTTCATGACCATCGTTAGGAGTATTTATATCGTCATCTAGGTCATTGTCGAAGATTGGGCCAAATGCATCTAACATGTCGGCTATGGGTTCCTCAACTTCCATGAAGTCGTCCACAGGGGCATTGTCGTCATCTTCATCATCGTATTCCTGTTCATCTTCATCATTGTACTCTTCATTATGCATTGTGCCCATGTTTGTACCATACTGCTCAATGTATTCTAATTCTGCTATCCGCAATGACTTTTGATGTCACCAATTCAGTACGCTTGGATGTGGTCTCATATCCACTTGCCTACCCTGCACGTCAGATTAAACGAAATATATACGTGATTGATACATGCATTGAGAGCCCGTGTTTGTTAAATTTTAAGCATTTAATAACGAACGAAATATAGAATTTTATGTCATAATATATTGAAGATATAATACACATTTATCTTCAATATGTGCAATCTCATTCCAAGAGAAGAAGAATTCGAAGAATTCGAAAAAGAAGAAGAAGAAGAAGAAGAAGAATTAAGAAGAAGAAGAAGAAGAAGAAGAAGAAGAAGAAGAAGGGTGCATTCCGACGAAAATTATATGAGTAATTTGAGTACATCATCAAAGGACCTCCGGTATTGGTCTACCGTATTCATATTCAATGAACAATTCATCACCAATACACAAAGTTTTTATAGCATAAACCATGATATATCTCCCGTCAATTTTACGCCTAAAAAAATCTTCTTGGTCTTTGTTTGCCTCGACAAATTCACAATTGGTAGCTTCAGGATTCTCGATAGAGCTATTAATAAAAGCAGCAAGGTTTCCATGCAACTGAGGACGACCATCAATATATGTGAAGCTTGCGTAGTCACTGGGCTTGGATATTGTTCGTGCATTTGAATTTAGGCCATAGATGAGCATGCGCCACTGATGCTTACTCAATTTATGCCAAGTGTCTGAGTTATATTCAGGACCTACATATGGCATTAAAGGAACAGTCGTACCATCTTTGACTTTTGTATTCGTCATAATATATAATCCCAGGCCAGCACCGGGGACCCGACTATTTTTAATCATGTACTGCCTACCCCAATATGTAAATTGCTCCCCATAAATAATTGGCTTGCCTCTAGGCCATGCATTGAATTTCTTACGATCTTTGTCTGTAAAGGGCTGGACCAAATGGACTAGTGAAGGTGGAAGATTATTTTCTTCTACATGATCTAGTACGTTCCAATTTTGATGAACATTGTCATTCCCTCCAATCTTGGCAACGGCCATTGCACGACGAGTTCTATCACGTAATGGGATACTCTTTGAGGAAGTTGATGGCTTTCTTTTTGTAGGGTTTTCTATGAACGCATTCATAGTATCAACATCATCTATTTCCAATGACAAGGGAATTTTTTTTCTTAGGGCTTTTTTGCTTGGGCACTTTGTTCTTTTATCAACAATTAAAGGTTGTAAAAATCCAAAAAGAGGGTGCAAAAAAAAAGAAAAAGCAGCCCCAAAGAAAAAAATTCCCAAGAAGAGTGCAATTTTTTTAATGTACTTTGCTTTCAAGGCATGTGAGCCACTCGTTTTTATGGAATACAACCTGCTTTTGTCTAACATGTTGAGATTTGTTCATTTAATCTTGTTGAACCAAAAGGTTTGCATTTCTCAAGGACACCATATTACAATTTTATATTTTACAAGACGATTTTGCGGCGGCGTTGCCGCCGCTATAGTTCGAAGGGTTTTTTGAAGTAGTGGTGTGAACGAGATGGAGATCATCTGAACGTGTGCTGTATGTATCGATGGATGCACTTGGGACTAACATGTTGTTAATGATCTATATTTTTATTTACTTATTTGAACATTGAGGCTATGTATTGAGAGCGAAAAATTTAGAATGAAAACTAGATTTTAATTGATAGTGGAGTAGAAAGATGAATAAGGTAAACATGGAGGTGACGGATTTATGAAGTATAAATATAAAATATCATATACATCATTATTTTCCAGATATAAAACATCAGATACATCATTCTTTTTGGGTCTAGATACATCATTCTTTATGGGTCTGTGTGCCTCGCTATATAAATTCGGCACAAAACTCATCTGATCACATAAACCACAAAGAAATGGGCATTTTTTAGAGCAACCCTTGGGGCAATGCCCAATTCTTCATTAGTTTTTGTTGGGGGGTGATTTTAATATATTGCATCTTTCATGCAGCTTCCGTAAGACTTGTTTCTGATCCCATAATTGTTGAATCTCTGGTTCCCTGAAAACAGAGTTTGCTTTTAAGCTAAAGTTTGTTCTGGGCAATCCTATTGTACTCTTGTATCGGCTAATATCTTGTGTTTCTACAGTTACAGACCATGTATCATAAGACAAAAGGGGACAGAATATAGGACAGAATATATAAAGCTAATAAGCAAATAAAGCCAAGAATGATGTACTTAAATTTGACTAGCACATTTTAGCCTAGATTATAAGGAATTGACCTCAAGTAGATATAAGTACATTTTTTTCCCTCAATTCTTTCTTTATCTATTTGCTCGTAGAGCTCTTATGGTCAATCCTAGAAGCCTATTGACATTTTAATTAGAGCCAGGAATATGCAAACAGCATATAAAAATGCAGGTTAGAGAGGGGTTTCCCTTGAGGGTTTCACTCGTCTATATAGAATTGGAGGTCCAGCAAAGAAGAGAGTGATTTCTTAACATGCATGGGATATGAATGGAGGTCGAACAGAAGGATGGGAACAGGTAATGGCTGAAATGAAAAACAGGGCAGATCAAAAACCCATAGATAAAACCCATAGATAAAATCTCTGAGATTTCTTGGCCGATAAGGGTTATGATAACAGTTTAGTCCTGGATATATGATTTGAAAGGGTGCTTGTGTCATTTATTTCCACCTTCATTGCAGCTATTCACACCTTCTATGGCGTTTCATCACATACATAAGAAACAAATAGTGTGAGGAGATCAAAGCTCCTTCATTAGCTTCTCATTTTCTTAAGCATGTGGGAACTGCAAAAGAATAGGCTAATTCAAAAGAAAATAAGATGATTCTCGTTCCTATTGTATGTAGGTTCTGGAGACAAAGCAATCACGTACAATTAGCTTCTACAAATTTTGCAACGGTATGCTAACCTCTTCCAGCATGCTTAGCTGCACTTACAAAGCAAAAATGGATTTATGATCTGGCCAACGTCCTGCAAAAAAATCCCTTGTTAGGAGTGTCAAAATTCAAATGCGATTTTAGCAATAATGCTTGACGAAAGGGGCCTGCAAGAACCAATACAAGCAATATCAAATACAAGCATACAAGCAATAAGCAATGCAAGAACCAATACAAATATCAAATGCAATATCAAATGCAATACAAATAACCAATGCAATATCAAATGCAAGAACCAATACAAGCAACAAATTTATCTCTGATCTGAGAGGCCCATGAGACCCAGTCGGCGCCGACCTAATGAAAGTAAGCCTTACCTATTTGCCAAAGCTGTCATTTGTTCCTTATTGGCCTGCAAGGACCAATACAAGCAAAATGGGTACAATACAAGCAAAATGGGCCAGTCGGCGCCGACCAGTGAAATGCAGACATAGTAAAACAGACAGCATACATAGTGGGTTCAGCATGATGGTTCAGCAGACCTGCAGACGGTTTTTTAAATGCAAAATGGTTCAGCAAAACCCAGTCGGCATACAACGTAGAAAAAACCAGCATATAAAATAGTGAAATACTGAGTTTTCAAAAATGCCGACCTGTGATTGCAAAATCCAGAGGAAATGCTGACCTGTGAGGAATGGAGCCCTGTCAAGGATGGAGCCAGTCTTAAACCCAGTCGGCGCCGACCAGCATACAACGTAGCATACAAAAGTAATAAAATACCATAAAACCCGAGTCGGCGCCGACCAGCTCTGCCAAGAAAGATATGCCAAGAAAGTTTCGTCTGTTTGTCACTGTTTTCTTTCTTACGTTTTGCTTTTCCTTTCTTACGTTTTTTTTTTACATTATTTCTTGGTAAATAGCATCTGAATCATTCCAAAATGATAAATACCGCTCATACCTTTACATAATGGTAAAAATACCACTCATACCTTTACATAATGGTAAATAGAAAGAACATGCTGCCTTTACAAAATGCTAAATAGAAAGAACATTCCAAAATGGTAAATACCGTTCATGCCTTTAATATAGGTACTAGTAATGGTGCCCAGCGTTGCTGGGCAAATGTTGGGAACATTTGTGGATGGAAACCTATTCAGCTCAGACTCATTTTTTTACATCTAATACTAGTTATGGTGCCCAGCGTTGCTGGGCACCGTCCTTTTTGTTAATGTCGTGCTAGCAAACTCCTCTTGTATTTGCACAATTCATTCCTTGTATTTGTTACATCTATGTTGGCCTAGCATGTAAGACAGAACTTGCATACGCAATCGTATTCCTTACATCTGTATTGGTGGTTTCCCTCTCCAATTGATTAACAAAGAAACATGATTGGCCTTTTCATGACTTGTTCTGCCTTTTCATGACCTGTTCCTAGAGTGCTGACTGTTAATGCAGTTGTTCATGGAGTGTTGAAAGATAATGCAGTTGTTCATGGAGTGCTGCTTAAGTTATAAAATATTCTGTTGCCTTAAACTGCTATAATAAAACGAACATGCTCAGTTTTGGCGAATGGCTTAAAGGACAATAAAGCAGTTGTTCATGGAATGCTGCATAACATTGCCCCAACTGCTATAACAAAAAGGACATGCTTATCGGCAAAGGCCTAAAGGATAATAAAGCAATTGTATTTGTTTGAAATCATAGATAGCTTGTCTAAAGAAAAGACCCTATTTGGTTGCCCCACTCCTGGTATAACTTGTATATGCATATGAAAAGTTAAAACGAAGTTGTTTGATTGTGGAGTGGGGCAACTCGTATATGCATATGAAAAGTTGAAACGAAGTTGTTTGACATTTGTCGTTAGTGAAGTTTGTATTTGTATTTGAGCTGACCTGTGTGGCAGAGAGTAGAGTTGTGCATTAGTAATGCACACTTGTAATCTTCATGGTATATCAGTCATGTGGGTATGCATATGCTTACAACCCTGGTCAAGAAAAGGGAAGTGAACAGAGGCTGTCTAAAGGGAAGACCTTGTTTGGCTGTCCCACTCGTGGGGTGGCTATGTGAATATTAAAAGTTAAAACAGAAGTTGTTTGAGATTTGTAGTCAATGAAGCTTGCAATTGTATTTGAGATGACCTGTGTGGTAGAGCTGTGGATTAATAATGCAGAACTTGTAATGTTCATAGTATATCATCCATGTGGGCATGCTTACAACCATGGTCATCTAGGTTATTCAAGGTGGTCTGAGTTGGAGACTTGCCTTCAGAATATTTGGTGTAAACTCTAGCTTTCTTGCATCCTCCTTTCCCTGGAATTGATTTTGTAAAGACCATTGTCTTGCGTGGTAAAAGGTAATTTACATCCTTCTTTTTGTAGTTAATAAAATGGATGCATTTTGTAGTTAACAAAATGGATGTCTCATATCATAGGAGCATGATATTTTGTGGCAAACCCCAATTCAGAATAAAGGTGGTGCTTGTGACAGTCAACCCAGATTTGTCTCTAAATGAAATGTTGTGAAGAACTTCTGTTTACTCCTGAATATTATGTCGAAACACAAAGATATGGTATATATAGTTCTTCTAGTGGATAGAGCTATCAAAGCTAAAAGACTTAAATATGACTTTCCATCTTCACTTGCATCTACGCTTTAGAGACTCAAATATTGTCTATACCGTAAAGATAGAATAAAAAAGAGAGTCAGATTGGCAAGGCCATACCTCCCTTTTTCTATTCAGAGAAAAACCACATTGTAATCAGCGCGGCAATATAATAATAACCTCCAGCCATAGAACCTATGAATTTCTTTGTAAAAGCACAATAAGGTAAATGGACCACGATATACCACAAATTATTTAACACACTTTATTGATTAGTTGCCTTCCCTTCTCAATCAAATATAAGCTTTAGCTATTGCCTCAAGAGCAAGCAGTAACTGGACAAACACCCTTTGCTTCGACAAACACCTTTTGCAGTACCTTCTTCGAAGATAAAAAGCAAATGCAGCTTCGACAAACACCTTTTGCAGTACCTCCTTCAAAGATAAAAAGCAAATGCAGCTACATCCTTTATATTTGCTAAATGAGCACCTAGAAAAGAAACAGCAAGAATGAATAAAAGAGAATACATTTATTGCAACAAAACCATTGCAAATAAAACCTTACCTCCATTTAACCCAGTTAAAAATGGATGCCCACTTGAAATTTCCACGATGATACAGTGTCGGGATAAACCTTCATTAAGGATTCACACAAATTTACATAAAGAGAGATATATCAAAGCGCACACATAAGAACACATTGTACATCAAAACAAATTGCAGAGCAGATCATAATAAATTATAGAGTGTATAAAGATCCTGATTCGCTCTAAACAGTTGCAGCAGAATTATATATTCAAGTCAACATTGGAGCTCCACTGAGATTGAAAATCAGAGTCGCCAACATAAGAGAAAAAACATACTTCTTCACTGAAGAATAGATAGAAGAGCAGTTATATAATTGGAGATAACGATTATAGTGCGGAGTTACTTGAATCCTTGAACAAACATCTTGTTTCGTGTGTTCAACAATTAATGCAGGTCACCACAACTCCCTGCCAGATTTAGATTAAGCCATGCCTTCACATATGTTGATGGTGATGTTTTCATTTACCTGCTCGATGAAAGAAGAAACATGTGTGTAAATCTGCCTAACTTGCTCAAGAACGAAAAAGAGAACACCTAGATTAAAAAGAACAAATGGAGCCCTTGCTTGCACAACTACAACAAAGCAAATGAAGGAAGAATGAGGTCACCATCATTCTCTAGACCTCCTTTTCCACATTTTGATTTCTTCTTCCACATGGAGCCAAAAGATTCACGGGAGTTTTCAAAGCAGAAAGCAACACCCAAAAGATGAATACAATGTGCTGTTGTGGAGTAGAAGCTGCGGTTCCAAACCAAAAATAAGATCCTAAAACATAATCCAATGCATGTAAGAAGGAATGAAAAATATCATCGCATTACCCATTTAGGATCTTGCGGGGTTCTTTGCTTGCGTAAGTCGCAAAATATCATCTCCATTGGCACATGCAACCCTCTTTTACGTGTGTCGTTTATGGCAGCTTCGAAGGCTAAGGTCGAGATTCCAATGCCGCAAGATCTTTGTGAGTTCATGGCTTTACCAATGGTAAGGTTCACCAATGGAAGATGCTCGTTCTTATGTTTATTCATTTTTCGCGGGAGCTATGTCGCTCAACCTCGGGCATCACTTACAAAGCAATGGTGCAGCGGGATTGGACCGCCAAATTAACAGGAGAAGGGCAACCCATTATGAATTGGAAGTTTATAGAAACAGAGTTAGATGCAAATGGCGGTGGTGCAAAATGACAAACACCAAGAGCATTGGTTGCGGGTCGAACTCTTGCAAACAAACAAAGCTTACCTCACGAACCTCGATGATGCTTGGGACCTGCGCGCCAAAAGCCCTAAAAGGTGGAAACGTGGTCCGATTCTGGCCAGTATGGCTCCATGAACAGCCCTAACTCTTACGGGCTCACGCTAGTCCAGATGAAGTGCATCAACCTTGATGCACTCTGGCGACAGAAATGTATGAAGAGGCCCATATCCGTTTGCAAGTTGCCGTTGTCGCCATAGCTCGCCATCGGACGCCATAGCCAAGCTCGCTCCATCGCGGTAAATGTCGGACACTGACATGTTATACCCAGCCTTAAATGGCAAAAAATCGGCTAAGTCCAGGGCGTGTCTATAACATGTCAAACACACGGATATACCACGGATATGCCCGTGGGTATAACATGTCCAGGCCCATGGGTATAACATGTCAGTGTCCGATATTTACTGGGCTCCTCGCTAAAAATTGTGGTAACAATGGGATTTCGTGGCTTCGTAGACAAAAGGGCTTTATTTGGATCTTCTAATTTAAAAAAAAAGCTAAAAAAAAAAAAACCCCGGCTTCGTTTGGACCCTTTGATCTTGGAAGGTCATTTGTGGCCGTTAGATCTAGGGCTGGATCCGAGAATTACGGCATAACATTATAATATAAGATATATATAAGATAAGATGGAACCAAATTAATAAGTTTCTAAGACTACTAGAAAATTGCCCACCTGCGGTGGGCACTCCATATGACATCAAGAGTGTGGTAAAGACATCATGTGAGAACCAAATGATAGTTTTGTTGTTGTGCCTTCTATTCAAAATATTTATAGAGCCTTTTTCATTCCCATTCCATAATTTATTGGATGGTCAATATGTCAATGCATGAACTACATTTCATAAGTCGTCATAAAAAAGGTCAAATGGTTTTTTAAACACCATGTACCATGTGACTTTTCATGGGAGTTGTTATTTTGTTGATTGCACATCCTATTCTAAGTACTTTTTACCGGATGGTCAATATGTCACTCCATGAACTACATTCCATATGTTTCTTAAATTTTAAAAGAAAAGCTAGCCGGTTTACCTTGTCCTAGACCTAATTGCTAGGTCCTCGGCATTCTCTGCAGTTTTTGAGAAGGAAATGCTTCCCAAGGAACTCAAATCTGTCTATGTTCTACTTATTCTCAACGTTGCATGTGCATAAAATGCACACCACATACACCTTGCATGTGTTTTGCTTTGCAAATGCAATCATAAAATGCACACCACATGCACCTGGTTTATTAACTAAATTGTGAGGCACACCCTTAATCATGTGTATGATAGAACACCGGATCTACAATAAGATTTTGGACAGGTGAATAACCTTTAAATAATCCGATTATTTCAATGCTTATCCGTGTTCTGCATATATACATTTATGCTTGTTGCAAATGCAGTTATAGAACTACATTAGCATGTATACCACTGACATGCATCATGTTTGAAGGATTGCAAGTCGCAAATTATTGACATTACCTGTTCAATTATTATGGTGGTTCTGTTGTAGAATATGTGAAATTGCAAGACTCAAGAACTGTATCAAATACATGCCTTTTTGAACAGCCCTGCACTCCCACAAAAAGAATATTACAAACACCACCTTTTCTACCTGATCTTCTATTTATGGAAGATCACATTGGTAAACACATTATGTGGTTATCAATTGGTTTAGAAAAGAAATTTCCCCCTTTATCTGGTTTGCTGTGAAAAGTTTTCGCCAGTGTGTGGTGTGGTGTTAAGATCCATCAATCTGAAAATTATACAAAGCAAGATCCTAATAACACCGACCCCAAGGGGTAATGATTTTACCTTGGGAATGTTGCCGAAATGTACATGTAAATGACAATGTTCTCAAGGTCCAACCTCTCCTAAATTGCAAGCACTTCTTCGCATGCAAGACTTAGACATGGAAAATGGTTTATTTAGTATGCACGATCTTGTATAGAAGAGGCATTGCTGAAAATGCAGTAAACTAAATCAGAACATAAAATAATAGTTTGTACAAACATGCTAAGAGAGAAGTATCATGCACCACTTCTAGATTACTTCTAGATTACTTCTAGATTAGAGCATTTGCTTCTGACCTTTGGCTATGGCAAAACCATGGCCCCCAATGTTCGTGCCCACCTTGCAAACACAAATACACAAAAAACACAAATATCAAAAGAAATTTAGGCAAAGCTCCATGATCAAGGATCTATGATCCAAAGATCTTTTAACATATAAAAACTACTCCCTCTTATTAATATTCTGACATATAAGAATTACGTAAAATTGGTCTACAGTATCATACCTGGGACATATCATATGATTGCAAGGGAAATGAAGAGCGAGGAGCAAGCCGATTCCAAATGCCATATACTTGCTTCTGAAGTTTCAATTCTAGAATAGTTTTTTTTATTGCAGGGCACTAAAGTTGGCTAGGCATAAAGAGGCATTCTCGTCTGGAATGCAGGCAACCCATCAAGCCACTCTGCTCAAATATAAGTGTCGATTCAACAACACTATGTATTTCTTGCAGAATAGCAAATGCAAGACATAGCTCCTCCTCAAAGTTTTCTTGAAGATGGCCTTTACTCCATCCAAAAAATATTAACATGATTCACCTGAATGATCCACCTGCACAAAAAAGGTCAGTTTTAAATCAAGAAAAGTAACATAAAGAAAGCCAGAAGCTTCTTATACCACAATTTCAAGCATGACATAGAAGAGATATGACTGTCTTACAAACAAAGATGGAAAATTTTCTAACATATGAGGAGCAAGGAGCAAGCGGATCCAAATGCCATATATTTGCTTCTGCAGGTTCTAGAATAGTCCTTTGTTCTTACAGGGCACTAAAGCTGGCTAAGCACAATCTACAACCTACAATCCAGCAGAGCCAGATGTTTCTCTTACTCCTGCCACTGACCGCAGCATCTGCATTTATGATATATGAATAAACACTCCCTCCAGGAAGATGATTATGCAGACATAATTTTACCGAGAGCCCAAATTACCCAAATTAGCATTGCCATACCTCTTTTTGCAGATCCCCAGCCGACTCCATCTGGCTTCTGCAAATTGACCCAACATGCCGAACTTACATCCATGATATACTTGGGTCCAATCCTGCCATGGCCAAACTTTATGGACGGCTAGTTCCAAATGAAAAGCCTGCAAACACAGAGCCTCGCTCTGATAAGATGAAGAGCTCTTCAAAAAGAGCTTCGATAGGCCCATGTGGGCACAGAGGTCTGGCCTGATTTGGGCGACAGAAGCTCCAGTGGCCGGATGCATTAGCCGGATGTGGGCTGGAAGCTCCAGCTGCGCCATGCTTTAGCCATTGTCCCTAAAAATCGCCCTAAAAATCCTGACCGTCGAAATTATCAAGATGGATCTCAGCCATCCAATCTAGGGCTGGATCCAGGAATTACAGCAAAACATTATAATATAAGATAATAGAAACCAAGTCCATCATTGCTAGGCTATAAGAGGTTTTTGTGCATTTGATAACCTTCCCTTTGCTCTATCCTGCATATCCTTTTTTCCTCATTTTCTTACACACTTTCTTTTTTCCCTTTTCTTATTTTTCCTGCACATTTACTTTTCTCCTTCTCTCTCTTTTTTTTTTACCCTCTTCTCCCTCCTCTTTTTCTTCCTTTTCTCCTTCTCATTTTTCCCTTTCCCTTTCCCTTTTTTTGACGGCTTTTTTTCGTTCCCTTTTCACCTTTCTCCACCCTTCCCATTTTTCTCATGATCTTTTTTCCCTTTCCTTTTCCCATTCCTTTTGCTTTTCTCTTTTCCCTTCCCTTTTCTCATGCCCTTTTTGCATTCCCTTTTCCCCACCTTTTTTTTTATGTTTTTCTTCCTCTCCTCACCCTCTTCTTCTTTATCTCATGTCTCTTTTTTCCCATTTTCTTCTTTCTTTTTTCTCATGCCTTTTTTCCTTTCCTTCCCCCCTTTCCGCCTCCCTTTTTCCTTTTCCCTTTCCTTCTTTTTTCATCATTTCCCCACCCTTTCCATTTTTCCCGTGCCCTTTTCCTCTTTCCTTCCCCCTTTCCTTTTCTCTTTCCCTTTCCCTTTCCCTTTTTCTTTCCTTTTTCCTTTTTCCTTTTTCCCATGTATTTTTCCATTCCCTTTTTTTCACTTTTTTTTACTTGCCTTTTTTCTTCCCTTTCCTTTACCCTCTTCCCCTTTTTCCGGTCCCTATTCCCTTTTTTTTCTTTTTTCTTTTCCTTTCCCCATGCTCTTTTCCCTTTTTTTTTTACTCTTTTCCTCACCCTTTCCTCTTCCGGTTTTTTTCGTGCCCTTTGTCCCTTCCTCTTTTCCATTTTCCCTCCTTATTCCTCGTGTTCTTTTTTCTTTTCCCTTTCCTTTTTTCGCCTCCCATTTCCTTTTTTCCTTTTCCTTCTTTTTTTCATCCGTTTCTCTTTTCCATGCCCTTTTCCGCTTTTCCTTTCCACCCTTTTTTTCCTTCTCTCTTTTCCTTTCCATTTTTCCCACACCTTTTTCCATTCCATTTTTTCCACCTTTTTTCACATGCCCTTTTTCCTCCTTTTCCCACCCTCTTCCCCTTTTCCTTTTTTCCTCTTTTCCTATTCCATGTTTTTTCTATTCTCTTTTTTGCTTTTAAGCTTTTCCCTTTTTTTTTCCATCTCTTTTTCCCTTTCTTTTTTTCCTTTCCTCACCCCTTTTCCTCTTTCTCGTGCCACTTTCTCCTTCCTCTCTCATTTCCCTCTCCCTTTTCCTCATGCCCTTTTCCCTTTTTAGCCTCCTTTTTCTTTTTTTTCCTTCCCTTTCTATTTTTCCATGCCCTTTTTTCCCTCTCCACCATTCTTATCTTCCCCTTTTTCCCTTCGTCCCACCCTTTTTCGTCTTCACATTTTTTTCCGTTGCCTTTTTTTCTTCCTTTTCCTCCCTTCCCCTTTTCTTTTCCCTTATTCGTCCTCACCCTTTTCCCCTTTTCCTTTTCATAGTGTCTTTTTTTCCTTCCTTTTTCTCCCTTTCTTTTTCTTTCCCTTTTTTCGTTGCTCTTTTCCTTTCCTTTTTTTCCTTCTCCGTCTTTCCTTTTACCCGTGCCGTTTTTGCCTCTCACTTTGCCCTTTTCTCTGCCATTTTCCCTTTCCTCTTAAGAGATCAGAGCATGGCCAATCATGGTGGTGGGAAGTTGTGCGATAAATCTCGGCCTTCAAATGCAATCAGACGATCTCAACTATCTAAATTAGGGTTTGATGCAAGACATACGCTAAAACTTTATAATATAAGATGGTACGATCCACATTAAAAAAATGTAACGTTTAAAAATCACTACGGTTAATACTACGGTTAACATTAAAAAGGTTAACAAATACTACGGTGCCTATGGCTAGAACAAGGTTAACAAATGTTAACGAACGTTATTATTACAAATGGTTATTATTACAAATGTACGTTATAATGCTTGGCATATTTCTCCGTTGCAACGGGTATATTATTTTAAAGGAATCCAATTAATGACTTGCTTAACGGTTTTAAAATCAAATATCCATGTGTTCCGGCTATCCTTGTACATTCTTTCGGTTTGTTCCAATACAAACCGGGCTATTCAAGAACTTCGGCAACTATTCTTCAAAATGCCGCTACAACTTGGAGGGTTTATATAGGGACTAGTGTTGAACTAGCTCATGCATCGCGAAGCGGCGATCGCAACTGAGGGCCACCATTGCGACGGGATGGTAAAAGAGTTAAGAGAAGGTCAAACCGAGTAGGCAATCGCGAAGTGAACCTAGAGAGGAGCAAAGACATGGGTGATGTAAGAATGAGCATGAATGTGGTAGAGGCCAAAAAGCATGTTGATTTCCATTTGAAAAGGGAGAAGAACACATACATAGTTAGCATCAAGAACGAGCCTGCTTGCACTTGTCCTGACTTCCAAGGCAAAGCATTGAAGAACAACTATACACCTTGCAAACATATATTCTATATCCTTCTTAAGATATTCGGAAGAGATCCATCAGTTGACTTGACTTTGATCCGGTAATTCTACCCGATGCTATTCTCGACAAACTTCTCTGATAATACTTGCATTGTAATAATTTTTTTTTTTTTTTTTAGCAAATTATCTTCCATATTTGGTTGTACTTTTAAGAGCACATGACTTGTCCCTCTTCTATGAATCAATATCTCCTCTTTTGTGTCCAATATGAGCAAGTTATAGTCTATAATTTCGTTTGTCTTCTTATTAGTATCGAAATGGTAGAAAAAGAACAAAATGCCCAAGTACATGAGAGTAGTTGATTCGAAGTTCATGAGATTCGGTGTATTATACCTCGTTGGAATACCCCACATGTGCGTCCCGAGCTTTGGATTTGTCGGGCATTCACCATATTTGTCAACATGGTCGGTGACGTCTTTCTCATCCGCTTTATTTGTCCTTTGCACATCGAACAATTGCAATATAACCGCTCCGGCAAGTACCGCAAAAAAAAGTAACATCAAGATATAAAGTTAACTAATCATTCAAACATGTTTATGGTACATACATCGGGTGGCATTCATTTCATGCACACCACCAAAGCCTCTAGGAAGACTTCGGTCCACCTGGGTCTAATTGGACTATTTGTGGCAATTGTTGGGGTAACATTCTTAAGCAAGTCGCCATGTAACTTTCTCAAAGCTTTCTGTCTCACTTTACGCTCAAATTCTTCCGACGTTCGGTCCATGTTGTTTTTACTAGTAAACAATAAAAATATTAATAAAAAACCATGTAATAATATAATAAATATAAATATCCATGTTTTTTTTTAGATTTTATCAAATGTTTCTTCTTAAGATTCAGATTCATACAACGTTTATGATATTTAGAAAGCATTTGATTGAAGGGTGCCTGAACCCGATACATCTAGTCCTCTCCATTTGAAATGGAGTCGACCAGTACCTTATTCACGCAACCTTTCAAATCTTTTGTAATCTATGAAGATTGAAACTTCTGTTCTAAGGTGCATAAACCCGATACATCTAGTCTTCTCCATTCGGGATGGAGCCGACCAGTACCTTGATCATGCATCCCTCAAGTTTTTAACATACTTTCAAGATTCAATCTTCTAATCTATTAGCATTTGGAGGTGTTTAACTCTAAAACCACAAAGATTAACAAATTAGCAGAGATCTTACCTTATGAAGACCCCGGCGCCAAAAATCCAAACAAACGAAAGTCAAAATAACAAAGGAATGGTAATAACCCGAGCGGCGGTCGGGTTCCGCCATATTTAACGTCGTTTATCGACGCCCGTAGTGACGCGTCGTTTAACGACGCTTGCCGGCGATAATTCCGACACCCGTGTATGCCACGCCGCCTTTGGGCGCTCGATGCCCCTCATATGCCACGCCGATGATCATAACATCGCTTAACGTCAAAATGATCATAACGTCGTTAAATCGACCAAACCGCGGATTGTTTAACATAACGTAAACAACATACAATACAAATAACACAAATAAATAAAAACTGATTGTTCCCATTCATAAAATGCTTTTTATACAACGACAACACAAATAGATAAAAACTTATTGTTTCCATTCATAAAAAAGCTTATACATTACTTATGTCCATCCCGATATTTTTACGGTTTGATGCAACCATTTGCATCATTATCTCGCGCACCATTAACGCCGTTTTCTCTTTGTTTGGCTCGGTGAGCCATTCTACTAGCCGTTCCCGCGATGGAACGCCGGATGTTAGTGCAATGGGAGCTCCTTTTCACTCATCTTGCCACGATGGTGAAGGGAGGGTTCTCACGGGGAGAAGGGGGTTGCTGGAGTTGTCTTCCCTGAGGAGGAGGATTACCGCTAGAAGGAACATATCGCTACGAAGGTGGTCTTCAACCACGACCATTATAGCAAGATAGGGAAGAACACTAAAAAAGATAAGAATAACATCACCATCGATGGATCCACTTATAACGTGGATGTAGGGTTAGGGGTTAGGTTAGGGTTAGGTTTTATTTGGCAAAAAATAATAATTTTCCTCGTGGTGGACGCCGTTTAACGACGCCGGTGGCCGACGCGGTCCTCGACGCGCAGCAAGCCGCCTTGGCACCGCCAAGACATGCCAAGCAGCAGACGCGACATATCGGCAGCAGTAACGCCGCTCAACGACATTTTGGTGGCACGCCTTGACACAATAAGCAAGGCGCTTTGCACGCGGGCACAATGCCATGTAGTGAAGCGACACCGCCGCTCAAGGCCACGCCGCTGAACGACGCTGCTGACGTGTCTTGACACGCAGGCACGCCAGCCTTTGCACCAAAGACCATGCCACGGAGGCCAACATGAGGCGCCGGCCAGGTGACGCCGCTCAATCCATCTCGGAATTTGTCTTGACATGCAACCCGCCAGCCTTTGGATATAAGTCATGAAGGGCGACGCCATGGGAGACGCCGCTCAACAACATCCACCGGACGGTTTTCAAATGGGTAGGTCATTCCACGAAAGCCAATCCGTCAAGACTAAGAGCCTCGAGTAAACTTTGTCCGCGAACGACGGCAAACGAGAAAATCCTCCGTCCGATGTCGCCGGGTGGGCATCCCGCCGTTTTCGACGCCGCTGACGCCGTTGAAGGTCCACTATCCCTTGTAGTGAACCACATAATCGAGATAACTGGAAGGAATAGGGAAGTCAACCCGACATGTTGAGGGCTATGGTAACATAGCCCTCTTGTTTGGTCAGGCCTCACGTGCCAGACTGAATGGCTTGTTGTTGTTCGAGGTCACGGATCCGGTTATCCTTTTCTAGCAACAGGCGAAGGCGACTACCCGTTTATGAGAAGGCGTGCCATGTGAAGAGGATTGCCCAGAATATTGAGTCGGGCGTGGCAATCTCGGCGTCATCAATGATTTTTTGTTTCTTAGCCTCCGTGGTGATCTTGGAGGCGTGAGCTGAGAGGTCGTGGGTGGAAAGCCGAGCTTCTAAAAAGTGATTGACCTCATGCGTTCGGTAAGGTCTTGGGCTTGAGTGGTGTAATGCCGAGAAAGCTCGTGATACAAGGTGTCTAGCTTTGCAATGTCTTTATCCTTGTCAACCAAGAGAGTCTCCTTTGCTTTGACCTGTTCCAACAATTCTGAATGGTGATTTGCAATTGAGCCTCGGCCGGACGCCAGCGCACTGCGCCGATCGTGGGCAAGTTTTAGATCCTCACGGGCCTTTAAAAGAGCCTCGTGCTTTTGCTTGAAGTTTGGTTCTCCGAGTGTGAACTTGCGTGGTAGGACTGAAGGTCTCGGTGAACCGGCAAAGAGGCCTCAAGGATGCTTGAACCCCATTCATGAGAGCGCCCCAGGATTCTTGCAATTTTGAGAGCGGCAGCCTTGAACATCTGTTGGTATTGATACGTAAGCCGGGCGAGGATGTGGAGGTGGAGGGGCCACAATTGTTGCCGTTGTTTGTGACGTTTGAGAAACATGATGAGAACTTGAGGGCCTGGTTTACGTGGAGGAGGAGGAGATAAAGGATATGCATGGTGTTATGTTGGACATGACCGAAGAAGAAGGGCGTGAAGGTCGAAGTTCCTGATGGATTTTGAGGAAGTGAATGTAGGGAGGCTGAGTGGATGCATGAGAATTTGAAAAGGGACCCGGGATGAGTAAGATAATGACGGATGAGGGCTTGAAGATGGCCAGAGCCTCAAAACTTCAAGGCGGAGGAGGGGCAGCCTCACGCGTCAATCCACTTCAAGAAGGCAAGAGAACAAACGGCATTTGGGGTCAATCAATGTGGTGGTTGGAGCGGATGGCGTGGATAACAAGATTATAGAACGGCTTATTGATAATGGGTGTTCTTGATAGAATACTCCGAGCAATTTATGCCTACGTAAACTTGACAAAAAGTATCATGGGTCTTTGCAATATTGGTGAGGCGATGCATGTTGGCTTGATAAGAAGGAGCCCTCGAACTTCGGTGACATCTATATCCCCGTAAGGCAGCCCAAGATAAACAAAGGTGTTTGCAAAGGAATACGGAATACCTCGTAAAATCGTGGGTCGGGTAAGCAAAATGGTGGTGCCATCGACCCACGTGAGCATACCGCTGTTGACGATGTGAGCTTATGAACTGCTTCAATTGCTCGATTTGCGGGGAGGTCCATCTGTGAGAATTCATAAAGCTTTTTACGTTCCGCAACTTCGCGACTTCGAGACCCAATGAGGGCGCCACGAAAGGTGGGCGGCCAAGAAGGACACAGTTTCAAAAAGAGCCGGGATCCCTTTGGAGGTAGTTTGAAGTGTAGGAAATTTGGGTGCACGCCATGGCGAAGAGCATCGGAAGGAAATGATGATGCCGGGCGAGAGGCCGGAGGCGGAAGACTAAAAAAGAGGCTTAAAAGACTTAGGGCTCACAAATGTTGGCCGAAGGGGCATGATGAACCAAAGAACGTTGATGTTGCGGTGGCGGCCGATGCGAAGGAGGCAATTGAGAGGCAAATGTTGGCTAAAGTCCCCCCAAACGGTAAAGGGAGAAACAAAGGAAGCGGTGGCGAGAAGGGGAATGGGATGTGATGTGATTTGGCTAAAGGACACACATTTAATGTTACCAGGCGTGAAAAGAAGGAATGTGATTTAATCTTTGGTAATTCGGTGGGATATCATTAAAACGAAGGTGTAGGAAAGGTACCATGGCTAGATATGTCGCGGGGGAGAAAAGATTCTGAAATTAGAAAGAGCCTTGCATTGCGAACCACGTTGGCGAATTTTTCTGATTGGTCCGTCGGCCGACGGGAGGTCCTGGTTGGCTATATATAAGACGAACATTGGTTGAAAGACACCCGATGGCTTTCCGATGATGTCAAGTGGTGGACTTCCACGCACAAGTGCACTATGCCTTCAAACCGCAATTGAGTGGATTGGATCACAAGATGGAGCGCTGCGGACCTCGGAAGTGCCACAATCGTGGCATCGCTATGGACGGGTGGTGCGAAAGGGATACCGGAGCATCCCACCCCGGACCAATGGGATGGAGGTGGTGATTCATCCCGCTTTGGGATCCGGAGGTAACTACTACCACATCCTCGCGTATCACCCTCTGCTCCCAACCAGGAGTAGAGGGTTTTTTAACTTAGGATTTTGTAAATAGGGCTCAGCCCGTTTTTGTAAATAGGGCTACTGCTCATAGCGGAAGGACGGAAGTTATGCTCTCATTTTGTAAAAATTGCACCTCTAGTAATATAAATATGCCAGCTTTTTTAGTCACTATCTCAAGGTTTCGTGAACTTTGGAATTGCATCTGGATGATTGTCACTTTCTATAGCTGCCTCAGATGAAATTGTTTGAGGCGAAAAGCCATTAACCAAAGGTAGGTAATGGAGTGCCATCTAGTTCTACCAGCTTGAAAACAATGGGTTGAACCACTTGAACAATTTGACAAAGGACCAAGCCACCAACTTTAACTTGCCGGAAAATTTTTGTAACGAGAATCATAAAAGAAGAACCAAATCACCTTCTTTAAAGGTTTTGGTCTTAAGTCGTTTGTCATGCAATGATTTTTGCAATTGTTGTCCATGAAGAACACGAATGTAAGCATCAACTTCTAAGTTCATCCAATCGTTCCAATTGATAAACCCTTTCCTTGAGTGCAGCAGGTGGATTATGTGTTGTAGCAAGTTGAAAACGGAGAGTGGGAAGAATATATTCAAAGGGCATGAGAGCTTCTTGACCATAAACCAATTTGAAAGGAGTGTGGCCAAGAGCGATTTTGAAACTAGTGTTGTAAGCCCAAAGAAGGGTGAGAGGGCAACTTGTCTTGCCAATGTTTCGAAGCGTCACAAATTTTCTTGAGAACTGATGATGAGTTTTGTTTGTACTTTCCGCCAAGCCATTTCCTTGAGGATAATAAGGTGTACTCTTCCAGGTGTTGGATGTGAAGATAGTCCGCCGGCTCTTTGATGGTATGATTGACAAAATGCACGCATACATATCACTAACAAGTTAGTGGGACAACCAAAACGCATGATGATATGCGTGCAAAGAACCTTGGTTGTGTTTGGCAAAGAAGGTGTTGTCGGAAGTGCACATGCTTCCGCCCATTTGGTAGCATAATCCGTGATGACCCGGGATATAGCTGCACCTGTGTGCAGCGCCCGGTGGGTCCATGGGCCCCACAAAATCCATTCCCATTTCTTTGGAGGGATGTGGCGCATTAACGTCAAGGGAAGAGCGCCACGCGCCGTATTTTTCCACGCTGAGCAGACGTCACGCGTGCGAGCATAAGCGTGGGCATCTTTGAAGAGGCGTGGGCGAGAAATATCTGCCAGAAAAGAATTTTGCGTGCCGTGGCGTCACCAGCAAAATGACACCACCACCAAGCCCATGGTCATGGGCTTGTGGAACAATGTCGGGCACCTCATGAGGGAGGACACAATGATGGAGAACCATGTCTTTGCCTTTTTTTAGGCTGGGGTAAAATGGCACGCAACCATGGTATAGCTACGGACCTCGAGAAACCAGTGGCGGCGGGAGCGAAGCTTTTCTCGAGAGAGCGTCGGATCAGGTGGAGGAAGAGCACCACGGTGAGAAGATATTGTTGAAAGTTGTGAAACCAATGGGCGTGCCGCGTGACCAGGAATAATTGAGCGCCCCGGAAAGGCGCCGTAAAACACCCGGATGGATGAAAGATAATCGGGCACCACATGAGATTTGCCGCCATATGAACAATTTTGAAGGGAGCTTAATTTTGCGTAAAAAGGACCCAACCAGCTATTCTTCCCGTGGGCGTGGCTTTGTTGATCAAATAAAGAAGAGCTTGATGGTCAACAAAGAACTTAATCGGCTGCCCAACAAATAATGACGGAAACGTTGGATACGTAAAACTAAACCCAAAGCTTCGATTCGCCCGCGGCGGAATAATTGCGCTCCGCGGGATTGAGTTTCCTACTGGCATAGCGGATCCGGCTTATCCGTGGTTTCATCATAGGCCTCGAGAAGAATGGCACCAATTGCAAAGGCGGAGACATCAACATGAGCGTGGAAGGCTTGTCCCATTGAGGAGGAACAAGTACCGGGCTGGGTAAGTAGGCAGCTTCAACCTTTGTAAAAGCAACTTCCGCTTTGGGAATTCCAAGCCCAAGGTGGATTCATCATCCGTGAGTTTATGAATGGGATCAGCCTATAGCCGCAAGACCAAGAATGAAGGTGGAATAGTAATTTACCTTACCCGGAAAAGAGCGTGTCTCTTTGATATTTGAGGGTGCTTGAGCCTTCAAGACACAATTGACGAAGCGGGATCCGTGGTGATGCCTTCTTGACTAACCACATGACCCAACAACACGCGAGGTGACGCAAAAGTGCACTTCTCAAGATTGAGACTAATGCAAATTCATCACATTTTTGAAAGACAAGTTCCAATTTTTCCAAGTGATCATCCATGGAGTCAGAGGCGGAAAAATCATCTTGGAAGATGCGAAAAAGGTTTATCCTTCATAAAGTCTTGAAAGACAGAAAGCATGATACGCTGAAAGGTTGAAGGAGAGTTTGATAGACCAAAAGGGACCACCTTGTAGGCAAAAGTGCCCCACGGGGTGGTGAAGGTAGTTTTGAGTTGATCTTCTTTCTTGATAGAAATTTGATTGTACCCAGAGAAACCATCCATGAAAGAGTACATCTCATGACCAGCAACTTCTTCAAGAACCACAGTGCGTGAAGGGAAGCGGAAAATGATCACGCCCGCGGGTTTGATTGAGTTTTCTATAGTCCATGCAAACGCGGATCTTACCATTATGTTTGAGAGCATGACGATGGGGCTCACCCATTAAATGTTTGACCTCATAAATCAGGCCAGCTGACTAAGAGTTTGTCAATTTCGACTTGACGCTGGGTCCCTATAATTTGGGTTGAGCCTGCATCATCGTTTGCTAGATTGGGCATGCATCCGTTTGGTAGGAATGGTGAGTTCCCCAATTTTTTTGATACCTCAAAGGTCTTTGTAGCTCCAATCAAAAATATGTTTGAATTTTTTGAAGAGCATCCGCAACAAGATGCTTTATAAGTGGTGGGAAGATTTGCGGCTAAACGGATTGGTTGATTGTTTCCAATGTCCACTATTTCCCTTACGGAGTTTGAATATGAGGAACAACCTCCGGTGTCACGAACTCGATGAGCGGAGGGTGAAGCATGATGGGAGGAGCAAAAGATTTTGAGTGGTGAAGAAAAGGGGCTGCTTGGTGTCATCAAGCAGGGGTTGCTTCATGGCGGCATGAACATCAACTGTCTCGAAGAAGGAAGTGGATCAGAAAAATGATCAAAGACGTTGAATGCGATTGGGAGGAAGCGGTGGTCTGGGTTCAAAAGAGCGTACTGTACCGTCTGATCCAGCGTCATCTCCCCGAGGATCGGCACTCGGGTAGGAGGAAAGAGGCACCAGCCGGTGGAGCTTGAACATGATAAATATTTTGTGCTTATTCAGAGTCGATTATGCGAGATTGAAGGTTAGGCATTCTCAAATGAGAGATCAATTTGCGGTTCCGGATCCATTGTGGCATTGAGATGTCCATCCGGTGATAACAAGTTGGTCCGTGGCCCAATAATGAATACTCTTAGCCTGGCCCGGAGAAAAGGTCGCCCAACCCGGCATTTCATAATCACCGGGATCTTCTCGACTTTCCAAACACCAAATTCAATGGGAATTTGAGATCGTAATGCTGATATGGAGAAGAGGAGGTGACACCTTAATGAATGGCGTGATATGGCCATTGGCCAACTTGATGTCATAGGTACCACGGTATAATTGTTTGATGCCCAATTGCTTCGAGAAGCTTATCAGTAATAAGATTGACAGCACTACCACCATCAATTTGAACATGATTGATTTGCTGATTGCCCACCATGGCATGCACCGGGGTGTGGAGGTCGCAACAGCTCACCAAAACGATGGGAAAGGTAACTGATCTTTCGAAAACTGGACAGAATTTCAAAATGGTGGCGGGGCTCAAAAGGAATCTTGATCTTAGGAAGTTCTTCCCTCGAAGTTCAAAGGAACATGTGAAAAGGGTCCCGAGGATCGATCCATGGAGCTGAGTCTATGGTAAAAAGCGGAGACTTCTTTGAGAAGCTCTACCTCTCGCCATTAAATATTTTGGATACGGTTGAGAGCTGTGTGCCGATAGATGATGACGGGTGCAAGCCCGACGTGTTCTTGAGCTCTAGTGGTGGCGTGAACATTTGCCGGTGTCGACCTTCGCACCGCATAAATTCAGGAATACTCATCTCACTTTAGGCATGACGTGAGGCATGAGTTTGTCAAGATCAAGTGAACTTTTATCGCCTTCATGAAGGACTCGCGGCTTGATGTTTGGAGTGCGGGTTGGGAACTCCTGCGCAAAGCAGGTCCCTCGGAGGACTTATGGATCTAACAGGGAGAATTCGGGAGCTATGTCAATGCGGGATTTGCAAAAGAAACAAAGGAGAAGAGAAAAGAAAGCAAAGGAGAACAAATGAGACAATAATGAGAACAACTTCCTTGATGTCAATGAAGATACACATGAGCTCTACTTAATCGAGAGAGAAGACTGAAGTGAGACAAGACTCAAAACTCATCTAAAACTCATGTGCTAACTCTACTCATATATATAGTACAATGGCCTTTGGCTCAATATGAACACTCACGACTGATTTCGGTGCCGACTCTGGAAGGAGGCCTGATTTACCCGGAATCTTGGCCGGGCGGTGCCTCTTTAAGTGTCTAAAATCATCGGGACACCGACACAGGCGGTGATAGGCCGTCCTTGTCGGCGCCTCCCCTCTTGACGGGCAGGTAGCAGCGCGTGGTCTTGGTCTTCTGCTTGGGCCTTTGACGATTGACACATGCTGTTGCTGATCCTTGGCGCCCGGCTTGGTCCTGGTGCATGGGCAGTCACAGCCCTTGCATGCAGATTCTTGAAGCAACACGTGTGTTGATCTGCAGTGGGCCGAGGCCGGACATTGTTGATCACGGGGTCGGGAGGCCCGAGGCCGAACCTTGTGTTGATCACGAGGGCCTTCGAGTCTCTCCTGATCGACTTGCCACCATCACAGAGTTCACACTAGCTCAGGCGTCTTCATCCCGCAGAGGATGCCTATGGTGACCACCCAGATCCTTAATTTCACCCGGATTATAGGGGTTATAGAGATGGATCTGAGAATAATGAGGCAGTTGGAGGTACAAGAAATTCTGAAACAATGCTGCGTTCCTACTCTTTGGAATTGTGAATCTTTTGCTGCCGGGTGGGAACAACAGCGGCCCTAACCGCCTCAATCATCTTCTCGTTCGCTTCCGGGATGCGTTGACTGCTCCATATTCTTCAGCATGGCAACCACCTAAAGGGCGCATTCTCGGTACAAGAGGATCTTTCTCCAATACTGGTTGTGTAAGCGCTAGTGGATGAACTCTGTAGAGTAAGGGAAGCCTTGACATAAGAAATGGGCAGTTTATCGAGGAGGAGTAGCGATTATTCTAGACCATTGGCCTTCCAACCCGTGGATAGGTTATGTCTAGAATATCTCAATAGCACTAATATCCTTAGCATCCATGAGCATATTCATCCCTGTTTGTCTTGGGGCTTTTGCCCCTCATGTTTCTTTAGGCCTTGCCTTTGTTTTATTTGTAGGGCTTTGTCCTTGGGTTTTGTTTCTAAAGTTTGCATGCTTAGATCATTTTTGTGTTTCACGCCTTTCTTGGTACTATGGGTATTATACAATAAGCCTAACCATTGAGCACAATAAAATTCCTTTTATCTTTAAAGTAAGTTATTTAATTAAAAAGTGGGACTCATTCCATTCCCACTTTTTTGGTTTCCCCGTTATTTTACACATAAAAGGAGCACCAGGCAGAAAGCGCCCATAATTCAATTTTTTATCATTAGTGTGCATCCAAGCTTTCTTCGGTTTTTCTCCTATAGCGAAGTCGAGAACAAGAACAATGCAAATCAAACATAGGAATTTCATTCTGATTGAAACCAAAGTTCTAGTTGAAAAAGATTCTTAGTTGAACATTTTGGCTCTATTTTCTTAGGTGGGTAGACAAGAGATCACAAATTCCAATAAAAATTAAGCAAATTGTTTACTTAATCACCAAAAAATACTACTTTTGAGATACCTTATATTTATAAATGGGCTCATTACAATATATATTATTGGGTGAAGAGACCATAGTGGTCGTATGGGCACAATGATTACACCCTCTTCACACATGAACCTCCTAGTGCAAAGCATGCGTGGAGCTCTCTCCAAGTCACGCTGAGCAACTTACGAGATGATAGAAATTTGTATGAGAAGTTCCTTCATGGGTCACGTGCTTGTATGTCCAACCGATGTCACCACCCTCTTCTCGGCATCTTTCTTCAATGAATTGGTCTTTTCATTGCTCCCAAGCATGTACTATCCGGTCGAGATAAGGGCGAAAAAGACAAAATCAAATTAGTCAAGTGATGCTACCCAAAAAAAAAAAAATAAAACACAGTTCTTAGGGCCATTTTGGAAAAATGCAGGCCTTTTTCACCAAGGAAGGAGAAAGGAAAGCTCAAACTGCTGAGTCAAAAAAAACGCAGGTTTTAGGGGTCGGGAAGGCCTTTCTCGACTCGAAGCGAGTCGAAAAGATACCTCAAAGCCAAAAACGCAGGTTTTGGGTAGAGGCCTTTCTCGACTCGCGAAGTCGAGAAAGGCAAAATTTCAAAGCAAAAACGCAGTTTTAGAGGGAAGGCCTTTTACCCTCGCGAAGTCGAAAGGCCAAAAGCCAAAAACGCAGTTTTAAAGGGGTCGAAGGCCTTTTTCCTTGAAGCCGAAAGCGCTCAAAACGAAAACGCAGGTTTAGAGAATTGAGGCCTTTCTCGACTCAAGCGAGTCGAGAAAGGCAAATTTTAAAGCAAAAACGCAGGTTTGCGAAGTCGAGAAAAGGGTTTCAGAGTGAAAAATGCGGTTCTAAGGCCCCTCCAAAATAAAAAAAACGCAGTCTAAAGCTCCTCAAGATGAAAAACACAGGTCTAAGGCCATTTAGAGTGAAAAACACAACAGGTCCGAGGAGGTCAAAAATGAATAACTTTCAAACATCATATCATAGTACTATACATTTGTTCATATCATAGAGTGCAAATCATTATTAGTTGCACCATATCCTATGTATTTTCTAAGTGCACACCATACCTATGCATTTTCTATGTATACATAGACCAAAAATAGAACCCCCCTCCCCCTCCCCGCCTTTTCCCCTTTTTAGTATGTCAATGTTTTCTAATAAATACAATATCCTATCCTATATATTTTCTAATAAATACAGTATGCAGTTTCTAAATGTCAAAACACCATAGTTCTAAAACATAGAAAATAGAGCTCTAAAACACCATAGTTTATTATTTTTTCTCATCTTAGTTTATTGTTTTATCACACCATAGTTTATTGTTTTATCTTATGTATTTTTTCCAATGGACACCATATATTTTCTACGAAAAAATAGACCATCCCCTTGATTCTTGAAAAGTTAAATTTGTACCTTAGAATAAGAATATATGCCTAGAAAACGTGCACTATGGCAACATAATGTTTAACAATGTTTAACGTGTGAATACTTTTTTTTCCAAACGTATTTTTTTACCCCGCTTTATTCTAATACCCCGCCCTTTTTCCGCCCATGCTGGAAATTCAAAATTTTTTTTCAAACGTATTTTTTTACCCCTTTTTTTCTAATACCCTGCCTTTTTTTCCCGCCCATGGTTGAAATTCAAAATTTGCTACACACCTTTGAGACGAAAATCCTTTGTACCAGTTGGACTCTTTGTTTTAGGAAGAAGCTCCCATAGCTATAGCAAACTCCCTCGATCCGTAGAGCAAAGGATCCAGCAAAAGGAGAGAAAGAAGGAGGCAGATGAAAGAATGCGATCAAAAGGATCCGTCTGATCAAAGATGAAAGAATGGAGATGCAAAGAATCCAGCCAGGCGGAGAGAAAGAAGGAGGTGATCCTCCATCGCCGGCAGATCCTCCACCGTTTCCTTGCGGCGTCCACGAAGCTTGTTGCCGGCCGTAAGTGGTTGCCGCCTCCTCTCCATCTTGTTCCCACCATTGTGATTTCTTAACCTATTTGTGATTGAAAGCCGCCCAAAACCCCGCTGTAGAAGGTGCAAGAGAAGGTCTGAACACTGAAGATCCGAAGCCCCAAAGGATCTAAAGAAGTCCATTGAAAAAAAAAATCCGACCGGGCTTGAAGGCGCCGGGAGACTTCCTAAGAACCGCGCAAAATAAGGAATACGGTTCGTTTTCTTGATCTTTGGCCCCGGTCTTTGGTCGCAAGAATGGAAAGCCCCGGCCGGATTTAAGGCTAAGGCTCATATGTTTGCGGATTCGCTCTGCCGCAGATAGCCATTTCTCGCCGCCTCGCACTCCACGATCTCCCCTCTTCAATCGACCTCCACCCCTTCATTTCGGCCCCAATCCTTCATTTCGCCCCAATCGTGTCTCGGGTTTCCACGATTCTTCCTTTCTTGGGTTTCATCATTTTGTTGATTTTATATGAAGTCTGCTGCGGCAAGAAAGATCCGCCTCACTTTGGCCGTCTTTGTATATGCCTTCAAACAAGACTGGGCGATCTCCATCGATTTCAAAGCTTCCGGATGGAAGCTATGGGCTTAAACATCACTTCGCAGATATCTTCAAAGCGACAATTTTATGGGAAGAGCGGTCTAATCCGGGAAGGAACTTATGGGGCATTTAGGCTATATAAATACGTAAAGCTCCGGGGTTGAGTTCAAAAGCGAAAGCAAATACTCGGCGCATCCGACAATCGTAGAGAAAGCTTACTTACATTTTGCAAGCAAGATGAAGGCCCAGAGTAGCAGCGATTTTGCCGATGCGAGTTCTCACCGGGTGGTATCACCGCCGTGGTAGAGGGCAACAACCGCTCAAAAAATAAGCGGCCGTGGGTTTTACGACAAGATCACGCCTCGAATGCAACAGGTGAGGGTTGCAGCCCAAATGGGAATACTGAACACGACCCGATTGGTCTCTGCTTGATCGACAACCAGATCTTGACGGCCCCAATTTCACGTAATGACCCAGACTAAAGTGGGCGGCCGACCGTTGTGTCTCTGTTCATCTTCTTGGTTTGTAGCCGCCTTCCTTTGTATGTATGGGATCCATAGAGTCGAAGTTATTAGAATCGTGTATTTCACACAATCGTGCCCATTCTCGCCTAGTGATTGGCAGAAAAGCTCTCTTGTTTAATCATTTATTTGTAATTAATTATAATTAATTAATTATATTATTAAGCTAATTAATTATATTATGTAATTAATTATATTTATTAATTGTCGAATGGTTGTTTAGCCATGGAATTGGAACCCCCCTCCTCCCCCTTCTTTTGTCATGTTCACGTTTTGCCCCTTCCCATATACCCCACCCCTTTGCCCCTACCCATACCCCTTTCCCTAACCCACCCCTTTGCCCCTACCCATATACCCACCCTTTTGCCCCTACCCATACCCCTTTCCCTAACCCACCCCCCCTTTGCCCCTACCCATATACCCCGACCCTTTTGTTCCCTACCCATACCCCCTTTGGATATGGTCTCATAACCCCTTTGCCTCTTTGCTCCCCCCCTTTGCCCCTCCTCCTCTTCCCCCATGCCCCCCGCCCTCCTTCCCCCCTCCCTCCCTCCCCTCCCCCGCCCTCCTACTCTTCATTTTCTCGGATTGTCGTGATGCAATCAAGTTATCCTTATTTTATCAAGAAGCAATCTAATAATGATTCAATGGCAACTTACTTTTTTTTGCATGAGTCCCATTTTCAGTCCGAGTCCCAAAATTCGAGATTTGTCCCACTTTAATTAAATACGACTTGAGTATGTTTTTAAAAATTCCTTGTATTCTCCAATGCATTTTTTAAGAATACTTTATAAGTATGTCTAACTCTTACTGTCAAACAGATGGCATTGCAAGTTCTGCGAGAAGCTAAAGATGATGGGTCAGGTATCAAGAAACTATTCAATATATTTTACAACAGTCAACCACAGGTTTTGACTATAGAATCACGGGTGAGTCTGAACCTTTGCATCTGTCACTGGTTTAATGAAAAGAGTACACTGTATGAAAAAATTTAAAACTACGAAAATATATTTTGCCATGACTGATTTAAATTGGAGAATGGCAAATTTTTATCTGTTTTGTGCCATGGAACATATTTGTTTCTTATACAAGCACTATGCAGAGGCTCCTCAAAGAAGTGCAACTTGAGTTGGCACTATATTTGATGCATCAAAGAGAATTTGTGCTATGGTATAATTTTGCTCACCTTTTGTATGCAAAGGCTGTTGAAGAAATGAAGTTGGTGCAAACAGATGCTGAAGCAACAACTGTAGGCAGATCCCTAGTCGATCTCCTTAGTTCCTATATACTCCTTAATATTTCTTCCTACGTGTTATCAAATGACATATCTAGCTTTTGGCTCCAGTAGATGCAACGATCCTTGCCATGAGCCCATTGATTAATTGTATCCATGCTGAAGGACCAGGGATATGAAGTGTGAACAAACTTTGAGCCTACGCAATATCGATTTGGAGCTTGGACTAACGGTTTACTCCATCTCTACATCTCGTTGTAGCTGGTATGAGTAGTTAGTAAGAGTAACTTGTGCTTTCTCTCTTGTTCAATCTATTTGTCCTTATTTTGAAGAGGAAGGTCTATGCTGTGGAAAGTAGTTACCTTGTTCATGCTTCTTGTCCTTCCTAGATTGCACCCTCATAGCTCAACTTTTCATATTTGATTTTCAGTAGCTGGCCTACACCAAATCATTAAACTTGCCTTGTTAGGTTCTCCAATAGGCTGCATATTTGAGTATATTTCTCAGCCAGTGTGTAATTGCTATTCTCTTGCATAATTGCTATTGCTGGATTAGCTCTAACTAATTGAGAATGTTTGTTTTTGTGCTGCCATTTAGTAGTTATATCTATTTGGTTAACATCACAGTCTTATTGTTTGTGTCTGTAAGACCCCATTACAGGTCCTATGCCCTTCTTGGTTGCTGTGAGCCTTCATTACATGTCCTTGTTTTCCTTCTTGATGGTTTTGATTTGACAGTGATGCATTGGGTTCAAGATGTGAGATAATTATCATAGAATGAATTGCATGCCTCAGCATTTTCATGTGATGGACACACAAGCTAGAATCGCTAGGCATACAATCGTTCTTCGCTTGCTCTTGCCAAGGACAGTTGATATTTGAGTCCTATTTGAGTGTGCTGTCTTATGCATAGGCTGGTGGTTCTACTCAGTGGATCATGATTATCCTCTGAGACTTTATTCCCGCCTCTGCATTTGTATTTTGTTTTTGGCTTGGAGTTTCAATAAAGTTTATCGTTCTTCAAAAAATTTTCATGTGATGGGCTCTGAAGACAAATTATGATTATCAGCTTGAATTTGTGCCAGAGGATCTATGGCAGTCCAGTGAAAGGCAGGAATGGCCAGCCAAAGATATGCAATCTCTTCTTACTGATGCTGAATGTGCATTAAGATCAGTTGCTGCCAGGCTCAGATTACCTATTTGGATTGTCTGAAAGCCCAGGGCAGTGGGTGCTATTCCCAAAGAGCCTACCATTTATGAGGTAACTATGAAAATGAATGTAAAGTAGGTCCCTTGATTGAGTCGTCATAGGTTTAGATGAATCTTGAAAATGTATATTGGAGTCGGACATCAAGCTTCCAGTAGTAAGACCATTGATTTACTTCCCATGAGAATGTTGGAAAAGTTAAATAGGGTCCAGGATTAAAGAATGATCTACAATAATTCGTAAGTGAAAGCAATGATGATTGATTTAGGGATTAATAAATACAAGTTAGTGGCATTATTTACCATGGAACTTGTTTTTTCCTATCAAGTTTACATTTTATCATACAGGTATTGGAAGAGCTTGCTCTAACTGTCCAAGTGCAACTTGTTGATGCAAAGCTTCCCTTTTGCGCATTCAATGCTGGCTGTGGTAATCTTTAGTAATCTTTAGTACAGTTTTCTTCTCCATTTTTAACTGGTATTGGTATTAAATCTACGAATGTTTTTGTGTATATAGGAACAAATCAATTGGATTGGGAGCATTGATGGCATATCTTGGCAGGGATCCAAGTGAAACCTTGCATGTTGGTGATAGATTCACAGTCAATGGAAACGATTCGGCAACACGATCCAAATGTCCAATATTGTATGCTCCGATTCTATCTGATATGCTTGTTTCCTTTTTGTCTATTCTCCTTCAAATCAGACCTTATGTGGCTAAGGATTTAAGAACTACGAAAGGGCATACTATGGTAAAAAGTCGTCGGCTTTAAGAATGGGGTATTTCATAAACGTGCCCTGACTTCACTGGTAACTCTTTGTTCCTGTACACCTTCATGACGTGGAATAACCAGTAGAAATCTTGCAATTTTTAATTTAGATACTCAGAGAGGCCAGTATAAATATTGGAAATAAAAATCACATGGATGATTCTTCTTTTACTTTGATAATTCTGGGGAACATCCAAAAAAAACGCGAGAGGAGTTGAACTAGAATTGTTATTGTTGTTTGGTTTGGGTGCAACACCGTACGTAAAGTTCCTCGTTTGTGGGGTATGCAAGTACAAAATTTGCTATACTGTATAACAAGATTTGCAAAATACTATAAGATTTCAAGCAAAATACTATATGGTGTTGATTTTGTGCGTGCAAAACATAATTATAAGGGCTCTCGGCTGCCCTCGTCACCCCCGTGTGTGAATATGCACCCAAACCAAAGGGGTGTAAGGGGATTTTAATTTAAATGTATTAGACCCAATGGTTGTGTTCATTAATGTTAATGGTAGTTATGTGTTGGTTGTTATACTAAAAAATTTTGGGCCCTTCGGGCCCTAAAAAAACATACATTAAAAACATGTAAAACATGCAAAACTCCTATGATTTTCTTTCTAACCTTCAACCTCTCTCACTCTTGCAACAATGCTATATAACCTTCAACCTCTCTCTCTTGCAACAATGTATAGCAGTCTAAGTCCTGCAACTATATGTAGCAATCTAGAAACATATACCATGGAATTAAAAAGATGGAATATTTTGTTATGCAAGCCATGAGAACACCTTGGACAACCAAGCCACTCACATTGCGAGAATGTGACATGTGAATCTTTATGCATAACACCATACACAAAGAACTCGAGTAACATCAAGCAATAAACCCATTCGATCATTGGTACATAAATGACTCAATTTATAGTGCTTCTAAATAAAATGCAAAAAATGGAGCATTAAATCTTATAGAGGCTACATTGTGCAAAAGCCAATATAAAGCCTGCAATTTACAAGCAAAGGAATGATAGTTCGTTAACAAGAAACAAAAATGCACATTCCTTGCATTTGCTTTCAACAACAAAGCTTCAAATTTTAGAGCTTCAAATTTTAGAAGTTCAAATGCAACACGGCTGCAATTCCGTGCCAAAACCTATAAAACGGGGGCTGCCGTGTTTATAAATCATGCTCTTTAAGAAAAAGAGTTATCTTGTTGCCAAATTTTGTTCATGCCCGACCATGAAACCCGAATATGTGCTCGGTTCAGCAGTTCATTGCTAAAATCACCAACCGCAATCAATGCTAACCTAACCTAGCTTCCTCGGATAAAAAAGCACCAACATTTAGGAATCTTGAACTAGCTACATTGAAGCTACAAACGTTTGCAAATCTTCTTAAAAAATTCCACAAACAAATTCCATCCGAAAGTAGACCGTAGAATCCGACCAAACACACCATCTAAGAGCATTTGCCGAGTCTCCTCATCTTCTACTGGCGTTTAGCCCATCAATTAGCTGATATGGCTAAAGAATTTTGCTATGATATGGCTGAAGAATTGTGCTACCATTACCAATAAAAGCTCGTTCAATGTTAGGCTCTAAAGAGGGGTCCCAAGAACGAAGTTTGATCATGATCTAGAACTTTGTGAAGAACAAGCTTAGATCCTAGCATAACTTCCTTAATGTAGATTGAGTGGGACGGCCCTGGAGATGCAATGGGAGGAGGGAGACGGATGTGTGGTGGCATATGGCAGAAATAAAGAATGGAACGGGGTTTTTTCACACTACCGTTGAAGCTTGAAAGGCTCATACCTTGATAAGATGGAAACCAACTAATCACGAACTCGCCTCGGCATACTTGTCATCGCGGGTAAGCATGTGCCCGCCACTAGTCATCCGGATTAGGGAAGATATTTTGCTCCTAGAGAAGGAAAAATTTGCGTAAACAATTCAATTCAAGGTATCAAAAATTAGAGAATGAGGCGAGATAAACCGGCTGAAGATAGTTCTGGGTGGGCTAAACCGGTGATTTGTGGAAGACCCACAACAAAATCACCAAACTCGGCATAGCCTAGATAGATTTCCTAAGCTTTCGGCATTTCAGAGCTCCCTATGGAACTATCTGCTGTGATCTCCTCTACTCTCGATTGGGGCGACATAACCTTACCTAAAAATTGGCCAAAAGGCAATAGTTGCACCCAAAGTCTTTGATTTAGATCCAACGGGGCACACTAACATGTAGCAACAACCAAACAACCAATGAGCCCTAAAGCTGCGACCGAACCCTAAAATATGTAGCTTCAATACTTCATGCCTCTGCTATTCTCAAGCTTCCACATGCCATAGCCATAGCTGCCCTCAGCCCGCCATAGCCAAGAAACGGAGAAGAATTGGATTTTGTTAAAAATTTATGGTAAAAGCCTCAATTATAGACCTTAAATAACCATTTCAGGTTACTAATCTGCGACCATTCTATAGAAATACTAATGTACCGCTTTCATTAATCTCTTCATTAATCTCGACAACATAATCTTATCTTGCTAATCCCCTGTTGTTGCAGATTTGCAAGCCCTCTTCGTGCCCTAAAATGCTATCCACGAGGCTTTGCATGTTCAAAGCCCCTAAAATAAAAAAGAGGGCTTTTGTTGTGAGCCCTTGGATGTTGGACCATTGAAAAAAAAAAGCTAAATCAACGATTAAGAAATGGTGCACTCTAGATGTACGCATTAGTACATCCATTCGAATACGCCATGAAATCTTAGGAAAACCTTTGTGAAAAGCGTACAAAAAGACAAAGAAAACCCCCTGTTATTATGCTACATATTAGTCACAGGAACGTATTGATATTTCTGTGAACAGATAAAGTACTAGACTCAAAGATTAGATTTCTTATATATATTAGGTGGAAGCTGCATACAGCCATGGAGCTTTACTCATCAAGGTGTTGACATTAACATGTAACATAAAATTTTTGCAAATTCTGATGTTGGTAGCTTTTGGCAAATTCGGACTGTAAGAATAATAAAATATTATGTTCAACAACAGAGGAGTTCATATATTTTAGAGAGGTTTCTTCTGGAACCTAGGTGATAAAATGGGATATTATCGAGATGTATATTGTGGTAGATGTTATCGGGATAGATATTATCGAGATGTACCATATTGCTGCTATTCCTTATATTCAACATTTGTGGAAAATTCTCTTATTATGCTCTCAAGTTGTGAAACTATATCAATGTATGGGCATATCTTTCAAACAAACTCATAATTGTTGCTATTGAATGGTTGAATCTTAATTTCTAGAATTCAATTTTTTGGGCTTTTCTTTGACCTCGAACCCTTTGGTAAAACCAAACAGTAATAAAGTAAAACATAAGCCCTTTGTGGGCTTTAAGCCCTCATAATAGCATAATATGTCCCCGCATAATAGTATATATGTTAGAATCAGAGCTTGGGGTTTGAACCCAAGTATGCCAAGTCTCTGTCTCCTTCAAACCCACCGCTCCTAGAATCAGATACACTTTGATATCAGACTCAGACTCCATATTTTCTATCACCATCATTCATCTATATATTTTCTTATCAACCTGGATATTCGTGCATGCCCTTCCTATAGAAAGTTTTCCAACTTACCTAAATAATAGGATGCCCCGCGGGTCCTTAAGTTCCAGCTGTCAAAGTCGTTGACTTTGACCCGCTTGACCGTCAAAACCCTAAGTGGCGCGGGGGGGGGTATCACGCGTTTTCCGGCGGCCGTAGCAACGCGATACGGGTAGTACGCCCACCACTTTTCAACTTCTATGTTTTTTTCTTGCATTCACGCCAACGCTTCTCATGAATGCTTGTATGAATCCTCATTAGCCTAGGGGAGCCAAGATGTGGTCACTAATCCCCTTATATGCTCGAATATCACATGACACATAATTTTAACATTCCCCTTCATGTGATATTCCCGTTGTCACAAGTAGCAAACTTCTTAATTCCACAACTGACAATGGTAAGGCTTTTGTAAGTATATCTCGCTCGTTGATCTTGTGAACTAACATAAGTTAAATGCACCGGGTCCTTCTTTACCATATCCCCGATAAAATGAACCTCCATATCAATATGTTTTTTGATCTTCATGCACTGGGTTTTTTGTCATAGCAATACAACTAGTATTATCACAATAAATGATTGTTGGTCCTCTTTGAGCAAATCCAAATTCCGCCATAAGCCTTCTTTTCCCAAATAAGTTCCTTAGTCAACGAGTGGTGGCTGAAGTTGTACTTCGGCCTTCAAAGACTAGATAAAGCAATGTCTTTTTGCTTCTTGCACTTCAAGCAACTGGGGGCTCCACCTAATAAAATAACATACCCCCAAGTTGATTTTCGTTTATCTAAATCTCCTCCCCAAAGATCACAATAAGCCTGCAATTGCAAGTTGGTCCATTAAATACTATACCAAAATGCATTGTACCTTTCAAGTATATTTGAGAATCCTTTTTGTCGCATTCCGGTGTCCTTTTACCAGCCTTGTCATTGTACCTCCATGAGAATATTAACTGCAAACGCAATGTGGGGCCTAGTACAATTATTACATAGGACAAACAACCAATCAAACTTCAGAAGGTATTTTCTCCATTTGTTTGTTTTCTGTTTTACTGTCTTTGGGCTCATATCCGCAGTAAATTTGCGGACTTAACCATAGGAGTATATGCCATATTGCAATCTTCCATATGAAATTTCTTCAACATGTTTTGAATATGCCCTTGTTGACTCAAAGCTAATATCTTGTGATTTTTGTCCCTCGTAAACATCTATGCCTTAAACCTCTTTAATTCTCCAAGATCACTCATTTGGAATCGTTTCTTTAAGATATCTTTGCAATGATTTAGTACTTGAGTTCCCTTTGATATCATAATATTGTCATCAACATATAAAGCAATAATGCACCGTGCATCTCCCATTTTGAACCTATAAATATTACCATCATAATTGAGCTTCTCAAAACCTTGTTCTACAAGATATCCATCCATACATTTATACCATTCCCTAGGAGATCGCTTTTAAGACCATAGACTGCTTCTATTCAACTTCCAAATTTTTCCTTTGTCCTCTTCAAAACCAAAAAGTGTGTCTTAAATAAATTTCCTCCTCTAATTTAGCATTCAAGAATGTCAGTACTTACATCCATATGATGAATTTCAAGGTCACAAGCATTAGCAATAGCTAATAACATTCTCAAACTATTTATCTTTACCAATGGTGAGAATGTTTCATCAAAAATCTTCCCCGTGGCAACAAGTCCGGCTTTGAATTTCTTAGTATTTTTGTCTACTCCCTCGGTTTTATTCTATAGATCCACTTACTTCCAACTATATTCTTATCGGAAGGAATATCTACCAATCAGATAAGTGTTTGTTCTTTTGAATGCGATCATTTCTTCTTCCATAGCACATTTCCAGTTCTTTCCATTCATATCTTGAACTGCCTCCATATAATTTTGTGGAATCTTGTCTGTTTCAAGTATCAAAATGTCAAATACAGTATTAATTTCTCCTACCTGAGATCTAAGTCTTTTACTTTTCCCAAGTTCAGTTCTACCATGAGACTCTAAATTATGTTTGGCTTCTTCCTCGCCAACATTTGAGCTCGCTCATACGGGTTTCTTTTTTGGTCTATCAGTTTTATCGCCTCCGCCTCTTGGTGTTCAATCTCTTGCTCAGCACTTGATTCCACTTCTGGCTCAACAACATTACTTGGAATCATTTTTGACTCATTATCAGAGTCACTCAAATCTACCTGCTTCAATCCTTGAGTTTTCTCCTCTTCACTTATTGAGTGATTTGCTTCTTCAATACTAACTTTCCTTTCACTTTCACATGGATCTTCATGATTTATCTTGGGAATTTTCCTATAAAATTCATTTTCATTGAAGACCACATCTCTACTCACTATAATTTTCTTCTAGCGGGATCATATAATCTCAATGCTTTTCGAAAGTTAGAATCATACCCTACTAGATAAGATATGTATGCTCTATCATCCAACTTTTTCCTTAGTTCTTCAGCACATGTACAAAGCATAAACACCCATATGCTTTTAATCTATCATAAGAAGGTGACTTACCGCATCAAAGCATTTTCGAATTGCACCTTTAATACTTGATGAAGGTAACAAGTTTTGAATGTAGATACCGCTCTTCATGCCTTTCATCCCATAAATAATTTGGTAAGTGAATGTAGATGTTCGCCTTCACAGGCTTCATCCCATAAATAATTTGGTAAGTAAGCAGTACTTCAACATGGACCTCACAAAGATCAAGCAATGTTCTATTTTTCCTTTCTCGAAACTCCATTTTGTTGTGGTGAGTATCCGCACCGCCAATTGCCTCCCCGATTCCCCTGCTTGCACAAAAGCTTTAAATTCATGGAGATATATTCACCTCCTCCTCACGACCTTATGCACTTTATCTTCCTTCCGTTTTAGCCTGGCCAAAGAAGTTTAAATAACTTCAAAGCATCACAAGCTTGGTCTTTTTGTTTTCAAAATATAACACTTGGTTTTTCTGCTGAAATCATCAATAAAGCTCATGAAATATCTATGCCCACTCAAACTAGTAACATTTATAGGACCACATAAATGTGCACCAAATCAAAAAATGCCCTTTGCCTTTTGTGTGACCTTTTTAAATGGCAATCTTGATTGCTTTCCAAGTTGATGTTCCACATAAGAACTTTTCATTTTGTACCTTATGAGATATTAATCCCTTTTCTCCAAGTCTTTAGTTGTTGCAAACATTTACATGACATAACTGTTATGCCATATTTTCACATCCGAATATTCCACAAGGTTAATTTCATGAAGATGCTCCATATCCAATCCAAAGAGATTACCAACTCTTTTGCCAATAAACTTTAATTCACCATTAAGAATTAGCTTCATCTTCTGTTCCAGAACTCAGAGAAGTTGCCCTTGCAGTAGACACACCTTCACCGAAGTCCCCCCGCACTGAGATTGAGCATTACCACTACTAGCGGCAGCTTGAATTAGTCCGAGCTAGTTGCACCGCTTACTGGACTACCATCAAACAAATACCACAACTTTTCAAACTCCAGCACACCTCTAATACCCACCTTCCAGATTTGAAATCCTCCATCTCCTTTAAAGATTTCAATAGAGTTCAATAGATTTGCCCCGAATGGGTTGTCATTATCATTGTGGCGGGGAACTAGTTAGCTCGATACCAATGTTAGAATCGTGAGCTTGGGGTTTGAACAAGTATGCCAAGTCTCTGTCTCCTTCAAACCCACCAGCTTCCTAGAAGCGCGATACACGCACTTTGATTCTGCACTCACCCATATTTTCTATCACCATCATTCATCTATATATTTTCTTATCAACTTTGGATATATCCACATGTCAAATCGCGGCATGCCCTTCCTATAGAAAGTTTTCCAACTTTACCTAAATAATAGGATGCCCCCGTCCTTAAGTTCGGTAAATCCACAAAGTCGTTGACAGCAGGGGCTGCAGCTAATGACCACCCTCCGGGGCGGTTCCTCTATCCAAGCCGTTGGATCCTCCGGATTCGGGAGCCCCTCTTGGAAGGCCAAAAGGTCCCAGTCGGTCAGGAGAACTTGTCAAACCCTTGGAAGCGTCGATGTCGGCCTTGTAAGCCGGCTATTTTGTCGTTAGGGCCGCAGAGGAACTCGGAATACTTAAACTGACTCCCCCACTTAAATGCATTAGGAATAAGCGGAAATTACGTAGGGGAGCAAGTTACAAGGTCGGTTTTACCAAAAGAAAGAAACACTCACGCCCTCCACTGACGGTATCCAGCATCACATCCTGGGCCAATTGACTCACGGTGTGATAGAGTAGGCTACTTTGAAGCTAGCGGAGGTGGTGGTCTTACGGCCCGCGGAACTTGGTCCCCGAGGGGCAATGTCGGCGTTAGGAGTCCATTGGCGAGCCAAATCAGCGATTAGGAGGGAGGTGCGTTAAGTGGGGAGGCCTTGGGAGAGGAAATTGAGGGCCAGCGGCCCAGGGATTTCTGGAAATGTCGGTAACAAAACGTCCAACACCCCCTCCGCGTCAAATCCGCTTGGCGCCAAGGTCAGGCCATCGACAGGAGGGCCTCAAAGCGTAAACCACGGCGGGTTGCCGGGTTCTAGAAGGGGTTTCGTTTTGGGGGCGGAATCTGGCTCTTGCGCAGGACCCTGGCCAAGCGGCTGAAATCTGAACCAGGGAGGCCCGGCGGAGATGAGTTTGGCACATCCTCCTCCCGATGTGGCAAGTAGAAGTCGAGCTTTTCGATGGCAAAGACATTCATAAATTGTAATTAATGCATTGCGAAAATAAATTGATTTTTGCCCGGTTTGGATCCTAATTCATCTCCGGCCCACCGGATAAGGTCTAGGTCAAATTTTAGAGCGGTCGGGGAATTTTTGGAAGGTCCCCTAGTTCAGGGGGTTAGCATTAGAGCGTTAGGACAGGGGCGGGATCAAAAAGTTCAGAGACCTTCACGGGAGCAGGGCTGCACCCTTCCAGAGTTCCCAAGTCCATTGAGGGCCCGGGACATTCTTGCAGGGGATCCCAAACCAAGGGGGAGAGTCCTTGGAAACCGGTGCACCTCTATATATGGGGCGGGATCCAAAAAGTTCAGGGTAGCCCCTTCATTTTGGGTAGAAAAACCCATCCCGGGAACTAACGCTACAATATAGACCACCCTCCCGGATTTCGATTGATTTCCCCTAATCCCTTTCCGACTTTGTACCTTTTTGGACCCTTTGGATTATAATCGGGGCTTTTGTACCTTTTGGTAGAGGCCCAAAAATAATTCGGGGCTTTGTACCTTTTTTAAGTCAAAACTTGTCAAAGCGATCATCTCGGAATCTCTCCTTCGAGGTGAGCTCCCGCTAGTATAAACCGGCGGATAAAAACCCTAAAGTTTTGTCGTTTCGTACGTGACCATTGAGGGAGGCTCGTTAAGGAATGGCTCAAATAGACCACAGCAAATCGTCAGAAATGGCGAAATTACCCTAGGGGAGCAAGTTACAAAGGTCGGTTTTGCAAAAGAAAAAAACACTCATGCCCTCCGCGGCCATTATCCCATCCCACATCCTAGGCAATTGACTACGAGAGTGTGATGGGAAGTGAGCTACTTTAGAAACTTCTTGGAGGTGTGGTGGTCTTCAGCCCGCGAGACAGTCCCCAGGGCAATGTAGGGATCCCGAGTCCATTGGAGGAGCCAAAAGCGGGTCAGGAGAGGGAGGTTGCCCGTCAGATCCCAGGGGCCTTAGAGGGAGAGGGAAATTAGGAACAGAAGCAGCTCGGCGGGGGATTTTAGGGTCAGGTGCTCTGGGCGTCAACACTTCCCGCTCCGATCGATCCTGGCGCCAAGGTCGGCCCGAATCGAGCCGGGGAGAGGGGCCTCAAAAGCGTAAACCACGTGGGTTGCGAGGGGCTCCAAAGGGTTTGCGTTTTGGGGCGAGTCTAATTCTGTTGCACTTGGGACCTGGCAGAAAGGCTGCGAGTAGAATCACAGACAAGGGAAGCTGACGGGGAGTTTGGGCCTGTCCTCCTCCAGATGTGGCAAGTAGAAAGTTGGGGGAGCTTTTTCGCGATGGCAAGACATTCATAAATTAAGTAATTAATGCATTGTACGAAAATAAATTCCGATTTTTGCCCGGTGGATCCTAATTCATCTCCGGCCTGCCCCAATTTTCAAAATTTTAGGAGAAGGTCTGGTCAAAGGGTTAGCATTAGAGCGGTCGGGGCGGCCCGTTGCGGGGCAGAGCTGGCACCCTTCCCAAGTCAAGCGAGCCGGGACCTTTGCGGGGATCCCTCACACAAGGGGAGAGTCCAGGACGGGAGGCGGGATCAAAAAGTTCGAGAGGCGACCCCTTCTGGGGGCTCCCGGTACGCGCTAATGACCACCCTCCCGGCCCGGTTCCCTATCGGCCAGTTGGATCCTCGTTGAGGGCCCCTCTTGGAAGGCCCAAAAGATTCAGTCGGTCAGGAGAACTTGTCAAACAGCGGGCGTCAGATGTAAACCTTGCTTATTAGAAACTGCCTTGTTTTGTCGTTCGAGACGCAGGAAGGCTCCGGGAATGGCAAATCGACCATTTTGCCAAATGGAGTAGAATGGTAGAATTACCACAGGGGAGCAAGTTACAAATTCGGTTTTTGCAAAACAAGGGAAACACTCATGCCCTCCAGCCGGTATCGCATCCACATCTAGGCCAGTGACTCTGAGTGCTGATGAGTGAGCTACTTTGGGCGCTTCTTGGAGGTCGGATGGTCTTGGCCAGGAACTTGGTCCCAGGGGCAATGTCGGCGTTAGTCCATTGGCGAGCCAAGTAGATTGGGGAAGGGAGGTCGTCCCGGGTTAGTCGAGGGGCCTTGGGGTGAGAGGAAATTGGAGACAGCGACTTAGGGGGGATTTTAGGGTCCGTGCTTCTGGCGTCAACACCCCCACTCCACGTCAAGACGGTATAAGGTCCCGTACCGAATCGACAAAGGAGAGGGCCTCAGCGTAAACCACTGTGGGTTGCAGGGTTCTAGAAGGGTTTGCGTTTTGGGGGCGAGTCTGGTCTGTTGCACTGGGACCTGGCGGCAGAAGCGGCCCAGAAATGGAACAAGGGAAGCGGACAGGCGGAGTTTGGGCCTGTCCTCCTCCCGATGTGGCAAGTAGAAGTCGGGGGCTTTGCGGTGGCAAAGACATTCATAAATTCGTAATTAATGCATTTTGCGAAAAATAAATTCTGATTTTTTGCCCAGCTGGATCCCTAATTCATCTCGGCCACGCCCCATTTTTCAAAATTACCCCGGAGAAAAGGTCTAGGTCAAAGGTTAGCATTAGAGCGGTAGGGGCAGCGGTTGTAGGAGGCAGAAGTGGCACCCTTCCCCAAGTCAAAGCGAGGCGAGGGACCTTGGGGGATCCCTCACAAGAGGGGAGTGTCAGGACCCCAGAGGCGGGATCAAAAAAGTTCGAGCAGCCCTTCTGGCGGCGCTCCCGGAAGCGCTAGCTAATGACCACCCTCCCGGTCGGGTTCCCCTATCCGGCCAGATTTGGATCCTCCGTTCGAGGGGCCCCTCGCCGGGGAAGGCCCAAAAATTCAGATCGGTAAGGAGAACTTGTCAGCAAAGCGTGAAGATGCGAGGTCGACCTTGTAGAAAGCCCACTTGTTTTGTCGTTAAACGCAGCGAGGCTCTCGAATAATGTCAAAGCCCAAATCGTCGAGAATGGCGAAATACCCTAAAGAGAGCAAGTTACAAGGTCCGGTTTGCAAAGAAAACACTCCATACCCTCGATCAGGAGTATCCATCCATCCTATAGGCCAATTGACTACAGTGTGATGGAGGTAAGGCTTTGAAAACTTCTTACCTAAAGATTGGTCCTTGGTCCCCACGGTCGGCGTTTTGCGCAAAATGATTCGGTGAGGAGACACTCGATCCCCGGTGCCTCGGGGAGAGGAAATTGAGAACAGCGACTTTGGGGAGGGATTTTAGGGTCCGGCATCAACACCCCAACTCCACTTCAAGACATGGCCTTGAAAGTCGGCCCGAATGCGACAAGGAGAGGGCCTCAGAAACATAAACCTGTGGGTTGCGAGGGCTCTAGAAGGGTTTCGTTTTGGTAGAATACAGTCTTCTAGCCGCGGAACTTGGTCCCCAGGGCAATGTCGGCGTTCCCGAGTCCATTGGAAGAATTAAATGCGTGTAGTTCAGGAGAGGGAGGTTGCGATCCTTCCCGAGCCTTGGGGAGGAAATTGAGACAGCTGACTTCAGGAGGATTTTAAGTCCGCACTCGGCGTCAACACCCCAACTTTACTTCAGACCACGGTATGAGGTCGTGAATCGATAAGGAGAGGGCCAAACATAAACCCCGGTGGCTGCGTAAACCATTGGGCCGAGCCCCGTTTAGGCGGGCTTTCCCCATGTCGAAGGGTTCGAAGAACTAAATCGTTTTGGGGGAGGTTGCCCGTCTCCCAGAGCCTTGGGAGAGGAAATTGGGGCGTGGAAAAGCTGCCCGAATGACGGAGCACAAGGCCCGCGGAGACGGAGTTTGGGCCTATCCTCCTCTAGATGTGGCAATTAGAGTGGGCGCTTTTTGCTGATGGCAAGATACTCATAAATTAAATGAAAATTAATGCATTGCCGCGAAAATAAATGCGATTTTTTGCAATTTGGATTCCTAATTCATCTCCGGCCCGCGGCCTAATTTTGAATTTTGGAGGCCTAGGTCAAAAGCATTAGAGCGGTCGGGGCAGCGGATTGCGAGGCAAGCCTGATTTGGAAAGATTTGGAAGATCTGCGATTGACTTCAAACCACAAGAAACATAAAGTTTAGTAGCTGCTTCTATCGGTCGGGGTTAGAGAAAAATCAAGTGACTGCCCATCACAAACTTCTAGAATGTGCATTTGAAAGATTTAGAACATGGAAGTGTCCCATTGTAAAGCTACGGAGAGTCAAACCACAAATAATCTCGGAAAGGCGGTTCTACAGTCAAGTGAAATAATCGCAGATGGCGCAGGCTCCGAAATGGCAAATCGAACTGAAGAAGGTGGGATCAACAGAAGAATGCCAAAATATCTTCCAAGAATCCTTGAGGATCATGTTCATGCATGTATCAATGTAGATTGTACCCAAGAGAAAATATAACAATGTATAAAAGCAGAGTTTTATTGAACAAAATATCACTTTGAACAATTGACATACTCCTCACGCAGCTTGGTTTATGGTTTCCATCGTGAGTTCCCACTTGTCCATCCCTTTGAACCATAGCTCCATGTCAAGTATGTAAAGCGTCATCCATGTCGACGCTAGTATCATGTTAATGTTGTTTTCTGCTGACTGAAGCTTCCAAACCCGACCATCTCTTCAAGCACCCCCATCATGCTAGGCAGCTCGGGTCCTAGCAATTTGGTGATGCCTTCTCACCAATCACATACTTCACGCTTACCTTCATCCGATGGATCGTTGTTTCATAGTCCTCATCTTCGAGTGGAGGAGGGGGTTCTGGGAGGATTCCCTTCCTTCTCATGCCCTCAAACGGCTCTACACCAAGCTATAGATTAGAAAATAGAAAATACAATAAAATAAATATAAAGCCTTCTGGTGTGTAGCCTTACTTGTGAAGGCAGGGTTCCATATTTTGCGCTCTTGAATCCTCATCTCCTCGAATGCGGTTCAAGCGATGAAATACCTTCCATGGCCATGTATCCCAAAAGCAATAAAGAAAAACTCTCACAATAAGCGCAATGAAAACTAGGATCTAAGGATGGGTTTCAAAGCGATAGCGCAATACTCAAATCATAAAAGAAATGAAAAAAAGCGTAGGCCCATTGACATTTAAAGGCGAGACATCGTTTTAAGGCGTATAGGCGTCGTTTGCGGCGATTCGGGGGCGTCGTTGCCCGGCGTCTATAAGCGTTCTCGAGGTTATTCTTGTGTCGTACGAAATTTGTTTTGTTTCATTATCTTTGAAATACCATATATATTGCCCTATTAGTCCTCGACTTCTCCATAGCCCTCGTCCTCTGCTCCTCCGCCCTCCGACTTCCTCACTCCTCCTCCTTAAATGAGCTCCTCACCTACATGCATATGGCCTTCTCGATGCATGCCAGCTTGATCTGCTTACAGGCCAGAGTGCAGTGGCCTACTTTGGAGCACACAGGCCCCGCGATGCACGAGGTGGCTAGAGCCGAACCTAACCGCGAAAGTAGGAGTTCAAGCAAGCCATGACAAAGGCTAGCGTGATGATAGAGGCAAGAAAGACCTCGCTTCGCGCATTCTTTGGGAGGCGGGACCTTCCTGTCTCGGCTCGAATGCTCGAAGAAATGCATGGTGAGCTCGTTGTGCTTGGCCCGTATCTTTAGAGGATAGGGGGCCTTTGGGAAGGGAAACATTTCTTTGAAGCCCTACTTTCAAAAAGTTGCACCAGACCAACCAGGGCATCGCGGGAAGCCTTCGTACATGAATTCCTTGGGGAAGCGGACACCGCAGCCACGGAGGGCTTGGATTCCATGCTTGAGGGAGGCTTGTTACGTGGTGGTGGTAAAATCACGAGCACCGCCGAGCCACAGAGTGGATCCACTTTGGATGCTGATATATACCGGCTAGATGTGCACCGGCATCCACTTTGTTTTGTGTATTTGAATTGTGTATGGGTTTTTATATGAATTTTGCTTGAAGGGAAATACATATATGATTTTTGTATATGAATCTTGCATTTTGAAGGGAATCTTCGATTTTATGATTAATTAAACATAAAGCGTGTACTCAAGCTGTATGTAGGACTGTTCGATGAAGCTTGCAAACCATAGGTCTCTACTAGGCTGCCAATTAACTTGGCATAAATATGTTATTAACTCGGTTGCAATACTAATGTTGCCTAATATGGTTTGTAAGTATACACAAATTGCATGCAAAGTTTTTCTTATTCATATGTGGGAAGAAAATAAAAATCATAATAAAGTAATGAAGGTTCAATCGATGGTAGTCTTCTATCATGACAATAGTCTAGCCCCTCCCCCCAACCTCCCTATTCGTATGCATCTCTTCTTCACCTTCAAATATGCGGCGGGAGGCGAGCTACTTCCCATGGAACCTGAACTTCCTGATCTTGCAAAGGATGCGGAGCGAAGGTGACCTACAAAACCTCTATTACATTAGTTCCTTTATTAATGAGCATATATAAATTTTATTCTAGTGAACTTGTTCATTGCTCAACCCCAGTGTGTCTTCACGATCTCTGCGTATCATGTGAATGAGGCCACCTTTAGTATGCCATGAGCATACACAAGATCAAACCATTCGGCATCAAACAACATTGTTTGAATGCACTCACGGAGCATCAAACCTCCATGATAGTCTTTATAGTACCAATCCATTCCAACATTGCCTCGATTGGGTTTGGAGTGCGCACTACCACCGTAAAAAACATCTTAAACTTTGGCGATACCACAATCATAAGTCGTGTTTGCCATGATCCACACTTTGTCGCCGAAAGTGAGCACTGTGAAGACCATATTGATGCATATGAATTATACTACAAAGTAAAGGAACAAATGTTCAAAATAACGAACGAAACTCGTGAATTATATGCTATTGTTGCACTTACAAATAGTGACACGCCTTTAGCATATGCAAATTCTTCGCTAGAAAACATGTTAGCCGCGTTACCTGCTGCCATCTCTAGTTGTTCGAAAGCAGCCATTTATTATTGTTTATCTCACTTCAAGGGGACCCCTAGATGATGGAGGTGGTTGTTTTCGCATTCTTTTGTCGATAGCGTCTTCTCTCCTCATCTCTCTTTATTTTTCTTCCTCGTATTTTTTATCCATTTCTCCACTGGAATGGAGTTGTAGAGATGAAACTTATTGGCGTTTTTGCATTCTTCTAGTGTGAACAATTTCTTACGTGGTCTTCGCCGGAACTTCTCAATTATAGTTGGGTGTCTTCATGGGTCCATAATCGTGGAGCATTGGGGTTAATAGATCGCCAAGAACTTCTGGGTGACATAGAATAATGACTCTACGTGCCTAACCAACCCCGGCCATGCAACCCTCCCGGCCTTGCCTTACCGGCGTCACGGGTCCTTGAGGACCTTCAAAGTTCTTACATAAAAACATCCATCTAGGATTTGTTGTGCATTGTAAGCTCTAGCGGTCCACTAAAATGCACTAGTAAAAGTGAGTTTGTATGTCCAAAACTTGTTGGGAATTCTTTCTCCAAGATACAACATGCCCTCAACGACCTTAGTTGCGCATGTCCGCGAATTTCATTTTGTCGGTATCTCCTTCCTTGTAATCCATCTAAATATCATTTTAAGAAAGAAAAAAGTTAAGGAGAGTTCAGCATGAAAGTGTTTTCTAATCCGTCCGAACCTGGAAAACTCGATGGGAGACATATTGCGCGTATTAGTGGGTGGTGGGGCGACCTTTCGAACAATAATAACAACCCAACATCTTGTTAATCATGAGATTTCAACGGTTAACCCCGCCGTTGGAAACAATTACGCGCAACGAATGCATATATCCTATCCGAGTCTTTATTGCCTTGATGAAGCTACCGAGAATCCGGGTTTCATACATTTTCTGCAAACAACGATCAATCCACTTGTGGCCTTATTCCTTCTTCGACATTTAACCATGCTTTTAGATTTTGATCCGGCTTCTTGTAGATCTTCTTCGTCTTTGCATCACGTGTCCTTCGTTCGTGACATGCCCAAATAGGCTTCCGAACGCGTTTTAAAGATGTGCATGGGATCAAGAAGATGATGGATCTTCAATTTGTCCAATAGGGTAGAAGGAAGAAGGATGCTTTCCACTTCATTCCCTTAACCTTATTTCCGGTGGCATCCCACATGTTACCCAAATCTCTCATTATCAACCTTTTGGGAGGCTCCGATTGCAATGTTTTTCTCTTGGACCTACGTATCAAGTCGATTTTCCATTGGCAAATAGATTTTTTGTGCAATGCCGTTGGCCGAGAGTTCAACTGTTCAAACCTACACAAGTGACATGCCGCATATCGGACACTTGGAGTCGAGAGAGTGCATACAAACCCGGGCCTTTCGTTGTCCACATTAAGATTGCTCTCAAAGGGTAAATCACCGTTCGGCCGCAGTTCTCTTGAGACATAAGTAAACTTCAATACCCTTCACTCCACAATGTCAAAAAGCTCATCAATAACTATTACCGGATCACGGATCTAGACTTTTCAGGCTGGCGGGTCACGGAACTAATAGTACTACCATTAAATGGCTAGTCTTCATAAAGGTAACCCGCGGTGGTAAATTATAGTTGATCAACACCTCTTGCAGGCTTAAGTTGACCCGCAGCGGCCGATTGGCGTCCATAAGTTAACATCATCGGATTGCCAACCTAATGGGAGATTTCGTGGCTCTCTTCCAAATTAGGCCATGTTTCATCAATATGCTTCCATTGCTTGCGATCACTAATACTTGAATTACGACGTGTCACTCGGCGCGTGCGGCACACACCAACCCATGGCGAAGCTAGAGATTCACATCCGAAACAATAGCCTTTATCTGCGAGGGATCAATGGAAAGTAGCGAACCACCTTCATCGGATTTGTCTTTCCCTTGGCATCGGGTTTGTACCTAGAGGCACCACATTTAGGGCATATTTTACGTGTTCTTGTAGATGTCATTGGATAATATACCATGCAATCATTTGGACAAAGCGTGAATCTTATGGTAGCTAAACCATGCATTTGCCAATATATTTTTTTTATTTCATTGGGCTTTTGGGGCATAGTGTTCCCTTGTGGAACCATTTTCTCTTGCAATAACACAGTATAAAAGGACCTTTACGTATACATTCAACTACAAATTCAATAAGTCAAGTGATTGCAATTGTACTTACTCTAACAAAGCCGTAACAGCGGCATTGCTCCATTTGAATTTGGCTTGAAGGTTTAATATCAATAAAGATGTCGCCAATCTAGATATGCTTGCACCGGATATAATGCTTTATCGCCTCCTCGAAAAAGCGTGATCTTCATGACCATCGTTAGGAGTATTTTTATATCGTCATCTAGGTCATTGTACGAAGATTGGGCCAAATGCATCTAACATGTGCGGCTATGGGTTCCTCAACTTCCATGAAGTCGTCCGCGGGGGGCATTGTCGTCATCTTCATCATCGTATTCTGTTCATCTTCATCATTGTACTCTTCGGTATGCATTGTGCCCATGTTTGTACCATCTTGCTCAATGTATTCTAAGTCTCGCTTATCCGTTATGACTTTGATGTCACCAATTCGATGACAACGGATGTGGTCTCATATCCACTTGCCTACCGCGCGTCAGTTAAGCGAAATATATACGTGATTGATACATGCATTGAGAGCCCGTGTTTGTTAAAATTTTAAGCATTTAATAACGAGCGAAATATAGAATTTTACATGTCATAATATATTGAAGATAATACACATTTATCTTCAATATGTGCACCCTCATTCAAGAGAAGAAGAATTCGAAGAATTCAAAAGAAGAAGAAGAAGAAGAAGAAGAATCAAGAAGAAGAAGAAGAAGAAGAAGAAGAAGAAGAAGGGTGCATTCCACGAAAATTATATGAGTAATTTGAGTACATCATCAAAAGGACCTCGGTATTGGTCTACCATTATTCATATTCAATGAACACCATCACCAATACACAAAGTTTTTATAGCATAAACCATGATATATCTCGTGGTCAATTTTAAGCCTAAAAAATCTTCTTGGTCTTTGTTTGCCTCGACAAATTCACAATTGGTAGCTTCAGGATTCTCGATAGAGCTATTAATAAAAAGCGACAAAGGTTTCCATGCGGGCCCGAGGGGCCCACCATCAATATATGTGCTTCTAGCGTAGTCAGGCTTGGATATTGGGTGCATTTGAATTTAGGCCATATAGATGAGCATCTAATTTGATGCCCTCAATTTATGCGAGTGTGAGTTATATTCGGGACCTACATATGGCATTAAAGGAAGCGGTCGTACCATCTTTTTGACTTTTTGTATTCGATCATAATATATAATCGAGGCCAAAGAGGGGACCCGACTATTTTTTAATCAATGCCTACCCCAATATGTAAAATTGCTCCCCATAAATAATGGCTTGCCTCTAGGCCATGCATTGAATTTCTTCGATCTTTGTGCGTAAAGGGAATTTGGACCAAAAATGGACTAGTGAAGGTGGAAGATTATTTTCTTCTACATGATCTAGTGCGTTCCAATTTTGATGAACATTGTCATTCCCTCCAATCTTGGCAGCGGCCATTGCACGACGACAGAGTTCTATCCGCGTAATGGGATACTCTTTGAGGAAGTTGATGGCTTTTCTTTTTGTAGGGTTTTCTATGAGCGCATTCATAGTATCAACATCATCTATTTCAATGACAAAGGGAATTTTTTTTTTTCTTAGGGCTTTTTTGCTTGGGCACTTTGTTCTTTTATCAACAATTAAAGGTTGTAAAAATCAAAAGAGGTGCAAAAAAGAAAAAGCAGCCCCAAAGAAAAAATTCCCAAGAAGAGTGCAATTTTTAATGTACTTTGCTTTCAAGGCATGTGAGCCACTTTCGTTTTTTATGGAATACAACCTGCTTTTTGTCTAACATGTTGAGATTTTTGTTCATTTAATCTTGTTGAACCAAAAGGTTTGCATTTCTCAAGGACACCATATTACAATTTTATATTTTACAAGGCGATTTTTCGGTGGCGTTACCTTGCTTATAGTTCGAAAAGGGGTTTTGAAGTAGTGGTGTGAGCGAGATGGAGATCATCGAGCGTGTCTTTGTATGTATCGATGGATGCACTTGGGACTAACATGTTGTTAATGATCTATATTTTTTATTTACTTATTTGAACATTGAGGCTATGTATTGGGCGAAAAATTTAGAATGAAAACTAGATTTTTAATTGATAGTGGAGTAGAAAGATGAATAAGGTAAACATGGAGGTGATGGTTATGGTATAAATATAAAATATCATATACATCATTATTTTCCGGATATAAAACATCAAATACATCATTTTTTTTGGGTCTAGATACATCATTCTTTTGTAGATTACGTATTGCCTCGCTATATAGGTCGGCACAAAACTCATCGATCACACATAAACCACAAAGAAATGGGCATTTTTTAGAGCAACCCTTGGGGGCAATGCCCAATTCTTCATTAGTTTTGTTGGGGGTGATTTTAATATATTGCATCTTTTCAATGCAACTTAGGTAAGACTTGTTTACGATCCCATAATTGTTGAATCTACGGTTCCACAGCGAGTTTGCTTTTAAGCTAAAGTTTGTTACGGGCAATCCTATTGTACTCTTGTATCGGCTAATATCTTGTGTTTTCTGATTCACAGGACCATGTATCATAAGACAAAGGGACCGAGAATATGGGGCCAGAATATATATAAAGCTAATAAGCAAATAAAGCCAAGAATGATGTACTTAAATTTGACTAGCACATTTTAGCCTAGATTATAAGGAATTGACCTCAAGTAGATATAAGTACATTTTTTTCCCTCAATTCTTTCTTTATCTATTTGCTCGTAGAGCTCTTATGGTCAATCCTAGAAGCCTATTGACATTTTAATTAGGCCAGGGAATATGCAAACGACATATAAAAATCACGAGGAGGTTAGAGAGGGTTTCCCAAGGGTTTCACTCGTCTATATAGAAGTGAGGTCCGGCAAAAAGAAGAGTGATTTCTTAAACATGCATGGGATATGAATGGAGGAGGAAACGAAGGATGGGAACGGTAATGGCTGAAATGAAAAAGCAAAGGCGGATCAAAAACCCATAGATAAAACCCATAGATAAAATCTGAGATTTCTTGGCGATAAGGGTTATGATATGATTTAGTCTGGATATATGATTTGAAGGGTGCTTGTGTCATTTTATTTCCACCTTCATTCGCGACTATTCACACCTTCTATGGCGTTTCATCACATACATAAGAAACAAATAGTGTGAGGAGATCAAAGCTCCTTCATTAGCTTTCTCATTTTTTCTTAAGCATGTGGGAACCGCAAAAAGAATAGGCTAATTCAAAAAGAAAATAAGATGATTCTACGTTCCTATTGTATGTAGGTTGGAGACAAAAGCAATCCGCGTTACAATTAGCTTCTACAAATTTTTGCAACGGTATGCTAACCTCTTCCAAATGCTTAGGCTGCACTTACAAAGCAAAAATGGATTTATGATCGGCCGCGATCACGCAAAAAATCCCTTGTTAGGGTCAAAATTCAAATGCGATTTTAGCAATAATGCTTGACGAAAGGGCACGCAAGAACCAATACAAGCAATATCAAATACAAACATACAAGCAATAAGCAATGCAAGAACCAATACAAATATCAAATGCAATATCAAATGCAATACAAATAACCAATGCAATATCAAATGCAAGAACCAATACAAAGCAACAAATTTATCTACGATCACGAGAGGCCCATGAGACCAGGTCGGCCGACCTAATGAAAATAAAGCCTTACCTATTTGCCAAGCTGTCATTTGTTCCTTATTGGCTGCAAGGACCAATACAAACAAAATGGGTTTAATACAAACAAAAATGGGCCGGTCGGCCCGACCGATTGAAATCTGGAACAAAGTAAGCAGAGCGGCATACATAGTGGGTTCAGCATGATGGTTGTGCGAACACTGGGAGACGGTTTTTAAATGCAAAATGGTTCAATAAAACCCGATTCGACGCCTGGCATTAAGAAAAAAACCAGCATATAAAAAATAGTGAAATCTTGAGTTTTTCAAAATCTTTGGGCACCGTGATTGCAAAATCCGAGGAAATCTTGACCTGTGAGGAATGGAGCCTGTCAGGGATGGAGCCGATCTTAAACCCGGTCGGCGTAACCCGACTACCTAGCGGCGTAACATACAAAAGTAATAAAATACCATAAAAACCAATTCGGTGTAGACCAGCTCACGCCAAGAAAGATATGCCAAGAAAGTTTAGATGCGTTTGTCCTTTGTTTTTCTTTCTTACGTTTTGCTTTTTCTTTTTCTTCGTTTTTTTTTTACATTATTTCTTGGTAAATATCATCACGAATCATTCAAAATGATAAATACCGCTCATACCTTTACATAATGGTAAAAATACCACTCATACCTTTACATAATGGTAAATAGAAAGAACATCTTTGCCTTTACAAAATGCTAAATAGAAAGAACATTCCAAAATGGTAAATACCGTTCATGCCTTTAATATAGGTACTAGTAATGGTGCCCAGCGTTGCTGGGCAAATGTTGGGAACATTTGTGGATGGAAACCTATTATTTCGGACTCATTTTTTACATCTAATACTAGTTATGGTGCCCGCGTTCTTTGGCAATCCTTTGTTAATGTCGTGCTAGCAAACTCCTCTTGTATTTGCACAATTCATTCCTTGTATTTGTTACATCTATGTTGGCCCTAGCATGTAAGCCGAACTTGCATACGCAATCGTATTCCTTACATGTATTGGTGGTTTCCCTCTCAATTGATTAACAAAGAAACATGATTGGCCTTTTCATGACATTACGCCTTTTTCATGACTGTTCCTAGAGTCTTATTTGTTAATGGGTTGTTCATGGAGTGTTGAAAGATAATGCGATTGTTCATGGAGTCTTTGCTTAAGTTATAAAATATTCATTTGCCTTAAAGCGCTATAATAAAGCGAACATGCTTCGAGTTTTGGCGAATGGCTTAAAAGGACAATAAAGCGGTTGTTCATGGAATCTTTGCATAACATTGCCCCAACTGCTATAACAAAAGGACATGCTTATCGGCAAAGGCCTAAAAGGATAATAAAGCAATTGTATTTGTTTGAAATCATAGATAGCTTGTCTAAAGAAAAAGACCCTATTTGGTTGCCCCACTCACAGTATAACTTGTATATGCATATGAAAAGTTAAAAGCGAAGTTGTTTGATTGTGGAGTGGGGCAACTCGTATATGCATATGAAAAGTTGAAAGCGAAGTTGTTTGACATTTAATCGTTAGTGAAGTTTGTATTTGTATTTGAGCTGACTGTGGCAAGAGGTAGAGTTGTGCATTAGTAATGCACACTTGTAATCTTCATGGTATATCAGTCATGTGGGTATGCATATGCTTACAACCCCAGTCAAGAAAAGGGAAGTGAGTGAGCAATGTCTAAAAGGAAGACCTTGTTTTGGTTGTCCCACTCGTGGGGTGGCTATGTGAATATTAAAAGTTAAAACAGAAGTTGTTTGAGATTTGTAGTCAATGAAGCTTGCAATTGTATTTGAGATGACACATTGTGGTAATAGTACGTGGATTAATAATGCGAACTTGTAATGTTCATAGTATATCATCCATGTGGGCATGCTTACAACCATGGTCATCTAGGTTATTCAAAAGGTAGTGCGAGTTGGAGACTTGCCTTAGAATATTTGGTGTAAACTCTAGCTTTCTTGCATCCTCCTTTCCACGGAATTGATTTTGTAAAGACCATTGTCTTGCGTGGTAAAGGTAATTTACATCCTTCTTTTTTGTAGTTAATAAAATGGATGCATTTTGTAGTTAACAAAATGGATGTCTCATATCATAGGAGCATGATATTTTGTGGCAAACCCAATTCAGGGAATAAAGGTGGTGCTTGTGACAGTCAACCCAGATTTGTCTCTAAATGAAATGTTGTGAAGAACACTGTTTACTCCTGAATATTATGTCGAAACACAAAGATATGGTATATATAGTTCTTCTAGTGGATAGAGCTATCAAAGCTAAAGACTTAAATATGACTTTCCATCTTCACTTGCATCTACGCTTTAGAGACTCAAATATTGTCTATCTCAGTAAAGATAGAATAAAAAGAGAGTCATTTGGCAAGGCCATACCTCCTTTTTTCTATTCGGGGGAGAAAAACCACATTGTGTCAGGCGGCAATATAATAATAACCTCGACCATAGAACCTATGAATTTCTTTGTAAAAGCACAATAAGGTAAATGGACCACCGATATACCACAAATTATTTAACACACTTTATTGATTAGTTGCCTTCCCTTCTCAATCAAATATAAGCTTTAGCTATTGCCTCAAAACAGCGATGGCCCGGACAAACACCCTTTTGGCCGACAAACACCTTTTGCAGTACCTTCTTCGAAGATAAAAAGCAAATGCAGCTTCGACAAACACCTTTTGCAGTACCTCCTTCAAAGATAAAAAGCAAATGCAGCTACATCCTTTATATTTGCTAAATGAGCACCTAGAAAAGAAACAGCAAGAATGAATAAAAGAGAATACATTTATTGCAACAAAACCATTGCAAATAAAACCTTACCTCCATTTAACCCAGTTAAAAATGGATGCCCACTTGAAATTTCCACGATGATACAGTGTCGGGATAAACCTTCATTAAGGATTCACACAAATTTACATAAAGAGAGATATATCAAAGCGCACACATAAGAACACATTGTACATCAAAACAAATTGCAGAGCAGATCATAATAAATTATAGAGTGTATAAAGATCCTGATTCGCTCTAAACAGTTGCAGCAGAATTATATATTCAAGTCAACATTGGAGCTCCACTGAGATTGAAAATCAGAGTCGCCAACATAAGAGAAAAAACATACTTCTTCACTGAAGAATAGATAGAAGAGCAGTTATATACTGGAGATACGATTATAGTGCGGAGTTACTTGAATCCTTGAACAAACACTGTTTCAGGTGTTCAACAATTAATGCAGGTCACCACAACTCCCTGCCAGATTTAGATTAAGCCATGCCTTCACATATGTTGATGGTGATGTTTTCATTTACCTGCTCGATGAAAGAAGAAACATGTGTGTAAATCTGCCTAACTTGCTCAAGAACGAAAAAGAGAACACCTAGATTGCAGAACAAATGGAGCCCTTGCTTGCACAACTACAACAAAGCAAATGAAGGAAGAATGAGGTCACCATCATTCTCTAGACCTCCTTTTCCACATTTTGATTTCTTCTTCCACATGGAGCCAAAAGATTCACGGGAGTTTTCAAAGCAGAAAGCAACACCCAAAAGATGAATACAATGTGCTGTTGTGGAGTAGAAGCTGCGGTTCCAAACCAAAAATAAGATCCTAAAACATAATCCTGTACAGAAGAAGGAATGAAAAATATCATCACGTACCCATTTAGGATCTTGCAGGTTCTTGCTTGCAGAAGCTGCAAAATATCATCTCCATTGGCACATGCAACCCTCTTTTACAGGTCGTTTATGGCAGCTTCCAGAAGGCTAAGGCTGAGATTCCAATGCCGCAAGATGCTGTGAGTTCATGGCTTTACCAATGGTAAGGTTCACCAATGGAAGATGCTCTGTTCTTATGTTTATTCATTTTCTGCGGGAGCTATGTCTGCTCAACCTCAGGCATCACTTACAAAGCAATGGTGCAACGGGATTGGACTGCCAAATTAACCGGAGAAGGGCAACCCATTATGAATTGGAAGTTTATAGAAACAGAGTTAGATGCAAATGGCAGGGTGCAAAATGACAGCACCAAGAGCATTGGTTTGCGAGTCGAACTCTTTGCGACCAAACAAAACTTACCCTCGAACCTCGATGATGCGGACCTTGTGCGCCCAGCCCTAAAGGTGAGCGTAGAAACGATTAGTCTGAATGGCTCCAATGAGCGACACTCCCTACGGGCTCCGCTAGTCGGATGAAGTGCATCAACCTTGATGCACTAAATGTATAGAAAGAGGCCCATATCCGTTTGCAAGTTGCGTTATGCGCCATAGCTGCGCCATGGGCGCCTAAGCTTCGCTCCATCGCGGTAAAAACATGTTATGCAATAAATGGCAAAAATCATTTAAGGGGCGTGTCTATAACATGTAACGGATATACCCGGATATGCGTGGGTATAACAAGGCCATGGGTATAACATGTCGGATGTCATGGAGTATTTCTTGGGCTCCCGCTAAAAATTGTGGTAACAATGGGTTTTCGTGGCTTCGTAGACAAAAGGGCTTTATTTGGATCTTCTAATTTAAAAAAAAAAAAAAAAACCCAGGCTTCGTTTGGACCCTTTGATCTTGGAAGGTCATTTGTGGCCGTTAGATCTAATTTGGATCAAAAGAATTACGGCATAACATTATAATATAAGATATATATAAGATAAGATGGAACCAAATTAATAAGTTTCTAAGACTACTAGAAAATTGCCCACCTGCGGTGTGGGCACTCCATATGACATCAAGAGTGTGGTAAAGACATCATGTGAGAACCAAATGATAGTTTTGTTGTTGTGCCTTCTATTCAAAATATTTATAGAGCCTTTTTTCATTCCCATTCCATAAATTTATTGGATGGTCAATATGTCAATGCATGAACTACATTTCATAAGTCGTCATAAAAAAGGTCAAATGGTTTTAAACACCATGTACCATGTGACTTTTCATGGGAGTTGTTATTTTGTTGATTGCATCCTATTCTAAGTACTTTTTACCGGATGGTCAATATGTCACTCCATGAACTACATTCCATATGTTTCTTAAATTTTAAAAGAAAAGCTAGCGGTTTACCTTGTCCTAGACCTAATTGCTAGGTCCTCGGCATTCTCTGCGGTTTTGAGAAGGAAATGCTTCCCAAGGAACTCAAAACTGGGTCTATGTTCTACTTATTCTCAGCGTTGCATGTGCATAAAATGCACACCACATACCCTTTGCATGTGTTTTGCTTTTGCAAATGCAATCATAAAATACACACCACATGCACCGGGTTTATTAACTAAATTGTGAGGCACACCCTTAATCATGTGTATGATAGAACACTTAGGATCTACAATAAGATTTTGGACAATTGAATAACCTTTAAATAATCCAGATTATTTCAATGCTTATCCGTGTTCTGCATATATACATTTATGCTTGTTGCAAATGCAGTTATAGAACTACATTAGCATGTATACCACTGACATGCATCATGTTTGAAGGATTGCAAGTCGCAAATTATTGACATTACCTGTTCAATTATTATGGTTCTGTGTAGAATATGTGAAATTGCAAGACTCAAGAGCTGTGTATCAAATACATGCCCTTTTGAACAGCCCTGCACTCCCACAAAAAAGAATATTACAAACACCACCTTTTCTACCTGATCTTCTATTTATGGAAGATCACATTGGTAAACACATTATGTGGTTATCAATTGGTTTAGAAAAGAAATTTCCCCCTTTATCTGGTTTGCTGTGAAAAGTTTTCGCCAGTGTGTGGTGTGGTGTTAAGATCCATCAATCGCGAAAATTATACAAAGCAAGATCCTAATAACTGCAGGCCCCAAAGGGTAATGATTTTACCTTGGGAATGTTGCGAGAAATGTACATGTAAATGACAATGTTCTCAAGGTCCAACCTCTCCTAAATTGCAAGCACTTCTTCGCATGCAAGACTTAGACATGGAAAATGGTTTATTTAGTATGCACGATCTTGTATAGAAGAGGCATTGCTGAAAATGCAGTAAACTAAATCAGAACATAAAATAATAGTTTGTACAAACATGCTAAGAGAGAAGTATCATGCACCACTTCTAGATTACTTCTAGATTACTTCTAGATTAGAGCATTTGCTTTGACCTTTGGCTATGTGCAAAACCATGGCCCCAATGGTCAAGTGCCCACCTTGCAAACACAAAACACAAAAAAACACAAATATCAAAAGAAATTTAGGCAAAGCTCCATGATCAGGATCTATGATCCAAAGATCTTTTAACATATAAAACTACTCCCTCTTATTAATATTCGACATATAAAATTACGTAAAATTGGTCTGATATCATACAGGACATATCATATGATTGCAAAGGGAAATGAAGAAAGCGAGGAGCAAGCCGATTCAAATGCCATATACTTGCTTCAAGTTTCAATTCTAGAATAGTTTTTTATTGCGAGGGGCACTAAAGTTGGCTAGGCATAAAGAGGCATTCTCGTGCGGAATGCGAGCAACCCATCAAGCCACTCGCTCCAAATATAAGTTTCGATTCAACAACACTATGTATTTCTTGCAGAATAGCAAATGCAAGACATAGCTCCTCCTCAAAGTTTTCTTGAAGATGGCCTTTACTCCATCCAAAAATATTAACATGATTCACGAATGATCCGCACAAAAAGGTCGGTTTTAAATCAAGAAAAGTAACATAAAAGAAAGCCGAAGCTTCTTATACCACAATTTCAAGCATGACATAGAAGAGATATGACTGTCTTACAAACAAAAGATGGAAAATTTTCTAACATATGAGGAGCAAAGAGCAAGCGGATCCAAAATGCCATATATTTGCTTAGCGAGGTTCTAGAATAGTCCTTTTTGTTCTTACAGGGCACTAAAAAGTGGCTAAGCACAATCTACAACCTACAATCCAGTAGAGCAGATGTTTCTCTTACTCCACCTTACTTGCCAAGACATCGCATTTATGATATATGAATAAACACTCCCTCGGGAAGATGATTATCACAGGACATAATTTTCAAGAGCCCAAATTACCCAAAAGCATTGCCATACCTCTTTTTGCAGATCCCAGTAGGCTCCATCGGCCACGCAAATTGACCAACATGCCGAACTTACATCCATGATATACTTGGGTCCAATCCTGCCATGGCCAAACTTTATGGAATGACTAGTTCCAAATGAAAACACCGCAAACCACGCAGGCCTGCGCTCGATAAGATGAAAAACTCTTCAAAAGAGCCGATAGCCATGTAGGCTGAGGAGTGCGAGCACGATTTGCGGCGGCAAAGCTCCGATGGCCGGATGCATTAAGCGGATGTGGGCTGGAAGCTCGAGTTGCGCCATGCTTTAGCCATTGTCCCTAAAAATCCCTAAAAATCGACCATCGAAATGGCGGCGAAGCTCGATGTGGGATGCATTAGCGGGATGTAGGTTTGGAAAGCTCAGTGCGCCATGCTTTAGCCATTGTCCCTAAAAAATACGCCCTAAAAAATCTGAATCGAAATTATCAAGATGGATCTCGACCATCCAATCTAGGGTGGATCCGGGGAATTCTGACAAAACATTATAATATAAGATAATAGAAACCAAGTCCATCATTGCTAGGCTATAAGAGGTTTTTGTGCATTTGATAACCTTCCCTTTGCTCTATCCTGCATATCCTTTTTTTCCTCATTTTCTTACACACTTTCTTTTTCCCTTTTCTTATTTTTCTGCACATTTACTTTTCTCCTTCTCTCTCTCTTTTTTTTACCCTCTTCTCCCTCCTCTTTTTTCTTCCTTTTCTCCTTCTCATTTTCCCTTTCCCTTTCCTTTTTTTTTGACGGCTTTTTTTTTCGTTTCCCTTTTCACCTTTCTCCACCCCTTCCATTTTTTCTCATGATCTTTTTCCCTTTCCTTTTCCCATTCCTTTTGCTTTTCTCTTTTCCCTTCCCTTTTCTCATGCCCTTTTGCATTCCCTTTCCCCCACCTTTTTTTTTTATGTTTTCTTCCTCTCCCCTCACCCTCTTCTTCTTTATCTCATGTCTCTTTTTCCCATTTTCTTCTTTCTTTTTTCTCATGCCTTTTTCCTTTCCTTCCCCCTTTCCGCCTCCCTTTTTTCCTTTTCCTTTCCTTCTTTTTTCATCATTTCCCCACCCTTTCCATTTTTCCCGTGCCCTTTTCCTCTTTCCTTCCCCCTTTCCTTTTCTCTTTCCCTTTCCCTTTCCCTTTTTCTTTCCTTTTTCCTTTTCCTTTTTTTCCATGTATTTTCCATTCCCTTTTTTCACTTTTTTTTTACTTGCCTTTTCTTCCGCCTTTCCTTACCCTCTTCCCCTTTTCCGGTCCCTATTCCCTTTTTTTTTTTTCTTTTCCCTTTCCCCATGCTCTTTTCCCTTTATTTTTACTCTTTCCTCACCCTTTCCCTCTTCCAGTTTTTTTCGTGCCCTTTGTCCCTTCCTCTTTTCCATTTTCCCTCCTTATTCCTCGTGTTCTTTTTTCTTTTCCCTTTCCCTTTTCGCCTCCCATTTCCTTTTTCCTTTTCCTTCTTTTTTTCATCCGTTTCTCTTTTTCCATGCCCTTTTCCGCTTTCCTTTCCACCCTTTTTTTTCCTTCTCTCTTTTCCTTTCCATTTTCCCACACCTTTTCCATTCCATTTTTTTCCTTTTTTTTCACATGCCCTTTTTCCTCCTTTTCCCACCCTCTTCCCCTTTTCCTTTTTCCTCTTTTCCTATTCCATGTTTTCTATTCTCTTTTTGCTTTTCGCTTTTCCCTTTTCCCTTTTTCCATCTCTTTTTCCCTTTCTTTTTTTCCTTTCCTCACCCTTTTCCTCTTCTCGTGCCACTTTCTCCTTCCTCTCTCATTTCCCTCTCCCTTTTCCTCATGCCCTTTTCCCTTTTTTCGCCTCCTTTTTCCTTTTTCCTTCCCTTTCTATTTTTCCATGCCCTTTTTTCCCTCTCCACCATTCTTATCTTCCCTTTTCCCTTCCTTAGTCACCCTTTTCGTCTTCACATTTTTTCCGTTGCCCCTTTTTTCTTCCTTTTCCTCCCTTCCCCTTTTCTTTTCCCTTATTCTGTCCTCACCCTTTCCCCCTTTTCCTTTTCATAGTGTCTTTTTTTCCTTCCTTTTTCTCCCTTTCTTTTTCTTTCCCTTTTTCGTGCTCTTTTCCCTTTCCTTTTTCCTTCTCCGTCTTTCCCTTTTACCCGTGCCTTTTTGCCTCTCACTTTGCCCTTTTCTCTGCCATTTTCCCTTTCCTCTTAAGAGATCAGAGCATGGCCAATCATGGTGGTGGGAAGTTGTGCGATAAATCTCGGCCTTCAAATGCAATCAGACGATCTCAACTATCTAAATTAGGGTTTGATGCAAGACATACGCTAAAACTTTATAATATAAGATGGTACGATCCACATTAAAAAAATGTAACGTTTAAAAATCACTACGGTTAATACTACGGTTAACATTAAAAAGGTTAACAAATACTACGGTGCCTATGGCTAGAACAAGGTTAACAAATGTTAACGAACGTTATTATTACAAATGGTTATTATTACAAATGTACGTTATAATGCTTGGCATATTTCTCCGTTGCAACGGGTATATTATTTTAAAGGAATCCAATTAATGACTTGCTTAACGGTTTTTTAAAATCAAATATCCATGTGTTCCGGCTATCCTTGTACATTCTTTCAGTTTGTTCCAATACAAACTGGGCTATTCGAAGAACTACAGCAACTATTCTTCAAAATGCTGGCTACAACTTGGAGGGTTTATACAGGACTAGTGTTGAACTAGCTCATGCATGCGAAGCAGCGATACTGCAACCAGGGCCACCATTGCGACGGGATGGTAAAAGAGTTAAGAGAAGGTCAAAACTGAGTAGGCAATGCGAAGTGAACCTAGAGAGGAGCAAAGACATGGGTGATGTAAGAATGAGCATGAATGTGGTAGAGGCCAAAAAGCATGTTGATTTCCATTTGAAAAGGGAGAAGAACACATACATAGTTAGCATCAAGAACGAGCCTGCTTGCACTTGTCCTGACTTCCACGGCAAAGCATTGAAGAACAACTATACACCTTGCAAACATATATTCTATATCCTTACGAAGATATTCGGAAGAGATCCAGTGGTTGACTTGACTTTGATCCAGCCAATTCTACCTGATGCTATTCTGGACAAACTTCTACAGTAATACTTGCATTGTAATAATTTTTTTTCTTTTGTTTAGCAAATTATCTTCCATATTTGGTTGTACTTTTGAGAGCACATGACTTGTGCCTCTTCTATGAATCAATATCTCCTGTTTTGTGTCCAATATGAGCAAGTTGTAGTCTATAATTTCGTTTGTCTTCTTATTAGTATCGAAATGGTAGAAAAAGAACAAAATGCCCAAGTACATGAGAGTAGTTGATTCGAGTTCATGAGATTCGTGTATTATACCTCGTTGGAATACCCCACATGTGCGTCCGAGAGCACTGGATTTGTCGGGCATTCACCATATTTGTCAACATGGTCGAGGACAGTCTTTCTCATCCGTTTTATTTGTCCTTTGCACATCGAACAATTGCAATATAACCGCTCTGTCAAGTACAACTGCAAAAAAAAAAGTAACATCAAGATATAAAGTTAACTAATCATTCGAAACATGTTTATGGTACATACATCGGCGGCATTCATTTCATGCACACCACCAAAGCCTCTAGGAAGACTCGGTCCACTGGGTCTAATTGGACTATTTGTGGCAATTGTTGGGGTAACATTCTTGCGCAAGTCGCCATGTAACTTTCTCAAAGCTTTCTGTCTCACTTTACGTTCAAATTCCTTCTGACGTTCGTCCATGTTGTTTTTCTAGTAAACAATAAAAATATTAATAAAAAACCATGTAATAATATAATAAATATAAATATCCATGTTTTTTTTTAGATTTTATCAAATGTTTCTTCTTAAGATTCAGATTCATACAACGTTTATGATATTTAGAAAGCATTTGATTGAAGGGTGCCTGAACCCGATACATCTAGTCCTCTCCATTTGAAATGGAGTCGACCAGTACCTTATTCACGCAACCTTTCAAATCTTTTGTAATCTATGAAGATTGAAACTTCTGTTCTAAGGTGCATAAACCCGATACATCTAGTCTTCTCCATTCGGGATGGAGCCGACCAGTACCTTAATCATGCATCCCTCAAGTTTTTAACATACTTTCAAGATTCAATCTTCTAATCTATTAGCATTTGGAGGTGTTTAACTCTAAAACCACAAAGATTAACAAATTAGCAGAGATCTTACCTTATGAAGACCCACGGGCGCAAAAAAATCCGAAACAAACGAGTCAAAATAACAAAGGAATGGTAAATAACCCGAGCGGTCGGGTTCCCGCCATATTTAACGTCGTTTATCGACGTCTGTGTGACGTCGTTTAACGACGCTAAGCTGACGTGTCCTGACACCCAGGTATGCCACGTCAGCTTGGGGCGTCTGATGCCCCCTCATATGCCACGTCAGATGATCATAACATCGTTTAACGACGTCAAATGATCATAACGTCGTTAAACGACCAACTGTGATTGTTTAACATAACAGAAACAACATACAATACAAATAACACAAATAAATAAAAAAACTGATTGTTCCCATTCATAAAATAAGCTTATACAACGACAACACAAATAGATAAAAAAACTTATTGTTTCCATTCATAAAAAAAAGCTTATACATTACTTATGTCCATCCACGAGGGCGTAGCGCGGTTTGATGCAACCATTTGCATCATTATCCGCACCATTAACGTCGTTTTCTCTTTGTTTGGCTCGGTGAGCCATTCTACCGGTCGTTCCGCATGGGCGCCGGATGTTAGTGCAATCGGTAGCTCCTTTTCACTCATCTTTGCCCACGATGGTGAAGGGAGGGTTCTCAGTAAGGAGAAGCGGGGGTTCTTTGGAGTTGTCTTCCCTTGGAGGAGGAGGATTACTGCTAGAAGGAACATATCGCGCGAAGGTGGTCTTCAACTGCCGGACCATTATAGCAAGATAGGGAAGAACACTCAAAAGATAAGAATAACATCAGCTACTGATGGATCCACTTATAACGTGGATGTAGGGTTAGGGTTAGGGTTAGGGTTAGGGTTTTTATTTGGCAAAAAATAATAATTTCCTCTGTGTGACGTCGTTTAACGACGTCGAGGTAACGACGCGGTGTCGACATCGAGCAAAACCCTTTGGCACAAACACCATGCCAAGCTAAAAGGGCGTGACATATCAGCGTTGTGCAACGTCGTTCAACGACATTTTGGTGGCGCGTCTTGACACACAAGCAGGCCAGCTTTGCACGGGCACAATGCCATGCAGGCCGTAGCGACACGTCAGCTCTGCGCCACGTCGTTGAACGACGTCAAGCGGACGTGTCTTGACACGCAGCCTGCCAGCTTTGCACCAGCACCATGCCACGGAGGCCAACATGAGACGTCAGCTTTGTGTGACGTCGTTCAACCAACGGCAACTGTTGGCGGCGTCTTGACATCTGGTGCCCGGCTTGGCAGCGGCCCATTTCCACGCGGGGCTGGGCGCGGCGTCCATTTCGTGAGACGTCGTTCAACAACATCCAGCTGACGTGTTTTGACACGCAGACCATGCCACGCAGGCCAATCCGACACGTCAGCCCTGATAAACGTCGTTGAACGACGTCGAAACGACGTTGTCGTCGTTGAACGACGATGTCGTCGATGTTCGACGACGATCCGTCGTTCTTCGACGTCGCGACGTCGTTGAAGGTCGACTATCCCTTGTAGTGAACCACATAATCGAGATAACTGGAAGGAATAGGGAAGTCAACTGACATGTTGAGGGCGATGGTAACATAGCCTTCTTGTTTGGTCTGGGCCTCATCAGCAGACTGAATGGCTTGCTGTTGTTCGAGGTCACGGATCCGGTTCTCCTTTTCTAACAGAAGGCGTGACTACCCGTTTCTGAGAAGGCGTGGCATGTGAAGAGGATTGCCCAGGAATATTGAGTCGAAGCGTGGCAATCTCGGCGTCATCAATGATTTTCTGTTTCTGAGCCTCCGTAAGCTGATCTTGGAGAGGCGTGAGCTGAGAGGTCAGGGTGGAAAGCTGAGCTTCTAAAAAGGCTATTTGAGCGTCATGCACTGTAAGGTCTTGGGCTTGAGTGGTGTAATGCCGAGAAAGCTCTGTATACAGCGTGTCTAGCTTTGCAATGTCTTTATCCTTGTCAACCAAGAGAGTCTCCCTTGCCTTGACCTGCTCCAACAATTCCTGAATGGTGATTTGCAATTGAGCCTGCTGATCAGCAAGCAGACTATGCTGATCGTGGGCAGCTTTAGATCCTCACGGGCCTGTAAAAGAGCCTCGTGCTTTGCTTGAAGCTGGTTCTCCAGAGTGTGAACTTGCGTGGTAGCAGTGTGAAGGTCTCGGTGAACCGCTTCCGAGGCCTCCAGGGACGCTTGAACCCCATTCATGAGAGCGTCCTGGGATTCTTGCAACTTGAGAGCAGCAGCTTGAACTACCTGCTGGTATTGATACAGAAGCTGGCGAGGATGTGGAGGTGGAGGGGCCTGCTGTTGCCGTGTTTGTGACGTTTGAGAAACATGATGAGAACTTGAGGGCCTCGTTTCTGTGGAGGAGGAGGAGACAGTGACATGCGTGGTGTTATGTTGGACATGACCAGAAGAAGAAGGGCGTGAAGTTCCAGCCTGTTGATTTTGAGGAAGTGAATGTAGGGAGTGCTGAGTGGATGCATGAGAATTTGAAACGGACACAGGAACACGAAGATAATGACGGATGAGGGCTTGAAGATGGCCACCCACTGAAACCTCAAGGACAGAGGAGGGGGTAGCCCGAATGCGGTCTACTTCTTGAAGAAGGCAGTAGAACAATAGCTGGGGTCAATCAATGTGGTGGTTGGAGCGGGTGGCTGTGATAACCAGATTATAGAACGGCTTATTGATGTGGGTGTTCTTGATAGAATACCCGAGCAATTTGCGCCACAGAAACTTGACAAAAGTATCATGGGTCTTTGCAATATTGGTGAGGCGATGCATGTTGGCTTGATAAGAAGGAGCGCCGAACTCAGTGACATCTATATCCTGTAAGGCAGCCCAAGATAAACAAGGTGTTTGCAAAGGAATACGGAATACCTCAGAAATCAGGGGCTGGGTAAGCAAAATGGTGGTGCCATCGACCACAGTAGCATAGCTGTTCGGGCTGTTGACGATGTGAGCGATGAACTGCTTCAATTGCTCTGGATTTGGTGCAGGGAGGTCCATCTGTGAGAATTCATAAAGCTTTTGGCGTTCCGCAACTTCACGACTCGGGCCAATGAGGGCGTCACGAAAGGTGGGCGTCAAGAAGGACACAGACTCGAAAAGAGCCGGATCCCTTGGAGCAGTAGCTTGAAGTGTAGGAAATTTGGGTGCAGCCATGGCGAAGAGCATCGGAAAGGAACGGTGATGCAAAGGCGGAGAGCGGAGAGCGGAAGACGAAAATGCAGAGAGGCGAAAAGACTCTAGGGCTCACAAATGTTGGCGAAGGGGCATGATGAACCAGCAACCGTTGATGTTGCCAGGTGGCGACCGATGCGAAGGAGGCAATTGAGAGGCAAAATGTTGGCTAAGTCCCCCAAACGGTAAAGGGAGAAACAGTGAACGGTGGCGATGAGACGTAGGGGAATGATCTGATGTGACAGCTGGCTAAAGGACACACCTTAATGTTCGACGGGCGTGAAAAGAAGGAATGTGATTTAATGCTGGTAATTCGAAGTGGGATATCATTAAAACGAAGGTGTCAGAAGGTACCATGGCTAGATATGCGGCGGGAGAAAAGATTCTGAAATTAGAAAGAGCCTTGCATTGCGAACACGTTGGCGAATTTTCTGATTGGTCCACGTCGACCGGGAGGTCCTTGGTTGGCTATATAAGACGAACAGTGGTTGAAGCTGAGACACCCGATGGCGCTCAGTATGTCTGCGGCTGGACTTCACGACAAGTGCACTATGCCTTCAAACTGCCTTGAGTGGATTACCTGCAAGATGGACTGCTTGGACCTCTGGCGGTGCCACAATCGTGGTATCGCAATGGACGGGTGGTGTGCCGGGATGGCTGAGCATCCCGACCCCCTGACCAACGGGATGGAGGTGGTGATTCACCTGCGCTGGGATCCGGAGCAGAATTACTACCACATCCTGCGTATCACCTCTGCTCCAAACCCGGAGTAGAGGGTTTTTCTCCTTAGGATTTAGTAAATAGGGCTCTCAGCCCGTTTTTGTAAATAGGGCTCTGCCCATAGCGGAAAATAGATGGGCTATGCTCTCATTTTGTAAAAATTGCACCTCTATAATATAAATATGCCGCTTGTTAGTCACTATCTGTTGTGTCTGTGTCTGGAACAGCATCCGGTGGATGATTGTCACTTTCTGTTGTATGAAATTGTTTGAGGCGAAAGCCCTTAACCAGTGTAGGTAATGGAGTGCCATCGAGTTCGGCCAGCTTGAAAACGCTGGGTTGTACCACTTGAACAATTTGACAAGGACCAAGCCATCTGAACTTTAACTTGCCCGGAAAATTTTTGTAACGAGAATCATAAAGAAGAACCAAATCACCTTCTTTGAATGTTTTTGTCTTAAGTCGTTTGTCATGCAAAGATTTTTGCAACTGTTGGCCATGAAGAACACGAATGTAAGCATCACGCCTAAGTTCATCCAACTGTTCCAATTGATAAACCCTTTCCTTGAGTGCAGCAGGTGGATTATGGGCTGTAGCAAGTTGAAAACGGAGAGTGGGAAGAATATACTCAAAAGGCATGAGAGCTTCTTGACCATAAACCAGTTTGGAAGGAGTGTGACCAGTAGCGATTTTGAAACTAGTGTTGTAAGCCCAAAGAACAGTAGGCAACTTGTCCTGCCAATCTGTTCGCGAAGCGTCACAAATTTTCTTGAGAACTGTGATGAGTGTTTTGTTGGTACTTTCTGCCAAGCCATTTCCCTGAGGATAATAGGGTGTACTCTTCCGGTGTTGGATGTGAAGATAATCCGTCAGCTCTTTGATGGTATGATTGACAAAATGCACGCCACGATCACTAACAAGTTCCGTGGGACAACCAAAACGCGTGATGATATGCGTGTAGAGGACCTTGGTTGTGCTGGCAGCAGTGTTGTCTGGAAGTGCACAAGCTTCTGCCCATTTGGTAGCATAATCCGTGATGACCAGGATATAGCGGGCACGGGTGTGCCGCGCCGGTGGGTCCATGGGCCCCACAAAATCCATTCCCCATTTGCTGGAGGGATGTGGCGTGGCGACCGGCGTCAAGGGAAGAGCGTCACGGGCCGTGGGCTTTCCCACACGCTGATAGACGTCACACGTGCGAGCATAAGCGTGGGCATCTTTGAAGAGCGTGGGCCAGAAATATCCTGCCAGAAGAATTTTGCGTGCCGTGGCGTCACCACTAAAATGACCACCACCAAGCCCATCGTGGGCTTGTCAAACAATATCGGGCACCTCATGAGGGAGGACACAATGACGGAGAACCATGTCTTTGCCTCTTTTGTACAAATGGCCTGCAACCATGGTATAGTCACGGACCTCTCGGAGAAACTGACGGTGGCGGGAGCGAAGCTTTTCTGGAGAGAGCGTCGGATCAGCAGGAGGAAGAGCACCAGTGAGAAGATATTGTTGAAAGTTATGAAACCAATGTGGCGTGGCCGTGACCAGGAATAATTGAGCGTCTGGAAAGGCGTCAGAAACACCCGTGGATGGATCAGGCACCACATGAGATTTGTCTGCCATATGAACAATTTTGAAGGGAGCGAACTCTTGCAGAAAAAGGACCCAACGAGCTATTCTTCCCGTGGGCGTGGCTTTGTTGATCAAATAAAGAAGAGCTTGATGGTCAACAAAGAACTTAATCTGGCTGCCCAACAAGTAATGACGGAAACGTTGGACACAGAAAACTAAACCCAAAGCTTCTCGTTCCGTGGCAGAATAGTTGCGCTCAGCAGGATTGAGTTTCCGGCTGGCATAGCGGATCGGTTTATCCGTGGTTTCATCATAGGCCTGAGAGAGAACAGCACCAATTGCAAAGGCAGAGACATCAACATGAACGTGGAAAGGCTTGTCCCATTGAGGAGGAACAAGTACCGGGGCCTGGGTAAGTAGCAGTTTCAACTTCTGAAAAGCAACTTCCGCTTGGGAATTCCAAGCCCAAGTGGATTCATCATCCGTGAGTTTATGAATGGGGTCAGCTATAGCTGCAAGTCCAAGAATGAAGGTGGAATAGTAATTTACCTTACCCAGAAAAGAGCGTGTCTCTTTGATATTTGACGGTGCTTGAGCTTTCAGTACACAATTGATTTTAGCAGGATCCGTGGTGATGCCTTCTTTACTGACCACATGACCCAACAGAACACCGGAGGTGACGCAGAAGGTGCACTTCTCAGGATTGAGACTAATGCCAAATTCATCACATTTTTGAAAGACAAGCTCCAATTTGTCCAAGTGATCATCCATGGAGCTGTAGGCAGAAAAATCATCTTGGAAGATCTGAAGAAAAGGTTTATCCTTCATAAAGTCTTGAAAGACGGAGAGCATGATGCGCTGAAAGGTTGAAGGAGAGTTTGACAAGCCAAAAGGGACCACCTTGTAGGCAAAAGTGCCCCACGGGGTGGTGAAGGTAGTTTTGAGTTGATCTTCTTTCTTGATAGAGATTTGATTGTACCCAGAGAATCCGTCCATGAAAGAGTACATCTCATGACCAGCAACTTCTTCAAGAACCTGGTCTGTGAAGGGAAGCGGAAAATGATCACGCTCCGTGGCTTGATTGAGTTTTCTATAGTCCACGCAAACGCGGATCTTACCATTATGTTTGAGAGCAATGACGATGGGGCTCACCCATTCAGAATGTTTGACCTCATAAATCAGGCCAGCAGCCAAGAGTTTGTCAATTTCGGCCTTGACGCGGTCACGATAATTTGGGTTGAGCCTGTACTGTCGTTGCTAGATTGGGCATGCATCTGATTTGGTAGGAATGGTGAGTTCCCCCAATTCTTTTTTGATACCTCAAAGGTCTTTGTAGCTCCAATCAAAAATATGTTTGAATTTCTTGAACAGTGTCACAGCGCATGCTTTATAAGTAGGTGGAAGTTTAGCAGCTAAGCGGATTGGTTGATTGTTTCCAATGTCCACGATTTCCACTTCTGGAGTTTGAATATGAGGAACAACCTCCGTGTCCTGAACCTGATGAGCAGGAGGCTGAAGCATGATGGGAGGAGCAGCATTTTGAGTGGTGAAGAAAAGAGGCTACTGAGCGTCATCAAGCAATGGTTGCTTCATGACGGCATGAACATCAACTGTCTCTGAGGAAGGAAGGGGATCAGAAAAATGATCAAGACATTGAATGCGATTGCAGGAAGCCAGGTAAGGGTCCAAGGGAGCCGCCACGGCCTGGTCCTGATCGAGCGTCATGTCACCCCAGGGATCAGCATACTCAGAGTAAGAGGAGAGAGGTAGACCCGCTGGAGGAGCTTGAACATGATAAATATTTTGGGCTTCTTCAGAGTCAGTGTCTGAGATGGAAGGTTCAGCATTCTCGACAGAGATCAATTGGCCAGTTTCCAGATCCATTGTGGCATTGAGATGGCCATCAGTGATAACAAGTTGGTCCGTGGCCCAGTAATGAATACTCTTAGCCTGGCGGAGAAAAGGTCGTCCAACCAGCATTTCATAATCACCAGGATCTTCTCCTGCTTTCCAAACACCAAATTCCAAGGGGAATTTGAGATCACCAATGCTGATGTGGAGAAGAGGAGTGACGCCTTGAGGGCGCGTGATATGGCCATTTGCCAATTTGATGTCATAAGGGGCACGGTATAATTGTTTGATGCCCAATTGCTTCCTGAGTTTATCAGTAATGAGATTGACAGCACTACCACCATCAATTTGGACATGATTGATATGTTGATTGCCCACCAAGTGGCATGCACCGTGGGTGTTGAAGTCGCAAATGCTCCAACGAGTAACCGTGGGAAGAGGTAACCGATCTTTGAGAGCCGGACGAGTTTCAAAATAGTGGCCGGGCTCAAAGGAATCTTGATCTTGGCAAGTTCTTTTCCAAGTTCAAGGGAACATGTGAAAGGGGTCCCGCAGGTCCAATGGTTTGGGGACCGTGGTAAAGAAGCGAAACTTCTTTGAAGCTCGACCTCGCTGACAATATTTGGATATGGTGAGAGCGCCAGACCGGTGGATGATGACGCGGTCTTTTGATTTCTTTGAGCTCTCGTGGTGGCATGAACATTTGCCAGTGTTCGACCTTCCGCAGCCTGCATGAGTTTCAGAATACCTTGTCTCACTTTAGGCATGACCTGAGGCATAAGTTTGTCAAGATCAGGTGCGAAGTGAACTTTTTTATCATCGTCATGAGGGACAGTTTCCACAGCAAAAGCAGGTTGCGTGTCATGAGGAATAATGGTCAAAGGGCGTGAAGCCCGTGTGTGACGCGAGACAAGACCAACCCAATTTGACTGTTGGACAGGAGGGTTGAGAGCCTGATAAATTTCCTCCTGAGCTTGTTGATCCATAGGATTGGAAGTAGACGCGACATTAGGGCGGATTTGGGGTCTGAAAATGGCCTCCTATCAGCCATTCCACGTCATATTTCCGCTCCCTTTTTCCCATGCCACCTAGGATACCAAACTCTTATAATTACAGATTTGCTTGGAATATTCTTCCAGAATAAGGGGGATTGCACATTCATGGCGCCATATGTATTTAATTCTGTTGGTTGTCAGACGGACTGATGCAACACGTGGCGCTTCTAAAATGCCCACTTGCATTATAGCATACCGGCAACTCATGACGGTGTCTCTTGGTAAGCGTGCGCGTCACCGCCTTCTACATTTCAAAATTTGAATGTGTAGGTTGAAGCTTTGTATCAGATCGGACTTTCATTTTGGGTGCTGGCAGCTGCGCTTTTAACCGATCTTCACTTCATCCTATCTGAGGCTTCCCGCCCCTACAATTCGAAATTTGAATTTGCTTAATGTATAAAAGCATGGATTGTAGGAGAATGGACTTTTCGATTTCCATATGCACGTTGCAAATTCAAAAAAACGGTTAATGCGGACGTTCGGCTCACACGGGTTTAATTGTGTTGGGGCATAAAAACACCACACCTTGATTTGGCAGTCGCGATCTACACAATATGGAAGTTGCTTGTTGTCAAATTAAACTTAAACACAAGTGAGGTCAAGACTTACGTGGTTTTCTCGAGGAGGGTTTGGAGTTTTTTTTAAATCCCAATTATCGACATAGTGTGTAGCATCTTGGTATTAAATAGTATGTTAAATTCGAATTATATCGGTGTTCATTTTCAGGTTAAACTCAAATCATATAGGTTTATGAATAAGGTTAAAAAAGGAAGATATTGGATATTTAGGAATAAGGTTAAAAAAGGAAGATATTGGATATTTAGGTATAAGGTTAAAAAGGAAGATATTAGATATGGCTCAAATTTGAGATATGCACATAATGGCATGTAATGATGGTTGATAGGACTGGAATACGAATCATTCCCTCACGATTTTTCACGTCTAATCCAGCCTATATCTATTCCAGCCTAGATTGGCCCATTCTCCCCAATCTCCGCCCAATCTTAGCTAGATCCTCCGCCCAATTTCTTTAGTCCATCGCCATGAAGAGATCAGCTCTGGAAGAGCCGGAGGTGTCCTCCAAAGAGCCTATTACGGCTGGAAGAGGTGTTCCTCCATGAGTTCCCTCCATTTGCCGCGGTTCTTACTCACTGAATGCCTCGATTCCTCGATTCCTCGATTCCTTTGGTGAGGAATCGAGAATGAGGAATCAGAGAAATTCGGGAGCAGGAGTTCATCACGTGTGTGTTCTTGAAGGCTGGATAGGAGATTCTTCAGAAAATGAGTGGTCTACGCCGGAGAAGAAGAAGAAGATGATGAAGAAGATGAAGAAGTTGAAGGCGAATCTAGCGACTTGAGGAGCTCATGGCGTTAGTTCATGGTACATGCATGTTTTCTTTCTTTTCTTAAGCATTCAACTAACTGTTATTTCTTTTTTTTTTTTTGCAGATGGTGAAGCAGATGAATGAAATTTGTTAGGGTAGAGCACCTCTTATTTTTTTTTCCTTGTTCTTAGTCGAGCTTGCCTCCAACTTCTTACCATATGACTGCAAGCCTCCGGGCTTTTTTGTTGTGAATAGTTGAAGCCTCCGGGCATTTAAATTTACAAAATGATGTAAAGCCATCTGACCATAAAAAATTTTGAATGTAAAAGTTTTTGCTTCTAATTCCATTTGAATACCTAACTTTTTTTTCTTGTACATGTGTTACCACTCTTAAGTACATAAGTCATTATCCCTTTTCAAAGAGCATATTATTTTTCAAGGATCACACCAAGCGAATAGTACATATGCAACAAAAATGGAACACACTAAATTCGCATCGTGTGATCCACTTTCTTATTTGTTGTCAAATTAAAATTAAACACAAGTCCCTCGTCAATAGTCTCCCATTTGCATATAAAATATCTATCATTCCAAGTTATATTATGTTTTATGAACTAAAATGGCCTCCTATCAGCCATTCCACGTCATATTTCCGCCCCTTTTTTCCCGTCAGATTTGCTTGGAATATTCTCCCGGAATAAGGGGAATCGCATATCTATGGCGCCATATCTTATATTATAAAATTATAGCGTGTGTCTTCAATGGAGCCCTAAATCGGACGGTCGAGGATTTGATTGACCAATGGTGGAGATGATGTGTGTGTGTCTTCAATTAAAATTTCATCTTGACTATGGCTTCAATATGAAAGGGAAAAGGAAAAAGGAAAAGGAAAAGGAAAAACGATGAAAGGGAAAAGGGAAAAGAAAAAGGGGAAGCGAAAAGGAAAAACGATGAAAGGGAAAAGGGAAAAGGGAAAAGGGGAAAGGGAAAAGGAAAAGGAAAAAGGGAAAAGGAAAAAGCGATGAAAGGGAAAAGGGAAAAAGGGAAATGGAAAATGGGAAGGAAAAGGAAAAACGATGAAAGGGAAAAGGGAAAAGGGAAAAGGAAAAGGGGAAAGGGAAAAGGAAAAAACGATGAAAGGAAAAGGGAAAAAAGGAAAAAGGAAAAGAGGAAGGGAAAAGGAAAAACGATGAAAGAGAAAAGGGAAAAAAGGGAAAAAAGGGAAAGGAAAAGGGAAAAGGAAAAAGGAAAAAGCGATGAAAGGGAAAAGGGAAAAGGGAAAAGGAAAGGGGGAAGGGAAAAGGAAAAACGATGAAAGGGAAAAGGGAAAAGTAAAAGGGGAAGGGAAAAGGAAAAATGATGAAAGGGAAAAGGAAAAGGGGAAGGAAAAAGGAAAAAGCGATGAAAGGGAAAAGGAAAAGGAAAAGGAATAAAAGAAAGGTAAGAGGAAAAAGGAAAAAGAAGGACAAAAGGAAAAAGGGAAAGATAAAAAGGAAATAGAAAAAGGAATAGAATAGGCTGAGGGGAAAGGGAAAGGAAAAAGGCACCATGAGAAGGGTAAGAAGTAAGGGTGAGAAAAAGGAGAAAAAGGTAAGGGAAAATAAGAAAAAGGTTACAAAGTCCATGGAAAAAAGGAAAGTAAAAAGGAAAAGAGAGGGGAAAAGAGCAAAAGAGAACTTGGAAAAAGGGAACGAGAAAAAGAGAAAAAAGGAAAGGGCGTGAAAAAAAGGGAAGAGAGAAAGGGTGAAGAAAGAGAAAAAAGGGAAGCAAAAAGAGCATCGAGAGAAAAGGAAGAGGGAAAGGATGGAAAAAGGAGGAAAAGGGGGGGAAAATAGAATAGACAAAGGGTGGGAGCAAGGAATAGGAAAAAGAGGAAAAAAAGGAAGGAGAAAAGGGCAAAAAAAAAAGGGAAGAGGGAAAGGGTGAGGAAATAGAAAAAAGAAAGGGAAAAAAACTATGGGAAAGGGAAAAGAAAAAAGAAACAAGAAAGGAGAAAGTGGAAAGGGGAAAAGGGGGAAGAGGATGGGGAAAAGAAGGAAAAAGAATTACATAAAAAGGTTGAGAAAAGGGAATGAAAAGAGGCATATGAAAAGGGAAAGGAAAATGTAAAGGAAGGGGAAAAGAGAAAGGAAAGGGAAAAAAGGAACAGTATAAAAGCAAAAGGGTGGGGGAAAGTATGAAAAGGGAATGGAAAGTTGAAGGAAAAGGGAAGCGGAAAAAAAGGAGAAGGGAAAGCAAAAAAGAGCATGAAGAAGAAAGGGGAGAGAGAAATGGGAAAAGAGATGGGGAAAAGGGCACGTGATCAAGAGGAAGAGGGTGGGGAAAGGAAGAAAAGGGCACATAAAAGGTAAGCAAAAGAGAATGAAAAAAATGCATGAGAAAGCGGGAAAGAGAAAAGGAAAAGGAAAAGGAAGAGGAAGGGGAAAAGGAAAGGGAAAAAAGTAGTAGAAAAATGGGAAGAGCGGGGAAAGATAAAAAGAAGGGAAAAAAGCTGATAAGAAAAGAGAAAGAAAAAGGGGAAGGGGAAGGGGAAGGCAAAGGGAGGGGAGAAGGGGTTGAAAAAAAAAAAAAAACAGAGAATAAAAAGAAAGAAATTAAATGTTCTAATTTAAAAATTTTGGTACCATTACTAGTATGTATTTAATTCTCTTGTTGTAGCATTGGCCTTAAACCGGCTTCTAAAAAGCCACTTGCATTATAACATACCGGCAACTCATGACCAGGTGTCTCTTGGTTTGTCGTGATACCAATCATGCGCATCACCGATTCTTGTCTTGCCCTATTTTCATTTAGAGTCCATTCCAGCTTTCTACATTTCAAAATTTGAATGTGTAGGTTGAAGCTTTGTATTAGACTTTTCGTTTCATGGCACGCTGATTGCGCCTTAAAAGTTAAATGAAGGGATCTTTACTTCATCCCAATACGGGCTTCCGCCCCTACAATTGAATTTTGAATTTGCTTTTGTATAAAAGCATGGATTGTAGGAGAATGGACTTTTCGATTTCCATATGCACGTTGCAAATTTCAAAAAAGCGAGGTTAGTACTGATTTGAGCCTCAGCGAAAGTTAATTGTCTTTGGGGCATACAAATTGTACACATTCATTTTACCGCCGAAATGCGATCCACGCTTGTATGGAAGCTCAAATGATGTGGATAAGGATCCAAGCTGACTTTCGGGGAATATGCTCCGATCTTGAATCGCATAAAAAGGAGGTCTAAAAATAAGAACTTAGACCTCGACATGTTGCATATGCGTGCTCAAAAAGTGTCGACATCTACAGGCGGATGGCGGGTTTATATCCATTGGATCCGTTGAGTGACAAGAAACCGCCATCATTTCGGGACGTTTCAAGTTTAGTCGAGATTTTGTGGTGACGGTAACTCGGCCTCTTGGGATATTGTGAGAGATTGAGAGAGGATGAAGGCATTCAAATCGAATACAGGTTCCTTGAGATGAGCTGCTTCGATTGTCAAGAGAATTATAACTTAAACCAGCTCTCTTTTTTCTCTCGCCATTACTCCTTGTGATGAAGGAAAGGAATGACGGCTTGGGGAGGGAAACTTCTTTGAGATCTGAAGTGGACAAGTCCAAATTGGTGATAGGGCAGTTGCAAGAAAAGATCCAAGAGCTCGAAAAGAGCAAACTTTGGGCTTCAATGTAGGTTAAAGAATTTGAAGAAAACACCCTTGGCTTCAGAAAGGAAGAAGCATTATCGAATAGATAGAGGAACTGAAGTTTGGATCAGGTGCATTGAGGCAGTGGTCACGCCACAAAGGTCCGTTTACAACACTAGCAAAGGCCGGTTAAGATCCGGGGAAACTAGAAGCAATCTTGGTTACGTAGTGAAGAACCTAGCGACGAGCGAGGGGAGATAGTGGACATGATTTGTCAGCCCTACAACTCTCCTCTCAAGAAGATGGTATTGGAAATGGTACTAGGGAGATCTACAAGAAGTTAGAAGCGACGGATGTACGGATTGTTTGTGATGATGTAGGCATCGGTGGAGGCTTGGTTACGTTCTCTATTCAAGCCATTCCCAGCGTTGAAAAGAATGGGCACAAAAAGTATTCGCTCCCCGTCCACAAATTGTCGAGAATACAAGGGTTACTAGGACAAAGATGGTGTATGCCATATTAGGAGAGATGCACCACGTTGAATGTCTTTAGGGTCCCCGCCATAGCCATAAAAGATAAGAATGGCAAGGATTGTTGTGATATAGTTGGAATGAATGAACGCAATAATCTTTGGGTTGACCTGATTACTCTCTTAAAATTCCTTGTCAAATATTATGACTTAACTTGATTTAAGAAACTAATGGTGAGATTGAAGTTTGCATAAAATTGGATGAAATGGAACTGACCAAATTTGAGAAGTATGAGAGGGTATCCGTTGTCATCATGAATAGAGCAATTGAGAATGCAAACATGCTAAATCAAAGAGCAACAAGAATAACAAAAAAGATGTAGAGATGACGGATGAGGAGAAGAAGCGTCTTGGAAAAATGGTTCTCATGTCAATCGAAGATGACACACGGTGGTTAGGTCTCTTTAAAGTTGAGAAAAGAAACCCACGAGGTATTGAAATGGGTGTTCAATCAAACCTGACATCCCCGAAGTCTAATATCTAGATTCGAGGGAGGGGAAAAATTGCAAGTAGATCACTATGGATCTTACAAAGTAATTTTTCACTTGGCGTCTGATTTAAAAACTGAGAAAGCAATGTACAACATAAGTGGAGGAGGACAAGGAACATGCAAAAGTTTATGCATCGCAATCATGCAAGGAAGTCAAATCTTGGGAAGACTGTTTCAACCTTGTCCCTTAACCAAGCAAATGCTCCTAATAGAGGAGAAGAAGATCCCAAGTTCCATGGCATTTTCCCCATTCCATTAGAGAGGGTTCATATCGCACTTTGCGGCTTTGTGAGAATCATCGACAAGATGATATTTTTGAGCTACTGATTCGTGTGGAACATTTCGGACAAGAAGAGAAGAGAGGAAGGAATTCGTAGAGTTGAACATGTTCTATCGAAGCAGGTTTGCATGGTGGCAATGTAAGATTAGAGCTTCGATGAGAAGCGGGCGGGAAGAACAAGTGTGCCTCGTAAGGTGTCAATTGGAGGGGTGGCTTCGGCCTTCATAAAGAATCATAGAGAGGCTCACGAGCGGAAACCGGATGGGAGAAAGGTCTATGAATTTGGAAAATTGCTTTGGTTGATCTTTTGATGAGGCGGAGGACCCGCCTGAGGATGGCGTTCGTTCGGCATTGAGGAAAAAAAGCATGGGATGCATTGTCTGAATTGTTCCCATACATTCGAGAGAATGGACCTCACAAGAGAAGATGAGAAATATTCGTGCAAGCGAATAACAAATTTATTAAAGCTTTCATAGACGCATGGGGAGAGAGTGAAGTCACGCACTACTTGCACATCTTTTGGGCTCATGCACCTTGGTTTTAGGAAGTATGGAAGCCTAGCGATTGTGGAGTGCACAAGGCATGGAGAAGTCGCATAAACAAGCTAAAATAGCCTTTCATCGTAACACTCAAAGAGGGGGTGGAAATGTGGGAACCAACCCTCTAAGACGATGACGAGTGGTTTTATAGAAGGCGATGGCTAAACACGACAAGAAGGTAAGCTTTAAGGAGCAACCAGTCGTAAACACCATTGGCATAATGCTTGAAGAAAGCGGAAAGTTGCTTGGCAAAATTTAGGCCCCACTAGCATCGCCTTGGTGGAATCTAAGAGACAAAGAATCGGTAAAAGTATACTTGTAATGTGTAGCATGTTCACACGGCCTTGAAGTACTTTGCCTCCAACCTTGTTTACTGCTGTAGCTTGGCGTCGTGTGATCTTATTTGTATCATACTGGCCCGAGCGAGTGGAGTTCGCTATTGCTTGCATTTATGTGGCGGCGTAGGTGTGAAGCTTTACAAGATAATAATAAAAAGGGTTACTTTTGATTAAAGTTGTGAAAGATGTTACATTGAAAACAAAATACAGCGACTCATTGTGGCTCGCTCGTCCCTCGTCTTAAGTCTTCATCTCTTCCCCTCAAGCGAGCAATCACCCTATCCAAGCGTTCCTCCAATCGTCCACCATCTCTTTGTACATGTCCCGGCCTGTCCCAATAGCACAGCGTGTTCTTACACTTTGAATTAGCATCCTCGTTTAGTCATAACCACCTCGGTCACGGTTGTTGGGGCATGTCATTACATCGACCTTCTATTCAACGCTGATTTGCCTCTCGGCTCTGAAGCATGAGAAGGTTGAATTCATTCTCTTCTTCTTTACGCTGAATTGTAACGGCGTTTTTCCTTTAGAAGATCATCTTGCTCCTTCAACCTCTTCATTAGAACACCCAACACTATGTCGGGAAGGGAGTTCTATCCTCTTCGATTTTTCCATTATCGGCGGTTGAGGATGTGGAGGCCATAGATGACAAATGGGAGGGGACGTTAAGATTATAGAAGTGAGGAGCAAAAGACTCTAACCGGCGGAAGGAGCACAATGCAAGGACCTCAATTTATACATATTAAGCTTCAACATATTAAAACACACTTTCGGTTGCGTGCATGCGTGTCGAAGCGGATTCTGTCGGTTGTCCGCTAGAACACATTAATGGTCTTGTCATTTGGAACACATTAATAACTATTCTAACTACCTTTGTATATCACACCCTTTGAAATCGCAAATTCGAGCTTTAAAACCCTATGAAGGGTTTAAACCCGTGTGATCATCTTGTCATTCTCTCTACCACGGATATTGAAAATTAAAAATAGGAAGCGTAATATTGGCACATTTGTCAAAAACTTTTCCCATTGAGAAATAAAACCAATTACAAACATAAAAAAAAAAAAAAAAAAAGCGGGCCCTCTAGGAGGAGCCCGATGCCTATGATCGCCGGGCAAGCTCTTCTAGAGAGGCGGTGATAATTTTTTTGCTCCTCCAACATGATTTGCCTCGCAACCACGTTCTCATATTAGCAACCTTATCTTCCCGCTCATCGAGTTGGGCTCAGGGCAGCCTCCCGCCCGATTGCGGCCCTAAGCCTCTCTTGGAGGTTATATCTCGTGGTAGCGCGCAATTCGCGGATCCTAAGGCAACCCGTGATTGTCGCGCACTAAAATCACCTCCCCATGAAGGCGGCCTTTTCCTCTGCCGCAACCAGCTTGGCGGCGTCTTCATCATTCTTTTTCTTTTTAGAAGGCGGATCCGTTTCCTCCGCTTAAGCCACGAATATTACGAATTTCCTTGACCAAAACTTGAGACAAGATCTCGGCGGGGATGGGCGGAGTTGGAGGCCATTGAAAGTGATGGGAGAACGGGGAGAGATGGTGGAGGGGATGTGGTAGAACAGGAGATGGCGGATAGGAGAAGACAAAGGCCTCAGGCATTTTTATATAGAAACTAGAGATACGTTGGAATCTATTTCTATGTCTGGAGATAAAGTTGTGTGATAATCCCACGAGGCGAAATTATAGCATGCAATTAGGCAACGGTAGCCTATGTTCGCATCATGGGATCCGTCATATCCCAGCCGAAATCTTGTATGCGAGGCCGTACAAAAGACGGTGTTATTGTGGCGGCAAGATGCCACGCCCTTGGCATGACGTTGTCATCCACAAAGCCACGATGTGAATAGGCGTTGTCATCCACATGCAAATTAGCATTTACGCAAGTTATCACATAATCTAGCTAGATATTTGTGTTACATATACTTTTCCATTAATAAATTATGAATTTATACATACAACGAGGTGTATGCGTTGTGGAGATCATCTGACGCCCGAAATCCATTGATTGCTACCTAATTGCAAGAATGGCATTTCGCGTCGTGTGATCTTTTTAATAAAACAAAACAAGAGAACGGATAGAAGCAAGAAAGCGAGCAAATTTTTCTTTGAAACAAAAAAATATATATACAATGGCTACGGATCTTCATGATCCTGGAATGGAAGCGTAAGTCGCTGCGTTCTCATCCTGCGGCTCGAAGCTTCTTCTCCATATCTTCTAAGCGCTGCGAAATATTGTGTGCGATTAAAGCGCGCCGACCCTCGGCTATTGGCCTCGGTACACTGGTTAATGCTGTCATGACTCAAGGTCTAAGCTCATGCAGCAGCCCCCCGGAATTTAACTTGTCCACGCCTCCCATCTTCGGCAACAGTGACCATTTTTCGCCGCGTGAACCTCCTTGAATCTCTTCATCACCACGAGCAAGTGGGTGATGTCCCTGGCACTGCTCTGCCGGGTCGCTGTTGGAGGAGGATGAAGATGCCATCGGAGGAGAAGGCGGAAGCGGAAGGTGGAAGGCGGAAGGGGAGAAGATGAGCGTAAGGCTTAAAAGCTTTAAGAGGACTGAGGAGAAGGAGAAGGCGGAAGGCGAAGGGCTGGAGAAGATGAGAAAAGCGAAGGCGGAAGAGGATCGGAGGTCGAAGGCAAGATAGAAGGTCTTCTATTTATAAATGGGGATTTTGTAGTAAGTTGAGTCACCAAGCCTTGAAGGATGCCGTGGGTCGAGGGGTGAAAAATCGTACGTTGCTTACTGGCCGTGTGAGGAAAAAGGACCATTACTTCTTCTAACATCTTTTCTTCGAGAGAAAGCTCGTGTGATAATTTTTATTGATAATTTCGGTGATACAATCTATACATAAGTAATTTTCTTGATACATAACTAAAGATAGAACTTCTCATTGAAGCAAAATAGAGCGGCATGGAGATCACCACGGCCGCGAAATCCATTGATTGCTACCTAATTGCAAGCAAGGCATTTCGGCGTCGGTGATATTTTAATAAAACAGAACATACATTGGAACAACGGGATAGATAGAAGCAAAAATAGAGAAAACTTTTCTTTGAAGCAAAAAATAGATAGATACAACGGCTAGGGATCTTCATGATCCTCTAGCTGATTTTCATGTCCCGCGGTACTGGCCGTGGGGCTGCGTTCTCATCCTCATGCTTCGGAGCTTCTTCTCCATATATTCTAAGGCTCACGAAATCATGTGAGCGGTTTCAAGCGCCGCCCCTGCGGCTCATTAAGCCTCTTAGTACATGGCGAATGTTTCCACGAGCTCAACGTCTACGCTTCGCCGCGGCGCGGCAGCCTCCCTCATGAAGGCTAATCGTCGGCCCAGCCTCATTGTTCTCGGCGGCGAGGCGGTTTTCATCATGGATCTCCTTGAATCTCTTCATCACCCTTTGCAAGGGTGATGTCCGCGGGGAAGCAGCTCGGGGGGGCAGGGGAGTGCTATCTTGGCGTGGTCGCTTGCTGAGGAAGATGATGATGCCATCGGGCGAGGAAGGTGGAAGGCGGAAGCCGGTAGTAGAAGATGAGCGAGGAAGGCGAGGAAGGCGATCGGAGGTCGGCGTGGACATCGGTCTTCTATTTATAACATGAGTCGCCGCGAGTTGCTTCTCGGCGTCGTGTGAGGAATAAATAAATTAATTGTCTTTTTCAATAATATTTCATTTCTTGAGATAGATATCACCACGGACGCGAAAACCTAGATATAATGAAAATCGGTGATGTATTTGGCGTGATGTGAATATATACAAATAAAATAATTTTTATTAGGAATTTCGGAAGGACAAACGTACATAAATAATTTTACCGATACAAGTTGGAAAACATATAACTTCCAATTTCTCAAGCTTAAGTCGTCAATTTCATGCTCTTTCAATCCCCCCGCGACTTGATCCAACAAGGCAATGACTTCCATGTTATCGACCCGACTTCCAACCTTGGGTGAGTCAAGCCCCAGACTAAAAATTTAACATATTGCTCGCCCATGAGACCGGCTTGGGTCGTCAAAATATTGTAACACAACATCCCCGAATTGCTATCACCCCTTTCGGTGTTTGATGCCAATTGGGAATGGTTCCCCGAACATGCATAATGCACGGATGTAATAGACAAACTCAGACCTTTTGAATTTGAAAGTTACTGGCGAAGACGATTATCTCCCCATTAACAAATCTTGAGATATATCGTAACAATGTAGGAGTCCTTCAATCTTTCTGTCCCCGGCGTGCATGTCGTAAGAAAAATCATCTACTTCCCACAAATAAGAACCCTCAAGATTATCTTCTTCACATTTATCCTCATCTACCGGGCTTATCTTTTAGCGATTATTTGAAGGGCACTGCCAAACACTGTAGATCATTGCTATGACTTTGCGCGAGGCATTTGGAATTCTTCTTGGTTGGTAGATTCGCCTCATCTTGAGCAAATCGAGACTCCAGCCCTCTCATAGGCTTATTTAAGCTTTATAGCATTGCGGTATAATTAGACACTTCAAACATCTCTTTGTCCAAATCCTCTTCAAAATCTAGGCCTAAGTTTACCCATTCGGCCAAGGTCTTGATAAGCTCGTCTTCCCTAGCACACATTAAGTAACAAAGGCGGGTTCCTCGGTATATCACTTAGCAATAAGTATTCTTTGCCTTCCACTAAAATTGGCGTTATGTCGGACAACTTCTTTTCATCCTCATCTCCATCCTCATCACCTTGAATCATCTCCCTCCTCACGGGTTCACCCAAGGCCGGTCGTGAAGCTAAAACTCCTACATTCTTGCTCTTCTTCTTGTAGATCTATCTCCATTTCTACGTCATAGTCGGCATCATCACACATAACCGACCCCCTTGGCTTAAAAAGATTTCATTGTTTCAGTGTATCTTGGTTTGGTAGAAGCGAGAATGCAATAACTAGCAAATGCAAATGGCAAAGAGAAATAAGATACCTTCTTAAGCACAAGGGGACGACCGGGGAGGAGCCCGATTTGGAAAGCATTCTTGAAAAACATCTTCCCTGTTTGCAAATGGGAAGCGCCTCATCTAGAGCTGGTTTTGGAATCCACGAGCGAGGGACATCACGCAAGGGCGTCTTGCTGAGACCAAGCGGTCGGGGTGAAAGCTAAAAGGCAACCTCGCGATAGCATCCAAGCTCGCTACTGTTTGCCATGATGTCCAACTCCTTGCAATAGAACGGATAAATCGCAGTCGGCGCAACTTCCTCGTTGTCATGAGGGGCGGATGCATACCATTCCAGGAACTTCACATAACAATCCATGGCGAAGCAAACGACGAAAACAAGAAGATGTTTAGGAGCGGTAAGGCGCTGTCACTTTTGAACTCAAGTAGCCGTTGTCGATTATGAAAGGGGACACAGCCGTTGTGGGGAGATTTGTCCGTACATTTTAGGGTTAGGGTTAGGGTTAGGGTTGGATCACACGACGCGAAGACTACTATGTGCAACAAAAAAGCACAATGCTTCTTTGGCGTCGTGTGATCCTCACTTATAACATTAAAAAAAAAATACAAAGTCTTGAAGCTAGGCTTCTAAGAAAGAAATGGACTAAGAGATTAAGCTTATAAAGCCATTACATTAAGAAATATTATACATATGAAAAAACACAAAGGCACTTCCACGGCCTTTTTCCAGGGGGTCTTTCTTCTTGTTGTATTCAGCCATAAAATTTTGACCATAGTACTTTCGGGATCCCTTATGCGTAAGACGAGGCGCATGTCCTTGGGCATGACAGTCCACCCGCTTGGCATGTATTCTTCGCAAAGTGCGAGTCCTCGAACGGACCGACACCAACCGCCACGAAGCCATTTGAAGAGCATTTAAAGGCTGATTTGCTTGAATTACATGGCGGGTATGATGTATGTCGCACCACACTCTTGCGAATCTCTCTCACGAGCACGGCAAATGGGAGGCGCGGAATGACCATCTCGGTGCTCTTCCGATGCGCTTCTTAATCTCGAAGGCTTTTAATGCCCGGCCGTCTTAAAACAGGGCCACTACCCTCACCACCCGGCATTTGGAGCACATTTGCTGGGCGACCCTTCTTCCGCCTCCTCACCAACATCTGCGGGCTTTTTCCTCGGCCCGACTCTTAAAACCATCTCCTCCACATTCACAGGTAGCCTTCCCCTTTACGGCATTGGGCCTCCTCCTTTGATTTGAAGGTCCGGCACCTCCACGGAAGGAGCGGGAGGGAGGCGGGAAAAAACAGAAAGAGGCGGCTAATAATTAATCCGGCGTCATATTACGCTCAGCGGTCTCTCACATTTTTCATCCTCGTCTCGAGGCAGGATGCACCTCCCTACTTACTCGGTTTGCTTCTCCCCCGCCCGTCATGCGGATTTTTAGGGTCTTACGTTAGGCATGGTGGGAGGAGGAGAATCTCTATCGAGACTTGAAGTCGGATGAAGAAGGCGGACTAATGTAATCACCGGCCTTACACCACACGGATGGATCCTTGCGGTTTGCTTAGTTCTTGCCACGGCCTTCTCGGCGGATGGCGCTTTATACTACGAACAACGACAAAAATAGACAAGCGGCAAAGAGATAAATAGTAAAAAGCGAAGTTAAAGTAAAATATGATGGTAACGTTTTTAAATAATTGTACGGAACCCTAAAAAAATATCGGACAAAATACGGAACCCTAAAAAAACATCAGACAAAAACACAAATAAAAAACCGAGATTCAAAGCGCTAGCCGATAGACAATTTCTTGTTGATCGCGAACTCACTAAACTTTACATTTCCCTCTTGCCTGTAACCAACCCTAATGCCATCAATAAAATAACTAGTAATGGTGCCCAGCGTTGCTGGGCATAATTTCGAAACATGTAAATGTTGGGAACCTAAGCATTTGCATATACATTAACTTCTAGGCCATTTGAGCTGTGCATTTGCGTACAATAAGTTTTGACCATTGGATCATTTTGGGAACCGGTAGATTGCAAGTGCCTCTATGAGTTGTTGATGTCTATGAGTTGCTGGGCATATGTTAGGAACTTATGTTGGGAACTGCTAAATGATACCAAGGAGGACTCCATTATGCATATACTCTAAAATATGCAATCTGAAAGAATATATATTATTGCATAATATAAATATCTGGAATGAATTATTTAGATAAAAGATGAATGGCATCATAACCATGCCCATTTATGCTTGCAAGCAATATTGATAATTGGGTATTCTGCTCATTCCAGTTTTTGAACACGTTAATTGAAATGAATGTCAATTTTGTTCTTGTTCAAGTATCATTCCAGTTATATTTCAAGAGGTGTGCCACAATTGTTTCGGTCCTATTCAACTATCTTCTTACCTTGTATTTTATAAAATTGTAGAAAACTAAGCCAGTTGTGTTTATATAAGGAGCTTCTTATATGTTCACACATTGTGTTTATATAAGGAGCTTCTTATATGTTCACACATTCCACAGTTTATATAAGGAGCTTCTTATATGTTCACACATTCCACATATTGCTGCTATCCAGCATCCTCTAAGGCAGACAACAGAATAAGTAGTTATGGGCAAACAAATAGTGGAATGAGCCTATCAGACCAAGTTGGAACACGTATCCTTTTGACATTTTCTGCAACAACAACATCATTGCAAGTTGATTTTCCAAGTGACAAAAACTTTTACTTGACAGGATCTACAACATAATTCGTTTAAATAAGAATTCCGCCATTTAAAGCTGTCATTCAAAACTCATGTAAGGTAAATATCCAATTGAGCTAGAAACTTACATGTCCATGTGGAGCCCTTAACACGGTCCATGTGGAGCCCTTAACACAGCTCCAACACCATCTTTTCCAAAATTTCTTATGCATGAGCCATTGTATTCGAAACTCTATAGTAGATTAAGCAATTGAATTTCAAAGCCTTTTTCAACTAATAAGGCCATAATTAACGTACAGGTGCTCCAAATTAACAACAAAACATAACGAAATCAAGTACTAAAGAACTATACCTTCTAAGTACGCAAACCTTTGCTGCTGGCAAAGGGTTCTTTTATGCCTATTCGCAAACTTCTCTTTTAGTGTTGCAAATGACACATGCTATGAGCCTTTTGTTAGATATACCTCCCTTCTGTACACTGCATTATACTCAAATATTCTGACTGCTTATCATAAGAACAGGTAACAAATTCTCGACCAGCTGGGCTATACTCACTATCCATTCAGGAGACACATGACCCTTGTGAATACATGTAACAGACTTCAACCCTTTCATGTCATAACTATAGCAATTACAATCATTTACTCCAGTGAAATTGAAGGCTTCTTGTGAGTTCCAGCAAATTGTATTCTCTGTCTGCATAATCATCTTCCTCAAAGAAGTGTTCATTGGTATATCATAAATGCAGATGCTGCAGTCATTGGCAGTAGTAGCAGAAAATATCTGGCTCTCCTGGATTGAATCTCATTGAAGTAACTGTATTTTAAGCTATTGATGGGTTCTGACCTGTTATAGTTCCAGATATCAACTTTGGGTCCTGTGGTAACAAAAGCAAAAATGATTCGTTTAAAAAATGCCCTGACAAATAGAGTGCTCACAGCTGTGAATGCCATGAAACTGGGAAACGTGTAAAAAAGAAAGAATATACGGCTTACCATTTTTCCATCTAGCTAGGTATCTGCACTTTAAAGAAATGCTGCGTTTTCAAACCTGTAAAGTAGAAATGAACATGCTTTGCTAAGAAAGACGCAATACCGCTTTGAAAATTCTGGCAGGAACAAAGCTATACATGGGCAGAAAATACTCTATTGTCGAAAACAATCCATTGCAGACGATGATCCTAAGAGCATATGGGACCTCTGCCGCCTGAAGCATAGAGAAACTTCCTGTTCAAAAACCCTCGTTCAATTGGCTACAATGAGATCTTAAGAAAATGAAGTGTTTGTATGCTTGCACCTTTATATTTTACGCCCTGTTTGTAAAGAAATCAGGATTCACCTGCATTAGAACCAGATTCTTCATTTCGCATAGAAAAACGTTTCAAATCCCTAAGATTTCATGCAGCGATTAGCATCAAGGAACAACCCAGATCAAAACTAAAACAGATCGAACTGTTAAAGAAAGAAAGATTACCATGAGGACGGAAAAAGGGACTGGTTCGAGGTTGCACTGGATGTTGGGAAGTGCCGATAGATTGGCTGGAAGGCGAATTCGAATTCAACCGTGGGTTGCTGAACTCTATTGCTATGGCCAGTACCCAGCTCAACCATCCGCAGTCCACAACTCAGAGATTGTTCCAGAAGATGCGTTCTGGAGGAGGAGCTAGCAGCTCGAACGTGCCACAGCCGCCCTCGCTAACCCTAGAAAAAAAAACCCATGTTATCTTAAAAATTTTGACGTCGCATCATCTCCTCCATTGATTTCATCAAATCTGGGCCGCCCAAATTAGGGCTGGGTCCAACACTTACACAATAACATTATAATATAAGATGGAAGTCGTCAGCAATCTCCTCTGTCTCCATTAGCACTCTTAGCTCTGATAATGGCCATTCGCTTTCCATGGTGGCCGTATAAATGACTTCCTCCCCTCTCCATACTCGAATATCCACCGTGACGGAGTGTTCATTATGGTCCTCAAAACGGCTCCCAAAAAGTTGTGCGACCTCTCTTTTTCGTTTCCTTCGTTCTAGTTGACAATTAACGATAAATATTGTTTTGGAAGAAAGTATCCGAACTTAAAGGAGGACTTAACTACGCGGACCTCGTTAGTTGACCAGGATGATTCGTGGAATCGAACATCCCGTGTCGGAACCAAAAATAAGCCATCCACAAAATCAGGGGGAGAAAGCACGTATATGTCTTCTGAACTTTTCGAACTTCCTCGCCATCTAGAATATGTTAGCAAATACCTCAAACGGTGTGAAGATTTTGAAACTCATCCTCACGCCTCCGTTTCGGACATTCCCGCTTGCACCTCGTCGACCATGCATTTCTTCATTGCAATTACATTGTTCTCATTAGTCCGTGGCTTACAAAGTTCACTTAAAGGGGGGCAATTCAACCGCCTCAAGCTCGGTTTTTCGACCTTTACGTTATAATCATGTCCAGTAAAAACCGGATGCCTATACCCCGCAAGGTCACGGCATCCATACCTTGGAAAAGGACAATTCGATGTCTATGTGATACACGACAAGTACACTACTAATACTTTCGGTAGGAATGACATCCACGATGTCCGATAAACATAAACCCGCACAATAAATTTGTTTGTAAACACGTGTCAACGAAAAGAAATGAAAAGATAAGAAGATCACACGACGCGAAACTATCTCTACGCAGATTAAGTAGGACGGCGGCTAAGCCGGCGTCGTGTGATCCGTTTAAGGTGGTTACCATTTCGCGGGCAATTTTGGGAAGTTTTTTTTGGTGGAGATTAGCTCTTTGGCCATATCGGAAGGGGTATATGCATGTCGTATTGTTATACTTTCCACTTTCCTCCCACGCTAGAATTCAACTTGAACTCTTTTATCCTACCTATCCAATGTGTCCCATCGCCCGATCGCCTTTGTCGCTTAACTCTATGTCGCCCCTCGTTGATGGCAAAAGATACTCACCCTGAACCTATTGAGACAAAACCTCCCACTTCTTGACCTTGGGAGTTCTGTAAATGGGGCAAGAACACGTAAAATTACATGGGAGACATGGATTGCGATGAGGAGTGAAGGCGAGAGGATGCACGTAGAGGCGCCGGAGTGACAAGTCTGAAGTTTGGCGCCAAAATTTGACAAAGGGAGTTGGTGACGCCGACAAGATGGCGGTCAAAGTCACCATTATTTTGGCTAGGGTTTAGCCGACTCGAAAAAATACGGGCCATTAAAATGGTTGCAATAAAAGCAGCATCCCCTATGAAAATACGCCATGTGGATGCCAAGTAAGCCCGCCATCCTTCTACCGCCAAGTAATACCGACTTTCGAAAAAAGGCCAAACCTGATTGGTCCCGGCGACCGGACGTGGAAATCTTTAGCCCAAGATAAGGGCCATTTTCGGACCCAAACCGCCCTAATGCTTTTGCCGAGGTCATTTGTTGTTGAGGCGGCCGAGGCTTTTCTCAAAACAGACGAGGGCCCCGCTTCCGCTGGCCACCCAGAGTTGATAAGCCGTGAGACGGACGTAGCGGTTGATTGGAACCGGAAGTTGAACTTGAACTTGAGGCAGTTGAGGACACGCCGTGGTGGTGTGACCCCATTCATGACAATGATAACATTGAGCCTTGGAAGGATCAAAAGGAGGACGGTTGCCTTGTCCCCGTGACTGCTGAACAGGCTGCGTTTGTTGATACTGCTGCGGTTGTTGATACTGCTGTGGTTGTTGAGCTTGATATTACTGAGGCTGATATGACGGTTGGTGTTGAGGCGTGGTCTGGACTTGAAAGACCATTTTATTACGAAAAGGTGTAGGAGGAGATCGCGTGCATTCTTCCGTGGCATGATTGCACATATTGCATCTTTTACAATGAGGAGGGCCATTGGAGGCGTTGCATTCATTTGCCAGATGACCTTGATATTTACAAATAGTACACTAGATGTGAGCGCGTGGTGGATTTGCTTGCTGAGGTTGAACAGAGTTCTGAGGAACCATGACGGGGGGCATGAAAGGGAGTTCCTGCAGAGCAACACCCCGAGAAGAAACATTGACCGAGTGATTGACCAATTCAATGGCCTGCTCCAAAGATTTGGGACGAAGGGATTCTGTCATGAGTCGAATGGCAGGAGGAAGGCCCTGCAGAAACCAGACGAGGATCTGGCTTTGCGTGGGGTACTCCTGGAGTTTACTGACGAGAATGTGAAGACGGTCCGCAAAATCCCGGGCAGACTCCGTGGGCTCTTGTTGAAGGTCATTGAGTTGCTTGAGGAGTAACTGATCATCGTCCGTGGTGCCATAATGAGACGTAAAGGCGTTTTCATTTCTTGCCAACTTTGTTTCCAAAGTGACTCTTATTGGCCATTAACCAGCGATGAGGGGCGCCTCCGGCGTGGTCGAAAAAAAGATATGAAATTTGAGTTGTGGTGCGATGATCGCTCAGAATGGCCAAGGCTTCAAATTCCTCCATGTGTGCCAAGCACTTTGATCCGTGAGGTTTGCCTTTAGTGTTGTCAAAAGTGGGATAAGTGCTTCAAATTATGAGTGGGGATGAAGGCGGAACTTGAGCATAGACAGTGGATTTGGTTGAGGATATGCGAAGCATAGAGAGGTGGAACCGCCTCGAGACCGAGTGCAAGGTGGTGGGGCTGAAAAACCCGGTGGTCCATAAAAGTAGCATCCGGTGGGGAAGGGCCTTGAGAGCCGCCCTCATTAGGGCTTGAGATCGGTGGTTTGATAAACGTGAAGAGCGTCTTTTTAAAAAGAGGGAGAAGTTGGAATGCCATGAACTTAGGAAGGGCCAAAGGTGACATGATGGTAGCCCATTCCAGCCAGGAGGAGAAGATGGTTGTGGCGGAGAGGAGGTGTGGCCTGAAGGAATATTGATATAGGTGCTTTGCCGAGTCCGGAAATAGTGAGGCGGGCTGAACAGGGGGTATGTTGTGGAGATTGCGGTTGTGAACAATGACGACACACAGGGGGAGACCCTGGTCGAGAATGAGCACGAGGGGTAGGAGGCACGCGTGAGCGGATACGACCTCCCTCAATGTCATAAGCAGTGTCATACATATCCCTAACAGCCTCGCGTCGTTGATGGCGCTCCAGTCGAGCCGCCGTTTTGCAAAGAAGTTATTCAGGAGTGAAACCTCGAGCCGACATGATGGAAGGAAAAGAAAAATCAGACCCGGCAGCGTCGACAGTGTTTGGGGTCTGGGTTCGGGAACTCCTGCAAGACAGCCCTCTGTGAGGACCCTTGGATCTAACAGGAGAATCCGGGGGCTATGTCACGCGGGATTTGCAAGAAAAACTAGGAACAAGGGAAAAGAAAACAAAAGAGAACAATGAGATCACAACAATGAGCTTCCTTGATGTCAATGAAGATACATGAGCTCTCGCAAGCGAGAGAAAACGAAAATGAGACAAGACTCAAAACTCATCTAAAAAACTAGAGCGCTAGCTCTACTCATATATATAGTACAATGGCCTTTGGCCCAATATAGACACTCTGACTGATTTCGGTGCCGACTCCTGGAAGGAGGCCTGATTTGCAGGAATGCTGGCGGTGCCTCTTGAAGTGCCTGGAATCACGCTGATCCTGACGCGGGCGGTGAGGGGCCGTCACTTGTCTGAGCGCTAGGTTATGATGCAATCTATGTTGTGGTTGATCGATTAACTAAGCAGGCCCATTTTATGCCTACGAAGACTACTGCTACGGCAATGGATATTGCTAAGTTATTTGTTAAGGAGATTTTCAGGTTGCATGGGATGCCGGCCACTATTTCATCAGATCGGGATACAAAGTTTATGAGCCAATTTTGGCAAGGGTTATTTCAAAATATTGGGACTAAGTTATATGTCAGTACATCTTATCGTCCTCAAGCAGATGGCTAAGTAGAGCGAGTTAATCAAATCTTGGAGGATATGCTCAGGATGTATGTGCCTAGTCAACCAAAGGTATGGGATTCCTATTTGTATTTGGCTGAGTTTGCATACAATAACACTTATCAAGATTCCATTAAAATGAGTCCTTTTGAGGCAATGTATGGTAAGGAGTGCCGTTGTCCTCTTAATTGGAGAGATCCTCAATGCAATGTTGAAGCAGCTAATGAAGTAGCGGAGGACATGGAAGCTCAGACTTCGACAGAATTTGGTTGTGGCACAAAATAGACAGAAACAATATGCAAATAAGAGACGTAGACCACTTGAATTTCAAAAAGGAGATTATGTGTTCTTGAGGATTAATCCCAAGCAGAGCTCATTGGCATTTAAAAGTGCAGGTAAATGGGCCCCTAGGTATGCGGGTCCGTATGAAATTTTGGAACGTATTGGCAAGGTGGCTTACAGGTTGGAGTTACCCTCACACTTGAAAGTACATAATGTCTTTCACGTAAGTAACTTAAGGAAGTATGTGTTTGATCCTTCCCATATGTTGGGGACGATGATTTGGTAAGCAGGGAGAACTTTCTGTACCCCCGACCAGAACGTATTCTGCGTGAGGAAACCCGTCGCTTAAGGAGGCGAACAATACAGAGATTTTTGGATCAATGGGCGGGTTGTCCTGAGGAAGATGCCACATGGGAAGATGCCAATTGGATTCTTCGTGAGTTTCTGGAGATGCGCCCATGAGGACATGGGTTGAATTTTTGGAGGAGAGACTGTAACGGACCTAGGATTTTGAGAGAAATACGTCGTATATGTAGAGACTATATGGACGAAATACTGTGGTTAAAAATAAATATAAGTACAGAGAAAAGCATTTGGAAAAAGATAGATTGCAGAGGGATTGCTGAAGGAGCGAGTTGCGTGCAGAGCTCTGGGAGCGTGTTGGAGCGCAGAAGAGGCAAGCGGGATTCCAGGTGGGGATCAAGCCTTACACCTGGGGTTTTTCTAGCATAGCAAAATTGTGTGATCTAGTAGGATTGTTTGGAACTTAGCATGGATTTGGAGTTTAATTTTTAAGTGCGTGAACGTGAATAAGCTTGCATGATTGTATAAAGAAATATTTTATGATTACATACTGAAAGCTTGCATAAAGTATTGAAAGCTCGCAAAAGTATCACAGATCTAATGATTTCTAGGGAGCGGAATCATTTAAACCAGGCCAGAAGTGATTGGAATAGCTCAGATTAGAACCTGAGGGATGGATTAAGACAAAAGTATGGCAGAAATCAGTTAAGACAGTTTCTCTTGCATGCTGCCTTTTGGATAGCATGAACCTGACGAACTGTAATGATCAAAAAATCATGAAAAGTTATGTGAAATAATTAGAATTAAAGTAATGAGGCCAGAACTGGCAAAGACAGCAGTATCTTTCTTGCATGCTGCTGGAAGAACGGCATGAGCTTGCCGATTTGGCATGCTGTAAAAGCATGTGAATCACTCTGAAATGGATCGATTTGGGCCTTAGGGAGGCCAAAATGGAGAGATAATACAGAATTAGGTTGATTGGAGTTGAATTTGGCTATAAAAATCCGGATCTTGGTGCCCAAAAATTGATTCAGAACTGCCGGATTAGGGCCAGAATCTGACCGAAATGGCTAAGAAACCCCTTTGGCAGCAAAATCGGAAGGTTTAAGGGGCTCTTCTTGTGGATTCGATGGCCTGGAGGCCAGATCTGGTAGCTGCAGCCGAGTTCGTGCCTGTTAACGTAGTTAGGGTTAGGTTAGAATTAACGAAAATGTTAACAATTAGTTTCTAGTTAGTAAGGCAATAGTTAGTAAGGTTAAGAAATTAAAGCTAAGGTTATAAGTTAAATTACAATAGTAAGGGTTAGTTGGAGCAAGGGATAGGTTCGGAATTGATTAAAGCTGGAGGCCCTTGTTAAGACGGGTTTATGCGAATAGTCATAACTACATGAGCAATCTAATAAGCTAGCTAGTTATAATTTAAAAAGCCTTTGGAATTAGTTAAAGTAAGAGAGAAAATAAAAACACAAGACACAAGTGTTCCGTATGAAGTTTATAACGGAAGCATAATAATAATTGAATGCTATAGTTTAGACATCATTTACGCCTATGGATATTAACCTTGTTGTTAGTGAATCTTGGAAAGGGGTAGATAATTGTCTTTTATTTGATGGTGATAGTTGCATATTGCATTATTGAGGCTATCATAATTATTGAATCATGGTTGAACTTTTCCTTGTTACATAGAGTGTGTATGGAATTAACTTGATGTAAGCTTGTTAAGGCATGGGTCATAATGATGGGAATTATGTAATTATCTATGATGTAATTCTTTGATATAGACCTCTGGGGCCGGAGTCTAGGTGCGATGGTCTAGACTCACGGTTTTGCACAGTGCTATGTAAATGGTATTATCTGAACATCGGGCGTTGGTACCGTATGGTACAACGTCATGCACAGTAAGTGGTCCTCCAATTTGGACCTTGGCGTGGATGGGTGTGTACACACGTGGTTACCCCGCCTCTATGTCACTGGCCTGATCAGCCGAGTTGACCTTGCTCGGACCCAGAGGAATATTGGTTGCAATGTTGATGCTTTGGTTGCTTGGCTATTGTATATGTGGTTTTTTTAATGTTGGAATCAAGTTGCAATGGCTATGCTTGGTATAATTATGCATTGTGGTTATGCTTGTTGGATTAATTACTTGGGTTGCAGGGGCGAGGTTACGGTAAGGCTAAGTTATTGTTCTAAGTTAATGCTTGTGGTAATTGATGCTTGATATATTCTAAATCCCCGATTCCCACTTAGTCCGTGTGACTAATCCCGTGGTTAATGGTGTAAGCAGAGGTGCGAGATGCTCTAGAAAGTAGCCAAGCTTCGGAAAGGCGAGAGTAGAAGTGTGTGGATTGCTAGACAATATATTTGATTAATATAACCATTATTATTATGGATCGGCTTAAACTATAGTTATCTGTAAACTTTGGTTGTTGTGTGGGATTTTTGCCGAGCAATGGCAAGTATAGAATTTTTGGGACCTTAGAGCATGTATAAAGATTAAATTCTTTACCTAAGTATGCATGTATCATTTCTCGAGTTCCAAGAGTTAAGTAAATTCAACGGTAGAGATTGATGGGATCTCCAATTACCGAGAGGTTAACTGGCCAGGCCCGTCACAGTTGGTACTTGGTAGCAGACCCGGGCTTTGACTGCGTGGTCTGCTGCTTGGTCTTTTGCTGAGCCTTTGACGACTGACCCGCGCCTGGCTGTGGATCCTTGGACTTGACTTGGTCCGTCGTATGCATGAATAGTCCTGTACCAGGAGGCACAGGACTAACAGGAGGGTAGAGAAAGATGACCGGATATGCAGAATCTGTGACAGAGAGGAAGTGGAAGACGAGAATCACATGCTCAATGAGTGCCCGATATATGGAGACATCAGGAACAAATACAGAAACATAAGATGGGGCCAGCCCATACACACCATGATGACAAGCACAGAATCAATGAGAGACTTGGCAGACGCAATACGGGAGATGACGACAAGACACCGTGAAGTACACAAAGAAAAAGGGCTTGCGTTATGAGTCACCCGGGAGGCGAATCATAGCTGCCCAAAAATGCTCAGCTTAAAGCTGATTGATAACGACGCACCTCTGCACGGCCCTGAAGCCGATCCAAAGCGGGGTGCCGGTATTAATAGAAAAAAGTCAGCCTTCAGAAAAGGCTACAATAAAACCAGCGTGATACGCTAGTAGCACCCGTCAGGGAGCTCGCCCATGCTACATAAGTCCAGAGGCCTCAGGGCACAAGAGACAATAATGTATTCTATTCTATTCTATTCTATTTTCTTATTACCTGGAATCATTTTAGTTGAACTAGCCCGAAACTCATTCCAAAATTTTGGCTTAGCTAAACGTTACAAATTTTCATACCCTTACTTTCTAGGGTTTGGCTAAAGAGCTCAAAGATTGGTGCAGGCGCGAAAAAAGTTAGGCTAAAATTATTATTTTTTCTTCCATTTTTTTCCATTCACTTTAGCCAACATTTTTGAAAATATGTTAAAAAATCGCCAAATTGCTAAATTTAGCTCTTAAATTATTCCATGGTGCTTTTACTAACCTTCAATTATTTGTCTTATTTATCAGATGAGAAACGACACCATGCCTTAATGAATTGGCATTTGGGTAGCAAAAGAACTCACATGTGTTGGAGTATATAATGGTATTTAGGGTCTACAAATCATTTCATCCTGAGGTGGTATCTGATTCCATTATATGTGCCCACCTTGGGGATAAGTTGTCTCACATGCTTGATCATCGTGGGACATCGTGGGCAATTCAAATCAATGACTCGCCCGTGCATTTCACTTTTACCCCAGTTAAGATGCTTATCTGTCGGAGAAGTGAAGATATCACAGGAGCATCAAAGAAAGTATAACATTACCTTGGTGATGTGGGCCATATGGAGATGCATATTTAATGTTCCATCATGAACTAAAGTACACCAATGAACCAGGACAATATTTTGTGTTTTGCAGTTGTGTACCTATTTTTTTATTGATGTACTTAACTACTTTTTAAGGATGAGATTTTCAGCATAAGCTTTAAATCTGTCTTTTCAAGGTTTCATCTTTAGACGTAGATTTAACTGCCTCCCACATTCCGTATAAATCATTGTTTACTCTACTGAAATTCTTTTTTTTTTTTTATTGAAGGCTATGTGTGTGTATATTTATATAAAGAAAATGAGTACAAAAAGTTTGAGAATGCAAATAATATAAGTATGCATTCTCTTAGGCCAAAAATATAGCAAGGATTATAGTTAGAATTCAGAAATCCTTTATTATAAAGTTTTAGTGTATGTCGTGCATAAAACCCTAAAACTTTCGACGGCCCAGATTTGACCTAAAAAGTGAATGGCTCAGATATTTCACGGCTTCTTTTGCCCTTTTCTAACTCTAGCGATGGCTTAGGAAAAGGCCGCCGGATTCCTTAAAAGAGACCACCATAGCTGCATGAAGCGGGCCACTCACCATTGTCTTAGATCCACTCACCATTGTCTGATACAAGATGGCGTTAGCCCTAAAGAACCTTTGCAGCCGGATATGCAGAGCCAAGGATGTAGCTGTTGATTGAAGATTTCTGAGCCGGGTAAGTATGTAGCTGGTTTAGATAGAAGATTTCTAAGCAAGAGACAACATATTTGGGCGACAAATGATGCCGGAGATGGGCGGGATATGCAGAAAAGAGAATGAAGAGATGGGTTGGGAAGAAAGGGGTCGAGCTGTTAGGAGGAGATTCCGGCTGCAGAATCTGACATTTACAGGCTTGATTTTCATCTCTGTTCCGTTTTCTGAGTGCTGCGATCAGAGTCGACCTCCTTTGCTCCCCTGCTTGGCCGTCAGTGCAGATCCGAAAGGCAGAAGTCCCCTGCCAGCATATCCGGCATCAACAAACTGGGTATTAGGCACTCAGCAGGTGTGGACTTCGACTCTAACAGAAACTTTTATCAGAGCTTGGAAAACTTATTATTTTTAAACTTCAACCTTTATGTTTTTTGAACGATTTGTGGTTGTATGTGCAGGGGAAGGTGCCTGTCTTTAAAAAGGAGTTTTTGTGGCTGTTACCATGTAGGTTCCAATGCTTGCCCGTTCTGCTGCCTGCTCCTATTTCTTTTAATAAAGGTTTGTGCTTTTCAAGATTTAATACGTTCTTGAGGTTTAATAATAGTCTGCCATGTCTATAGTTGTGGTTCCATTGTTGAAATTATCTATCAATATAAGAGACCCTTGATTATTTTCGTTAAGGGAAAATTGATTGCAGTGGTATAAGAAGCAGAAGTTACCCAAGCCTGCACGGTTGCTGTTACCACAGCGGCCATCCAGCAAGGAGACAGCAGAAACAGATGCAGATGCACCTGCAGGGTCATTTTTGAAAGGTATTTATCTCATAGGAAAGCTTGGGAAATCTAAAGTTAGTACGCTTAACCATTTGTTTTGATTTTCTTGAAAAATTGCTACTTGGAGTAGATCCAACAATCGATCAAGAATGGCATGAAGAATTTGAGTATTCGACACACATCCAGTTTCTCACAGTTGGTTCTTGGAGTTTTATCTCTTTATCTTTCTCAATGTGAATTCATTCTCTGTTACACAATTTTTCTTCTGAATTTTCTCAATCTCAATCCATTCTTTGCTAGATTAAGCACAGGTCAGGAGTCTCAAAATTGTGTTTTGTCTCTATGTTAATGTGTTGTTCATGGAATACTACTGTTTGGATCCATTTTATGCATCCATGATTGATTTCCTGACAACACATGAGACGATATTAAAAATTTTGCATTAAAACTATAGCAAGAAGATTGGTTAGAATTGTTCATAAAATTCAAAATCCTTTTTATGCCACGACAGTGCCAAACATTCAAACTTGGATAAAAACCCATAGTGCAAATTCGCAATAAGAAAGCAAAAGGGCATACAGAAGGAGTAAGGTAGACTACTCAATTGTACACAACTATTCTAAGACATTCTATTTACATAGCATCACAACATCAAATGAACAAGAAGGGTGTTCCCTCCCATGAACCCACAAATGGTGCCCCCTCCCACCTTAGAACAAGTGGTATAAACATGCAATGCATGTCAACACTTACATGTTCCGAACATTTACAAGTACCCAAAGGATGCCCAGCATCGTTTACATGTCCCCACATGATCCCAGCAACGCTGGGCACCTAACTAGTATCCCATAAAGTTATCATTTTCGCCCTAACCCTCTAGAGATCGAGCAGAAAGAGCAATGGAGACAATTGCCTGTTTGGAATTTAGCTGGATTGAATCGCACGGTATGATCTACAGCTTCACAAATCAGAGTTCTTCTGAAGTCAAAATTTTGGATGCATGAGCAGTCGCATCGGCATTAATCTCCATGGTATGTCGTCGAATTGGCCCCGAATTGGTCAAGCCACATAGAATTAATCATAAGATTAATTCGATCCCATTTTAGCTTCTTCTGTCCCACCAAGATGTTACCTGAAAAACCAAAGAAGAGATGTGTAAGTTAATTAAATACCTCATTAATTCATTTGATATCAAATTTTGACTGTTCAATGACAGCCTTAGGCCAAACAATCTCCTCATTGAAGATGACAGTGTTTCTGGCTTTCCACATTCTCCAGAGGAGGATATATATATTCTTCAATCTCTGGGATTATGGGAAAACAATATATCACAGTTTCAGAAAGATCTGGGATATTGAACTCAGTAGCTGCCAGCTCTAGAACCCATTCAGACCAAAGGCATTTCTTAAAAAGATGATCATCTTCAGGCTCCTGCAAACATCTCTCACACAAATTAGAAGAAGCCATATTTAATCTAAATCTCTTGGAATTAGTGGCCAGAGCTTTGTGCCAGAGCTGCCAGATAAAAGATTTGATCTTAGGATTGATTGAGGAATTCCACATGAATCTCAAACTAGTAGAACACCTGTCAACTGAAATATCCCACTTAGTGTTTAAAGAGAGGGTATAACTTCTTGTCAGAAACTCGTAGATCAGGCTGACTTTATAGCAATTTTTCCCTTTGTGATGCCACTGGATATCCTCATTATGCCAAATACCTTGACTTAAGCATGCCTTGATAGCATTATATAATCTTTCATTCTCCTCATCCAAATCAGCTAGCACATGAAACTCAATGTAACCAAGATCATTAAAAAGGTGAGAAATATGAGTAATACCCATATCTGACCATTTTCTACAATGAGAAGGAAAATTCATGGCTAAGCACATGTTGGGATTATTTAAAATCAGAGAAGGGTTCCAGAAAATAGATTGGTCTTTGGAAAGCCCTTCTTTCCAATCATACATCTTGTAAACCACTTTCCAAGCCTTGATTTACTTTTTGATGATGCCAGAAGTATTGTTTGGAACCTTAAAGTCAAAGAAAAGACTATCAGGCAACTGCATTTTGACATTCCTCCAGCCAAAAGGCTTGCATCTAGATAAATAGTACCTAACAAGGCAAGACACATGATGATTGATCTTATTGAAAGCAGCCTTGTAAATATATTTAGCTGCCAAGGCCATACTCTGCTTCTCAATGTCAATAATTCCCAAGCCACCATTTTTCTTATTCTTCATGCATTCTTTCATAGCCACGGGAATCCAAGTTCTATTAGTTCCCCCACTAGCAATAAACCTACCAAGAATGCTTTGGAGTTTGGAAGTGACTTTCTTGGGGGCTAAAAGAATTGAGGATTGATAAACATATGAGAAGAAGAAATGACAGAGTTAGCCAAGATAGCTCTGCCATTCTTGGAAAGAAATTTGCTATTGATCAGATCAGCTTTCCTATTGAATTTTTCAATAATATCCCCCCACAACTCACTAGCATTACTTCTCAAAGCAAAAGGAATGCCTAAAATTTTAGATTTAGTAAGAGGGGAGATATACTCACAGCATGGTCGGCCTGTTCAAGACCATAACAGGCTCTGCATCGATTTATGATGGATTGCTTGTACCATGCCTGTGCCACTTGCCTGTGCTCTAAACTGCTCGAAATCCATAAGCTAACATTTCAGCAGGAGAAATATAGGTCAAATAATCTTGGCCTACATACAGGTTTGGGTTGATTTCCCTTAAACATCTACATTTTTGCTTGGAAATGGTAGTTGGAATTGTGTTTTAACTAAAACTTGGTCGTCTAGTCAAATGTGTTTTTTGGCCTGCAAACAGCTTACGCAAATTATACCATAACAGATATGTGTTGGGCTGATATTCCGCAGGGCCAGATCTATTACAATGGAAGTGCCCTCTAATGATGTTGGATAACACGGAGATGCTTTTGTATATCATGGTATGATGCTATCTTTTCTTATTAATTTATTTCAAGCTGGAAGCATTAGAGGTGTCTAAGTTCTGTTGTCTATTAGAACCCTATCTGCATTAGAAAGTTACGGATAAATATAGTGTAGTTCAAGTCTTGCATATGGTTTTCAATATGGTGCGAGTCTTGCATACACTTGACACTATTCTTTTATAATTCTTTGGCAGGTTTGACAAAGTTTATAGCTAGAATACAGCATAGACAAAGATCTGCTATGGCAAAATATTGTAACTGGTCTGCTCTGGCTAAATATGCTTCTGCCAGCTATGGTTTGCTCCGGAAAGAGTACATTATAAGCAACTAGTTTTGCAACCTCCAAGGATTTCAAAATCCCATGAATTGATGTGAGAAGCATTAAGTTGAATGTAAGTTGTTCATATCATAATCTTGATGGATTTACTTATTTTATCTTAAGTAAATTCAATGGAGAGAAAACAATGATGATAGCTGTATACAAGTGACAGAACAGAGAAATGTTGCAAGCAGGGGAATGTTCTAAGGTTGAACGATCATGAGAAGAACAGAGTTTTGCAAGTGCATGATCACTGCACATATTTCTTGTTTCTGCAACTATAGGTTCATAAACCATTGAACTAAGTGTAATTATTGGACCTATATGGTTAATGGCTAACCATTGAGCTAAGGCCTAGAACCATTGAAATATATAAAGGAATATTCAAAAGCATGTCGAGATACTTGGAGGCAACAACGGATTTGAATGGACTTGTCGGTCCAATGCAAATGCCACAAGCAGATCCGGTTGTTTCCGGAAAGTGGCTAGCGGTCTGGCATCACCGCCGGACTGCTGAGATTATAACGAAGTTGTATCATAGGGCTTTGTACAGTTTTCAGTTACAGGAGGAATAACGATTCATTCTTTCTTCACGAATAACTAAGGTTGAAGGTCTGGTATATAGTGTTTATTCTGCTACAATAAGAAGTGAATAATGATCAATTGTATTGTTTCTTCTAAGGAAAGGTGTAAAGTTTAATTTGAGAATATGATTAAACTTTGAGTTTGGTCTAGACATAAATACAATGATCTGGGGTTTTGTCAAGATATGTGATTTCTTAAATCATTAAGAAACAAAGTTGCATTTGGAACTTGATTTACAAAGAAGGATTATTTATATGGTTGTATGTGAATGATTTTTCTTTGTACTCATCTCTAAATTCCTTACATTGGTATCAGAGCTGTGCTGTAGGCAGAATGTCTAGCAGATTTGGTGCTGGATTGTTGAATGCAATAGATGTGTTCAAAGGAGATTCAGGCTTCCAAGTGTGGAAGGAAAAGGTGAAGCATGTGCTTCAAGTTGAAGATCTGTGGGATCTTATTGCATCTTCAGAAGGAGAAACCAGCAGGGTATCTTCTAGAAGAGTAGTAGCTGAGGTTAATGGTGGTGAAAGTTCTTCTACAAATGAAGAACAGACAGTGGTAGAAGAAGTCAGTGCAACATCTGGAGCAGCTCAGGTGGCTGACAGTGCAAAAATTCGTGAAGCCCAAGGTATCATTATGAGTAAAGTTAGTGCTGGAATCGTGCTGAAACTAAGAGGTTTAAGTCCCAAGCAAATGTGGAACTATATGCTGACCACATATGAAGCCAAGACATCATCTCAGATCGATTTATTAGAGAATGAACTAAGGAGACTGAGGTTCCATGAAAAGGATAATGTCAATGACTTTTTCCAAAACTTTGACAATATTATAGCAGATCTGGAGGGAGCAGGAGTGGTCTATTCACAACAGCAGCAGGTTCTGGCAATTTCAAGAGCAGTTGCAAATTTAGGGAATATTGCTATCTTCATTAGAACCATTGCAACTACAAGAATTGAAGCAGAGAGAATGCTCAAGACTGAGCTTGAGCAAAACCGAGTTTTAGAGGAGGAAGATACAAGTCAGATCTTAATGGCAAAAGGGAAGGGTAAGTTTGAGACACGCCAAGGAGGTAAGGCAGGTCCATGTTTTAATTGCAATGAATATGGCCATATTAAGATAAATTGCCCTAAGCTTTCAAAGGAGATAAATTGTTACAATTGTGGAGGAAGAGGACACTATGCTTCAAATTGCTCTTCCCCAAAGGATAACTTTAAAGCCAAAACTAGAGGAGGAAGGGGAAACCAGAGTTTTAGAGGCAGGGGAAGGGGAAGAGGGAGGAAAGCAAATTCTGAAACACACATAGCAGAAGAAGTTCCTTTGGAAGAAGAAACTGGAGATGAAGAGGACGAGGTAAGCAATTCAATTTTTGCTGCATGTGAAAGTAGATCTAATGGTGATGATCTTCTAATTTTAGATAGTGGAGCTGAGAAAACCATTGCATGTACAACAAAAATCTTGAAGGAATGCAAAGGAAATGGAGGAGGACATATCCAAGTGGGGAATGGAAATTTACAAAGAATAGAAGATGTAGGAGTACTTGAATTATTTGATTTGAAGGGAAATAAAGTAAATCTGCAAAATGTCCTTTGTGTTCCTAGTTTAGTTAGGAACTTGATCTCCATAGCTCAGCTAGTTGATATGGGATTCAAGGTGGTTTTTGAACAGTTGCATTGTAAAGTGTTTGAAGGCAATGAATTAAAATTTCTTGGAAGACGAGTTGGAAATCTGTTTGGAATCAGTTCAAAATGTTTTGCAAGTGTAAATCTAGCAACAAATCCCAACATTGAATTATGGCATGAGAGACTTGGACATACAAATATCAGAAATATAGAAACCATGATTAAACAAGGCTGGATAAATTCAACAGACAGTAAGATAAATGAGTTTGTATGCAAAGGGTGTATGTTGGGAAAGCACAGCAGGCTGCCATTCACCAAAGCCAAAAGATATGCAAAGGAAATTCTAGAATTAATACATACTGACATCTGTGGACCTCTGAATGTGACAGGCATATCTGGGAAACGTTATTTCATTACATTTGTAGATGATCTTAGCAGAAAGACAAGAATTTATTGTCTTAAAACCAAGGATTTGGCCTTTGAAGCTTTCAAAAGATTTGCTGCCGAGGTGGAATGCTCAACAGGGAGAAAGATCAAGTGTGTTCGATCTGATAGGGGAGGTGAGTACATGTCTTCCAAATTTGTGAATTATTGCATAAATAGGGGCATTAAAAGACAATATACATGTAGCTATACACCCCAGCAAAATGGAGTGGCAGAAAGAATGAATAAAACAATTTTAAATGCTACTAGAGCCATGCTTAAGCATGCAGGGCTTCCAAATTTTCTTTGGGAGGAGGCTGTAAAAACAGCTGTAGAAATGCATAATGTGTTACCTTCAAAGGGGCTAAATGGAAAGACACCAGAATGGGTGTGGTCTGGTAAAGAACCAAATTATGAAAAGTATAAAGCATATGGATGCTTGGTATACACACATGTTCCAGAAGAGTTGAGGAAAAAGTTGGACAATAGATCAACAATAACTTACTTGGTAGGTTATGACGAGAATTCTAAGGGCTACAGGATGTATAATCCAGTCAAAAGAAACATTATGATAAGTAGGGATGTTACTTTTGTAGAAAGTCAACTGTATAAGCCTAAAATGAATTATGAGTTGACAAAGGAAAGTTCAGAAATCTCAGCAGTAGATGAAGAACAAAGCTCAGAAAAGAAAACAATGGAAACAGTCAGCACTATGGATTCAGATGAGGAAAATACAGAAATGGTCAGTCATAATGAAAAGGAAAACATTGAAAATAGGTTGACAAAAGAAAATGTAACACAAGGTATGGAAGAACAAGCATCACAGGAGGTTAGGGAACAAAATTTGGAGGCAGGAAAAAGAGATAAGAAAAGAAAATCTGAGGGAGAAAGGTTGAAGGAAGAATTAAAACTTGACATGGATAAATATGGAAGAAAAGAAGATGGTAGAAGTGGCAGACTCGAAAAAAATCTTGAAATTGAGTCAGAGGCTTTAATAATATTAGAAACAGGCGTGCCAGAAAGCTTTGAAGATGCTATGAATAGCCATGAGTGTGATAATTGGAAAATAGCAATGAATGAAGAAATGGAGTCATTTGAAAGGACTGCAACATATGAAATGGCAGATTTACCAAAAGGGAAACAAGCAATTGGAAGTAAATGGATTTTTAAACTTAAGCAAAATTCTGATGGTTCTCCTAAGTACAAGGCTAGATTGGTTGCTCAGGGATATTCTCAGCAAAAGGGTATAGATTTTGAGGAGACGTATTCTCCTGTAGTGAAAATGTCCAGCATTAGAATGATTATAGCTATGGCAAACGCTCTAGACATGGAATTACATCACATGGATGTATGCACGGCCTTCTTGAATGCAGATCTTGATGAGGAAGTATATATGAAACAAGCACAGGGATTTGAAAATGGGAAAGACAAGGTTTGGAAATTAAAAAAGGCGGTCTATGGGTTAAAACAGGCTCCTAGACAGTGGTATAAGTGCATTGACAGTTATTTGAAAGAAAAAGGACTTACAAAACTTGAAAATGATGGGAATGTTTATGTGCTTAAAGAAGGGGAGGACATGTGCATAGTTGCCATCTATGTAGATGACTGTGTGCTGGCAGCAAGTAGCATGAGTATCTTGAAACATTGTAAGAAAATTTTAAAGGAGAAATACAAAATGACAGATTTAGGGGAATTATCTAAATTCCTAGGAATTCAAATCAAAAGAGACAGAAAAGGAGGAAGAATTTCATTGTATCAGGAAAAATACATAGATGCTCTACTTGAGAAATTTAAAATGCAAGATTGTAACTCAGTGAAAATTCCAGTAACAGTTGGGGAAAAACTCTCAAAGCAGATGTGTCCAAGGAATGATCAAGAAAAGGAAGAAATGGGAAGAATACCCTATAGACAATTGGTTGGTAGTCTGCTGCATATTGCCAATCATACCAGACCAGATATAACTTTCATAGTAAATATGTTAAGCAGGTATAACAGTAATCCAGGGAAAAGGCACTGGTTGGCAGCAAAGAAGGTGCTAAGATTCTTAAAGGGAACCAAAACTACAGGTATTTCTTATTATGGAAAAAATATGGAACTTAAAGCATATTCTGATGCAGACTGGTGTGGAGATGTGGACGAGAGGAAATCAACCTCAGGGTATGTGCTGGTGTTTGGTGGTGGACCAGTTTGCTGGAGAACGAAAAAACAATCTTCCATAGCCCTATCCACTGCAGAGTCTGAATATGCAGCTACAACCCTGACAAGCAAAGAAATAATTTGGAGCAGAAGATTCTTGAATGAGCTGGGAATTATGCAGAAAGGGGGAACATCATTGTTTTGTGATAATCAAAGTTGCATTACCATGTGCAAGAACCCTGTTATGCATGAGAGAACAAAGCATATTGAGATGGAAATGCACTTCATTAGAGAATTGGTAAACAAAGGTGTAATTGTACTAAGCTACATAAGTTCAGAAAAACAGTTGGCAGACATCTTTACAAAAAGTTTGAGTTATGGCAGGTTTACAAAATTAGCAGAAGAATTGAATTGCAAGGATATCAGAGATTATGATCTGAAAGGGGAATGTGAGAAGCATTAAGTTGAATGTAAGTTGTTCATATCATAATCTTGATGGATTTACTTATTTTATCTTAAGTAAATTCAATGGAGAGAAAACAATGATGATAGCTGTATACAAGTGACAGAACAGAGAAATGTTGCAAGCAGGGGAATGTTCTAAGGTTGAACGATCATGAGAAGAACAGAGTTTTGCAAGTGCATGATCACTGCACATATTTCTTGTTTCTGCAACTATAGGTTCATAAACCATTGAACTAAGTGTAATTATTGGACCTATATGGTTAATGGCTAACCATTGAGCTAAGGCCTAGAACCATTGAAATATATAAAGGAATATTCAAAAGCATGTCGAGATACTTGGAGGCAACAACGGATTTGAATGGACTTGTCGGTCCAATGCAAATGCCACAAGCAGATCCGGTTGTTTCCGGAAAGTGGCTAGCGGTCTGGCATCACCGCCGGACTGCTGAGATTATAACGAAGTTGTATCATAGGGCTTTGTACAGTTTTCAGTTACAGGAGGAATAACGATTCATTCTTTCTTCACGAATAACTAAGGTTGAAGGTCTGGTATATAGTGTTTATTCTGCTACAATAAGAAGTGAATAATGATCAATTGTATTGTTTCTTCTAAGGAAAGGTGTAAAGTTTAATTTGAGAATATGATTAAACTTTGAGTTTGGTCTAGACATAAATACAATGATCTGGGGTTTTGTCAAGATATGTGATTTCTTAAATCATTAAGAAACAAAGTTGCATTTGGAACTTGATTTACAAAGAAGGATTATTTATATGGTTGTATGTGAATGATTTTTCTTTGTACTCATCTCTAAATTCCTTACAATTGAATAGGCAGATAGAGTGAGGATATGAAAATCATGGTTTTAGTAATTGGAAACAGGATTGTTAGAGCCTGAACTCTAACCTTGCAAGAAGGATGAAAAATCCAACAATCCAAGCTCAATCTATCAGATCAAAGCAATGCACAACACAAAGAATCATCATCTCCATAGCTATATCAAGCAAAATCCTCTCTCCCAATACGCCGTCTCTCTGTTCTTCTCTCTCTCTGCTCAGATAATACAATGCTCATGATGGCTCCACAATGCATATGTGCAAATATCCTGCACGCGTGCATGTGCGTATATCCCTCCATATACGGTATACAATCTCCTATACCACCTCAATAGTGGTGAGTGGTGACCAGTGTGGTGACCAGTGTGGTGAGTGGTGAGCAGTGTGGTGATGAGTGTGGTGAGTGGTGACCACCCCAACAGTGGCGACCACAGTGGGAAAATGTGCCACTCCGTGGCGGAGAACCCACAACAAAAAGTACTCATATGGTCCTTGGGACATGTCCCCAAATGACACATTTACACCCTCCTCAAATCCAAATGACTAATACAAACAAACTGGTCCAAAATGACAGTGATGAAACAGAGCCTCTGTAACTGTGGCAAACTTTGAAAGCTGATATCTTGAGTTCCAGACCTTCGTTTGACCTGCACCATAGCTCGTTGGATTCGTATCGCCGAAACACATCTTTTGTTGTAGGATAGATTGTGTATTATGGAACTGTCACCATCTGTTTTTACAGAAAAATGACCTGCTGTAACCCAAAAGTTCTCCTCAAATTCTCTGTAATTGGAGCTATGCCAAATCTGAATCCCTTAGAATAACACTTCTCTTTCAAAATAAGGCCTGAGATCCTTGCCATTTCTGATTAGGCAACAATTCCCCTTCTGGAGTCATCAAGTAGAAAGCCCCACCTGGTACCTCTTTATCAATCAGAAATGGGCCTTCCCATGGGCTTTGAAATTTGGATAGATGCTTCTTAGTGGTCCTGCACAACACCAATTGCCCTTTCTCAAATGGATTGACAACCTGTAACTTGTCTTTGATAAGCTTTACTTTCTGTTTATGCCTCATATTGAAGTCTGCTGCTTCTTGTCTCATCTCTTGCAATTGCAACAAATCATCCATCCTATTATGTACTTGATTTGGAGTTGGAACTTCTCCTAAATTCTCATAATAAGGTAGCTCCACAAATGAACACAAAGAAATGTCCAAATGAATAGGCATCACAGCCTGCACTCCATAAACTAATTCAAATGGTGTAAATCCTGTAGCCAATTTGTAAGTACACCTGAAATTCTATAAGGCACCTGTCAAGGCTTCATGCCAATTTCTTTGATTATCCTTCACTGTTTTAACCAAGATAGCTTTCAAAATTTTGTTAGTAGACTCAGCTTGCCCATTTCCTTGTGGATAATAAGCAGAAGCTTGCACATGTTGCACACCAATCTTTTCTGTTAACTGAGCTACTACTTTCCCCATGAAATGAGTTCCCCGATCCGACAAAAGAATGGTTGGAACACCAAACCGAGAAATCAAAATGTGATAAAGAAAGCTTACTGTGGTATTTTCTGTAGCATGCTTTGCTGGAATTGCTTCTACCCACTTCGTAAACATACATGTGGCTGCCAAGATATACTTATGACCTTTGGAAGATGGAGGATTGATAGGCCCAATGTAATCCAATCCCCACATATGAAATGGACCAACACTCAAAATAGGATGGAATGGCATATTATTATGGCCTGTCAATTGTTTATGCCTTTGACACTTCTCACATTTGCTAACAAAGTCTCTAGTATCCTTGTAAAGAGTTGGCCAATAATATCCCCAATGAAGGATCTTCCTAGCTGTGGTTCTGGCTGCAAAATGCCCCTGACAATCATGTGCTTGCTGCAACAAATCATGAGTTTGCTGACCAGCAACACACCTTAATAAGAGACCTTCCATAGTCCTCTTATAAAGAATAGCCTCGTGCATCACATAACCAGCTGCTTGTACTCTAAGAGCATGTTTTTGTTGCTTTGAAAATGATGAAGGATAAGTCTGATCTTGTAAATACCTGTATATATTGGCATATCAAAGATCCACGGTCTCAATGAACCCTTGTAATACTCCATTATCCTGAAATGCTACTTGCTAGTCTGTTTCCTCTTCTATTTCAGCACCACTACTCAAATAGGCACTTGGATTATGAGCTCCTTGAGCCATCTTAACATATTTCAACTCAAATTCTTGTATGATAAGAGCCCATCTTGTAAACTTAGGATCTTGGACAGTCTTGTTGTAAATGCATGGCAACGGGTTCACATCCATATGAATGTAAACATACTGTACATTTGCTGAATTCCATTGTGAAAGAAGAAGATAATGTCTAAATTTATTCAAGGCCCACTTCAATGCTAACCCAAGATGCTCCACATGAGTCCATTTCTGCTCTTGTGGAGTTAACACCCTGCTAGCATAGTAATTCACATCATAATGCTTTTGCTGATTTTTCTGACATAGTGTGACAGCCAAAGCTTGCTCCCAAACTGTAAAGAATAAATGAAATGGCTCACTCATTCTTGGAGGAATCAGCAAAGTTCTCTCTTTTAATTGTGCAAGGCACCATTCAAATGCTTCTTGAGCATCTTCCTTCCATCTAAAATGCTGCCCTGGCTTCATACAATCCACAAGTGGCTGGGTTACTTTAGCAAAATTATGCAAATACCTCCTACTAAAACTGAGTTGGCCATATAAACTTCTCACTTGGGATACATTTGTAGGTGGTTTTACCATCTCCAAGGCTGCAATCTTACCATGATCCACTTGTAATCCCTTTTCTGAAACATAATTGCCCAATAGTTTTCCTCCTCTAGTGAAGAAAATACACTTAGCAGGATTCAAACTTATTCCATACAATCGACATCTTTCAAGAACTTTTCTGAGATGATCCAAGTGATCCCTTCTTGGATTCAAAAACACTGTCAAGTCGTCCATAAAGACTCTCAAAAAGTCTAAAATATCATGAAAAGCATATGTCATAACTCTCTGAAATGTGGCTGGAGCATTTGTGAGGCCAAAAGGTAATACCTTATAAGCATAGATGCCAAAAGGTGTTCGAAAAGCCGTCATTGCTTGATGTGGTGGATAGATTTGGATCTGATTATATCCTGAGTACCCATCCAAGAAAGAATAGGCCTGATTTCCTGCAACAATATCCAATAAAGTGTCTATGAATGGTGTAGGAAAATGATCTCTTTTGGTAGCTTTATTGAGATCCCTGTAATCAATGCATACTCGGATTGAGTTATTTGACTTTCTCACTGGGACAATAGAACTGATCCAATCTAAATTTGGCACTGGTACAATAAATTCCGCCTCCAAAAGCTTCATAACTTCAACCTTTACTTGCTCCTCTATTGCTGGACTCATTCGCCTTTGAGCTTATTGGACTGGTTTTGATCCTTATTTCAAATCAATGGTATGCACCACAACCTCTGGTGGAATGCCTTTCAATTCTTTGTAATTTCTTTCCAAAACATCCCTGAATTCTCTTAATAGATATATCAAATCGCGTTCCTCCTCTTGAGTAAGATCTCCTCCAATAGTAACCAATTCTTCTTGATTTCCTTGAGAAATATTGATGTTCTTGACTGAATGTGGTGACTGTAATGAAGGTGGTGAGTGTGGTGACGAATGTGGTGAATGTGGTGATTGTGGTAAATGTGGTGACAATGATGAATGTGGTGCGTGTGATGACTGTGGTGACTGTAATTGATGTGGTGGATGTGATGATTGTGATGAATTTGGTGCATGTGGTGACTGTAATGACTGTGGTGAATATGGACTGATCTGATTTACCTCATCCTCCAGAATGTGCACATGCCACCAAGCTGCTTGTACTTGTATAGTGGCTGATTTCTGTTTACCCCATCCATGCTTGATGTCAAAATCAGCATCTCTACTTGATCTTGATCAATTCCTTGCTGGAATAAAGTCTCCCCAATGGGTCTTTGAATGGACTCTTCCTGCATGTTCACAAGAGTCTCTTGTAACTCATCTTCACCAATACTTTCAAGTCTTTGGATATACTTATCGGCAACTTGCTGCTGTAAATGACATATTTCTGAAATTTGGGTACCTTTTAACCACTTGTACAAAGTCTTATCTTCCTTGTCACCCACTTCCAAGACATGAAAACAACTAAGACCTTGCTGCCCGGACACCATAGCATTCTCTTTGCCGATTTCTAACTGTGGGCTGCTCAAAGAAGGATTGCAAAGAAAGGTACCTTTTGCTGATTTCAGAGGATGATCTATAGTAACCTTGTGTTCCCCTTGAAAGATGTTCATTTCACGCTTCCTCCATGAAGTCTCGGCTTGTACGGCATCTAACCATGTACGACTCAGCAACAAAGTGTAAGTTTCAGCATGCACACTCTCTGGAAATTTCAAAACCATGAAATCCAAGATTGCTTCCACCTCATAAACCTTGCATAAAACATTTCTTATGACTCCCATAGGCTGCACCTTCATTTGATTGAATGCTTTAGGCATCATAGTTGTCGGTTCCATCATTTTCAATTCAACTTGAAGCATTATGTGGTAAGGCATTACATTTACTCCACTGCCGGTATCTATGTTGGCCTCTTTGATTAGATATCCATTAATACTCACATCACAAAGAAATGGCCCAGGATCCTTGGATTACCGGGCTGGTGGCTCCATTCTCCTCTTGTCGGTATCATTTGATATGATTTGTTGGACTGAAATTTCTGATTTTGTTCTTCCCCCTAACTCTTGCAACAAATTTGGAGAATAATGCATCAATTGCTCAAGAGTAAGTGTAACTTTAGTGGCCAAAACTTGGCTGATCACATCATCTTCATTTTGAATTTCCTCATCCACCGGGGGGGCATCACTATGGGCTGATTTTCTTCTATAGATGAAACTGCGTAGGCAGCACATTCAATTGCACCTTCTTAGGTGCTGACACCTTCAAAGCTTGTTTCTTCAAAGCCTTTGGAAAAGAGGTCTTAGTCTTCTCCGCAATTGGCACTACTCTTGGTTCTTGAACCACCTTTTGTGATCTTGTAACTGCATTTGCTTCTCCAATCTCTTCTTCTTCTTTGAAATGGGTCATGCTCCACCTCAACAAATCCACAATTTACTACTGATTTTGCCTTCTCTTGCTTCTTAAGCTCCTCAATAAGAGCCTTAACTTGAGGATTATCAATGTACTTTGCATCTTGAATGCGAACATCATTATTAGGAAGAGGTACTGATTCAAACACTTGCTGCTTTGGTGGATACTTGTTGGTTGCCCATTCTGGTTTCCCATGGATTTTCCAACACGTAGTTTCATCATGCTTGAATTTATCACATAACTTGCAATATAAATGAGCCTTACTTGGATACCATCTCTGTTTTGGCTGCACCATTGGTGTGGAACCCATTGGAACTTGTTGGGCAACTGGAGCTTGTGGCATCATTGGAACTTGTGGTATGATAGGTGCTGCCTGCATTGGTTGAATAGGAATAGGTGGTGCTTGTTGCATAACAGCAAATACCGGATTGACCCTCTCAAAGAATCTCTTCTCCCTACATTCTTGATCATTATGGCCCTTTATTTGGCATCTTGAGCAGAATTTCAGCAATCTACATGTAGTATCAGAATGTCCAATAGACCCACAATACTCACAAGTAATAAATTGCACCTCCCTTGGCTTCTCACCAATTGTAAGCTTAGAAATCTTGGCTGCAATATCCTCTGTTTTATGCTCTGGAGCAGCAACTTCGTGAATGTATCCCAACTTATCTTCAGCCTTGAGAGCATACTTTTGTGCCTCTAGTAATGTTGTAGGCTGTTTGGCCTTCATCTTATGAGCAATAGCTCGTTTCAGCCCCTTCACATACCATTGAATATCCATTTCATCACTCCTTGCAATCTTCCAATGAACCACGGCTTTGAGAACCGCAATATACCTCTGATTATACTCTCTAATTGATTCATCTTCCTTTTGTGTGAAATTGGTCCACCTTTCCATAGTCTTATCCTTACCATGAACTTCTTGATAATTAGCAATGAAAGCTTCCTTTAATTCCTGATATGTCATGGTATCTGGCTGCGTTTGTGCCCATTCTTCCACTGAATCTTGCAAAGAACTATGAAACCAAAGCAAGTAATCAGCAGCCGGTAACTTACATTGCTGGCAATACCTCTCAAACTTCACAATATGCTTCAAAGGATCCCGATCCACCAGATCATCAAACTTTGGAATCTCCATTGTCTGAAAACCCCATACCATAGGTGGTAAGACAGCCATCTCTGCCTCTTCTTGGGTTTCTTGAAATTGGAAAAACAAAATTGAATCTCCCTTCAATTTGAAAAACGAAATTCGATTACCTTCTAGATCGGTAAATGGAATCAAAACCTCCTGGATCTAAGAATTAGAACCCAGATCTGCTCCCAAATCTGAAAATGAAATTGAATTTTGATGCAATTTTGAGCTCAAATATTGACTCACCGGTCCCCTTCTTGTTACGATGGAGCTTGGTGGAATATCCTTCTTACTTCCCTTGGGCTCCTAGGCACATAGTTCTCAAATTCCTAGTCTAAATATGTCAAATATGACAAATTGCATTTGCTGGTCTAGTTTTACAGCAGAGTAGTAATAGGGTCGTAACTTTAAGAAGAAAGCTCCATTTCCTAAACATGAGCATGCATTGGAAAGCTCAGGGAACAACCTATAAAAGATGCTAGGTATATATTTTTCAAATTCATAGTACAAATGGGTGAAATAGACCAAAGTACATGAGCCAGTCCAAAAAGCTCAGGATATGCCCTCAAAACTATGTGGGTTCACTTCAAACAAATAAGGGCCTTCTATAAGGGCTGCATTTTTAGCACATATTTCAAAATTTGTCTATCTTTGAACAAATGCGAGAAAGCATGATGTTCCAAGTCCTTTTTTAATCAGATCAAACATCTTGCGAGCATCATGCGAGAGTCCCACATTTTCCATACATGTTTATGAGGTGGTTTCTTAAAACATAATGATGTAATCATGTAAGCATTTACCTTACGAAAGCATCATACGCTTTCGCACATTCTTTCAATTTTGTAGCAATTCTTTCCACTTTCGAAGTTAACATTGGGCCATGCTACAGTCTTCTCTTGGGGATTTGAAGGTAGGCGTTGCTCTTTCTTAAATCTTCCAACTCCAAAACAACATCAATACTCAGGGCTAAGCTCTTGCAAGCTGCAAGGGAAATAAATGCAATAGTTGTTGCTATATCCGCGAAATTGACTTGATAATTGTGCTTCTCTTTCTTTTCCAGCCACTTGCGGTTCACCTTTCTCAAGAATCAATACATAGTCACATGTAAGAGAACATATCATAGTCAATTTTAAATGAATCTGGCGGTCTTGGTCATGATCATCTCACAAACATAACGTTCATCATTGCATAATAAAGCTTTATCAAGATCGTATTTGGTGAGAGATTGATTGACCTCGGAAAATGTCTAAGGGCGAACTTATCTCTGTGATTTAAATGTATAACTTGTCATGATTCTGACGTAAAAACTAAGACCTAGCACCTCAAGGCAAATTTTGTTCTCATCCGTGGTTCCAAAAGCTTGGAGAAGCTCTTTGGACTTGGCTAGGACCCCCTTGGATACGTTCGAATAGACAGTACATGATTGAAGAACCTCATCTAAATCCTTTTTTCCTGCAGTTCACAAAGAGCGAAACCGGTTAAGGTATGATTCTTGCTTCTTTTATTTTCTTCTTCGTATTAGGAAAAGGGAGTAACATACACTCCAGACCGCCATGAAAGGACTTTGTTCTTGAAGCAAGCTATCTCAAAGCGGTTGCCATGTTTCTTCAGATGCACCATTGCGATGTTAGTGAGATGTTTCTGCCCTATGGTGGTTGCAAGGGACTATTGCGGCCATGGTGGTCTCGAATTACCTCTCCGGTTAGCCGGTTTCGAGAGTGGCTGCCCACCAACAGAAGTGACCTAGCATTTACAGCCAATCATAAGTTTTTAGCAGTCACCAGCATATCCTAGGGATATTCTAGCATATTCCTAGCCCACATAAACAAGGGTTTGCCCCCCTAGGGGCAACCCAAAAATGCACCAGGAGAGGGGAAAATGGAAAGGGTGGAGGGGAGAAGAAAAGGGAAGAGAAAAAGGGAAACAAGCAAAGCACATGGAGAAGGGAAAGGGAAAAAGGGCATGGGAAAAGGGAAAGCGAAAAGGAAAGGGAAAGGAAAAGGGAAAGGAAAAAGAAAAGAAGAGGGAGAAAGTATGAAAGGGTGAAAGGGAACCTGAGAAAAAGGCACGAGGAGAAGGGGAAGAGGGAAACGACAAAAGGGAAGGGGGAAAGGGCACGGAAAAAGGGAAGGGTGAAGAAATGGAAAATGGAATAAAGAAAAAGAACAGAGAAAGGGGAAGAGAAAGAAGGGGGGAGAGGGAATGAGTGGGAAAAAGCAGAAATGGCGTATCGGAAAAAATGGAGGAAAAATATGTTGCAAATTGCATGGGAAAAAGGAAAGTCAAAAGGAAAGAAAGGGAAAAAAGCACACTGAAAAGGAAAAAAAGAAGAGGGTGGAAAAAGGAGGGAAAGGGAAAGGGAAAGATCCATTAAGAAAAAGGAAAGTGAGAAAATTGTGTGAAGAAAGGAAAAAAAAAAAAGTAAAGGAAACGTGTAACGAAAACGAGAAAAAAAGAGAAGAAAAACGAGAAGTGTGTAAAGAAAATGAGAAAAAAATTCTAGAATGGGACTTGCATGAAACCAACAAACCGCCATAGATAGGCTTCTCATTCATCTCAGCAGATTTTCAACAATGGTGGATAGTGGGTAGCCGCACACATGCGAAACTACCCACGAAAAATAAAGGGAAAATCCAATTATATCCTTTGGACCCCAAAAAATACAATGCTAATAGATATTTGGCTAGTGTACCTGCCGAAAGCTTACCACCGGGATTAAAAAACCCCGCCCTTTCGGGTTTTCGAGGAAAAACCCTAGTGATAAGCCTTCGGCAAGGGGCTTGGACAAACGTAAGGCATAAAAAACGCTCCCAACCCACGAATGAAACAGATGCCGCTCGCGAACCTGTACCTGCACATCACCAACAAAAACAACAAGACAAAAACAAACCTCCCAAAGTGGAGGGGCTGATTACGCGCGTGCCACGCGACAAATATAATAAACAAAGAAGGGGGGGAGGGTGGGTTCAAAGAGAAAGAGGTACTGCTGAGAGAGAAGAGGAAGCGCCGATGAGGAGTCGATGCAGAAACGCGCCTAAAATAGCGAACTCCCAACCAGAATGGGCATGCGCCGCCCGCATGCATGCAAAACATGCATGCTCGTCCCATTCTAGAATGGCGATCCGATGTCTCGGATCGATGGGATCAGAGTAGAGCAAATGACAAAGGGTAAGAGAAACAATGTCGAATACTTTAACAATGGAGTACTTTTGGGTTATTCATGCTCTCTTCTTTCATTACTACAATGTAACATTTACAGGTTCTCAGCTTATACCCAGCAACGCTGGGCAGTGTTCCTAGTTTCTTAGAATAGCTTTTGGTATCTCTTTAGTGTGTTTTGTACAAACCCCAAATGGGCTACGATATATATAAAAAAAAATCTTGCTTCTGCGTAAAGCAACCTTTTTTCTAAGAAAAAACTAGGCAATTCGTCTTATGTCTTAACTCATAGAAATTGGTGAATAAATGTTCACCATGATATTTCTCAAGCCATTCTAATGTATAAAAATTCTTGTATAAAGTATCCCTTGTATTTTCTAAGTGCAAAGTCTACACCATTATCCTTAAGGGAAATATATCAAGGCACCAAGGTCTCTGTAAATTCCACCTTAAGACATCCTTCGTCGAGCCCGTGGTATAGCCAATGGTATGCAGATTACGTGGCAACGAAGCACAAATGGATGGTCTGAGCAGACCATGAATGCCACTAAAAAGTTATTACAGGCTTGGCGTCTCCAGTGGAATAAGCTTTGTGGCCATAACACAACACCCCTTGAGCACATGATTGGGGAAGGTCATGTCTTGGATGACATAGAAGTGATAGGTCCACCTGATGCTACCTGGTGTTACCATTTTGAGAGCACCTTTGCTAAATTGATTCAAAGACATACAACTAAAAAAGAGATGGAGTTGACCTATGCTCGTGTAGAGAATCGTATCTTATTTTCTAGAATCTTTCGATTGAAGAGTTTATTCAATGATGGTTTATTGCCTCAAGAGCGTGCAGCTTTGCACTTACAGTCAGCTTTGAAGCATGCTAATGAAAATATAGTGTCCACTGGTATACTTCATGCAAATTCTCAACCAACAGCTATTCACTTATGGGATTCATGCAATAGATATGACTTGATTGAGTGGAAGGATTTGATTTATAAGAAAGGTATTCTGATTGGGTTCCATCAAACGAGGCAGTGTACAATAGATGAAGCAAGGGCTCTCCAAGAAGTTCATTTGCTTGTGGGCGTTCCTTCTGGAGATGAAGTTTCAGAATACAAGTCAATCCTTATAAGCTACAAGTGACAGGTCCAGATTCAAATTTGGAAGCATGCTAAATCCGAGCTATTCTATCGTCGGATGCTCTAAACCTATTGCTAGATTTCGGAAATGACATATTGCTCTGTGTGATGTAGGCAAAGATATGTAGAACAATGTAAAAAGGTTTCAATAAATTAATTTGAGAGAGTTGGAATGATAAATAAATTGTGTTTTGCAACCATTGAAACTTGTCCCTTCCATAAATTTATTACAATCCCATTGCTATAGTAAGTAAATGTATCAATATTTTATGGCTTAAAAATATTCAATTTCTCCAAGCAAATTATAATACTTGTGTCTGGTGCTTCATCAGAAAATATCATAACTTAGAGTTAAGCGAAAAATGGAGCGGTGAAAACTTAGTTCCAAGCCTAGCGCTGAACAATGATAATATTCTTGAGTGCCGATTGTGTCGTCAAAATGTTAAATGGCTCATATTTATAATGGCTTAAAAAAAAACATGTGAGTTGTCGCCACTATATTGAATGGCTTGTATCCTGGCTTGAAAAAATAACAAAGTCATATATTTGTGATGCGATTCTAGACTTGAAGGTCAACGATCGCGTCATTATGAGTCTTTGATCTGGCGAATTTCTTTAATGAATGAATGCTCATGCATATTTGACCTAGCAATTTCATGAGAAATTCGTTGGTGCTCATATGACCATTGATTAGCTAAATATAGGTCCTTATCAATCGATCGAATGAAACAGTGCCAAGGAAAATTGTTATTCATAGAGCTCATGTGATTTCTTGGATCCGATCAGATCTGAGAGGATAAATAAGAACTGCCAACTAGGCATCTACATTCAGCCAAAGACAAGCCGGCTCCATTCCCCTAGAAGTTAATATAATGTGAATATATGCAATTAGGATCATGCTTTGAATTCAAGATTGCTTTTGCATTTCTCATAACTCTTTATTGCATGAAAGTGAAGCATGTTTTATTCTAAGTTGCTGCCTAGGTGAAGTTCAATATCTGAACATCTATTGCCTTTTGCTAGATGGTACAATGGGTATGAATATTGTTTGAGTTTAAAAAAAGGATCTTATGTACTTTCTTGACATTTAATAAGTTCGGTTTGGCTAAGTGATATACGCACTTCTAAAATAAGGTTAATTAGAAATGAGGATGGAGAAATGTATCATCGATTCACCACATTGTTTCTCTGGTCATTCATCTACAATTGAATGTTGCTAATTATAAGGAAGAAACGGGTTATGAACATAAAGTTATATAGAGTTTTGCATTAGGACACAAGATATCCCTGTCATAAGTCAGTTATGACCTCAACTTTCACTAGAAAGATACATTGTTGGTAGCAAAAGGGTTATTATCTACGCCATACCTCTAGAGCTCCTCATCACTCCAATTATGCAAGGGAACCTCTTTCATACAAAATGTGCACTCTATGGATACTAAATACTATACCACAAAGAATGATTGGCAACTATAACTACAAATATACACTTGGCCCAACATAAAACTATGCTACATATAATGGTGGAAAACATAGACCACACCATGCAACCAGTAGACAAGTCGATGTATATAGCATAAGTTTTACGAATAAGGATCATGCTCTAAAAGAAGTGCAAAAATACATATAATCGTTGGAATTACTAATTAATATAAGAATCTCCAGAATCTAGCCCCTGTAGCAAACCTTGTACCCCAAGCCAGGCTAATCATTAAAATCTGGATTTCTACAGCAGCTAGTGATAGGCTTACTTTAGGTTTTTTTAATTTTCGCGAAGATTGTGACAGAGACATCCTGTGCATCCTTTCGTTCTCGGCTGAGGGAAGAAATTTGATCCAGAACATCAACTCTTCCGGGTGTCTTGAAACAGTTCTTAGGACTCACAACTTCATAGATAAAATCTTGGTTCTTGAAGCAGAGCCTAGCGTCCTTAGGCTCTGTTGTCAAATTTTCGGAATTACTTCTCGTCAAGAATTGTCTCTGGGTCCAGATATAAACATTCTGCTTCTCCAAGATGAGATCTAAGCAGCTGGCATGCAAAGGAAAAACCTTTGGTAGTAGATCCGCCTATGAACCGGATGACAATGAATCTCTTATACAGGAGAGTAGAGATTGGAAGCTCATCTTAAAACTGGAAGAGAAAAACGATCTGACATGGAAAAAGATGAGGGAACTCACAGCAACATTCGATATCATCCGAGACCAGCAAAATGCAGCCATTGAATGTATGGGTATTAAGAAAGAGGGTCAGATTCTTGCCTGTCAACAAGAAATCACCAGACTGGAGAGACAATATGCCGAGGGGAAAGCCAATGAAGGGATCTGGTCTGGAATATGATAAATAGACTCCAAGAACTCGACTTATTGCTCTATCAGATGATTCGAGTCAAATCCGGACACTCCAAAGAAGATTGTTGCAGCCTCAAGAACCAAGTCTTCAAAAGATCGATGACTGACCTACTCCAGACGACCAAGGACCTGGCAGAGGACCTAGAACTCATGGAATGGAAATCTAAGGCTACCTTCCGACTGGTTCGAGTCTGGGAAAGTGCAGATGACCACAAGATAATAGAATTCAAGGAACAATTCAAAGAAGATCTGTCCTTGATAGCTGCAGAGGAACTAAAGAATGTGGAAGTAGATCATGATACAGTTATGCACAAGCTTGAACCAACCAAGTACTGTATGATCAGAGACAGCAATGGATACTTCAACCCTCGAGATGCAGGAGAATGCCCTTGTCCCAACTGTATAAAAATAGTCAGCCTCAACTTGGACAAACAGTCAACCAAGATCTCAGATTCCAAGCTCAAGTCAAAGATTCCTACTATGGGCAAGTATGACAAATTAAATGGTACGTCCCCTTCATTCAAAAATGTTCTTTTAAATTCTGATTGGGGAGAAAAAAGTCATAAAAAACAGGAAAATGACACTTACACTAAGGGGTCTCAGGTTGATCTTTTTGCTATAAAGGATAATGAGGCTAAAGTAAAATACTCTGCTAATGGGATTATGGTTCACTTTCCTGCTAAATCTCCTAACATCAGTGAGGTTAAGAATTGGTTTAATAGAGCCATTAATATCCCCATCCTTTCTATCCTTAGAATGGACTCTAAAACCTACCAGATCTTATGCAGAGATAGTAATCACAGAAAGATTATGCTCACTAGAAAAATCTCTTCTATAGCTAACTGCCCGGTCTACATTATGGATTGGAATCCTCTCTATATTCCGGGCAATTTTTCTGGTGTTGCTACTACTACTTGGGTCTCCTGCCCAAATCTTCCCCCTAAGTTCTGGACTCACAATCACCTTACAGCAATAGGAGGCTGTCTGGGGGAGGTTATTGATATCTCTATTCCTCAAACCGACTTCCCCTCTATCTGCATTCTGAAAGAAATTGACTCTAATTGGGAGAAATTCATAGGCACCAGAATTGATGAAGACATCTTTCTAGATGTTGTTATCAAGTACTCCAAAATTCCTGTCATGAAGGAATATAAAGAAGATAAAGCTCCCCCTGATAAAGGAAAGGCCCCAATGTACCCCCCAGCCTAAAAAGGTTTGGGTTCAGAAAAAGCCTAACAGCAGCAAGAAAAAGGGAGAGGAAGATGTTTGCAAAAATGGAGAAACAAGCAAACAAAAGGATGATGATATAAACATTATAAACATCATTCCCCTTATGATTTGCTATGCTAACAATGTGAATATTGAAAAAATTGAAGATATCAAGGCAAATAATGTGATCATTGAGGAAATTGAAGAGATTAAGGAAGACAAAGCCTTAGTTATAATGGGAGAAGCTTTGGAAGAAATCCACTATGTTTATGACAGTGACCATTCCGAACAGCACTTCTTAGAACAGGTAATTGAAAGAGACTTAGACAAAGAAGAAGAAAAAGGATCTTGGGAATTGATCACATCCAATAGAAAAAAGAGAAATAAAAAACAAACCTTTGAAGTCTCAAGGAGAAGTTCAAGGGTCAAAAAAAAAAAAACTGATTTTTATGGATATTAACTTCAGATGTGTATCTTGGAATCTCCAAGGTATTAATTCGAATGTCAAACGAGATAGGCTAAAGGTTTGTATTTCCTCCATTAATGCTGATATGATCTTTTTCCAGGAACATAAGCTTCATGATGATGACTTTGAGAGACTTATTGCTAACACTCTTCCCCCTAGTTTTAGACTTTGGGCTATTAGGGCAAATAACAGTTCTGCAGGTATTTCTATAGCTTGGAAAAACAGTTTAAATATCTCCAACATTCAGATGATGCATGGTAACTGTGGGAGATGGCAAATTCTCCATGGAGATCTCGGAACCAAAAGGTTTTGCTTTTGTTAACATTTATGCTCATAATCAGCCTGGTGAGAGAAGTCCTATGTGGAATACAATTAGAAACAGCTTAGCTAATATTCCTTATGATAACTGCATTCTTGCTGGTGACTTTAATATGGTCACTCATGATTTCACGAGGAGTACTAATTTTAGACCTCTCCTCAATCAAGAGCAGAATTTTTGGGGGCACTTAATTTCCATGCATGATCTTAAACTGGTTAGAACCCAACCAAATACTTTTAGCTTGTTTAATCAGAGAATTGATGACCCTATCCACTGCCTTCATGACCGTTTCTATGTCAGTGAGAATCTTTGGAACCAATGTGACAGGGTTTCCAATTTAAATGGCTATACAATCTCTGATCACTTTCCCCAGTTGCTGGAAATAAGAGGGGATACTTCAAATGCCAAGAGAAAATCCTACTTCAAGTTAAATGTCTCACTTCTTGATCAGACTACCTTTCTTCATGAGTTTGAACAGGTTTATAGGAAGACTCCTAAGCCTAGAGATCAGTTTGGATGGATGGAATGGTGGGTGAGAACTGCTAAAAATATTAAAAATTGGCTCAAAGTCTGGGGCAAGCAAATTTACATTCAAGAAAAGCAGCATCTGATGGATTTGAGAACTCAGCTACAGCAAACCCCTTGGATCAGCAAGAGAATATTAAAATTCAGGTTGAAAGAGAGGAACTCAAAATAGCAAAAGGATGGCAGCTAAAAGCAAAAATTAGGGAACTTAAGGATGATGAGAGGAGTAACTCCAAGTATTTCTTCATCAAGGCCAAAGGGAGAATTAAGAGAAATCAGATCTATAGTGTAAAGGTCAATGGCAATCCCATCTCTGAGGACAAAGATCTTAAACAGGCTGCTACTGATCATTTTATGAGAATAATGGGAACCTCTCCTACTGCTATGGAAGGGGATATAGACAACTTCATTCAGATTCAAAGAGCTATTCAAGATGAGCAGAATGAAAGCATGAAAGCTCCTTTTACCATTGAAGAATTGTGGGCAAACGTATCAGGTATGGAAAATGGTAAGACTCCGGGTCCTGATGGCCTCCCAGTCGAATTCTAAAAAAACTTGGAATATTATTGGAAATGATGTTACTAATGTGTGCAATGAGTTCTTACTTCTCAGGAATCTAGATTGCAGAATTAATACCAGCTTTATTTCCTTGATTCCTAAAATAGATGAGCCTGAAACTTTCTCTGATTTCAGACCTATATCCCTCACCAATGTTATTTACAAAATCATCTCTGCTACCATAGCCTCTAGACTGAAACCTATTCTGGATCTTACCATATCCAACACCCAAAGTGCTTACCTAAAGGATAGATCCATTTTAGATAATGTTGCCACTGCTATCATAGGCATGCATTGGGCCAAAGAAACTAAACAGGACATTGCCTTGCTAAAACTGGATATTACTAAGGCTTTTGACACGGTCAGCTGGAATTTCCTCTTCAAATGTTGTCAAAAGATGGGGTTCTCCCAAGAAGTGATAAGTATTTTTCAAGCCATTCTTTACAACTCAAGATCTTCTGTCCTGATCAATGGAGAATGCAGCCCTTTCTTTGAGATAAAGAGAGGTGTCAAGCAAGGCTGTCCTCTTGCCCCTTTTCTTTTCCTTATAATTATGGAAGCCTTGAATTGTGCCTTCAAAAAAGCAGACCAGGAGAAGAGAATTGTCGGACTTAAGCTCCCTGGTAATCAAGATGTATGTTTCTTCCTTAATGCTCACTTTGCAGATGACACTTTTCTTTTTGTCACTATGGAAGAGAACTCCATCACAAACACTCAAACTGTTCTCCAAGATTTTGGTAACTGTTCGGGATGTAAAATCAACCCTCTCAAGTCCAAGCTCATTGCAAGAAATCAGGTAAAGGGGCAGCAAACTGCTCAAACCCTTGGCTATGAGTATCTCTCTCCAATTACTAAATCCAAAATCTTGGGTATTCCTTTTGCTTTAAGGACTAATGCTAGTGATCTTTGGGGTGATATTATTGAGAAGTTCCACAGAAAGGCTGATCTTTTAAACAGTAAATATCTGTCCAAAAATGGAAGAGCTATCTTAGCCAATTCTGTCATTTCCTCTTCTCATGTTTACCAGTCTTCTATCCTTTTAGCTCCTAAAAAGGTCACCTCTAAGCTCCAAGACATTTTAGGGAGATTTATTGCTAGTGGAGGTAGTAATAGAACCTGGATCCCAGTTTCCATGAAAGAATGTATGAAGAAAAGGAAGCATGGTGGTCTGGGAGTTCTGGATATTGAGAAACAAGGGCTGGCCCTGGCAGCCAAATATATTTACAGAGCTGGCCATGATGAAATAAACCACCCTGTGTCTAAGCTTATTAACCATTACCTTGCTAAGTGTAAACCCTTTGGGTGGAGAAATGTGAACATGCATCTCCCTGACAGCTTATTCTTTGATTTCAAGGTTCCTAATAATACTCTTGGTATCATTAAAAAATGGATCAGAGCTTGGAAAGCAGTCAGCAGGATGTATTCTTGGAAGGAGGGCCTTTCTAAGGATCAAACAATCTTTTGGAATCCCTCTCTAATTTTAAATAACCCTGACATCTGCTTGGCTATGCATTTTCCTATTCAGTGCAGAAAATGGTCAGATAGAGGCATCACTCACATTTCTCATCTTTTCAATGATGAGGGTTTTATAGAATTTCAGAACTCAGTTCTTGCTGACATGGGTGAAGATCATGAGAGACTCTACCAGGCCATAAGAAGTTGTCTTATTGAGGGAGATTGGCACAACCAAGAAACCCAATGGCATGGTTATGGTAACTCAGGATATAGGGTTAAAAATGCCTACAGGTTCCTGACAAGAAGCTACACCATCTCTATTCATACCAAATGGGATATCACTGAGGAGAGATGTATGGCAAATCTAAAATTCATGTGGAACTCCCCCATTAACCCCAAAATCAAGGCCTTTATGTGGCAACTTTGGCATAAGGCTTTAGCTACCAATGCAAAAAGATATAGATTAAACATGGCTGCTTCTAATTTATGTGAAAGATGTTTACAGGAAGCTGAAGATGAATACCACTTGTTCAAGAACTGTTTATGGGCAGAGTGGGTACTTGAGCTGGCTGCTGAGGAATTCCAAATTCCCAACCTGTCCTCTACCCCTATGGTTGAAATCCTCTTTCCTAATGACCCTCAGGACTGGAGAATCTACATACTCCTCTGGAGGATCTGGAAAGCAAGAAACTCAATCATTTTTTACCAAGAGATTATCTGGCCAATTGCAGTGATCAAGCAAACCAAATATGATATCTCTTGGATAAGAGAGATTTTCTCAATTCACTAACTATCTTTTGTTTCTCTGAATTATAGGTAACATTCTTATTGGACAAAACACACTGACCCCCATTTTTGGTCCACAGTTGTTTTTTAGTTGTACGGAAGTGTTGTTTTATGCCAAAAACAACACCAAAATGGCCCCAAAAGTCCACGTGGCCCGTTTATCCGGATTTGCACAAAGAGACAGTGGTTTTTTGGCAAAAAATTTCCACGGTGGTCTTTTGGCAGAAAAATCCATGCGTAGAAAAAATTGATATAGTTTTTGTGAATTTTTGTCAACGTGTACTTTTTTCCTTCGCTGTTGTTTTTTGTAAAATCACGCGTTGTTTAGCTTTAAAATAGCACGCATAGGTTTTAATTTTACTACACCTGAAAAACTAAATTACAACACTAGAAATAAAGAACTATAAAAAAAAACACGTAGGAAATAGAAAAATAATATTTTCAAATGTTCTTTTCCTCAATATGGACACGTCGTTTCAAGTGTTGTTTTTGCAAAATTAAGAAAACCACGCATGTCCTTTTTTTAATTTACGAAACACTACATATGTTATTGAAATCTAGCTATTGTTTTCTTAAAATGAGGACATGTAAAAAGTAATATAATAACACATAGAAAAAAACGTGAGTTTCTAGTGTGGTTGTTTAACTAATGAGATATTGACACGTGGCATATCAAATAAATGTCTACATGTAAATAATGCAATACTGCACGTCGGAAACAATGTTACAAATAAGAACATTGTGGTTTCTAATTTAAAAGTATGTGATGTTATTACCTATTGATCGAGAAAAGGTCACTTGTTTTTTTGCTTTGTACAAGTGTTTCTTAGTATTGTATCCTTGTCACTTTTAGAATTTGTTACATATTTCTTGGTGCAACATTTCATTTAGTACTTAATTGCACATAAAGAGACAATATAATCAAATTTCTTATATTATTTAAGGAAAAGTGAACATAAGATGCAGAGTTCCTCAGCCATTCATCGTATGTTCTCTTTTAATACAGGAAATTCAATACAATATGTTCTCCTTTAATACAGGAAATTTTTTATTTTGCATCATAAAGTGCAAAGTAGGACAATATTTAATAGCTTGGAACTAGGATCTGCTATTTGCCAAATGACTTGTAAGATCTAGAAAAACAAGGAAAACTATGATTACTATGCCGGCTAGCCTTTGGAGACAACTCTGGATTTGGAGACAACTCTGGATTTGATGTGCCTTCTTGGCCTGCTATATTCTGATACTTGCTGATAGCCTGTTTTGAACTCCCTTCTTCAATAAATTTTGCAAATCTTGCTCCAGAGACTTGATCTGAGGACGATTGCGTTATCAACTATGGTCGATTTGTGCGCACGGAAACATGGGTTAAACCCAAAAATCAGTTTGCATTTAGATGCATAACTCTTTTGGATAAAAAAAAAGAAGAAGAATAATTGATTTTGACTACAAAAATCCGGACCAAAGTAGTGTTTCTAGTTCAGATCATTGTCTGTGGCACAAAAACACAGTTTTATGGTTTTGCATAAAAGAAATACCTTTGCTGAGACTTTGGGAAGCATAGAATAGAGTGTTACAAACATTCCTCTCATTTTTTCCCTCCTCTCTCCTTTCCGGATATGAACCTCATGTGGGGCTCCAAGATCATAACGCAGTTGGACATGCTCTCACTTTCCAAGTTTCAAAACCAAGGATTCAAGGCGAACTGTTATTGAACAATGAGAAGAAGCGAAGAATAATATCCTGCAAGCAAGAATGCCCTTTAGAAACAAAGTGGCGGGGATCTGCGATACAAGAAATCTACGTTCAAGAAGAAACAAAGCGCAGACCATAGTCATTTGCCACTGGTTGCATCATATCATACCGCCTTCTAAAATCAAACTTCAAATAAGTTCACAAATACATTACCTCAGCCAAAAATTTAAGAGCCGCTACAGAGCCACCGAGAATCGAGAGTCGCTACCGAAAGCAACCTTCTTTGAAAATTTGAGAGCCGCTTTTGCGTCACCAGAAAATCGTGAGTCGCCACGGATAATCGAGAATTGCCGGCAGCACAAGGAGCTTAACCATGGGCTCCTACAGATCACCATGGCTTAGATGTAGTGGCCGCAGGGCACGTCGTGGGTCTGCAGATCCGGTCCGCGCCCAAGCAAGGCAAGAGGAAATCGTGAAGGGGGAAAAGCGGCATTTCGTTCAACCAATAGGATGAGAGTACCGGGATTGCAATCTCAACCCGTCCATCTTGGCAAAAATCTATGCCGATCCATCTCCTTAGTGCAACCAATAGGATTACACTAAGAGGGTCACAATCTCAACGAATCCATCTCGCTCAAAATCTAGGCCATCCATCTTGGCTCACTTTTCTCATTAAGTTTTAGATTTAATTTTCAACATATGTTTCATTATTTTTGCAGGGGGTATTTTTTTTATAGGTTCGCTATATTCGGGTCATATGATCATGGCCAATTAAATGGCTTGGATGTGGCTGCATGCACACCCCCGGGTCATTTTGGCCATGGCCCATATGGGCCTCGAATTTTTCATACTAAGCTAAAACAATAGGATCGCAAACTAAACAAGTATACCGGCATTTTAGTTTTTCTTAAGAGAGGGTGCCTGTCGATGGGGATAGCAACCCTTTTTGGTGCAACCTAACGGCTACGATTAAACGATTTATAATTCCCCAATTTTGCTATTTCATGCGGTTCAACCAAACTAAGAGTCTAACAAACAAGACTTATTACTAGCATTTGAACTCAATATATGTGTGTAATGCACGACCTTGCACAAGAAACCATTGGGATCAGGGTTCGAAAAATGTTTAACCTCTACCTGATAATTTGTCGCCCATATAACATATGTCTTGGATTTAATATATAACAAGATATAAATTTGCTAGATTTTACATTAAACTATGTTTTTAAACTGGTGGCATGTTTGAGCCATTTTGTCATGTTGGAGCTTAGGTGGCATGTTGGAGCCACCTTGGCATGTTTGAGCCTAGGTGGCATGTTAGAGCCACCTTGGCATGTTGGAGCCCGTGGCATGTTTGAGACACCTTCGCATGTTGGAGCCTAGATGGCATGTTGGAGCCTAGGTGGCATGTTGGAGCCCATGTGGCATGTTTGAGTCACCTTGGCATGTTGGAGCCTAGGTGGCATGTTGAAGCCCATGTGGCATGCTTGAGCCACCTTGTCATGTTGGAGCCTAGGTGGCATGTTTGAGCCACCTTGGCATGTTTGAGTCTAGGTGGCATGTTGAGCCACGGTGGCAGGTTGGAGCCTAGGTGGCATGTTTGAGCCAACTTGGCATATTTAAGCCTAAGTGGCATGTTGTGAGCCACCTTGGCATGTTGGAGCCTAGGTGGCATGTTGGAGCCAACTTGGCATGTTGGAGCTCACGTGGCATGTTGGAGCCCAGGTGGCATGTTGGAGCCTAGGTGGCAATGTTGGAGCCTATGTGGCATGCTAGGTGGCATGTTGGAGCCAACGTGGCATGTAGGAGCCTAGGTGGCATGTTGGAGCCTAGTTGGCATGTTGGAGCCTACATGGCATGTTGGAGCCTAGGTGGCATGTTTGAGCCACCTTGGCACGCTTGAGCCTAGGTGGCATGTTGGAGCCACCTTGGCATGTTGGAGCCTAGGTGGCATATTGGAGCCTAGGTGGCAAGATGGAGCCTAGGTGGCAAGCTAGAGCTCCACGAGGCATGTTGGAGCCCTAGGTGGCATGTTGGAGCCCTACGTGGCATGTTGAAGCCTTGGTGGCATGTTGGAGCCTAGGTGGCATGTTGGAGCCTAGGTGGCATGCTAGGTGGCATGTTGGAGCCCACGTGGCATGTTGGAGCCTAGGTGGCATGTTGGAGCCTAGGTGGCATGTTGGAGCCTACGTGGCATGTTTGAGCCACCTTGGCACGCTTGAGCCTAGGTGGCATGTTGGAGCCACCGTGGCATGTTGGAGCCTAGGTGGCATGTTGGAGCCTAGGTGGCACGTTGGAGCCTAGGTGGCATGCTAGAGCTCACGAGGCATGTTGGAGCCTATGTGGCATGTTGGAGCTCACGTGGCATGTTGGAGAGGCCGGACCCGGGAGGCGGACATCACAAAGGTTACCGAGGCGGGGCTTTCCTACTAGTGCTCCTCGGGAGGGCAAATGCCAATGCCTCCCTTCACGGAGCCGGTTTCCCATCCGGACCATTGAATCCACTCTTCAAGTAACTGCTTCAAGCGGGTTCAAAAAAAATTCAAGATCTGTCCAGAGAACATATCAAACCGCAAAGTGTCCTACTTGATCGACCATGTAGAAAGCCCGCGTGCTTTGTCGTTTGGGCGATTACAAAGGCTCAGGAATGGAGATTTGACTTAGCCATGTCGTCCAGAAACAATGAAATTACCCTAGGGACCAAGTTACCACGATCATTTTTTTGCAGCAAAAGAAGCACGAACCCTCTACATGGTAGTATTACGCACCCTCGCTAAGGCCAATTCACTCTGAACGTGTTGGACATGAGCTACTTTGGCGCTTCTGGGCGGGGATGGTCTTACGCCCACGAAACTTGGTCTTCGGGGTAATGTCGATGTTTCGAAGTTCGCTGGGCGCAGTCGGATCCACAGTTCGTGGTGGGAGAGTTGCCCGTCCGTGGCGGGGACCTTCGGAGAGGACATTTTGGGTCGAATCGCTTACGGAAGGTTTTAGGGCTCAGCCTTCTTCAAGCGTCAACGCCCTCCCACTACCTCATGACATTATGCAAGATCCTGGTCCAATCTGGCTAGGGTATGACCTCTAAAACGTAAACCCTGTGCCTTGCCAAGTTATTGTAGAGTTTACGTTATGGAGGCCAAAACGTGGTCAGTTGCACTTGGGACCTGGTATACCTTTTTCAAACATGCATGCGGAGCCATGGCAACTGAAATAACCAGCTCTATTGGCGATCCCGAATCATTCCAAAAAAATTTGCTACTACAAAATGTGTTCTTGACTTCTAATTGCGACACTGGGAGGAGGGTAAATCCAAACCCCATTTCGTCAGTTTCTATTGCTTCTTGTTTTTTACTGCAGCTTCTCGACCATGTCTCAAGTGCAACTGAATAAAACTCGACCTCCATAACGTAAACCCTACAATAACCTAACCTAACCTATTTGGAGGCCAAAACGTGGTCGACTTCTTTGATAACTAGGTGGACCATTTCTAAACATGCATGGGGAGCCACGAGAACTGAAATAATGAGTTTTGATCTATTGGCCAACCCGAAAGTGATCCCAAACAATTTTGCTCTTTGCATAAGGCGCTCTAGACTTTTAATTGCAAAACTAGGAGGAGATTAAATCCAAACCCCATTCCGCAGGGTTTCTCTTGCCTGCGTGTTTTCAAACGAATTTGCTTTCGACCATGTCCCAAGTGCAACGGACCAAAGCCCGACCTCCATAACGTAAACCCTACAATAACCTGGCAAGGCACAGGGTTTACGTTTTGGAGGCTATACCCTAGCCAGATTGGACCAGGATCTTGCACAATGTCATGAGGTAGTGGGAGGGCATTGACGCCAGAAGACGGAGCCCTAAAACCTTCCAGAAGCAGTTCGACCCAAAATGTCCTCTCTGGAAGGTCCCTGGCCACGGACGGGCAACTCTCCCACCCCGGAACTGTGATCTGACTCTGCCAACGAACTCGAAACATCGACATTACCCTGGAGACCAAGTTTCGTGGGCAGAAGACCACCCCTGCTCCAGGAAGCGCCAATGTAGCTCATGTCCAACACGTTCGTAGTGAATTGGCAATAGCGGAGGGTGCAGAATACTGCCATGTAGAGGGTTCGTGTTTCTTTTGCTGCAAAAAATGACCGTGTAACTTGGTCCCTAGGGTAATTTCGCTGTTTTGGACGACATGGCGAAGTCAAATCCCCATTCCGGAGCCTTTGTACTGCCCGAACGACAAAACACTTGGGTTTCTACACGGTCGACTGCAGGACACTTTGCGGTTTGATGTGTTCTCCCGGACAGATCTTGAATTTTTTTGAACCTGCTCGAAGCAAGTTACTTGAAGCGTGGATTCAACGGTCGGATAGGGAAACCGGGTTCCGGGAAGGGAGGCATTGGCATTTGCCCTCCCGGAGGAGCACTGGTAGGAAAGCCTGCCTCGGTAAATCCAAACCCCATTTCGTCAGTTTCTATTGCTTCTTGTTTTCAACTGCAGCTTCTCGACCATGTCTCAAGTGCAACTGAATAAAACTCGACCTCCATAACGTAAACCCTACAATAACCTGGCAAGGCACAGGGTTTACGTTTTGGAGGCCATACCCTAGTCAGATTGGACCAGGATCTTGCACAATGTCATGAGGTAGTGGGAGGGCATTGGCTGAGTAGGCGGAGCCCTAAAACCTTCCGAAGCGCCGACCCCAAAGGTCCTCTGGAAGGTCCACGCCACCGGACGGGCAACTCTCCCACCCCGGGCGTGATCCGACTCGCCAACGGATTCAAAACATCGACATTACCACGGAGACCAAGTTTAGGTAGGGCGTAAGACCACCCCCGCTCCGAAGCGCCAAAGTAGCTCATGTCCAACACGTTCAGTAGTGAATTGGCGTTAGCGGAGGGTGCGAGAATCTTGCCATGTAGAGGGTTCGTGTTTCTTTTGCTGCAAAAATGACCATGTAACTTGGTCCCTAGGGTAATTTTCATTTGTTTTGGACGACATGGCTAAGTCAAATCTCCATTCCGAGCCTTTGTATGCTTGAACGACAAAACACTTGGGTTTCTACACTTCCGACCACGGGGACACTTGCGGTTTGATATGTTCTCCCGGACAGATCTTGAATTTTTGAACCTGCTCGAAGCAAGTTACTTGAAGCGTGGATTCAACGGTCGGATAGGGAAACCGGGTTTCGGGAAGGGAGGCATTGGCATTTGCCCTCCGGGAGGAGCACCGGTAGGAAAGCACGCCTCGGTAAATCCAAACCCCATTTTTCGGTTTCTATTGCTTCTTGTTTTCAACTCCGGCTTCTCGACCATGTCTCAAGTGCAACCGAATAAAACTTCGACCTCCATAACGTAAACCCTACAATAACACGGCAAGGCCACGGGGTTTACGTTTTGGAGGCCATACCCTAGTCGATTGGACCGGGATCTTGCACAATGTCATGAGGTAGTGGGAGGGCGTTGACGCCAGAAGATGGAGCCCTAAAACCTTCCAGAAGCAGTTCGACCCAAAGGTCATCTCTGGAAGGTCCCTAGCCACGGACGGGCAACTCTCCCACCCCGGAACTGTCATCTAACTCTGCCAACGGACTCGAAACATCGACATTACCCTGGAGACCAAGTTTCGTGGGCAGAAGACCATCCCTGCTCCATCTCCTCGACAACCTTTCTGAGATCCATCTCCAGGGGTCTGGCCTCTCCCCTCTGGTGAGAAAGCTGCGCAAAGTCCTGGCCTGGTTCGAGTTGGGGAAGTATATCAGCGCATTAAGTTCTTCAGATCCCTCTATTCTATTCCTTGCCAAACTCCTCTACCATCATATTTCTTGCATAAAGTCCTAGTCATCATGTCCATGTCACCATCATCTAGCCATGTCACCTAAAATTTGCCAACATCACCCAATGAAAAGACCAAAGATGGACATCTTTTCATTTTTGACCTAGTCAAAACTTGACCTTGCTTACTTGGCATGCCATGTCACCACTTGGGGTGTCTAGGTGGCATGCTTGAGCCTAGGTGGCATGCCTGAGCCACCTTGGCATGTTGGAGCCTAGGTGGCATGTTGGAGCCCACGTGGCATGTTTGAGCCACCTTGGCATGTTTGAGCCTAGGTGGCATGTTAGAGCCACCTGCGGTGGCATGTTGGAGCCTAGGTGGCATGTTTGAGCCAACTTGACATATTTAAGCCTAGGTGGCATGTTGTGAGCCACCTTGGCATGTTGGATCCTAGGTGGCATGGTGGAGCCCGTGGCATATTTGAGCCACCTTGGCATGTTGGAGCCTAGGTGGCATGTTGGAGCCTAGGTGACATGTTTGAGCCCACCATGGCATGTTTGAGCCACTTGGCATGTTTGAGCCTAGATGGCATGTTGGAGCCTAGATGGCATGTTTGAGCCACCTTGGCATATTGGAGCCTAGGTGGCATGTTGGAGCCCACGTGGCATGTTTGAGCCTAGGTGGCATGTTAGAGCCACGGTGGCATGTTAGAGCCACGGTGGCATGTTGGAGCCTAGGTGGCATGTTTGAGCCAACTTGGCATATTTAAGCCGGTGGCATGTTGTGAGCCACCTTGGCATGTTGGAGCCTAGGTGGCATGGTGGAGCCCACGTGGCATGTTTGAGCCACCTTGGCATGTTGGAGCCTAGGTGGCATGTTTGAGCCCACCTTGGCATGTTTGAGCCCACGGCATGTGTGAGCCTAGGTGGCATGTTGGAGCCTAGGTGGCATGTTTGAGCCACCTTGGCGCGTTTGAGCCTAGGTGGCATGTTGGAGCCACCTTGGCATGTTGGAGCCTAAGTGAGCCCCGCATGGCATGTTTGAGCCTATGTGGCATGTTTGAGCCACCTAGGAATGTTGGAGCCCTAGGTGGCATGTTGGAGCCCACGTGGCATATTTGAGCCACCTTGGCAAGTTGGAGCATAGGTGGCATCTTTGGGAACTGCGTGGCATGTTTGAGCACGTTGGAGCCTAAGTGGCATGTTTGAGCCATTTTGCATGTTGGAGCCTAAGTGGCATGTTGGAGCCCGCGGTGGCATGTTTGAGCCTAGGTGGCATGTTAGAGCCACCTTGGCATGTTGGAGCCCACGTGGCATGTTGGAGCCCCGTGGGCATGTTTGAGCCACCTTGGCATGTTGGAGCCTAGGTGGCATGTTGAAGCCCATGTGGCATGTTTGAGCCACCTTGTCATGTTGGAGCCTAGGTGGCATTTTTGAGCCACCTTGGCATGTTGGAGCCTAGGTGGCATGTTGGAGCCCACGTGGCATGTTTGAGCCACTTTGGCATGTTAGAGCTACGGTGGCATCTTTGGAGCCTAGGTGGCATGTTTGAGCCAACTTGGCATATTTAAGCCCTAGGTGACATGTTGTGAGCCACCTTGGCATGTTGGAGCCCTAGGTGGCATGGTGGAGCCCACGTGGCATGTTTGCGCCACGTTGGCATATTGGAACTTTGCATGGCATGTTAGAGCCAGCGTGGCATGTTGGAGCCACCTTGGCATGTTGGAGCCACCTTTGTGGCATGTTTGAGCCACCTTGTGTATGTTTGAGCCACCTTGGTGGCATGTTTGAGCCACCTTGGCATGTAATTGAGCTGATTGGGACACGAGATCATGTGCATATCTTTGAAAAAATGGATTTGAGGCATAAAAACAAAACTCTCTCCTCTCTCTCTCTCTCTCTCTCTCTCTCTCTCTCTCTCTCTCTCTCTCTCTCTCTCTCTCTCTCTCTCTCTCTCTCTCTCTCTCTCTCTCTCTCTCTCTCTCTCTCTCTCTCTCTCTCTCTCTCTCTCTCTCTCTCTCACGCACGCACACAGGATCTGATAGACTTGTTGGTTCCCATGGATGTTAAAGTTAAATTCAGTTCAATTCAATTTTGGGATCTTCATAATGCCTTTGCATTCTAGTTTTCTATAAGCATGAGGGGTAAAGGGACAATAGATGAGATATTGCATTTTTGCACCGGTCCTGCACCCCCTCAAGGAATACAAATCAAATTCTTGATGGTTTTGTTATGCAAAAATAGGTGTTAAGTAATTGAAGTAACTTGTCTTACATGGAATACTAGTATAAGGACATGTGATCGTGCACGTGCATCACATGTAGCAAATCAAGTACTGGTCCTACCACTATAAAGACACGTGATATGAAAGGATAGGACATGTAGAGAATCAAGTATTCTTTCCTACTTCTATAAAGACATGTGACAATAGAAGTATTACACATGTCGTAATTCATGTATTCTTTCCTACAATGCCTTAGCAAATAAAGTACTGGTCCCATCGCTATAAAGACATGTGACATGTAAGCATATGACATGTAGAGAATCAAGTATTCTTTCCTACTTCTATAAAGACATGTGACAATAGAAGTATTACACATGTCATAATTCATGTATTCTTTCCTACAATGCCTTAGCAAATAAAGTACTCTGTCCTACTACTATAAAGACATGTGAATGGAAGTATAGGACATGTAGAGAATCAAATATTCTTTCCTACATCTATAAAGACATGTGACAATAGAATTATTAGACGTAGAAATTCAAGTATTCTTTCCTACAGTGGATTGTATTATAAAATGACATGTCACAATAGAAGAAACTACAAAACAACAGTGGATGTTTTAGTCCACTGAAAAAAGAACACCATTATCGAACAAAACCATACCTCCACAAATCCACATGTAGGATTCTTTGAAAACAGGACATGTAGACCTACCAAAACTGATGTTTTCAACAGTGGACCAAAAACCGGGGTGAGTGTGAAAGAAGCTGAATTGGAGTCGGATTAATCTTGGAGTAAACTCCATGTGGCTGGACCAATTTGGAGCCACCCCAACAGCTTACCATGGAGATTACTGTCATTGTGACTGTTCGTGCATTCAAAGTTTGGACGCTAGAATAGCACTCATATGTGAAGCAGTAGACCACACATGTCGTTTCAACCCGGCTAAATGCCAGACATGTAGCTGCCCGTACTGCTCATTCATCTCTGCAACAAAAGGCATGGGTCGAAAGGACAAAAGGAAAGTTGGAGAAGCATCTGGATCTGCTAATCCAGATCCAGATGCCTGAGATCAGACTTACGACAAAACTACATTCTAGATCATTTCAGTTTTAAGTCTCATATGATACCGAAGAATAACTTAAGTTTTAGATTTTTTTCCACATTTTAAAAGCTAGATCAAAGGGTTAGTCACTTCCCAGGATAAAAAAGTTGACATTTTGTACTCATATATACATATGTACATCTATGTATCCTATATTATAATGTTATTGGGTAAGTATGTCGTCAACGAAACCCTAAAATTGACGGCTCAGATTTAGTTAGAAAGTTAGGTTAGGCGGTGGACCCTAACATTGGACGGCTAAGATTTGTGGAAGACGAAAGCGAAAGAGAGAGGGAAAACGAAACTCTTAGACAGAGGGAATTAGAGCTCGAGAGGGAGAAGGAATCTGCTGCGACATTGCATATCAGTGGAGAGGAGGCATGGAAAAGAAGAGCAATGCTTAGTGCATCAAAAGAAGCTGTTGCAAGTGCTGCTAGGCCATGCTGCTAGGGCAAGATCGCCATCTCCTCCACCAAATGGGGAAGGGTTCAGCATGGCTAAATAAACTACAGCTGGTTTAGGACTTGGAGCTGGGGGGCAGATGACAGCTGCACAAAGGATGATGGCAAGAATGGGGTGGAGCTCCGGCTATGGCGATTATGTGGTGCTTCTTCTCCTTTACATGCATTTTCATGCATGTCTTGCACCCCTGTAACATAAAAGAGCATTGCATATCCCTAGCATATCCGGCCACCATATATCATAGTGGTAGCCATGAATCAATCTGGCTATAAATTCCGGTAAGTGGAACACTTCTCATCTGTGCTTGCAAAAATTTACTACCTTCTGTTGTGGCTATGGGTTGCTTACTTCAACTTCACATGTTCTAGGTTGCCTCTGCATCCTGAAGAGCCGAATGCTTACTTTAGCTCTAAATTTGCAAGTCTGGAACAAGACAAACTGAATCTTTTGCAATAGCGCAACAGCTTGCAATTTCAAATATCTCTAGCTCCAGAAGTTCCTGCAAATACTGCTCTCATTAAGGTAATCAGAAGGGCTCTGGTATCTGCCGGACAGAATCGATTTGCATCTACAAAGCTAGGTCCTGATTTTGTTCAACCTCCACAGTTCAACCTTGAAGCTTGCTACAAGGACTCAAGCCCATCATGCCCGTTGATTTTTGTACTGTCACCTGGAAGTGACCCAACTGCAGCTCTCCTTAAATATGCAGGTATTTCTGTCATGGTTCAAGTTTACCATAAGATATTATTTTTTGTTCCTATGCTTTCCTTTCTTGAATCCCAAAAATTGTTCTTTATACATACAGCTGACAAAGAAATGGGAAGTAAGATTGCTCCCATATCCCTTGGGCAAGGACAGGGACCCAAAGCAGCGGTTATGATTAGTGATGCAATGGCTACAGGTCATATCTTCTTTCTGATGTGTTTTAACTTTCTATATTGTGTCACCTTTATTTAATGAACACAAATGGCCTGAGTTTAAAGCAAAATTCATCATCTGAATCAATTAAGGATTCTTTTTCCAAGAAGAATGTTACAAGGTTTGCTATTTTTGAACAATGGCCTGCCAAGTTTCAACTTTGGTTTCAAGTTTCAAGTTTGTTTTGGGTAAAAGCATGTTAGGGTGTCCCTTAAAAAGTATTATTTAGTGACCAAAAAAGTACCTAAAAAGGTACCCAGGACTGGGTACTGGGTACCTGTGTAATATCCCAATAAAAGGTACATTCTAGAACTTTTATATATATTTTGGTCTCCGGTAGCATTATCTTTATCTTAACTTTGAATATTAATGCGTCCTTGACTTTTATTTTGGATATTTGTACTAGTTTTAATGAAAATAAAAATGAGAAAGTACCCAGTTCTGAAGTACCTAGTGTATGTACTTTTGCAGGTTCCAAAAGTGGTACACCCTAACATGCTTTTACCCTTTTTCGTATGTTTGCAGGTTCCAAATTTCACCATAGCCAATTCCTTGGCACAATACAGACAATATTTGTTATGTATGCATAGTGCTTCATGCAAAATTAAGGTGACGAAGTTAAATTTGGCATAGTGGCCTTTGAGTCTGTAAGTAGCCCCATCATAAGCAAAGATAGCCATCATTATAAACATAGGCAAACACTTGAGCAATATCAAAATTACCAAACCATAATCTGGTTGCAGGCAGTATAAGCTTTGCTCCTCATTTAATTTAATCTTTGACCTGCCCCTTCAAAAACCTTAGCATATCTCAGTTAAATCTCAAAAGAAGGATGAAATCTTTCACTATTACCATTTCACGTGTAGCAGTTATGGAAGTTTAAATATAACTTGAAAGTGGAAGGTTACACTGATAACTTGGAAAGTTGGCATATTTGCCATGGTAGGCTGGCATATTTGCGATGGTTTACTAAAAACATTATAGAAAATTGACCAACTGATATACAATAAATGTTGACAACTTTGCATCATATGGTTAGTTTTTTATGCAGTTGGCTGTGTTGTATGGCTTGCAACAAATGTATACAAAATCTATGTACCTGCATCCCCAATTGTACATGGTTTAGTAATACAAATACCTTTGAATTTTCATATTGCACAAATGATGGAGTTGTGGTTCAAATCTATAAAATTTGTAGATAAGAGTAGTGTTTTAACATTTTATTTGTGAGTGTGATATCTGGAGCTCTTTTGCTCGATGCTCATAGTTAAGTTAGACTTTTCTCCATCCGTCACTTGAGACTTCACTTTAGCTTTAATTGTCATTCAAATTTTTGTAACATGAAATAGTTCTAGATGTAAGGTAAGTGTATATGCACCTACTTTCATCTCAATATGTAGGTTTGGTGATGGATCGCATGAACATTTCATCCAACATACTAATAAAATGCATGAACACTTAAAACCAATACAACATTCCATGTGTCAACAACATGATCAATTAAAAAACACAAGCTATAAAATACTCAAACCAAATTCACATTCAAATTTCACATAAATATTTAACCAAAATCACATTCAAGTTTCACATTTCGAATGCAAAGATGTTCTTCCGTTCCTAATGTTTCTATCAATGTTCTAATGTGCATTTTCATGTCAAATGCTATCTTTGGAATAAGAAAACACTCCAATTGTTGCGCTTAATATGGCAATGTTTGCAATATTTACAACTATTAGAAGTAGAATTATTATACATTGTCTCGCAGCGATATATTAAAACTTATTGCATTGTATAATATTAACAATGATCACATTCAACTCTTTATCATATCAATTAGACTAATACACCGATATAGAGTCATGAAAAATAAAGAATGTGTAAAAAGTCTGCAAATTCAGAACTCCAATGTGCAAAAGCAAACAATGCTGACCGCATGGTTTGAGCTCAACAAGAACGACCCAGCTGCACGTGAATACACTTACCCAGAAATCCCCCAGCACTACACATTTACGCGCCAGACGTCCTGGAAAAAGAGGAAGAATAAGTTCAAGCTCATCACACGAATGTACAATGTGAGCCCTAAGGATGGTGACCGCTATTACCTTCGTCTTCTGTTGCTACATATCAAGGGTGCGACCAGCTTCGAGGATATGCGCACCATCAATGGAAAACTATGTTCAACTTTCAAAGAAGCTGCCAAAGAGCTCGGCTTACTGGAAGACGATGCCGAGTGGGAGAAGACACTCGAAGATGCGAGCAACTTTCAGATGCCAAAGCAGCTACGCCAAACATTCGCCTTCATTTGCCTGTACAATGACCCACAAGATCCAATGCGGCTATGGGAGCTCTTCAAGGATAGCCTGACAGAAGATTACCGACAACAGATGCTACAAGAGCAAGCTTACAACAATGCACTAAAAGACATTGACGAAATTTTCAGATGGCGGTACAGACATGTCGCCAGCGGCTTGGATTACCAGAACCACAGCTAGACATTCTAGGCAACTTCCCAAATGAACAGACCTTCGATGCAGAAAAGGAATTGAAAGAGGGACAGGAAAACTATGGCAAGCTCAACAGGGAGCAAAAGCACATAGCCGACATTATCCTCGATGCAATCAGCCAACATCAAGCCCCATGTATCAATGTGGACGCCCAGAGGCCGCGGGCAAGACTTTCCTCTTCAACAACCGATCAAGTATACTAAGAGGATATGGTGTTGGTGTTGTATCGATTGGCTGGGCGGGCATTGCCAGCCTCCTCTTGAAGGGAGCACAAACAGTCCATTCGACGTTCAAGTTACCACTCAACCTGACACAAGAGGCAACCTCCGCACTGCGTGCAACAAGTCAACAAGCAGAGGTACTTAGAAAGGCAAGCATCATGGTATGGGACGAAATGGGAATGACGCACACGCATGCACTCACTGCCGTCGACAGGCTTTTACGGGAGATCCGCCAGGATGACAGGCCGTTTGGGGGAATGATAATGCTCACCGGCGGCGACTTTCGGCAGCAGTTGCCTGTGGTCAAACGTGCAACAAGGGCGGAAGTCATCTCGAAGTGTGTCAAGCGGAACCCGCTGTGGACTAACTTCAGGACCCACAAGCTGACACAAAATATGCGGGTGGGAAAAGATGAACAAATCTTCTCAAATTGGCTGCTACGTCTTGGTAATGGGGAACGGATGCATAATGAGCCAGGGCTCGACCGCGACTTGGTTGAGATACCCGAAGAATGTGTGGTGGAAGACGACTTGATTGACAGCATCTTCGGCAAGGAAATAACGGAGGCAAATGTGCACATGTTGTATGACAAAGCCATCCTGGCACCAAAGAATGAAGACACGCTGAAGATCAACGATAAGGTCCTCTTAAGGTTGAATGGACAACTCCATATATATACGAGCGTAGACACCATCATTGCAGAAGGCGAAGATGCTACAAGGGACTTCCCAATCGAGTTCATCAACCACCTAACCCCTTCCGGCATGCCACCGCATAAGCTGCACATCAAAGACGGAGCCATCATCATCCTACTCAGAAACATGAACCCGAAGGCCGGTCTCTGCAATGGCACCCGCCTTCGCGTCATCAAAGCGCACCCAAGAATCATAGATGCAGAGATAATCACAGGCACCTACAAAGGAACACGGGTCCTCATACCAAGGATAACCCTAGAGCCATCAGACAGTGACCTCCTCCCCTTCAAGCGAAGACAGTTCCCCGTGCGACTCGCATTCTCGATGACAATCAACAAGTCACAAGGCCAGTCCATGACCTCCGTTGGCATCTATCTACCAACGCCAGTTTTCACACATGGCCAGATCTATGTCGCATTCTCAAGGTGCACCACACAACATGGAGTGAAGGTATATATTCAAGACACCTCAAGACAAGGAAAGCTGCTAAAAAACAATAGGAGGTTCACACCTAATGTAGTCTACAAAGAGATCCTACGAGATGAAATAGGCGCTTAATTTCTAGAGATCTCTTAGTTTCTATTACACTGAACACCATTACTATGTAAAGAACAATTTTTCCACAATAATAAAAAGGTCACATTATGTTACATTTATGACAAAAAATTTGAGAACAAATGATAATTTTCCTATGGAATTGCTTCATTATGTTACATTTATGACAAACAGTTTGAGCTAAATAGGTTATCCTTCACACAGGTTTCAACTTATGCCCAGCAACGCACTTCCAAAATTAAACATGGTTCTTGAACTAATAAAAAAAGCTTGGGAGGATTGAAACTAGGTTAAAACCGTGTATCTGATCATGCTAACCAGTATGTAAAATCATCGTAGATTATAATATTGACAGGGTATAGATCCTCTCCCTCCTCATCCGAACCGGAGGGAACTTCGACCATATTAATATTTGGGACATGAGGTCCCATAGCGGTAAAGGCATCCAATGAAGGCTGAGATGGCGGATCCTGCATCACCAGTTCCCTAAGCCGTAACAAAGTCTCAGCTGGCTCAATGGTCTCCTGGTGGAATTGGAGTATCTGCTGCACCTCCTGAGGAAGCTCAATAGGAGCGAAGTCGATGAAGTCATCCATACAATACTCCGCTAATTCATAGAGTACATAGTCCTTGCGCCGGTGCTTAAACCCGGCCACCATGTGATAGGTCCAGATCATATCATCCAAGAGAAGATATTCTTGCCCTTGGTGATACACAACGGGAAGGGCGTCTAGCCCTGACAAGCGTGCAGCTTGTTCCCGACGTGGTGGCATCTCCTCTGCCAACTGCTTCCAACGGGCGAAGTCACCCATGCCTATATGCTCATCGTCTTCCTCCTCGGAAGACTCAGGAAGTTTGCCTTTCTCTACTGGCAATGTCTCATCCTCAACGTACTGATCCATGAGGATGGCTAGGGCAAAGGCAACTTCAAGATATTGTCGCCCCTGATGCTGCACAACTGGCAGGTGCTTGCCCCATCTAAGCTTACCCTTTAGCACATCATATGCGTGGGTGTCACCTCCTAACATATCCCGAACTACCTCCCGTTCTAGATACAACTGGGGAGGTTCCCCAAGAGGAATACACAGAGGTAGCATCTCCTCTGTATAAAACTCTAGGAATCCGGCATAATCTGGATGCCGCTGCATATTAGTGATGAGATCAAGGCGCTGACAGAGAAAGGGCCGTAACAGGTCGAAGGGCACTTGCGGATCCCAGTGCTCTCCACCCTGGTACTATGCAAGTAGGTCGGTGGCAGCCATGGGCGCTGGAAGGGAGGAGGAAGGAAGAGAAACAGATATGAACAAAAGAAATGAAACTTTGAAGATCCTTTTTATCCCTTTTATTTATGCTGACGTCAGCATTTTCGTACTCAATACAAGACAAAAAGTAAATTTTTATTTAATATCAAAAAAATATTTACAATGCAAATATTCTCCCAAAATTTGCTAAGGGCGCTCTCCCCGAATCCTGCGGGCGAGGGCTAAATCCTTTGGCATTATGGTGACCCTCTTTGCGTGGATAGCGCAAAGATTGGCATCACCAAAGAGTGCCACCAGGTAGGCCTCCGCAGCCTCTTGTAGCGCTAGGATGGCAAAAGTCTGGAAGCGGAGGTCAGTTTTAAGCTCTTGGGCGATCTCCCGAACCAACCTTTGAAAGGGGAGTTTCCGTATCAGAAGTTGCGTGGACTTCTGAAACTTACGGATCTCCCGTAAGGCCACGGTACCGGGTCTATACCGGTGGGGCTTCCTTTGCGGAACAGGATTAGGAGGCGGCCCCTTGTGTCCCAGAACCGTCTTGACCCCTACAACTGGACGGGGCTGAGAGGCATCCACCCGCTCCTGTCTCCGGCTGGAACTGGCGTTCTTCCCAAAGGCTCCGACAGTCTTCAACTTTTCCTTGTACTGGCTGCCGGACTTTCGGGCTACGGATTTCCTCCGGTGCTTAACGGTCGTATGCTCCGTTTGGTTTGGGCCCTGCCCACTCCCTGATCCCCCATCGCCCTGCTGATCCGGCTGCTCTTGCCGGGCCTTCTCGTCCTTTTCCTTTTGAATCCTTTCCTGCTCCTCCTTATACTCCCGAGCTCTCCAGAGGTCTTCTTCAATCTCATTGTATCGTCGCTCTACAATGCGGCGAAGGAGTTCGGCATGGTATCGGTCGGGCCGCTGGTTCATATCAATCTGGATCGTCGTTAAATAATCCAGGCTGATGTCCGGAATCTCTCCCCACATGAAGCTCTGGGAAGCTTCATGCCATTGGTATGGGGGAATCTCGATGGCCCTGCCATCTATAATGGCAACTCCATCTCCAAGATACCGGTATTCCCTGCCTCGAGCCGCTGTATCGGCTCGCTCCACTTCCCTACGGTCATCCTCCCTGGCCAAGTTCCGAATGCGGTCGGCCTCTTTACTTATATCCTCCTCTTCAGTGTGGCCTTCACACATCATGACCAAGTCAGGTTGCTCGGCCATGGTGTAAGGAAGCTGTCGGAGATTCAGCCTGACCAAAAACGGCTTTGAGTAATGGTAAATTGGATAGGGGATCCTATCGTTGTTTTCAAATCTGTTTACCAACTCGTCCAAAAGTATATCTATCAAGGCAGGGTCAGTAGCCATGTGCCGGGCGATCAAAGCATAAATCTGGGCTATGGTAAGGGTAGTGGGGTCCAGGGTGCTCTTGTTGTTGGCCATAACTACGGCGCTGAGGTCTAGGGCAACATGCAGTAGGGCGCTTACGGTTAGGAAGGCGGTAGCGAAGGCGCTAGGGGTAGCGAAAAACCAGGGTGCAGCGACAGGGTCAGGTCCGGTGGCTATGGCGGGCGTCGGCTCTAGTGGGCGGAGGTGCAGAAGGCAAGGCGGACATAATAATTTTAACGGCCGCCTAACTTTTAAATTTTTAAATTTTTTTCTTGTTAACTTTTTATTTTATTCAAAAAAAATATTTATACGGCGAAAATACGCGAAAAAATGCGGTCGGGCGCCGACGGCATTCTACGCGCTCCCACCGCGACTGGGGGTCGACGAAAAGCAAGCGGCGCCCGAGTTGACTTTCGGGGCCCCTCCGTCGCCATTTTTCGCCAGCGACGACTGTTCTAGGGTATTTGGGGTACGCTCGATCCAATGGAGCCATTTCCGCCTTCGTCCAAGCTACCCACAAGAAGTTATAGCCCCTCCAAACTTGGGTCTTCTAGTCGCCCTAACCTTTTTAAACCTACTATTTCTTACTTTAACCTAACACAAAGCCAAACATCAAAGAGCTAGACAATCACACTAGCTTAACTCTCTCCTAACTACCGAGCTAACGAGTTAGGGTTTGGTCAGTGCTATGATTTCGAGTAACCAAAATCACGGCTCTGATACCACTGTGACGCTCCCTGAACATATACGACACTCGGACGTATATATACGGGGACTTTCCCCTCCCATGGCAACCAACTCACTATGGCCAGGGCCCTCCGTCTAACTCGGGCCATCTATAAGAAGATGCTCAAGTGAAGGACACAGAGGGATCATTCGGCCCACGCCTTCAATGGGGCTCCTACGTCGCGGAAGCGTGAATACAAGGTTAGCACACAGTTCTAAGGAAAACACCCCAAACCCATGGTTCTACCCCGGCTCAGACTCCAGTGAGGATCGACTGACGGCTAGGTCTCAAGAGATCAGCAGACCGAATCTTGACATGGCGTTGGCTGGCATAGAACATCGGCTAGGGTTGTCCACTCCATCCGCCCCTCCTGTGCACACTTTGCAGATGAGTCGAATCATGCTATGGCATCACTATAGCCTTCCGGACAGGCAGACTCAAGGTATCACCCTTCGAGCCTACTTAACCCCTTTGTCTTAGAAAAGATGGTGAATATCAAGAAGAATAGCGGGGCTGGAACCTCTAGGCTGAATACTAGCATTGAGGATGAAGAATGGACCCAAATTTTTTGGCTTGAAGACAGAAGGGATCAGGGATGGAAAGTGCTCAAAGAAATCTACACCGGGCTTGAGATCATCAAGGATCAGCAGAAAGCTGCTGCGGTCTGCATGGGGATTCAAGAAGAGGTCGCTATTACGGCATGCCGGGAAAAAATGGGGATGATTGATAAAGATTACCGGGAAGGTAGGGCTAGTGACAGAGATTGGATATGGAATATGTTGGGCTTTGCACAGGAGATGGATACAGCACTGTATAAACTCATAACGGTAAAACAAGGACATACAGAGGCTGACTGCTGTAGCCTAAATAATAGCATCTTCCGGGCCCCCATGGATGAGATGCTGGCTAAAGTTAAAAATCTTGTTATTCGATGGGATGGACTGAGGGAGGCGACCAATGCAAGTATTAAGCTAATCAGAAGGTGGGAAGATGCCGAAGATAATGTAATTGAAAGACACAGGAGAGAGTTCAAGGCAACCTTGAAAAATGAGGAAATTCCGAAGGTTATTGCGACATCCTTGGAGGTGTACCAAATGAGGCTTAAGAAGAATGCCAAGAAGTGCAGTATCAGAGACAGTAATGGATTCTTCAATCCGGCGGAAGTTGACTCTTGTGATTGCGAAAACTGCCAGGATGTCAAACTCTCGGGGCTTAATATTGTAAAAACAAAGATAGGGGAGGACAAGATAAGCAATGCAATTCCGATCATGGGTAAAGGAGACAAAGCGAAAGGTGAGAATTCTAATCTCTCTTATAAAAATGTTCTGTTAAAGGGTGTTTCTATCAATCCCTCCGAGTCCTCTAATTCCAAAGATACTAAGGAAGGTAACGGGGATTTCATTGATCTTGTTGAGGTTCAGGATTCCTCTGCCACTGAAATCTTTTCCAGAAAGGCTATCCTGCTTCACTTCCCTATTAAATGTCCCTCACAGAATGATATCAAGATTTGGATCACGAAGAATCTCAGCACACCCCTATCCTTTCGATTCTTAAGCTTGACAACAAAACATTCCAGGTGGTGTGCAGGGATGAAGCATGCGTCCATTCTATTCTTAGAAGGAAGCATGATTACATTAACTCCCCCTTTTACATCATGAGATGGACTGCTGATTTTATTCTGGGGATGGAGGACCGCATTTGCACATCTACTTGGGTTAATTTTCCTAACCTCCCTCCGGCCTACTGGACTCGTGCTCATTTAATGGCCATATCCAATTGTTTAGGTGAGGTCCTTGAAATCAGCCTAGCACAAACCAAATTTCCCTCTGTGTGCATTTCCAAGCCCATTCTCTCGAATTGGCACAGAAATCTTAAGACCAGGGTCAGGACCAACGATTTCCTGGATCTTAAGGTTACTTACTCTAAAATGCCGGTCCTAAATCCTATCTTAAAGGGCAAGTCTCCTATGCATCAGGAAGAGATGTGGATTCCTAAAAAGATTTATGAAGATAACACTATGAAAGGATCCACAATGCAAAATCCGGATCCGGACGGAGCTATAAATTTAACCAGGGATGCTGCTCCCATTTCCAATACCCAGAAGCAGACCCATCAGGTGAAGATTAACATTAACGAAGATATGATGGTAACCATCCAAAACATCCAATTTTCTGTTAATATTGACACTGGAGATATTGTCCTGTCTATGCCCAAGTTTCCAGATTTTCCCCAGGGGGGGACACTACCAAGTTTGATCAACAGATTGAGGAAATGATAGACAAGGAGGAAGAGGGTTGGAAGCTGATAGATAAAAAGAAGGGTAGGGGTAGGAAGAAGTTCTATCAAGGCCCCAGCAGAGCTAGTCCAAGGAAATCCACTATCCAGGCAGGACAAGTGGTAGGGAAGTATAAATATTAATGGACTGTAAAATTAATTGCATTACCTGGAATCTCCAGGGGATCAATAATTGTATTAAAAGGGATAGACTAAAGGTTTGTATATCCTCCCTTAACCCTGATATCTTATTCATCCAGGAGCACAAGATCCATGATGATAACCACAAGATCATGATTGGAAAATCTCTCCCCCCTGGTTATGATCTTTGGTCTATTCCTGCTAATGACTCTTCTGCAGGGATTGCAATTATCTGGAGGAGCAGCCTTAATATCTCGGAAGTTTATATGGTCAATGATAGAAAGGGTAGATGGCAAATTATGCTATGTGAGCTTTTTAAAACTAAGATAGCCCTAGTCAATATTTATGCTTACAATAATCCTAGTGATAGAGTAGGTGTTTGGAATTTGGTTAAAAATAGCTTAGATAACCTGGAATTTGAGGAGTGCATCTTAGGTGGTGATTTGAACATGGTTACTAACGAGTTTATGAAGAACAAGAATTTTAGACCTTTGGGAGCTGAAGAGAAGAATGCTTGGAGGAATCTTATCAGCAGCCATAACCTGATGCTGGCCAGGACCAAACCCAATTCTTATAGCTGGACTGATAGAAGAATTGACCCCACTCTTTGCCTTCATGCAGGTTTTATTTGTCAGAAAATCTCTGGAACTACAGCAATAGGGTTGGTAACCTGGAAGGGTACACTCTTTCTGATCATTAGCCTCAGCAATTGATTATTTCTGACAAGAATTTGGTTAAAAAAAAGAAGACTTATTTTAAGCCGAACACTAGTCTGCTGGATCATGAGGAATTTATGGATAGGCTTCAGCAGGTTATTTCCAGGTATCCTAAACCTAATGGACCCTATGGGTGGATGTTTTGGTGGATTATAGTCTCCAAAGCAATCAAGAATTGGCTCAAGGTCTGGGGCAGAGAGATCTACAAGCAGAAAATGGCAACTCTCCAGAACCTAAGAGAATCCTTGCCCCAAGCTCCAGAATCTCTCAAAGATAACATCAGAGCTGAGATTGAAAAGGAAGAAATCAGAATAGCCCAGGGGTGGAGGCTTAAAGCCAAAATTCGGGAAATCAAGGATGATGAAAGGGGTAGCTCAAAATTTTTCTTTGCCAAGGCAAAAGGTAAAATCAAGAGGAACTATATCTTCGATATTAAGGTTGGTGATGATTTTATTATGGAGGAGGACCAAATCAAGAGGGCAGCATCAGAGCACTTTACTAATATCATGGGAACTAATCTAGACTGCCCAGGGAACAATATGGATGAATTTATCAACATTCAGCCTAGAGTTATGGAAGAAGAAAATGCATCCTTAAACAGGCCTTTCACTAATGATGAACTCCTTGGCACAGCCAGAGATATGGATAAAGGTAAAACCCCAGGGCTGGATGGGCTCCCTGTAGAATTCTTCCTTAAAACATGGCCTATTCTGGGTGACAGCATTACAAGTCTAGCCAATGAATTCAGAGACAAAAAGTGTTTGGATGCCAGGATCAACACTAGTCTTATAGCTCTTATTCCTAAGGTGGACATGCCAGCATCATTCTCAGACTATAGACCTATTTCCTTATCCAATGTGGTTTACAAGTTGATCTCGGGTACCATTGCCAGAAGGCTCAAGCATGTGCTTGACAGAATTATCAGTTCTTCCCAGGCAGCTTATTTAAAGGATAGGTTTTGGGCCTCAATTGGGCAAGAGACTCCAACCAGGATATTGCATTGCTCAAGCTGGACATCACCAAAGCCTTTGATACTGTAAGCTGGAATTTCCTGTTCAAATGTTGCAGTGCCATGGGGTTCTCCAATGAGGTAATCCTTATTTTTAGAGCTATCCTAGCCAATTCGAGATCTTCAGTGCTTATTAATGGGGAGTGTAGCCCTTTTTTTCCCCTGAAAAGGGGTGTCAAACAGGGCTGCCCTTTAGCCCCCTTTCTTTTTCTTATAATTATGGAAGCTCTTCATTGTAAATTAGAGGAGGCCAAGCATTCTAACATGATCCAGGGATTAAGCCTTCCCAACAATAATGAAGGGATGGATCAAATTTTAAATGGGCATTTTGCAGATGACACATTCATCCTTGTATCCATGGATCATCAGTCGATTATTAATACTCAGGGGATTCTGGAAAACTTTGGTCAGGCATCGGGATGCAAAATCAATCTAATCAAGTCAAAGGTCATGTCCAAGGATCAGGTAAAAGGGGAACAGACAGCTGATCTCCTAGGTTGTAAGTATATTCTTCCTACCAATTCCTCAAAAATTTTTGGTATCCCTTATGCTTTAAAGGGGAGCCCCTCTGATATATGGAATGAAATTATCGAGAAGTTCCAAAAAAAGGTAGATTATCTTAACTCTAAATATATCTCCAAGCAGGGGAGGGCTATTATTGCAAATGCTGTTATTTCCTCTTCACATATCTACCAATCCTCTGTGATTCTAGCCCCTAAAAAGGTATCTAACAAGCTGCAGAGTATAATTGGCAGGTTCATTTCGTGTGGCCAAAACAGAAGATGTTGGACCCCTGTGGCCATGACTGAATGTTGCAAAAAGAAAAAGGATGGAGGCCTGGGAGTCATAAGCATCGAAAAGCAGGGTCTAGCTCTGGCTGCTAAGTATTTCTACAAAGCTGCCCATAATTTAATCAGGCACCCGATTTCTATTATCATCAGGCATTATTTGATGAGATGTTCGTCCTTTGGATGGAGGCAGTTAAAGTTAATTCTCCCCCACTCCATCTACTTCCCCTTCACGGTTCCAAGATCTACCCCGGCCCTTATTAAAAAAATGGATCAAAGCCTGGAACTCGGTCAGGGGCGTTTTTGATTGGAAGGAAGGGCTTTCTATTGACCAATCTATTTTCTGGAATCCTGCTATTCTTACTAATAATCCTGCTTTATGTTTAGCTTGTCACACTCACCCCGGTTTTTGGTCCACTGTTGAAAACATCAGTTTTGGTAGGTCTACATGTCCTGTTTTTAAAGAATCCTACATGTGGATTTGTGAAGGTATGGTTTTGTTCGATAATGGTGTTCTTTTTTCAGTGGACTAAAACATCCACTGTTGTTTTGTAGTTTCTTCTATTGTGACATGTCATTTTATAATACAATCCACTTTGTAGGAAAAAGAATTTCTTGAATTTGTCACATGTCTTTATCGGGGGATGCACTTAGTAATAAAAATTCTATTGTCAAAACATGTCTTTATAGATGCTAATTTAAGGAAAGAATATTTGATTCTACAAACATGTCCTTTCTTGCATGCACATGTCCATTCACATGTCTTTTTATAGTAGAATAGGATTCTCTACAGTACTTTATTTGTCTTTATAGTAAGGCATTGTGCTAAGGCATTGGAAAGAATACATGAATTACGACATGTGTAATACTTCTATTGTCACATGTCTTTATAGAAGCGGAAAGAATACTTGATTCTCTACATGTCATATGCTTCCATGTCACATGTCTTTATAGTAGTAGGACAGAGTACTTTATTTGCTAAGGCATTGTAGGAAAGAATACATGAATTACGACATGTGTAATACTTCTATTCTCACATGTCTTTATAGAAGTAGGAAAGAGTACTTGATTCTCTACATGTCCTATCCTTCCATATCACGGGTCTTTATAGTGGTAGGACAGAGTACTTGATTTGCTACATGTGATGCACGTGCACGATCACATGTTCTTATACTAGTATTCCATGTAATACAAGTTACTTCAACTACTTCAATTACTTAACACCTATTTTTGCATAACGTGGGCACCAACATGCCAAGGTGGCTCTAACATGCCACCTAGGCTCAAACATGCCAAGGTGGCTCCAACATGCCATGCAGGCTCCAACATGCCAAGGTGGCTCAGGCATGCCACCTAGTCTCAAGCATGCCACCTAGGCACCCCAAGTGGTGACATGGCATGCCAAGTAAGCAAGGTCAAGTTTTGACTAGGCCAAAAAACCAAAGATGTCCATCTTTGGTCTTTTCATTGGGTGATGTTGGCAAATTTTAGGTGACATGGCTAGATGATGGTGACATGGACCTTGGATGTCTTTTGAACACCGAAAGCGGGCACCTCGACGGCTGGCCCCTTTCTTGTGAAGGGAGTCTCTCGAAAGGTATATATGCTGGTGCATTTTCTCTTGCGTATGCAGCGTCATGCTGCACATCCTGCCAAGATTTCACCTTTTTTCGAGACCCGGATTTTTATCTGTGCTTTTCTTTGTGTTTATGCTCCGGAAATTCATAATTAATGCATAGGGCAGGGAAAAATCCTGGTTTTCAGCCAGCTGGCTTGCCAAATGGCCCCGAGAGTATAGGAAAATCCCTGGTATTTCCGGATGAGTTTTAGACCCTCGATTTTTTATTGGGATGGCCACCGTTGGCCTTGACAGGGTTTAGACCACGTTTTCGATTTTGGGGCATGGAGGAGGCCCCGGATTGGCGATCCGACCTCGCCGCGTCGTCCGGAACGGCGAAATTACCCTAGGGGACAAGTTCCACGGCGTGTTTTCCCAGGGGATCAATCACTTACCCCTCACTAGGAGGTATTCAGCATCCACCTCCATGCCAATTGACTACAAGTGTGTAGTAAACGACCTACTTTGGCGTTTCTTGGAGAGGGGGTGGTCTTCTGCCCACGAAACTTGGTCCCCTAGGTAATGGGGATGTTCCGGGTCCATTGGCGGAGCCAGTTCTCGGTTCCAGCACGGGTATTCCACGTCAGATCCTGGGCCCTCTGGGTCATCGGAGCATCCCCAGAATGTAAACCCTATCAAACCCTAGGGTTTGCTAGGGTTTACATCTCGAGCGTCAAGACGGAGACTCACACATCCGAAACTTTGCATGGAGTTCTCTGTGTATGCTCTGGGGACCATGCCCGGAGATGGGGTCGAATCCCCCTGCGCAACATGCTGATCCAGACTCCCCTTCACTGGAAAGGGGCTTGTGAGTTCTCCAAGATCCTTCTATTCTATCCCTTGCCAAACTCCTCTACAAAAATTTCAAAGGTTATCATATTTCTTGCATAAAGTCCTAGTCACGTCACCACCATCTAGCCATGTCACCCAAAATTTGCCAACATCACCCAATGAAAAGACCAAAGATGGACATCTTTTCATTTTTGGCCTAGTCAAAACTTGGCCTTGCTTACTTGACATGCCATGTCACCACTTGGAGTGCCTAGGTGGCATGCTTGAGCCTAGGTGGCATGCCTGAGCCACCTTTGCATGTTGGAACCTAGGTGGCATGTTGGAGCCTACGTGGCATATGGAGCCACATTGACATGTTTGAGCCTAGGTGGCATGTTAGAGCTTAGGTGGCATGTTTGAGCCACCTTGGCATGTTAGAGCCCACGTGGCATGTTAGAGCCCACGTGGCATGTTGGAGTCCACGTGGCATGTTTGAGCCACCTTGGCATGTTGGAACCTAGGTGGCATGTTGGAGCCCACGTGGCATGTTTGAGCCACCTTGTCATGTCGGAGCCTAGGTGGCATGTCTGAGCCACCTTGGCATGCCTGAGCCACCTTGGCATGTTGGAGCCCACATAGCATGTTTGAGCCAACTTGGCATGTTGGAGCCCGCGTTGCATGTTTGAGCCACCTTGGCATGTTTGAGCCACCGTGGCATGTTTGAGCCTAGGTGGCATGTTGGTGCCTAGGTGGCATGTTCGAGCCACCTTGGCATGTTGGAGCCTAGGTTGCATGTTGGAGCCTGCGTGGCATGTTTGAGCGACCTTGGCATGTTTGGGCCGAGTGGCATCATGGCATGTTGGAGCCTAAGTGGCATGTTGGGAGCCCACGTGGCATGTTTGAGCCACCTGGCATGTTGGAGCCTAGGTGGCATGTTGGAGCCTAGGTGGCATGTTGGACATGAGCTACTTTGGCGCTTCCGGGAGCAGGGGTGGTCTTCTGCCCACGAAACTTGGTCTCCAGGGTAATGTCGATGTTTCGAGTCCGTTGGCAGAGTCAGATCACAGTTCCGGGGTGGGAGAGTTGCCCGTCCGTGGCCAAGGACCCTCCAGAGAGGACCTTTGGGACGAACTTCTTCTAGAAGGTTTTAGGGCTCCATCTTCTGGCATCAATGCCCTCCCACTACCTCATGACATTGTGCAAGATCCTGGTCCAATCTGGCTAGGGTATGGCCTCCAAAACGTAAACCCTGTGCGTTGCTAGGTTATTGTAGGGTTTACGTTATGGAGGTCGAGTTTTATTCAGTTGCACTTGAGACATGGTCGAGAAGCTGCAGTTGAAAACAAGAAGCAATAGAAACTGTCGAAATGGGGTTTGGATTTACCGAGGCAGGCTTTCCTACCAGTGCTCCTCCGGGAGGGCAAATGCCAATGCCTCCCTTGCCGGGACCCGGTTTCCCTATCCGACCGTTGAATTCTCCATTCAAGTAACTTGCTTCGAGCAGGCTCAAGAAAATTCAAGATCTGTCCGGGAGAACATATCCCTCCGCAAAGTGTCCTGCAGTCGACCGTGTAGAAACCCAAGTGCAAACGACAAAACCTCGATGCCTTCAACAACCTAGCAACACATAGGTTTTACATTTCGGAGGCCATATCCTAGTTAGATTCGACTAATGTCTTGCATAGTGTCATCACTTAAGGAGACGGTGCTGATGTCAGAAGACGGACCCTTAAAACCTTTTGGAAGGCAGTTTGATCTAAATGTCTTCTCCCTATTGCCCTGGCAATCGACGGGCAATTCCTGCAATCTAACTGTGAATTGGCTCTTTCAATGGACTCAGGAAGAAGCATCAAAATCGCTCAGTTGCAGTCAATTGACCTAGGTGGTCGCTCCAAAATATTGGCTTTCGTGTTTCTTTCTTTGGCAAAACTGGCATTGTAGCTTGGTCCCTAGACTGCCTCAGGAACATTTTTAGTGTCCATCTCCTGGGGCTTGGCCTCTCCTCTCTGATGAGGCAGTTGCGCAAAGTCCTGACCTTGTTCGACTTGGGGAGGAGTGCCAACTCTTTAAGTTCTTGAAGCTCCTCCAAAAATTCCAAAGGTTGTCATATGTCTTGCAAAAAATCCTAGTCATCATGTCCATGTCACCAATATCTTGCCATGTCACTCAAAGATTGCCAACATCACTACATGTAAAACGAAAGATGTACATTTTCCATTTTTGACCTAGTCAAAGCTTGACTTTGCTTACTTGGCATACCATGTCACCAATTGGAGGGCCACATCCATATAGAACGAAAGATGTATATTTTTTCATCTTTGACCTAGTTAAAGCTTGACTTTGCTTACTTGGCATGCCACTCACCAATTGGAGGGTCACCTCATCTTTTTTCATGCTGTTTGTTGGTGCCAGAGTAACGACATCAAGATTCTATTATATCTCTATCTCTAACATATATTATTTTTGCCTGCATTTTCCATAGAATCTATTTGAGAACAAAGGAATTAAGAAACTAGAATTTTCAATATATTTTAGTGTTGAATTCCTACTATGATGATCTAGTGAAGAGGGTAGAGACAAATGCCATTTTATTCAAAAGAGTGTCATTTGACATGCTCAGTTTGTTAACCTTGCTTTCAAAGATTCAAGATGATCAAGTTGCAAATAATGGTCACGGAAGGGAAATAATTTTGGATTAAGGGCATAAGAAATAGCACACGCCATGATGGTCACAAAAAGGGAATAATTTTGGATTAAGGGCATGAGAAATAGCACATGCCATCATGGAAGCATGCTCTTTGTTAAGGTGGTCATGTTAGGGCTTTTTGTTATGAAAGAAATTAATGATTATGGATTAAGGGCCTTGGTATCAATAGTTGTTGCATATTTGAAGTTCTGGGCAACATTTGTATGGAATGCTTATAACCAATGTAAAATCAGGGTAGGATCAATTCAGGTGCATCCACCAACCACGGCCCGCCACGTGGTGATTATTCCTTTAAAGAATGTTACAGATTTTTAGAGGAGACGACGACAAATTTTTTTGCTGTGCGTTCTTCCTTCAGCTAGACCTTTTCAGGTTTTCACCCCGCATTCTGGCATTTTCAACTCACATTATGGCCCTTCACCTCGCATTCTGGCCGATTTCATCCTCCTGAATTGATCCTACCTATGATTTCACGTTTCAAGAAACACCCCGGGGCTTAAATTCTGGGGTGTCAGCAGTGCCTCTGCCTCAAAGAAGAGGGGGGCATTATTTGAGGTGGAAAAGCAACAAATATCTTATAAAGAAATTGACTTGTTCCAAAAGGATATTTGTATACAAGAAACACCCCGGGGCTTGGGGGTGTTTCTTGTATACAAATATCCTTTTGGAACAAGTCAATTTCTTTATAAGATATTTGTTGCTTTTCCACCTCAAATAATGCCCCCCACTTCTTTGAGCTTGCTTGTAGCCTATATAAAAAGGAAATACATATTCAGAATTGTACGCAATGGATCGAAGACCATAGATGCTACATTGTTTAATATCACGTAATGCACAACATGCCTGCCAGCCTAAGGAAGATTTGGAAGGGCCGATTATGGAAAATGTTGGGGCCATAGGTCCATGGCCAAACTAACAAGGATGTGCATGTAAGCACACGTCCTAGCCACTTTGACCATGGCCATATGGCCTGAATATAGCATGACCCATCGGAAAAACACCCGCAAAATGAAACATACATGTTGAAAATTAAAGTTCGAATTAAAAAAATATTATGTAGTAAGAAAAGTGTAATGCAAACCGAGAAACCGAGATGGACGGCCCAGATTTTAGCTAGCATGGACGGCCCAGATTGCGATCTTCGTAGTCTCATCCTATTGGTTAACTAACCGGCCAATTTCCCGCCCTAGCCAGTTTCCTTGGGCGCCACCGGAATCGGATTCAAACAGCGAGCTCCACTTCCAGATCTCCAAACTCCAGACCTCACCACTTTCCATGGCGGATCTCTATGGGCTTGCTTCTTACCTGCATGGAGCTCGTATCCGACTCCCTTTTGCTCTAACACTGCGCCATACCTATTCTTCTGCTCTGTATTTATATCCTTGCTTGTGTTTCTCTTTTTTCTTGGCCGAAAATGCAGGGCTTTGTCTTCTACCTGCGTTTCTTTTTTCTCTTGGCCGACCGAAAATGCAGGGCTTTTTCTTCTACCTTGGCCATCTCATTTGGGAGTTTTGCTTCTTGCAAATTGGGGCAATTCACCGAGCTTTGGAGCACATATCATCGGCCATTTGCTTGATTCTGGTATCCATTTCATGGTCGTTTCTGTTTTTCTATTTTAGTGTCCTTCAATATTTCTGTTGTACTCTTGTATGCTGCAGGTTATCAAGGCTATCACTGAAGATGTCTAATGCAAAAAGAGAAGTAATATTTTGTCTTTGTTATTTTTTTTGTTTCAAGAGCTATTAGAGAGTCACTGATGACGATTTCCTGTCACCGGATCACACAGATTTCTTGGAAAACAGGATCAGCCTGATTTTGTGGTTGTTTATGCTGCTGCATGGTGTTTATATATGTCCACAAATGCACTAAATGCTTCTGCAGATGGCCACTTACAAGCAACTCTACAGGTTTATTTCTAACTTGAGATTTGACATGTGCCAATTTTTGCTTCTTAATTTGTAATGATCTTGCAACTTTGACAGGAAATAGCAAGCGCTCCTCAGGCCCCCCCCTCCAGTTTCAAAAGATGAAGTTGCAAAATTGTCAGTTGTCACTGTTCAGAGCAATTTTTGAAGGATCTTGGGGCGTAGACCGAAAGTGTGTAGTATAGGGGAGCTTGATCTTTTATATGGTGCTGTTGGACACCATATGCAGGGGCATGGGTATGGTCATGGACATGGCTATGGTGGCTACATGCATTATAAACATGGTCATGGCCTGAAATGAAGCATTTTAAGCATAAGCACCACAAGTTCGGGAAGTTTAGCAAATGGGAGTAAGAATCATGAGGCTGTTAGTTGGAACAATCTTTTGTAATAATCTGTTTCTACCAGAACAATCTGTTTTTATTGTTCTATTGTATTTAGGTCCCAATGGAAAATGTGTTTGACCCCATCAAATTTCAGGGATCAATGCTGAAGTTTTGGCCATATAAAAGCAAATGGATCAAAAATAATTGTACCATTATAAAGACATTGCTGAAGAAAAACTTAGAACTTGGAACTTAGAATTTTCATTGCAATCTAACATTATTATGCTTTATGGATTTGTTTGGGTTCAATTCCCAAAAGGCTTTCCTAAAATAAACAAGAAAAATATGTCTTCATGATATTTAATATTTAATAATAAATAATATTTTTTTATTTGAAAAGTATGCCACGTGTTGATATGTAATTGGTTAATAACAATGCTTTTTTAATTAAAATATTTGCCACGTGTTCATATTTTATGGGTTAAAAGGCACATTAAAAACAACACCTAATTTTTTCTATAGGTTAATAATAATGCTTTTCTACATGTCCTTACTTTTGGAAAACAATATCTAGGAGCATTAAAAACAATAGCTAGATTTAAGTAACACATGTGCTACTTTCTTAAATAACGTGTACTTTTTTTTTAAAAACCACTTTACTTTGACATTGTACTTTCATTTTCCACATGTAGTAATATCTAAATCTACACATGTTATTTTGAAGGAAAAAATACATGGTTTAGCTAAAAACTACAAGTAGAAAAAAAAAAAAAACACAGATAGAAAAAAGAAAAAAGAATTGTCCTTTTCAATTTTCCACGTGTACCAATATTTAAATTTACAAGTGTTATTTAGAAAACAAACAACGCATGGCTCCTCCAAAAAGCAACGGTCAAGGAAAAACCACATGTTGACAAAAATTTGCTAAAACAATGGTAAAAAAAAAGACACGTTGACAAAAAAACAAAAAGGTGCCAGAAAAACCACGGTGGATTTTTTTGCCAAAAAACCACTGTCTCTTTGTGCAAATCTGGATAAACGGGCCACGTGGACTTTTGGGGCCATTTTGGTGTTGTTTTTGGCATAAAACAACACTTCCGTACAAGTAAAAAACAACTGTGGACCAAAAATTGGGGTCAGTGTGTGTCACTTTCCAGATCAGGCCAAGCTTTGGAGTACAAAAGGGAGTTATTCTTATCAGAGATCTTTATAATGACTTTGGAATTATCCCCTTTACAGAATCTATTCTGGCAGATGATGGAGAGGCGTGTGAGAACCTTTATAATAATATCTGTACCACCCTTATTCAGGGGAGGTGGTCCAATGATGAGTGTAACTGGAATTACCATGGCAAGACCATTCTATCAGTCAAGATGGCCTACAGGTTTCTTACCAGGGATCTTACCATTTCCATTCATGGAAAATAGCAAATAGGGGCTGACAGATGCAAGAGAAATCTGAAATTCATGTGGTCCAGTCCCATATATCCCAAGATCAAATCATTCATGTGGCAACTTTGGCATAAGGCCTTGGCAACAAACAACAAAAGATACAGAATGAATATGGCTGAATCGGATGTTTGTCCGAGGTGTCTGGGATACAGAGAAGATGAAAACCATCTCTTTAGGGAATGCATTTGGTCAGAATGGGTGTTAGACCTAGCTTCCACCTTTCTTGGTTACAATGTTCTATCAATTAACTCTCTAGACTTCTTTTTGCCAGACAACCCGAATGACTGGAGAATCTTTATCCTGCTCTGGAGAATTTGGAAAGGGCGCAACGAGTTTATTTTCAATAATGAGATTATCCACCCAGAAGCCGTTATCAAGCAGATCACTTATGACATTAAATGGATTAATGATGCCTCCTCAATCTAGCTTATGGTTTATCTGTTCTCTCTTTTTTCAGGGATCATCTTTGTGCTGCTACGGAAGATCAAATGGAGGAGGACTGATCCCAACACCAACCTGGAATGGCTTAAGGTCTTTGGACCCCCGAATTTGTATGGGCATGAAGAACCTTGCTTCTGTAATTGCTGCTGCGACCAGAATTGTGATGTCAGAAGAAATCTCCTATGCGAAGCCAAGGATAACAGAGGAAGATTTAATATGGCCAAGGCAGGTTCCTGCTTGTGTGCTTCTTGTGTGCTCTCAATTATGGTTAGGGGCAAGGGAAGAAAGGTTACCAACTTCCATCTTAAGTCTCCTTTCTAGCCTGCTGGTAAATGCAACTTGGAATAGTATCAGAAATGAACTATCTCAGAGGATACCTGAATCTCATGATTTAACTGCTTCTTTTTTTCCAAACATTCTCCACTCATTTATGAGTTAATTGGGTTATACTTCCCTGTAAAAAGTTTATCAATTTTGTAACTTTATCCATATATAATATATACGCTGGCCTTCAATAAAAAAAAAAAAAAAATTGTGCAAACGGAAGATCCTCAGGATGGGGTAAATTCTTCCGCACCTGTTCCAGCATCTCAGCTTGCCATAGAGGTAGGTGATGAGCAAGCTCCGGCATGTACTCAGTGCGTAGAGTGTTAGACCGAGCAGGATCCTGTAAATATGGATTGTTTTCTAATAACAACCAGTGAGCATGAGGGTTGCCTTGAAAAATTCGATGGGCCTCATCTCGAAATTTATCTTGTGTGTCGGCCAGATAAAAATCATGAAAAGTATAAGCCATAGGCTGAACACACGGAAGATGACCAAATTGGAATCCTCACAGTGAAGTTGATCAAATACTAATAGGGCACAGAGTAAGCCTTTGTCTTCTATGGAAAGGTCCGGCCAAATCCTGAGAAATTCCGCACTGCCCAGGGGTTGCGCATTAATTTTTCCGTTTGCCGAATACCACTTGAGAAGGAAAAGATGGCATCGGGCAACCACATAATCCTGATAAGGAAGGAGGAGAGAAGTCCGTAGGAATGCGGAGAGCAAGATCAATATATACCTCCTGTTGACTTTGGGCTTCTTCCGCGGATTGAACAGCTTGCTGGAGTTGATGTTCTAAGTCTCTGATCTGATTATCTTTGTCAGCAAGAAGACGGGACTGATCACGGTACTTTCTGTGAGAGAGCGTGGCCTGTGAAGAGGAAGGTACTTGAGTGGAGTGGTGAAGCCGAAGAGTGGCTATCTCTGTATCATCGATGATCTTCTGCTTCTGAGCTTCAGTGAGTTGAGCCTGGAGAGGCGTTACCTGACTTTGAAGCATGGATAATTGGCCTTCAAGAGAAATGATCTGCTCGTTGCGCCCCTTGAGCTCGTTGAGCTGATTGTTGTAATTTTGAGAGAGATCTGTGTACATTGTTTGAAGGTCAGCCAGGGTTTTGTCCTTGGTCTTGATCTGCTCCAACAATTCTTGAATGGTGGACTGTAATTGAGCCTGTTGATCAGCAAGCAGGCTAGTCTGTTCCTGTTCAGTCTTGAGAGATTCACGGGCCTGTAAAAGAGCCTCGTGCTTCTGTTGAAGTTTATCTTCAAGAGATTGAACTTCCGTGGTGGCAGCTTGGAGATCCCTTTGAACGGCTTCCGTGGCCTCCATGTAAGCTTGAATGCCAGTCATGAAGGTTTCTTCCGAGTCCTGAAGTTTAAGGACAGCTGCTTGTACATCCTGCTAATATTGATACAGGGTCTGTCGAGAAGGTGGAAATGCGGGGCCCTGTTGGCGATTAGACTGTGACGTCTGAGAAACATGATGAGAATTTGAGTGCATGGTTTCCGTGGAGGAAGAGGAGACAGAAATAGGTTTTTCTTGAGTTTGAGCGTGACCAGAAGAAGGACGAGGGCATGAAATCTCAGCCTGGTGGTTAACATGAATGGGATTGGAGGGTTGGTGGGTGGATGCTTCAGAAGTAGCATGCTGAGTGGAGGGGGAACCTGGACTGGGGATAGGGACACAATGACGGATGATGGCCTGCAGATGACCACCTATGGTAGTTTCATGGCCCGAAGAAGGGGATGCTCTGATGCGATCAATTTCATGAAGGAGACGTAAAAACAAGATCTGGGGCCATCAATAGAGTGGGTGGAGTGGATGGCCAAGACAACAATATTGAAAAACTGCTTATTTATGTGGGTATTCTTGATGGAATATCCATAGAACTTTCGCCACAGAAATTTGACAAAAGTATCATGGGTCTTGGCAATGTTCGTGAGATGATGGGTGTTTGCCTGATAAGGAACTTGGTCATATTGTGTGACATCCTGTTCCTGTAAAGCAGCCCAAGACAAAGAAGGTCTGCGAAGAGGTAACTGGAATACCTGAGAAAGAAGTCCGGGAGTGAATAAAATATCTGTCTGATCGACTCTGGTGGCATAGCCCGCCATGGTGTTGATCATGTTAGCAACAAACTGCCTGAGTTGATGCAGATTTGGGGCAGGGAGTTCCTGCCTAGAGAATTCATACAACTCGTGGCGTTCTGCAACAGCGCGACTTGGACCTTCCAGAGCATTGCGAAAGGTGGGAGTGGAAAAACTAACAGACTCAAAAAGAGCCGAATCCCTTGGAGCAGTATCTTGAAGAGTAGGGAATTTTGGTGAAACAGCCATGGCAAGAAACGAAAGAAGGAAGCATGAGAGCGGATTGAAGGAAACCGGAGGGCGGAAAGCAAAAGACGAAAACGAAGATAGACGAAAAGGTTTTAGGGCGCACTACTTGGGCGAAGGGGCATGAGGAGAGTGAACCGTTGAGGGTGCCAGGTGGCGACAGATACGAAGAAATCGATGGAGGGGCAAAATTTTGGTTAAGTCCCGAGCAGTAAAGGAAGAAGCGATGAACGGTGGAGATGAAATGTGAATGAACGATGGGATGTGACAGCGGGTCGAAGGTACACATATTAATGACCGACGGGCGTGAAAGGAAGGAATGTCATTGAACGCTGGCAACTCGAAGTGGGATATCATAAAAAAGAAGTGTCAGAAGGTATCATGGCTAGATATGCGGCGGGAGAAAAGATTCTGGATTTATAACTGACCTTGCATTGCAACCACATTAGCAATTGTTTGATTGGTCCACGGCGACAGAGTTCCAAGCGGTTTGGCTATATAAGACGAGCAGTGGTCAACGCTGAGACAACCGTTCGTGAGCATGGATGATGAATGTACTATGCCGACTAGTTGCCAGGAATGGATTACTTACAAAATGAACGCGATGGACCTCTGGAAATGTCGCAACCGTGGCATCCGTATGGACGGCTGGTGTGGCGCAATGGCAGAGCACCCTGACCCCAAGACTACTCCCATCGAGGTGGTAGTTCATCTGCGCTGGGAGCCTGAGCACTGCCGCTACCTTGTGCTCCACATCACCTCTGCTCCAAACCCGGAGTAGGGGTTCTTTTAACTTAGGATTTTGTAAATAGGGCTCTGCCCATAGCGGATGTATATGGGCAATGCCCACCTTTTGTTTTTCGCCACTAATATAATATAAATATGCAGCTTAGTCACTATCTTTGGAGTCGGAATTTTGTTGTTGATCATGTGTAGGAACGCTTGTATCTTCTGTATGAAATTATTTTAGGCGAAAACCATTCACCAGTGTAGGTAACGGAGTGCCATCTAACTCTGCTAGTTTAAAAACACTGGGCTGTACCACTTGCAGAATTTGATACGGACCCAACCAACGAAACTTTAATTTTCCCGGAAAATTTTTATAACAAGAATCATAAAGGAGAACCAAATCACCTTCTTGAAATGTTTTGGCTTTCAGATGTTTGTCATGCAACGATTTCTGCAACTGTTGGCCATGAAGAACCCGAATATAAGCATCTCTCCTAAGTTCATCCAACTGTTCAAGTCGATAAACCCTTTCTTTAAGAGCAGCAGGTGGATTATGTACTGTAGCAAGTTGGAAACGAAGAGTCGGAAGGATATATTCAAAGGGCAAAAGAGCTTCTTGACCATAAACCAATTTGAAAGGAGTGTGGCCAGTAGCAATTTTGAAATTGGTGTTGTAAGCCCAAAGAACTACTAACTTATCTTGCCAATCTGTGCGAGAAGCATCACAAATTTTCTTGAGTATAGTGATGAGAGTTTTGTTTGTGCTTTCAGCCAAACCATTCCCTTGAGGATAGTAAGGGGTACTCTTCCTGTGCTGGATATGAAGATAATCCGTCAGCTCCTTGATGGCCGGTATGATTGACAAAATGGACGACACGATCACTAACAAGTTCCGTGGGACAACCAAAGCGAGTAATGATGTGTGTGTATAGAACCTTAGCCGTGCTGGCTGCAGTGTTATCCGGAAGTGCACAGGCCTCCGCCCATTTTGTAGCATAATCCGTGATGACCAGAATGTAACGGGCACGGGTGTGCCGCGCAGGAGGATCCATGGGCCCCACAAAATCCATTCCCCATTTGCTGAAGGGAAGTGGCGTGGCGACCGGCATCAACGGGAGAGCGTCACGGGCCGTGGGCCGACCCACACGCTGATAGACATCACATGTGCGGGCGTGAGCATGAGCATCCTTGAAGAGCGTGGGTCAGAAGTAGCCTGCCAGAAGAATTTTGCGTGACGTGGTGTCACCATGAAAATGACCACCACTAAGCCCTTCATGGGCTTGTCGAACGATATCGGGCACTTCATGAGGAAGAACACAGCGTCGGAGCACCAAATCCTTGCCACATTTGTAGAGATGGCCCGCAACCATAGTGTAGTCACGGACCTCACGGAGAAACTGATGGCAGCATGAGTGGAGCTTCGCTGGAGAGAGCGTGGGAACTTCAGAAGGAAGAGCACCAGTGAGTAGACACTGCTGAAAGTTGTGAAACCAATGGGGCGTGGCCGTGACTAAGAACAGCTGTGCGTCAGGAAAGGCATCAGAAACACCCGTATGATACCTGCTTGACTAACCATATGACCCAATAGAACACCAGAGGTGACGCAGAAGGTGCATTTCTCTGGATTTAAACTAATACGAGACTCATCACATTTCTGAAAGACGAGCTCTAACTTGTCCAGGTGATCATCCATGGAACTGTAGGCTGAAAAGTCATCTTGAAAGATCTGGAGAAAGGGTTTCTCCTTCATATAGTCATGAAAGACAGAGAGCATGATGCGTTGAAACGTGGACGGAGAGTTTGATAGACCAAAAGGAACCACCTTGTAGGCAAAAGTGCCCAACGGGGTGGTGAAGGTAGTCTTGAGTTGATCTAACTCTTTGATTGAAATTTGATTGTAGCCTAAAAAACCATCCATGAAGGAGTACATTTCATGACCAGCAACCTCTTCCAGAACCTGGTCTGTGAAGGGAAGCGGGAAGTGATCACGCTCCGTGGCCTGATTGAGTTTGCGATAGTCCACGCAAACACGGATCTTACCGTTGTGTTTGAGAGCAATGACGATGGGGCTCACCCATTCAGAATGTTTGACCTCATAAAACAAGCCTGCAGCTAAGAGTTTGTCAATTTCAGCTTTGATACGGTCACGGTAATTTGGGTTGAGCCGGTACTGTCGTTGCTAGACAGGACGTGCATCTGGTTTGGTAGGAATGGTGAGTTCCCCCAAAGTTTTGTTGATACCTCGAAGATCTTTATAGCTCCAGGCAAAAATATGTTTGAATTTTTTGAACAGCGTGACGGCGCGTGCTCGATAGTTGGACGGAAGATTGGCACCTAGGTGGACGGGCTGATTGTTACCAACGTCCACAATCTCCACCTCAGGAGTCTGACTGTGTGGAACAACTTCTGTGTCTTGGACAACATGAGCAGGAGGTTGAAACATGACAGGAGGAGCTGCATTTTGTGTCGTGAAGAAAAGCGGTTGCTGAGCGTCATCAAGCAGTGGTTGCTTCATGACAGCATGTACATCCACCGTGTCGGGAGAAAGTTCTGTGGATGAAAAATGATCAAGACGTTGAATTCTATGGCAAGAAGCCAGGTATGGGTCGAGCAGAGCGGCCACAGCCTGGTCCTGATCCAGAGTCATCTCTCCCCAAGGATCTACTCAGGGTAGGATGAGAGAGGCAGACTCGCTGGTGGAGCCTAAACATTATAGATATTTTGTGCTTCTTCAGAATCAGTGTCTGAGAGAGAAGGTTTGGCACGTTCAACAGAGATGATCTTGCATGTTTCCAAATCCATGGTGGCATTGAGATGACCATCTGTAATGACGAGTTGGTCCGTGGCCCAGTAATGAATACTTTTTGCCTGACGGAGAAAAGGTCTGCCTACCAACATTTTATAATCACCGGGATCTTCGCCGGCTTTCCAAACACCAAATTCCAAAGGGAATCTGAGTTCTCATATATTGATGTGAAGAACATGGAATAAATTACTACTCCTATATTTTGGTGTAGCCAAAATAGGTTTGGCTAAAGTACCCTCAAATTGGAGCTTGAAGTTTCTAGCACTTGGCTAAACTAGATGATTTTTCTCTATCACTATTTTTTGGCTTTGGCTAAACTTTTAAAATATGGGGAGGCAAATATTAGCCATCACATTACACTAATTTTAAAAAGTCCAAGCTTTTGGACAGAGACATTGAATTCATTGTTATTACAATGATTTAATATGGACAAAGTAAATGACAATCAACACAATATGGCATAATTGACGGAATTACAATCATTGTTATAACTTCCTTGATGCAAAGAAGCAACAAAGACATAAAGATACATGAACATGTTCAAAACTAAAAAAAAAAAAAAAGGAAGTACATTGTTCCTTGTAGTTATGAACAACTCTGCGGATGCTTCAACTTCGTACCTAGGATAAGGAAAAAAAATAAAAACAAAAGAACAAAAAAATTGAATTCTATTTGGTGGTTATCTTAAAGTCCCCGGCAAACTGGATGTCAGCTTGTAGGCTAATCCACCCATTTTTCCAAGCCCCCTCTTTCTTAGGTTTAGCTAATCGATGTTCTAGTGGGGTTGTCTAGAGGTGGAGGTTTGGCTATTCAACCTAAAAGTTCACTTGGGCGGCAAAAAAATTGGGCTAATTTTTTTTTTTTTTTGGCATTTTTTTCCATTTAGTTTAGCCATTTTTCTTGTAAAAAAAGCTACAAAATAGCCATTTGGCTAACCTTAGCCGTTATTTTATTCCATGGTGAAGAAGGGGCGTGACGCCTTGAGGGCGCATGATATGACCATTGTCCAACTTGATGTCATAGGGGGCACGGTAAAGTTGTTTGATGCCTAATTGCTTTCTGAGCTTATCAGTAATAAGATTGACAACACTGCCTCCATCTATTTGAACATGATTGACTTGTTGATTTCCCACCGTGGCATGTACCGTGGGTGTGGATGTAGCCACTGTTCCAACCAGAACAGTGGGAAGGGGTTACTGGTCCTTGAGAGCAGGACAAAGTTTCAAAATTGTGGCAAGACTCAAAGGGATTTTGATCTTTGCGAGTTCTTCTTGGAGTTCCAAAGGAACATGAGAAAACGGAGCAGCTGGATCCAAGGGAGTTGAAGTCTGAGATAAAGAAGCAGAAACTTCATTGAGAAGTTCTACCTCTGCAGCAATATTAGGATATGTCTGAGAGCGTGGATTGTGAGATGACGGAGGTGCGTCATGACGCTGCTAAGCTCGGGTGGTTGTGTGAACATTTGCAAGCGTTCGGCCTTCAGCAGCCTGCATGAGGTTGAGGATACTTTGTCTTACCTTAGGCATGACATGAGGCATGAGTTTATCCAAATCTGGTGCAAAGTGGACCTTTTTGGCTTCATCATGAGGGATCATGTCGACTACAAAAGCAGGTTGCGTGTCATGAGGGATGATGGTCAAGGGGCGTGAAGCCCTGGTCTGGCATGAAACCAGACCAACCCAATTTGACAGTTGCACTGGAGGATTTAGAGCTAGAGCGAGCCATTTAGAGCTTGGTAAATTTCTTCCTGTGCTTGTTGATCCATAGGAGGTGTGGATGAAGGAGCTGGTTGATACCTTTGTTGTTGTGGCACTCGTGGTGGCTTCCTTAGAACAGGACGAGGGCCTTGTTTGCCATTAGCGATCCAAAGTTGATAGGCCGCGAGGAGGCGCACGGAGGTGGTTTGATTCGCGGCCCGGAAATTGGACTTGAACCCGAGGAAGTTGAGGGCACGCCATGGTGGTATGACCCCATTCCGCGGACAATGATAACACCGAAGCTTTGGAAGGATCAAACGGGGCGGTTGCCCCGCCCTCTTGATCGGCCGAGATTGCCGAGATTGTGGATACCGTTGAAGTGGTTGAGCTTGAAATTGCCGAGGTTGGTATGACGCTTGTTTGTCGAGAGGCTGGTCCGGACCTCAAAACCATCTTTGTCGAAAAGGTATAGGATGAGTACAGTACATTCTTCCGCGGCATGATTGCACATGTTGCGCCGTTTACAATGAGGAGGACCATTTGAGGAATTGCGCCGTTAGCCAAATGGCCTTGATATTTTGCAGATGTGGCGCCAAATTTGACCGCGTTGAGGAATAGAGTGTTGAGGCTGAAGAAGCCGACCGAGGAACCATGATAGGAGGGATGAAGGGTAGCTCTTTGAGGGCCACGCCACGGGAGGAAACATTAACCGAATGATTGACGAAGTTCGATGGCCTCGCTCCAAAGTCTTGGGGCACAGGTATTCAGCCATGAGACGAATAGCTAGAGGAAGTCCCTGTAGAAACCAGACGAGGATCTGGCTTTGCGTGGGGTACTCTTGAAGTTTGTTGAGGAGGATATGAAGACGATCCGCAAAATCCCGGGCTGACTCCTTGGGCTCTTGCTGAAGATCATTGAGTTGCTTGAGAAGAAGTTGATCATCATCTATGGTGCCATAATGAGAAAGGAAAGCAAAGATTCATTTTCATTCAGCTTTTTGTTTCCAATGGCTTTTGTTTGCCATGAGCCATTGATGGGGGGATCCACGCAGCATGGTGGAAAAGTTGTGGAACTTCAGTTGAGGTTGAGCGTGACCATTTAGGACAGCCAGAGCCTCAAATTCTTCCATGTGGGCTGGAGCACTTTGATCCAATGGTTTGCCTTTAGTACTGCCAAAAGTGGGATAGGTCAGTTTGAGAGTCTGAAAAGAAGATTGTGACGGACCTTGCGCATAGAGCGGCTGAGTATGAGGAGATGCATAATGAGGTGGAACAGCCATAGTCTCTGTATGGTGTGGCAGAGGTGCATAAACGAGACGCTGATGGCGCTCCAAACGAGACGCCGTCTGGCAAAGGAGTTCCTCTGAAGTGAAAGCACGAGCAGACATTGTAAAAGAAAGAAGGAAAATGAAAGCGTAATCCGTAGAGGCGGCGTTGTTTAGGGTCTGGTTCGAACTCCGCGAAGACAGCCTCCGTGGAGGACCCTTGGATCAAACAGAGAATCGGTAGGCATGGTCACGCGGATTTGCAAAACAAACAAAGAAAAAGGAAATGATAAAGAACAAAAGAAAACAATGAGAACACAATGATGAGAACAAAACTCTTTGATATCAATGCCGATACATGAGCTCCATGGATGGAGAGAAAACGTAATGGAGATAAGACCAAAAACTCATCTGCCCCGTGAATGCTAGCTCTACTCATATATATAGTACAATGGCCTTTGGCCCAATATAGATACTTTGTCAGATCTCGGAGCCGACTCCTGGAAGAAGGCCTGATTTGCGGTGAATATTGGCGTGCTCTTGAGGTGCCTCGAATGACGCCGACGCCGCCGAACACGGACCCGCCACTTGTCCGTTTTCCGCCTTTTCTTTGCGGCGCGGCCTTCTCATGGTCCGGCCGCTTGGTCCGCCGCTTGGTCTTCTCGCCGGGCTTTTGACGATCGACTCGACCTCGGATGGTGGGCTCCTTATTCTTGACTCGTCCATGGTAGGTATGAATAGTCCGTGCACTTTATGTATGTGACTAACACTAACCGCCAAACATAAAGTCCGGGTAAGTTGGAATCGCCAATTATCATAATCTTGGACTTGAATAGGATTATGCTCATCCCCCTTTGCCTACAATATTCACTGAGAGCATCAAGATGTCTTTGTAGATCCTTTGGTCTACATGCAATAAGCACAACATCATCATTATACAAAAGCAATTGGACAACGTATCCACAAACTTCAGCACCAAAGCCTCCATGCATTGCTAACCATGATTCTAGCTCATCAATGTACAATCTATGTTGGTGAGCAAGGGCACCCCTGCTTAACATTAGTTCAGGTGAGGAAACCAATGCACGAACTCATCCGACTCCCATGTGGCATCCTCAGGAGTCTCGCCTCACTATAAGACCAAATGTTCTACAACATCTCTCTGTTAGTAATAAGGCCAACTCTTTTTATCCAAAAGATGTTTCGGCATTACAGAGGAGTTTAAGACAAGCGGTATACTCTCAGGACTAAGCACGTTATCTATATCTAGTATAGCACGCTTCAATTGACTTACATTAAATACAGGATGGATCCCAAGGTCATGCAGTAAGCTCAACTCATATGTCATTGGACCTATTCTTTTCAGAATTCAAGAGGGTCTGGCATAACGGGGTAAGCTTTAGGCACCCGTCCTTTTACTAAAGGTCGTATGAGAATAATGAGAACAATGAAGTGTGATATTCTCCGAGTAATTATTATGTTTGTGTGGTTAGACCATTATGCTTGCCTCGGACCTACCACACCATCCTTTTCCACAAATGCCTAAAGTTGACATATGGTCAAATAACTAAAATTGCCTGCTTGCATCATCTATGTGAATTGAAGTCGTAACACAAGAATTATATAGGCTATATTCTATTAACTATTTATCATTATAATACTATCTAAAATATCTATCTATCTATCTATTATAATACAATAATTTCATTAACATTTCAAAGTGGAACACAAAGAAAAAATGGATACAACATCCTTATATTAAAGCTTGACCATCAGAACCATATCCAAAAACTTCATATCATGACATTAAGTAAAGTGTAGGATAAAATACTATCTATCTATCTATTATAATACAATAATTTCATTAACATTTCAAAGTGGAACACAAAGAAAAAATGGATACAACATCCTTATATTAAAGCTTGACCATCAGAACCATATCCAAAAACTTCATATCATGACATTAAGTAAAGTGTAGGATAAACAGACTACAAAAGCAAAATGTACCGCTGAACAAGAAATGCTACTTCACAAAGTGGGCAAAATGCAAGGAAATGCAACATTGATTTTCAAGAACCCTCCACAAGGCCTAGAGCTTCCAAGAACTCTCCACAGGAGGAAAAGGAGGCATTTGTCTCAAAGAGGCAAGAAGAAGCAGATTAAGGAAGGCAAAGAGAGGAAGGAGCATGAAAGGAAGGGGAGGAGGAGGCAATGGAGGAAGTAGAGGAGGGATAACAAGGATAAATATGGTAATCAGAATAAGGAAGGCAAGGCGCATGCACATGGAAGAGCTCCCTTTGTCATTCTGTGGTGCCACAAGGTTTGCTTCCCCATTCATCGATATGAACTTGAGTGTGAAGTTTAATGCTTAACCCCACACAACATATGCCATATATAAAATAGGTCCAATGTTTCAGTGCATCTCCTTTTCATTGCCATCCCATTTGCATTTTTCTTTTCGTGCCAACTTGGACCTGCAACTTCGACATGTGATGTGTTTATTCTCTTTAACTTCCTCTCCAATTGATACTTAAAAGGTCTGCCTGCCTGCTGCAACTTTCCATCAATCTATCAAACCGTCGCCACCTTGCCGCCCCTAGTTTCTCTTGATCACTCCTCCCCTGTTCCACACTGGTTATATTATCCATTTAATGAACTTCTTTATCAATTCACTTGCAAAAGTAGGCATTGTCTCCAAAGTTGCACAAACATAATAGTATTACAAGTCAAATTTCAAATTTTCAGCATAATTACAATCAAGAAAATATAAGAATTTCAATGTCATATGATAAACTTTCCATTTAGATAAAAAGAATTTAGTAAAAAAGAAGTGATAGTAATATTGGTAGTGTCATCTTGAGTCTCAACTTGTAGCAATCAGGTGCCAAACTTGCCTTGGTCTTTACCTAGATTTGCTATTCCATGTTGGTCCTTGCCTCTCCACCTACCTCTTATTCCTCTTTGAACCCTTATGGTGTTTTGACATCTTGCCAACTATCACGTACCTGTTTGTACCCACTTGTTTATATAGTTAACTTTTTGTAAACCAATACCATATACCATATCCTCCTATCCTAATGTCGCCATCACGGGTTATCCATGCTGATCAAACCTGTTGAATAAATAAAAATGACTTGCTGGAATGGCTGATCCAAAGACAATTATGACATAAAAGAAATTCCAACTTAGATTGGTTATCCAATTGGAATTATTACGTAGTTCATGGGATTTTGCTTCAAGTGACTTATATGATCATTGTCATCAAAGTACGAAAGAATAAATTGAGGAGAAATAAAATTTGATCGAGCATGGTTAAAAGTTTGAATCATTGACTATAAATGCGTTACTTGGGCACAATCTATACATGTTATTCCTAATTTGAAAATAGATATTATAAGTGCTTGAAAAAATAGAAAGGAAATAGAAACTCTTCATTATGCGATATGGTTTACTCTCTTATATTTGAATCTTCACTTCAAGAGCACTTCAAAATATAACCATCGAAGGGAACTAGTCCAACCATTGCGAAAATAATAATATGTATCGGCACATATACCGCTTGTGTACTTTCAGAGATTGCGGCCTCGGATCGCTCTAAACTTCCATTTAATTGTCCGAGCCACCGGGGACGCCTTCTATGCATCAAAATAATAGGGGTCAAGGGTACTTATTTAATGTCAATGGTTGTTATTCATTTTAATTTAACTAGATCTTCAGTTTATGTTAAAGTTCCTCCTCTTCCTCTACCTCCCTCTACATTGAGAAAAACAAGTGGAAAGCTAGACATAAACCATCAGAAATATCATAGAAGAAAGCCAATATTAACAAGTATAAAGCAAGTAAGTAGCATGTACAAATAAATCATATTACCGAGCTAATATACCAAGAATTCCCTTTACACTTTTGATTGCTTTATTAGTTAAATGCCTTCTTTATAGCAGTATGGTGATAATGGAACGGATTTTTACCATCATGGAGTTGGTGGAATAATCTTTAGGAAATGATATGAATTCAACTTATAATTTGCTCTACTATGATTTCAAAAGAAATATTAATTAGGATTTGCAGTTTTAAACATTGTCGATCGTCCCCAATGTGGAAAGAACAAGATCAAAAGAAAAAATAACACAAAATAAGTAACTCATATCTTATATTATAAAATTATAGCGTGTGTCTTCAATGGAGCCCTAAATCGGACGGTCGAGGATTTGATTGACCAATGGTGGAGATGATGTGTGTGTGTCTTCAATTAAAATTTCATGGCATGAAAGGAAAAAGGAAAAGGAAAAGGAAAAGGAAAAGATGAAAAGAAAAGCTGGAAAAAAATTTATTCACTTGAAATGGGAATGGAAATCAAAAGGAAGGAACTGGAAGGGAATGGACGAGCTTGAAAAGGAAGGAAAATGGCAAGAGGAAGAGGGGTCCGAGAAGGGGGGACAGGAAGGAAGGAAGGAAAAAAGGTATGGAAGAATGAAGTAGAAAAGGCGGGGAAATGGAAGAAAAAGAAAGAAACGGAAAAGGAAGGAAGGAAGGGGAAAAGGAAAGGGTGGTCCGATAGCAGAAGAAGGTAAAAAAGGAAAGGAAAAGAGTAGTAGAAAATGGGAAAGCGGAAAGATAAAAAAGAAGGAAAAAAAAGAGAAAGAAAAGGAAGGGGGAAAGGGAAGGCAAAGGGAGGAGAAGGGGTTTGAAAAAAAAAAACGAGAATAAAAAAAGAAAAGAAATTTGTTCCTAACAACGGGTACCATTATAGTACTTTTTATAGATAGATAGATGGCATTTTTAGTAATACCTAATAAATTTATTCCTTGAAATGTCATGCATATCAAAGCAACTTAATCATGGCAACAAGATGAAGTTGGTCAGCGTTAGAAGGTTATGATTTTGACAACACCAATAGCGTACATACCAAGACCTATGGCAAATGTAACGTTGGTCATCTATGATCCGGATCAAGACCATGGATGTTGAAGCCGCCATTTTGGAGGGTGACTGTGTAATCAAGGAAAAGAGACAAGCCATCAAAGGAGGCGTATATAAGTACCTTGAGCCCTTCCTAATGCACTAGACGTGTTTGATGGCCCCGGCGACCAAATCATCAATTGTGAATATTTGTCCAAACCGCAAAGGTGTCAAATTCGACCCTCCGATTGCACCATTGTTGTTCCCGCCCAACCGCAATATCATGCAAGTAGAAATCTACTTTCTATCACGTCGTGCTTTTTGCAACTATCAAATGAAGCACCACTAATAACACAAACACAACTCCAAGTTTCATTGCCATTTTGCCTGTGAAGATAAAAAATGGCTCTCCTATTTTCTCTTTCCTAAGTGCCCTTTTATAGTCAATATCAAGATCCTTGTTTGTGAATGCCACTCAATTCTATAATTCTTGGGTGGTCTCAAAAGACGCCAAAATTTTCTATCTATCTATCTATATGTTTATATGTGGAGTCTCTAATTAGCCAGCTGAATTTGTATTGGTGGTCCTTTGTGGGTAGTGTACAAGATAGAAGAATAGGCAAATTTCCCATCGAATGAGAACCCTCCATGTAAGCAGCTTATCGATACGCTATCCATTCGTTTGGTCATGAGACAATTTTTCTCTATTAAATTCAAAGTTAAAATTTATCCATGAGACAAATTACACTATGTCAACAAAAAGTTCCTTTAAGTTTATCAACTACACAATGTCAACAAAAAGTTCCTTTAAGTTTATCCATGAAAAATTATACTATACCATCAGAAAGTTAATTAAACATGTTTTTGTTGTTGGATTCCCCCCAAAACTGGCTTCTCTTCCCTCACTAATGTAGCCAAGCATTAAAGGGGTTTATTTTCCCCGCATAGAATGCGTGATTCTTGCACAATCGAGCCCTCGTTAGTCATTATCTCCGCTTGTCTAGTATCGTCATTACTGCAAGGGTTTTTCCCTTGAAAACCTTTCGAGGCAGGGGTTTTTTAATACTAGTAGTAATGATTGTACTAGCCCATTGTATGGGTCCCATGACCTATTGGTCTCCGTGGACGTTAAAAAAACTATTCTATTCTATTACGTTTGCGTTCAAAATTCTCGAAATGATGTAGTAGATTGAAGCACTCCATGCAGCTGTACCCATCCTAAAACTTAGTGTCGCTTTTATCGCCAAGGTTCCCCGTGCAAAATTTGCAGCATGCAACCTTCCTCCCCATGGGTATTGCATAATGTAGCCTACTGCACACCATGCAGTGCACCCTCCCACATCATGTATATGTATGGAGCCTATTATTTAGGAAATTACACTTGACTTAGATGCACCAAGGATTGAGTTCCTCCAATTGCTGGTTGAAAGGAACCTCAATCTTCAACGTCAAGTATCGTCTCTTTTCCTTTGAGTGTCACGATTTCTCACTCATGACTCATTCTTTTTCTCCGATCAAGATTAGATATGAAGCTGGTGCTTCCTCCATCTCAAAGCTATATATATCACTTTCTCAGCCCCCTGAACGGAAGGGAGTTGTCGTGACTTAATGAGTCTATTATGGACCCATCCATCGCGCACATAGCCACAATGCATGCAAGCGAGATGGAAGATCAATGTTATTGTTCCGCATCGAGAAATTTGCGCGAAGATCCTTCGTTTTGGCCAAGAACACAATTAAATCCATGTCTTCGATTCAGATGAGAGCAGTGGTGTCAACAAAAGCATGATCAGAGATCGATGCTACAACATCAAGCGACAAGTTCATCAACAACAATGACTAGCAAGCGATTTTTGCCCAAATTCAAGAAGAAGGAATTCCAAAGTCCAGTAATCAGCAGCTATGATGACGAGGAAGCCAACAAAGAGAGGCCGATGGGCCGGAGGAGGAGACGTTGGACGCTCTAGATAAGATGAATGAAAATGGCATTTCAATTAGAGACACATCTAGGCGATCTGAATATCCCAGAATCATCCATCAGAGATTGATTGTACGGGCGAATTTCCCACAAGAATGGTAGACACATGCAGATCCTAAAAACGGGACAAGAAAAGGATCTGGTAGATTGGGCAATAGGGAGGGGAGAATAGGGAATGGGCATGACATTGGCCGTCGTGAAGGAACGGGCTGCTGAAATGACCAAGGGGAATAATTCAGTCTTCGATGGTGTTCCAAATGGTGGAAGAGCATAGGCATCCTAAAATCTCTCTAAGGATTGCATTAGAGGTGTCATGTGCCTAGGCAATGAACTCAGAAAACTTGGATACTTTTTACTCAAGCTTGAAAGAAGTATATGATGAGTATAACTCCTCCCTCGAGAATATAGAATGCAGATGAGATCGGGATCCAAGCTGGGAAAGTGAAAGGTTTGAGGATTGCAAGGAAAGAAGAGAATAGGGTTACTAAGCTGGTGATGAATACGAGAGAATGGATTACTATTTTACTGTGTGGCAATGCAAAAGGGTCTAGAATGCCTAGTCTATACATTTTCAAGGGAACTAAGATAAGGCAAGACAACATAGCAAGGTGTGAGGAGGGAACGACAAGTTGTGCAACAATCAGCTTGGATGACAACTAAACGTTTTAGTCTTGGTTGTCCCACTTCTAATCTAGAGTGCCTGGGGGGATCTCACCCAAATAACCACATCTGATCTTGCTCGATGGGCATGATAGCCATGTGGAACTGGATGTCATTTTGGTAGCCAAAGAGACGAGAATATATTTTGCCCTATTATCTGCACATACATCACATAGGCTCTAGCCACTAGATGTGTCTTGCTTTGCTCCATTCAAGGAAGGATTGAAAATTTTGAGGGCATAATACATGGTCAAAAAGGGAAGGCTTGAACCTATGAGGAAAGACATAGCTGAATTGATATTCCAGTCCATTGTTCTGCAAGTTCAACATTGTCGAATGTCAAGGCAGGTTTCATGGCAACTATGATATGGACATTCAATTCAACAAGGGTGGTGCCTGGAAGAGAAGGCTCAAGGTTTGCAAGGGATTAAGTTTATGTGCATGCACCACCACTTGACCCGCCACCAAGTGGGGTTGGAATCAACAATGGATTGGCTATTCCCAATGTGCAGCCTGTAGCAAATGGAAATAAACCAATGGACCAAGCTAATGGAAATGAACCAATGGAAAAACCATGTGTGAAAGGCTGAACATGGAGGACCATGTTGTTAAGGGGTACAACATGCAAGATGTCGACTTGCAATGGAAAGAGCATGTGCAAGCATCATGTGATCGTGCAGGAGCTGGCCTTGGAACAATGCCGCAAGTCTTGATCCAAAGACCCTTAGAGAATCTGTGCCTAGAACCTTCTCAAGTGCAGCCAAGTCAAGGCACACAAAAGACACCAAGGAGCCGTCACTAAAAACCACAGTAAGCAGTAGGTAGTTACATAGTTATATGGCATACATGAGGGATAGGCTATAGGTTTAAGGTTATAAGAGTCCAGCGGCTAACAACATAGCGGGGATGGGCTGGAACAAGCCAACCACCACAAGGAGCTTAATCTAGGCTGACCAGGGCTCGAGATCCACGGGTCCCCATACATCCGGTGACACCGTAATACACCATATCACGATCGCGTCCTTGGCATCTTTTGAACGATCAGAAATCTCGGAGTGATCTCTTCACTCAAGTTGGAGCCAATGGCGGTTACAATCTCGAGAATGTTTCACCAAACAAATTTTCAGCTTGAAGGAGCTGTTTCTTTAGTTCATTGAGAGGCGCCCGAAGTCACGGCACTCCCTCTTCTTGTGCGTGAGAGGGAGTTTTTGGTGGCTTCATGTCATAGTGGCTGCTCCCAAAACTGGGGTCCTTCCATGTATGCATTGCAGTTCGATGACAAGCATGTATTAGTTACATGAATAACATGAGGAGAACAAACAAAGAAAACAGAAAGAAAACTTCCGCTTTCGGTTGGCACTTACCTTCGGCTTTCGAACATCTTTGGATCAAGCAAGATGGGGATGGATGGGGTTGAGCGAAAAATCCCTTTATCTTTTAAAGCCTTAAGAACATGATGGTGCCTTACACTGATTGTATGAGGTGCTTCACCGTATGTCGCAGACCAATTTGGTGGACTTGAGCGGTCCGGGTGAGAATTAAGGGTAATTTAATCAAATTCCTTGCGAGGCATGCCAAAGGCGGGCCAAGGGGCCACTCAATTGGCAATGGCGCCATATTTGGTGATGCTCCATGGTCTCGTACCAGCAATAGGAACCGTTGGCCCGTGATGCCGGTCTAGAGCCCTTGAGCGAGGAGGGCATGAAGCCGACCCGCGCCGGCATGGCAAAGCGAGAACATGAGTGGATGGAAGGGGGATAACACGTTCCGGATAAGAGCCCTGCGCCCCTGGACCAGGTCCGCCGCGCGTGGCGATGGGAGGACTATCGGGGCGCGGGCCCGGGATCATGATGAGATGGCGGTGGATACCTACCGGTGCGCTGCTTGGTCTTTTGCTTTGGCCGTGACCAGCGCTGGCTGTGGATCCTTGGACTTGACTTGGTCCGTCGTATGCATGAATAGTCCTGTACCAGGAGAGGCAACGGGACTAACACTCCCCACCAAAGCGACACTCGAGTGAAGAAAAAGAAGGAAGTGTCTCCGAGGGGGGAAACCCCGAAAGTGATCTTCACGGGGAATGAGGGCCGGGCACCATTATGGTAAGTGCCAATGAGATCGGCGGATTTGAAGAGCAGCAGGAGTGTTGAACCCAAGGGCGGATGCGCATCAATGAGGAAATGAGGCGCACCATGTCTTCGGGGCGGCATGTGCGGTCGAAGAAAGCGGCGCACTCCATGGTAAGGTCACGGAGGCGAAACACCGGCGCTTGCATTAGGGTTGCGGTAAAGATGGGACACTTTGCCGATTTAAGGAGCTGACCGGGATGCACTTGAGAGCAGCCACGAAGCCCGGTTTGTGATTGTCTTGAAGAGGGTACGGTGAGGTGGTGGCGGCGTCGCAAGAAAGTATCAAGGCCATGAACAGCATCAGCGGGCGTTTGCCAACCACGCTCATTTGCAATATAGATCCAATTTGAAGTGTCATCCAGCACAAGGCCCCCAAAAAGTAACTCGCATTCATAATCATGATGGAAACCAGTATAATGGTGGTTTTTAATACATGCAACTCGTAATGTCAATGAAAACTAGATGACTTTTATGGTTTTGTAATATCACTACTAGTTTGATCATAGTTTTTATACTAATTCTATGTCTTACACTAGTTTCTTAAAATTATTGCTAGTTTTCCTGCTCATTTGAAGGAAGAGCAGCAGGAACTCAAGGAAGAAGAAGTCCCTATGGACTTGGACAAGGAGGTCGCCACATCAGAGACCCCGCAAGGGAAGGTATTGGGAAACCACCTTACTCGCTTCTTCCTATCAGCTTTTCGGCAGGGGCAAGTTCTTTTTATATCCCGAGACTTAGGGCCGGAGGCTGAGGCTTCATGGTGGACCCTCCGTGCTCTTTCCACACTGGCAGGACACAAGAAGCTTCCCTATCGTACGTTTACTTATGTACTTTCGTGACTGACGGGATCTTTACTCCAGCGGCCTTGGGGACGAGGATATTGCACCCTGGATGAGTATGAAACTCCTTACGGCGGCCCCATTGGCTGTTGCCTATCCGCCAGAGGTTGCCTCCATTGCGGCTGCCACCGTAGACCCAAGGGTGACTCTGTTATGACATCGACCGCCGCCACCACCTCCTGGGCCTATGGACGAAGGGGAGGGACCTAGCTCCTAGACATTTGTATTACGCATATTTTACTGCGTATAGTTGTAAAATTTTGGACTTGGCATTTTCGTTACATCTTTATAATATATGTGCCATTTTCTTATGATCCATTATTGTGTTAATGACTACAATTAAATCATTTTCTTCCATGATATTTCCTTGTATCTATTACAGTTTAGAGTATAAGAAAATTGTGCAATGTTCTATATTCATTCATACCGTCTTGCAGACGAGGGACTTGAAGAATATGAAGAAAGAATTACCAACCAGATACGAAGGGATGATCCAGGACCGCCTGACCAGGATTATGGCCAGCGGTATGGGGAGTATCCGGAATGGGATGAAGGTTACGAGGTAGGGGAACCCGTAGAGCCAGGAGAGCCCTATGATCCCGACAAGGGGTTGGAAGTAATTAACATTCTCAGAGAACGGGCCTTTGAGGACTGAAGCAAACTCTTAAATTCCGCACATGGGACTATTGGGATATGACAAGGCATGAAGCATTTCTTTGACGCATAGCGATCACTTGTGGCAGATCTTCTATCGCTAAGGAGACTTTTTAATCTCCTTATCATCGCCGATACGTCGCGACTACCAACACTGCTATCATCGGGGCACGGGCTCGCTACAAGTTAGTGAGAGCACATGCGAGAGGCGTTCGCTACTCTATCTTGTACCCTTTTTGCGAACCCCTAGGCCTGGTCCCTCGATTTTGTTTTCTATGTTAAGTGTGACTTGAAGAATTGCTCAATGTAAAGTGTCTACCCTGTATGATATAACTTTAAGTTGTCGGTGACTTTCAATGTAATGACTTTCAATCTAATGGCTGTGATAATAAATACCTTTCCTATTGTACTCTTCTATCCAAAATGACATTCTTTGTGGGACTTCATATTCTTGTAGTTACGCTTATACTTTTTTTTTATATATACTCAATATATACGGCTGACGCAATGCACTGGCAAACACCCTCGAATGCCCGGTCGATTAACACGGCGGGAACTTATGTTGATGAAGAGGCAATTAGTCGAGGTTACAAGCGTATGTGTTGAATGCCAACCCACCGCGGACTATGCAGGAGAATGGGCGAAATTACCCGTTACCCCAGGTCCACCACCCGGCACCCCCCTTGCACCAAACCAAGCATGACCAAGACGAAGGAAGCACCATTCCAAAGCGCCATGAAGTTCCAAGGGATAGTGCTACATCTTCACCATCAGACCCATACATTGTCCTCGAGGGGCGTGCGGATGATCGGTGACCATGCAAAGCGTCCGGGACAAAAATGCAGTAAAGGCGGTTGATCTGGCCATAACCGGCATATGGAAAAACAGGAAATTGGCCCGGTTTGATGGGAAATCTCGGCGGGCTGAATGCGAGTCCCTGGTTGGACGAGATGAAGGAGTTTGGGAAATCCTATGGCATGCTGAGAAAAGGATAAGGGAAAGGTTGCCACCACAAACCTTACGGGGAGCTGATGGTATTTGGTGGAAGGGCTATGCGAGCCAAGCATCGGATAGAAGCGGATGCAAATTCGGAAGTTTGCAAAAGCTTTTAAGTCGCATTATGTGCCTCGCAGGCGCACAAATGCCAACAAATCGAGACCTTTTACGAGTTTGAGCGGATGGGTGGGTAATGATTCGGGCCTACAGCGATGAATTCATGCGCTTGAGGGCTGTATGTGCCAAGAATGAATGAAAAGAGGGCGGTGGAGGGCTACATTGAAGGGTTGGCCCCATCAATTAAGCGAATGATTAAGGCCATAGACCTGAAATGGAGTTTGCAGGCTGAGGGTAAGGCATTGAGCCTCGAGGAGGACACACCAAGGAACCCGATTGCAGCGTCTGCTCCTTACTCCGGTACGCCCGTCCACCGTACAAACCCCGTTCACCAAGTCCGGGGGCCCTCTGTGAGAACTCTTACGACGCCGGGGAAAAGAAGGTCACCTTCAACATGTCAGACAAACCGAACAATGTGGGTAAAAAAAAGTTCAAAACCTCTTACGGTCTATTCCCAAAGAGGCTCGAGAAACGACTCCGCCGAGAGATAAAGGCATGTTCTGGTGTATGCGGCCGGGGCACTTCATGCGAAATTGCCCTTATGTCACCTGACGTACCCGCGGCTGGCCATGGCGACCTGGATTGGGGACGATCTCGGTCGACACTACCACGCCGAGGAGGAGGCTCCGAATACATTCACGGTGAGTCCCATATCCTTTGCAGCCATTGAAGCCGGCAATTTGAAAGTCGACCTGCCGTTATTTCCACCATAGGTCAAGTAGGACAGCAAACCTTTTATAATTACGATGGATCACGGGTTAGTACACATAATTTTGCTTCTCCTAGAATGGCCCAAGTATTGCGGCTTGAAACTTTGAGATCCGGCCGAAACCCGTCACTTTAGCGGTGGTAGATCGAGACACACTCATGGCCGTCGCATTAACCTTAAGATCGCGGTTGCGGGTGCACCCGGTTGCCTTGGGTGCGAGATAATGGATATTGGCAAATATGATCGATTGTTGGTATGAAATTCTTGGCATCTGCGTGAAAAGCCAATATAGACTGCGAAAGCGGGAAGTTACCTTCAAGCGCCGCTAAGCGGAGCCAGCGTGACTATTAAAGGTGACCGCCTAAACCCTATTATGATCCTATCACCATTAAGGCGATTAGATAAGGAACATGCGTGGGATAAGTTGCTTTGCAAGGCTGCATGCGTAAGGATAAGTTGCTTTGCATTATTAGACTTGCATCCATTGAGTCGGATGCTAAGCGAAGCAAGTAATTGATACCTTGCGGAGGGCATTGCTAATCTTCTCAGGAGTTTAGCGATCTTTTTCCAGATGAGATCCAAAAGCTTCCTCCTTTTAGAGGAATAGAATGTGAGATAGCTTTGGAACCCGGGTACTAAGCCTACCAAGAAGGCCCAGTCCGTATGAGTATGAGTCCTGAGTTAGCGAGCTTAGAAGCAACTTCACGGAGTTATTAAACCTAGGTTTTATTAGGCCTAGTGTTTAGCCTTTTTGGCCTCTATCCTTTTGTTAAGAAAAGGATGGCTCCTTGAGGATGTGTATTGATTATAGGCAGCTCAATAAACATACCATCAAGAATCGCTATGCTTTGCCTAGAAGCGTTTTACGACCTTATGGACCCGGTTGCAAGGGGCCAAGTATTTCTTAAAGATTGACTTACGTTCGGGATACCATCAGATAATAATTAAGGAGGAGGACGTTCATAAATCTGCCTTTCGCACTAGATATGGGCATTATGAGTTTACTGTTATGCCTTTTGGATTAACTAATGCCTTGCGACTTTTTGCGTTTAATGAGCGATGTCTTAAAGCCGATACTTGGATGATTTTGTTGTTATTTTCTCCCGGCGACATTCTCATCTATAGTAAAACTTTGGAGGAGCATGAGCAGCATCTTGATTGGCCCTACAAAAGTTAAGACATCACCAACTCTTTGCCAAGTTCTCTAAGTGCAAGTTTGCCACTTTCGGAAGGTGGAATATTTGGGACATGTCATTTCGTGAGAGGGAATTGCTACGGATCCGGCAAAGATAGAGGCGATCAAGGATTGGCCTATTCACGGTAATGTGTCGAGGTCCAAAGTTTCTTGGGATTGGCGGGGATATTATCGCCAAATTTGTTAAGGATTTTTGCAAAGATTGCAGCACCTCTAACGAATCTCACAAAGCACGAGAAGGTGAAGGATTGGATTGAACATTGGAAAGCAAAAGTCTAGGCGGGGTTTTCAGCAGCTTAAGGATGCTTTTAACATCAGCACCGAGTCCTCATTGCATGATCTAGTAGCAGCGGATGCGATAAAATTGCTACCTGGTGGAGTCCTAATGCGGGGAGGGAGGGTTACCTATGATTCAAAGAAAATGAGCGAAAGCAGTAGGCGATACCCTACCCATGATCAGGAATTGTTAGCCGTTGTCCGTGCTCTGCGGATATGGAGACACTACCTTCTTGGTAGAAGATTCCAACTGGACACGGATCATCAGAGTCTCCGTTACTTATCCACCCAGCCAAACCTCAATCTCCGTCAGAGAAGATGGATGGAATTTACGGAGAATGCGACTTTGAGATTATGTATAAGCACAGGAAACACAATGTGGTTGTGGATGCATTGTCACGCCATCCCTTGGTAACCCGAACCCATTGTAATGCAATTTCTACACTCACCGGTGAGTTTGGGAAAGCAGATAGAAACAGACCTTGGCCACGGATCCGAAGTTAAAAAGTGATGTTTGGGATAGTTTGGCTAAGGAAGCTCGCACAGATAAAGAGCGTGAAGCTTTCCGTTCCTATAAGAAAGAAGGCAACTTGCTATATTACAAGGATAAGTTGTGCGTACCTGAGACTTCAGGAGTACGTAAACTAATTCTCCATGACACGCACAACAGCCCTATAGCTGGACATACGGGTTTGATGAAAACCTATTTTAAGATCCGCTCCAGTTATTTTTGGCCTTCGATGAAGAAGGACATTGCCAGGTACATTAAGCAGTGTCAAGTGTGTCAACAAACCAAGGCTGAGCAATTAAGGACTCCAGGAGAGTTGCAACCCCTGGACGTGCCCAATGCTAAGTGGAAAGTGATAACCATGGATTTCATTGTGGGCCTCCCACGTACTCTCCGCAGATATGATGCATTGATGGTAGTGGTCGACAAATTGTCGAAAATGGCTCATTTCTTGCCATGTCGTACCACGGATACAGCCTTTGATACTGCTCTGCTATTCGCCAAGGAGATCTTCAGATTACACGGAATGCCACGAGTTATTGTCTCCGACAGGGGTCCCAAATTTGTAAGTGCATTCTGGAAAGACTTCTTTGCCACCATCCAGACCAAGCTTGCTATGAGTACGGCATATCATCCTCAGACGGTACCAATCGCATTATAGAAGATACGCTACGAAGTTATGTGTGGAGTAAGCAATCCCAATGGGCTGACTATATTTATCTGGTCGAGTTTGCCTATAACAGTATGAAGCAGGAATCTTCCAGAATGTCTCCCTTCATGATAAATTATGGTTATCAATGCCTTACCCTGGACACATGGCATAACCCCGTTTCTAAAGTGGAGGTTTCTCAACAACTCCTTTTGGAAATGCAAGCTTTGGTTGAAGAAGTCCGTGGATACTTATTGGCTGCACGTAGTCGCCAGAAGAGTGTAGCGGATAAGCACAGAACCCCACGAGTCTTCCAGGTGGGTGAATCGGTTTGGCTTAAGATTAAGGTAAAACAAGCCAAGCTTAAGATTGGTAAATGCAAAAAGCTAGCACCCAGATGGGCTGGGCCGTTCAAGATCACTGAACGTGTTGGGGAACAAGCATATCGCCTGGATTTGCCGCCCCGCTTGAAGATCCACAAGGTCTTTCATGTGAGTCTTCTAAAGCAGCACATCCCAGATCCAGAGGAGATCTTGGATACACCCACCCTACTTGAGATGACAGAAGAGCATTTAGATATAGTGCATGAAGCTCTTCTTGATCGAGCATATAAGCAGACCAGGAGGACCCAAATGCTGCAATACTTGGTCAAGTGGAAACACTTGCCAGCTGAGGATGCTACGTGGGTCATGGAAACCGACCTTGAGAAGCACTATCCGGACTTCATGCGCGAATCTCAAGGCCGTACCATCAACGATGCTATCAACCCCGCTCCCGGCGGTAAGCTTGAAGGCTTGATTCGCCGAGAATCATGCAGTAGAGGGGTAGATGCATCGTACTTGATAATAGTTACCGATGATGGGATCACCTTCGTGTTCCCTAGGACGCGGTGTACTGTCAATGTGGACATGACCGCGAATTGCTTGGAAAGCATGTAGTGGGTAGGCCGCGTTCATCTCGGCTATAATAGGAACTTGACCATTCCTTACGTCGCAATGGATTGCGAACCATAGGCATGATAGGTTCCCTTGTAGATAGATTTTCTTTTATTACTTATAGGGGGTGGTCCCTTCAACCACAACCTAATTATTTTATCTATATAAACTGATATATTGTCATGTGCAGGCCAGTGAGCAGTACGTGACCTGCTTATGTATAGAGGGTTGCTGATGACCCGACTTCTCCGTTTTACGTTGTTTACCAGTCTTGTCCTTTTGTTACTCTGATGTGATATTGGACTTCGGTCCTTGAACTATTTTCTTATCATGATCATGTGAAATGCACCCCGGTGCTTAAACTGTTTCAAACTATTATCTTCGGAAATAGGGAGTTACCTTTCTTCATAATATAATTTTCTATTTTTGTATCTAACCCCAATGCTGAGGACAACATTATTTCTAAGGAGGGGAGAATGTGACGTTCCAAGTATTTACTCGGTATCATCGTATAATTATCTTGACCGTCACCGATAAAAAAATACGCCACCATGGGGTATTGTAACCTAGGGGTTGACCTAAAAGGGATTAAGTTAGCTATGCTAATTTAATTATTAAGGATAATAATCTACAATTAAGGAATTAATATTTAAGAAGGACTAGTTATGGTGCCCGGCGTTGCCGGGCGTAACTACAATTTTATTCTAGAATTATATGAATAAGATGTAGGATTTAGGAAGATATGTAGGGCCACCAATCATGCTCCTTTTAAGTTATTGTCCAAGTTGGATGCCATATTTACAACTGTCGAAAGGTCAAACAATTGCAACTATTGAGATTCAACCACTCTATTTTCTTCATGGCATTTGGATCGATGCAACATAGTTAAAGATCTAACAGTTTCCTTCATTGTAAGATGACAATCGCATCTACAACAATCGCATCTACAACATACGATAAAAGTGGTGTATATATTTTTTACAACAATCATAGCGAAGCCATTGTGACTTGTTTGGTATGTAAAGTAGTCCTTATATAGGTTATTTTTATTTGGCATGTTACCATCGCTTTACAAAACCAACACACTAATTGAGGAGGTTTTCAAATAGAGCATAACCACCACTTTATTGTGATGTTCACTTAAATGTGCATTGTATGCCTTTTAACACATTAGCACTCAAATCTTGGTGTCAGCTTCAGGATGTTCTTACAAAACTAACATAATAATTGAGGAGGTTTTCCCATACAACATAATATAGAACATTATGATTATGCATTATTAACTTCTATTGGACCATCTGCAATGTGACTCCTTTCACATGCATCTATGCCTTTAGCGTGAAACACGTGGTAAGTTTCAACAAAAAGTCTATGGACTTATATGGTTCTTTTGTAAAGAGTTGTTATGTGCTTTTTTACACATTAACACAGACTTTTGCAAACCTTGGCCATACACACTAATTGAGGAGGTTTTCGGATAGAGCATAACCACCACTTTATTGTGATGTTCCCTTAAATGTGCATTGAATGCCTTTTAATACATTAACACAACATTTCAAATCTTGGCGTCGATTCAGGATGTTCTTACAAAACTAACATAATAATTGAGGATGTTTTCACATACAACATAATATAGAACATTGTGATTATGCATTATTAACTTCTATTGGATCATCTGCAATGTGACTTAACTTAGCAAACCATTTAAAACATAAAATGTATTCCAAGTGGACAAAAAATGAAAAGTATTAAAAAAAGGGTGACAATTAGGCAGTACCACACTGTAATTTTGACTAAGCCATTTTACCAGCCTTAAAAAGATTAATGTACACTCTTTACTTTGAGTCATGCATCTCCAAGTCTAAGCCATTTTACCAGCCTTAAAAAGATTAATGTACACTCTTTACTTTGAGTCATGCATCTCCGAGTCTGTTTATAGCCAGCCAAGTGCAGTGTTTGAAATTCTTACCTAGTTCTTCAACATCGTTCTAGAGCCCTGTTAGAACCTGATTAACAAAAAGGACAGCGTATTGTTCTTACCATACTTTCTCGTAGACTGGAGATTCTTATATTATCATATTCCCCCATCAAGCTAATGCAATGTGGTCTTCTATGAACATTAATAAAGACCAATGAAGACCACTCTTATGATGTACTTCATAAATGACAGAGCATATGCAACAATACTAAAGGGCAAGAACATGCATCGTCACTTTATTGTGCTTACTGTGTTGCTAAGTTTGAAGTAAACATATTAAGAATGAAGCAACGAAGCATAATGATAAGAACACTTTATATGCTCAATTTTAACTGCATTCTTGCTTCTGGATTATTGCATCTGTAAATGCAATCCATACATCATCATCTTTTAGTTGTGCACTCCCTGATCGTGGTGCAATATGTGCTCCTAGACCCTCATGCAAAGATATCAAGAATGATGCTAAGAAAACTCTATATATAGAACGTTTAATTCTACATTCTACTTGTAGATTGTTGCACCTGTAAATGCAGTCTTTGCATCTCTCTTTTAGTTGTGCACTTCCTGACAATGGAGCAATATGTGCTCCTAGAGTTGTTCACTGTAAATGCAACCTGCAATGTTGGGGCAGTAAGAGCTAGTTTAGCAATACTGACATTTTCAATTGAAATGGCAGACCATATTGCAAGATCAGAAATCCCAAGCATAATGAATGTTTCGAACTTGTTAAATGCATTTTAAATTAAATACCATGTAGACTGTCTTAGGGATCATCTTGAACAGCAGAGATTTACGGGAAAATACAAAATAGAACATAAAATATGGTGACATTATGCTGTGCAGGCAACCACTTTTAAGAAGCCTCCAATTACCATAGAACTCTTCATGAACATCTAAAGGAGAAATATCATGAAGAATAAACAACAAAAGATCCAATAAAACAAAACAACAAAAGATCTTCTCGAAAAAGCACATTCACAAAAAGAAACATACTTCAAAACAAACACATGCAGAGAAAGACAGCCACACACATCAAAATGAAATAGAATAATAACATTCAGATTGTATTGAATAGACACTTAGTGTTTAGACCGTTGAAGAATGAACTCCCAAGTGAACTCCAATCTTTCTAACTAAGATAAACTCAAATTACATAGGGAAACAAAATTATTACCTAATATTGGACACCTGCTCCAATGCACGCAACGTCAAAGCAAGTAATATTCCTGGTATCACATAAAGCATGAAAGCAAAAGAAACATGATCAAGCATTCCAAGTTATCCATACTCTTGCAGACTACAGCTCCAAATTCGTTACTTAGAAACTAAGGCAGACGTCATCTGATTGGTGAAAGATTTAGAGCTTTGCTTCTTAATATAAGTTAGAAGAATAGTATAGCTTACCCAATAATATCTTTTACAGTACATCTAGAAGTAGGCAATCATACTACAGTCTGGACTCAATGCTTCATACCTTCATTGTAACCATTCAATGTTGAAACATTGCCGCTATGAATTCGCAATAATGCATTTTATTCACTAACAATAAGATAAGATAAGATAGGAAAATGTCAAATATTTAGTTTGTTGCAGGAACCTATAAAACATGTATTTTATGTGCCCAAGTTTAGGTCTACATCTCTATTTTTTAAAAGCTGTAAAACTGAAACCTTTTCCACTCCAGATATTATGCGATCATAAACAGGTGCTTCACAGTACATAATCTTAACAACACAATAAAAAGACATGCCTCGCTCTAGGAATCTCCAGCAAATCTATTTGGTCTGACTAAGTTTACGTTGCACTCATTAAGCCTCTATTTTTTATAAATATAAAGTGATAAGTACATGTAAAATTGAAACCAATACCTAGTCTGCTCCAGATTTTGACGCGATCATGAAGAGTCCTAGTTTTACACTATGCAACCTTAACAACACAAAGGAGCCTTGTTAATGCTTGCAAAATAAGTTGAGCAGATTGTATTCTAAAATTTCAAAAAGAAAGAATACAATCCTTTGTTGTTTTGCTTCCAAAGCTCTGCCTCTCGCAATTGAAAAATAGTGTAAGATCCAAATTTCCCACAACAATCTGCTTGCTTGGTAGAAATGGTGATAATATAAGCCCCAGTTCATATTCCAAGGTTATGAAATGAAGCAAGGCAGGAGCAGGAAATCATGGACGTTTTTGTAACCTGCATTTTGGCCAAGAAAAACATGATCAAGTCATCATAAACAAAACGTAGAAATACCTACTGCAAAGGAAAAATATTTTGAAAGGTAAAAAAGAAAAAGCAAAAGGAGGCTCGAAATTGCCGCCCAGATCCTCCTGTATGCAAAATTGTGCCAAGTTTAAAAAAACATACCAACCAGAGGGATGAGAAGATTATCCAGGAATCTTGGCATGCATGCCGACATGCTGAAAGAAAAAACTTGCTTAAAGATAGAAACTCTTTCGGTGCTCATGCTGCCAAAAAAAATTCCTTATCCCTTTCAGAATGTCTACAATCTCGTTCAATTCTGGTAGCCTCAAACAATAAAGCTGTACCTCAAAGGGCTCCGAAATTTTATGGGGATCCATATTCTGCCCTCGAATACCCATACCCAGCATAGCCATATTAGGTCTTTCGTCCATGTTAGAAAGCAGAAAGATTGGACTAATCAAAATTCTATTTAGCAAGCTTGGTGATGAGATCCGAATTCTGCCTCTGATTGCGGAGTGACTTTTGGCCTGTAATCGTAGCATAAGCATGTCAAAAATTGAAAGGGAACAAATCGATTTCGATTGGAAAGAGCAATATTAAAATGAAATCTCGATTTTTGGCAAATCGGAATTTATTTCCGGCAACAAAAAGCCCCACAACCATAGAAAAATCTGCTAAAAAAAATCCAAAAATATTTTTCTCCAGACCGAAACTTTCAAATTAACAAGATTGATAATTAGGCTAATTATGGTTTGGGAAGGCGCCACCTGGCCAAACTCGATTGGCCAGCATGGTGAATACTAATTGGAACCATCAAGGTGGATCACCCCCCCCATATCAACCATAATCGACCAAGAGGAGCTGAGCGCCTACCTTTGCCAAGCTGAGCCACCTTTGCCAAGCACTTATACCTGTGTAACCAGAGCTGAGCACCAAGTCCCAAGAAGATGGAAGCACCAAATGATAACGGATCCAGCAGGAACTCAGGTGGGTGGTTAGTATAGCTTGAGAATTCTAGGGTAGCGCCCCTTTTGGGCACTTGTTGTGTTGTTTCACTACGTTTCTTCTCTCGGTTTTTACTTGTAGGAACTAACCCTTGTTTGTAAAGGTAAGTTCTCTTTATTTCTCGATTCGGTTTTGCTCTTAAAGGATGGATTGATAGTTCTTTGCATAGTATTACTCGAAATGGGGAATTAAGGGCTGGGAGGGGGTAGAGACCTCCGAGCCATGTTAGTAGTATACTCCTAGGTTGATCCCCCGCATTCCCATTAATTGTGGCTCAGGTACAAGAGACCACCGAAGTCGTGGATGCTATGGAGTGACTTAGCACCAAACAAGGGACACAAAGTGGGTGAAGTGGGGGTGGGGTCTTGCACCTAACATAAAAGGCTCCCCGAGACTCCTACACTGGGCTAGGGCCCGATAGCCGGGTCACGAGGGCCGGGTATGGGTCCGACACTCCCCCGGGTGTAGAGGTGTGATCCGTATGGAGCATCCCCGCACTTTGAGTAGATTTAGGTGAGTAAGTTGGGTACGGATGCGGGTCGCCGATGCGCACGTATTCTCTAGCTCACCCATGGAACCCCGCGGATCCCCGGAAGGGGACGCTTCCCGACCTGCCTCATCGGACGGGGCTTCATGAACCCTGTAGTAGGCTCGAAGGGTGATACCTTGAGTCTGCGTGTCCGGAAGGCTATAGTGACGCCATAGCATGATTCGACTCATCTGCAAAGTGTGCGCAGGAGGGGCGGATGGAGTGGACAACCCTAGCCGATGTTCTATGCCAGCCAATGCCATGTCAAGATTTGGTCTGCTGCTCTCTTGAGACCTAGCCATCAGTCGATCCTCACTGGAGTCTGAGCTGGGGTAGAACCATGGGTTTGGGGTGTTTTCCTTAGAATTAAATGCATATTCTTTGTTGTTGTCACTTGGATGGATGTGCCACCCCTCGTGGTGGTAAATTATGATATGATTATGATGTGTGCTAACCTTGTATTCACGCTTCCGCGACGTAGGAGCCCCATTGAAGGCGTGGGCCGAATGACCCCTCTGTGTCCTTCACTTGAGCATCTTCTTATAGATGGCCCGAGTTAGATGGAGGGCCCTGGCCATGGTGAGTTGGTTGCCATGGAAGGGGAAAGTCCCCGTATGTATACGTCCGAGTGTCGTATATGTTCAGGGAGCGTCACAAGCACCTGGGTGGCTACAACACCCTGCGTGCCCTTCTGGACAGCAAGACTATATCCACGGGTTGGGTTAATCCTCCAGTTTATACCATGCTCGCAGATTCAGATTGGGACCAGTGGTGCCGCGCTCTTGATGCAGACCTTGTTCGTGAATTCAGGGAGCAGGCCCAGCAGCCCACGCCCACAGGCATGGCTCACTCTCCATATGCTTCATGGGGTGCATCAGCACGCCCCAGGTATCTCACCTCGGATTGGCGTCTTCCTTTTTGGACTAAGGTCCTGGAAGGCCACGCTGGGTGGACACCTCCTCAGATCTCCACCGATCTTCGATGGGATCCGCGTTTTGTTCGACGCTCTAATTGGGAGAATGGTGCTACTTTGGAGCACAGTGAAAATTGGATCTACATCCCTAATGAGCGAGGTTGGCAGACGCCCACTCAAGCTGTCTCTGGCCTTGATCTCTTTTTGGAGCATGCTGCCACCTCCCCAGATCCCTCTGTTCACCGCCAAGCAGGTTTCTGTGCTGCTTTGAAGTGCTTTCTGTTGAGTTCTCTTGCCAAACAACGTCCTATCTATTATTGCAACCCGAATGCCAGCGTCAGTGCCTTCGGCCTTCAGACCTGCCTTCTCATGGAATGCCAGTTTGTCCCTGCTGAGGCACACTGTGCCCTTGAAGAGATGGTGCACTCTGGATTTCTCATTGACGCCCATCCAGCAATAGGTCTCAACACTCCTGAAGCTCTTCAGGCACGCCAAGATCTCATAGGGAACTATCATAATGGCGCCCGTCCTCATACCCGCCAGGATGAATTTCAGACTGTTGGGTTCCCTCCATCTGAAACAGTTCCCCCTTTTCTCCTCCCTGAGTGTCGTTTGGTGGGGGGGAGTGTTAGTCATGTACGTACTGGTACAGGACTATTCATGCACACCGCAGACTAGGTCAAGAATAAGGAGCCACAGTCAAGTCCAGGTCAGTCGTCAAAAGCCCAGCAGAAGACCAAGCAGCAGACCACGCAGAAGGCCACGCCCGTGCCAAAGAAGAGGCAGAGAACAGACAAGTGACGGGTCGTCAGCGTCAGCGTCAGCGTGATTTCAGGCACCTCAAGAGGCACAGCCAACATTCCTGCAAATCAGGCCTTCTTCCAGGAGTCGGCACCGAGATCTGACAAAGTATCTATATTGGGCCAAAGGCCATTGTACTATATATATGAGTAGAGCTAGCATTCACGGGGCAGATGAGTTTTTGGTCTTATCTCCATTCTGTTTTCTCTCCATCGCGAGAGCTCATGTATCAACATTGATATCAAAGAGTTTTGTTCTCATCATTGTGTTCTCATTGTTTTCTTTTGTTCTCTATCATTTCCTTTTCTTTGTTTCTTTTGCAAATCCCGCGTGACACAGCTACCGGATTCTCCTGTTTGATCCAAGGGTCCTCACAGAGGGGTGTCTTGCAGGAGTTCCCGAACCCAGACCCTAAACAGTGAGCCTATTGGGCGAGTCAAACATTATAAGTATCTTGGTGTAGAGGTAGAAGATAATTATAACTGGAACATGGCTACTAAAAAGAGAGCAATTGGGGGGTTTTCGAGCTCTTTATAAGATGTTGAACACGTGCTATCATAGCAATATAAAACATTAGAAATTAAAATGTTTGCTCTACAATGTAAAGGTGAAGACAATGGCGTCGTATGGATTTCCAACATGGGCTCCTGACCTGGCACAAGACTTATAGCAGAAAATATCCTGATAGAGGAACTGGGGGTCAAAATCCAAATACCCTATTACATGATGTTGGCAGAAGCTAGTATGTTACCTTTAGAGGTGGAGGCATTATGGCTTACATTGGAATATGTAAATAGAGTGAATTCTTTTCCAAATGATAGATTGCCATGTCGAACGATGAATCAATCCAAGGACAGGGACATAGTCTTATGGGCTAAAAAATGGGGAGTTGAAGACATATGGGCTGATCCAGAACTTGATTTAAAGGGTTACATTGAACAGAAGTTTTTTGAAAAATATTGGATGACGAGACTTGATGGAGAGGTGAAGAAGCGCTTCTATGAAGTAGAAATTAATCCCATGTTGAGTTATCATGCAAGATTATTTGTTATCTGATAGAATAGAATAGAATAGAAATTATTGTCCCTTGTGACTTATGTAACATGGGCGAGCTCCCTAAAAGGTGCTGCTAGCACATCACACTGGTTTATTGTAGCCTTTTCTGAAGGCTTCCTTAGTTTCTATTAATACCGGCAACCCACTTTGAATCGGCATCATGGCCGTGCGGTGGTGCATCGTTATCAATCAGCTTTTAGCTGAGCATTTCTTGGGCGTCTATGACTCGCCTCTTGGGCGGCTCATATTACAAGCCCTTTTTCTTTGTGCACTTCTCGATGCCTGATCATCATCTCCTGGATTGCGTCTGCCAGATCTCTCATTGTTTCTGCCCTTATCATCAGGGTGTGTACTGGCTGACCCCATCTTATGTTTCTGTATTTACTTCTGACGTCTCCGTACATTGGGCACTCATTGAGCAGGTGATTCTCATCCTCCACTTTTCCAGTGTCACAGATTTTACATATCCGGTTGTGCTTTTCTATTTTCCTCCATCTGTCCTTTTCAATTCTTAGATCGTGGCTCCCCATCCTAAATCTCGCCAGATGTCTCTCCCGCTTTTCCTAGCAGATTGTCTCGGTACATCTGTTGTCCTATCTGCTGTTCTAGATTGAAGACTGTCATAAGCCAGTGTGTCTTGGGTCCTGTGTGTTTTTGCAGACATGCTCGTGTAGCCTTTTTTCTCGCCATCTTCATTCCATTTCCCCTCGTTTACTAGATCACTCAGGTTCATTCCCATTTCTCTGGTCCACATCGCCACATCCTTAAACCATCCACTGCCTATGATGATGTGTGATTTTGCTGACTCGCTGATTGTGATACTTGACAGTTTCCCTGGTTTCCCCCCTGCATTGTCTTTTATTAGGTATCTGATAGTCTTCTCCCATGCTCTCACCTCCATTGGTTTCTGTCATGTCTCGTATATCATGACTGTTAGCGGTGTGTTTGTCCGCACCTTAAATTCCTGTTTATGCCACTGTCTGAGGATCCCTTCTTGTTCTTCCCATTTCTTACTGTTAAACCCGGTCCCCAAGCTTCAGCCCCATATAATTGCGTCGTCGCAACCACTGCACTGAACAAGTAACACTTGATCTCCCAGTCGATTATTCTGTTTTTATTACAGAATTTTTTTCATATTAAAGTAACTCCCAATGGCTGATTGAAACCTCGCATCTGCACCTTTAGCCCATTTCCCCGTGCCCGTGTGTGTCATACCCCATATACATGTATTCTGTTGATTCCTCTAGTTCTGTTCCCATAATACCTGAAAGGTCTGTGCCTCTTCCTATGACCGAAATGACTATTTTGGTTTTTATAAGGTTTACTGTTAACCCTGTCCTTTCACAGAAGGTCTCTTGTAGCGTCAGTAATTTGTGCATTCCCCTATTCTTTGTGGCCATCATGCTCAGGTCATCAGCATATAACATAATAGGTACCTTGGTGTCTCCTACTAGGGGCGTCCATGTCCCCTTGTTGTTATGCTATGAAACCCTGTAATACATAATGTATATTCCGAACAATGTCGGGGATAGTGGGCACCCCTGTTTGACTCCTGTGTCACAGTTTATTGCCTGTCCTTCCTGTTCCATTTTTGCGTATACCCTGTGGTATAGTCTTGCAATCGCTCCTACCATGTCTCTCAGTGCCTGCATATCTATCAGTCTTTGTAGGAGCTTTCCCTTGGGACTGTGTCGAATGCCTTTCTAAAGTCCACAAAGCAGCATACTATTTTCTTCCCCTGCGCTCTATTCTGCTCTATTAGTGTCCGAAGGGTTACTAGATGATCTGTGGTTGAGTGTTTCGGCCTGAAGCCTGCCTGTCCTTGTGCCCTCAGGTTTCATGTTTCTGCCCACCATTTCAATTTACTGTCCAGAACTTTTTCAAACCACTTTGCGAAGATAGAGCTCACCATTATTGTCTTGTAGTTTCCAGGTTCCTGTCTGCTCCCCCATTTGTGTAGAGGTATGACCCTGTTGTATGCCCACCGGTCTGGGAGCACCGTATGTATTATGCCATTAAAGATGTCGCGGTAACCTGTCTCCCTATTGCTGTATCCGCACACTTCAGTAATTCCACAGTCAGTCCATATAGGTCTGGGGCTTTGTTATTAGCCATCCTGTTTAGTGCTATCAGTACTTCTTGTATGCTACGGTCCATCCATCTCTTGTAATGCGGGTATTGGCACTGGGGTTGCCCCCCTCCTATATAGTTTCTCAAGGTATTTCTCCCATCTAGTTGCTCCAATGCTGTCCTGTGTATTCTCAGTCTTCCTATTCCCCTCTCCCTTCCCTCTAAATCCCTTCCAGAAATTTTGGGGTTGTCTTTTCAACATTTTAGCCAGACCCCATTGATGCTGTACCAAATTTTTGTTTCGCTTTGACTTCAACATTCTTAGGTATACCGCTCTTTCAGTTTGATATGTCTCTCTGCCTATATGCGCTCTAACTTTTCTTTTTGTTCTCGTGATTCCTCATCATACCATACGGAGGCCTTTAAAGGCATTGTTCCTCCCGGATCTCTTTCGCTTTTCAAGACTTCATTTGCCACCTTCACCGCTATGTCATTAAGCATGTTCTCATTCTCGTCTGCCCTATGTTCTCCCCATTCCCATTTTCCCATTTTCGCTCCGATTGCACTAATGTATCTCAGATATTTATCCCGAAATTGTATTTTCATTTTTGCCTTATCTTTCTGCTTTTCCCCAAGTGTGTTATCAACTTGAGTCCGTTTCGTCCCCTTTGAGTGTTAATCAGATGGGTCTCATGGACTTTCCCTTTTCCCGCCGGCCATTCTAGTAGCACAAATCCCGAGACAATTTCCAGGCCAATGGAGAGGGCGGTCGAGGCACATAAACTTAACACTCGGGGACTCGATCAGTGGACGGCCCCAGCTCTATAATGATGGCCCGATCAGATACAAACCGGAGATCATCCTCAAACCAGCATCGCTTTCACGACATGAGTCCGTCCACCTAACATCGGGCTCTTGCCGGTGTTCAAGAACCCGACGGGAAGAATGGACGTGTCATTCATCCCGCTCCCTGGATCGATCTAGTCAGGAAGCGTAAACACACATGAGCACATGACATCAATCAACAATAACATACCCACCTCGAAGGGTGGTCCACCATATCACAAAGAGCTGCAACAACACATCAAGACATCAACATAACATGGGGAAATCCTACCCGTGCTCAGACTCTTGGGAAAAGACCGACGGCTTGGGTCTCCTGGATAACAATGCATGTAATTCATGGCAAATGGATTTGGTCGGGCATAGAAACATGGTCGTTGGGTAGTCCACTCCATCCGCCCCTCCCCGTGCATACTTTACGATAGGCTGAAAAGTATTGGAGCCCCGACCGTAGCCCGCCGAAGTTCATAGCCAAAGGGGCTACTACCGGGTTGCATCTCCCCAGCCCTCGATGAGGCAGGAGGAGATCACTCTCCTCCGTAAGGTTCATGCCAATCACAAAGCGAGCTAGAGAGCCACCGCTCATATAACGACTTGAACCCCTAGAAGATGACGATCACCCAAGAGGTGTCGAGCCCATACCCCGCCTCACGCAAAGCTGTGGTATTAGCCCTAGCCCACAATGTTCCCCGCCGCCGCTACGCACTGTAGGGAACAACGCGGATCGACAAGCCCTTCCTTGTCACCGGTATAGCTCCGCCACCCACGGCCAAAGGGCTTTATGCACGTGCCGCATTAATTGGGAATTAATGGGCTAACTATGATCATACAACTACTTGGGCTCGGGTCTCTACCCCCTTCCCAATACACAAGAGTGGCGATAGAATGTCAAAACATCATCAACAGAACTGAAGATAACAGAATACATCTATTCTAATCTACCTAATCATACATGGTTAGGTTCCTTTGTTAGTGTCTATCATTCTTAGGTCAGGGGTCGCCTATAGCTAAGAATGGATGCTAAAACCCATGAAAGAGGCCCGATAACTCGGATCTACCTATTGAATCAACCACCCACCAAGCATCTTGGCCGGATCCCACTCCTCCAAAAGCGCCCATGCCGCTGATCTCGGTCTGTTGATCTTGGATCAAGCCGCAACCCGAGATCCGACTTCCGCCTCCGCTCAGCGGAAATGCATCCTCTCACGCTTCTAATCCGAGATTCGGGGCTGAGAACCCAAAAGGGTTTCCCTTTTAGGGTTTATGCCCCTTTATCTCCACGCATTTAGGGCTGGTCCCTTTTTGGTCAATGGGTCATTGCCATGTGGCAAAAAGGGATTATATTCACATGTTGCTTTAACATGTGCAATATAATGGTTCACAAGGTCGTACCCTAGGGTACTACCCTTTACGGTCGTTGTGTACATGTCCTCTGAGTCGACATGTACTAGTGACGTGTCAGTATAATATATGTATTCATACTGTATGTTATGCTGGAACGTCACATTCTCCCCACCTTGAATTGATGTCGCCCGCAAAGATCGTGAGTCTCCCCACCTTGGGATCTTCCTGTCCTGCAACCAACTTGATGCATACAATTTATTACTATTATACTTACACAATTATTAGAATTACTCTAAGGTAATATTTTTAAAACATTACTAGGACATTGCATTATTCCAATAACTTATCAATTCATAACTCTATTAAAGCAAGGTACTTATTAGCCTTACTTAATACGACTTTTAAGTTTGTCAAGATTTAACAATTTCATATACAATTATCCTTCGAGGTACTCTTCATTCCTTGCAACACATTCCAACAAAACTTGTGTTGCAAGTCTTCGTAGCTCGACCTCCTTGCCCTCCGGAGCGCTCTATTGGCCCGCAGGTCGACACTACATTAATACCATTTTAATTATTAACAAAATTATGGTTATAAGGTAACCACCCATCTAATTAACTAAATGGATGCATGACTAATCTCCCGGCGTAGGAAGAGGATGCTTCTTCCATCGTGGCCGTGGAGACAGCGCCCTATAATGCCTAGGATGACACTCATGCCTACACCTTTAGTGGCCTTTGGCGTGAAGGATGGCGTCCTCCCCGTATTTGGGCGTGAAGGATCCTTCCCCTGGTAGGCATTGACTAGAGGTGCTTTCCTATCAATGCATTCCTGATTGACCTCTTATCTCTCGAGGTCGTCTACTTCCGTGGGACGGAAGTAGACTTTTTAATCTACCTTCTACTCATCCAAGCAGAACTGCGGTCATGCCTACATTGACATTCCACCACGCCCTAGAGATCACCATAGTGGTTGATGATAACAGAAGCAACCAAGCAAAACAAAGAGTTCAAATCATAACCAAACTTGCTTGATAATTAATGTTTCAGAAATTTACAGCAGTCAAACTAACACTGGCAATTTACCAACTGTATCCAAACGATTTAGAGCAATCAAATCAACATTGTTAAGTATCCAACTGTACCCAAGATTTTGCTTAGCGATTCGCTGCACAAGCAATTATCCAGCTAGATAAGCCAGAGCACAAGCGCAGGTGATTCACCACAACAAAATAATTCCGGTTAGTAAAACCAGAGCAACTATATGCAAGAAACAAGCAGAGAACCTCACAGACCAGTCTTCAGCTCTCGCTTCCTTTTGCTGACCACAATAGCAGCAGATCCGCTTCTTTGATGCAGGCTACTCAGATACTCACAAAACCTCTGATACTGCAATCAGTTCTTCCCAGCTCCTCTGCTACAGCCGGATCTGCAATCAATCAGCCGGCCAGCTCTTCTGTTACTGCCGGAGTCTGCAACCAAGCCGGAATCTGCAACAATGAGATCTCAACAAACAAAGTCTTCAACCAGTTCTTCACATGATAAGATCAGCTAACAGGAATTGGGCACCGGATTTCTGATGCCGATTCTTTCCTCTGGACTTTCCCGTGTATTCGATCTCTGTATCACGATTCTCTTTTAATCTCGATCTCCACCGACAAGTTGCATGGCGCCAGGTGTCAATCTGATTCGTTTTTATATTTTCATGTGAGAAAGACATTTATTTGTGACAATGGCATGAGTGCCCCAACATTTCCCCTTCATGCCTTTGTTACTTTATACCCAACAATTGTTTGAACAGCTCGAGCTTTTTTTCTGTCATTGCTTTAGTGAATATGTCTGCTGCATGTCTTGCTGTTTCCACATATTCCATTGTGATTATACTGTTGGCAATAAGATCCCTTATAAAATGAATGTGCAACTCAATGTGCTTGGTTCTCTCATGATGCACAGGGTTTTTTTGCTATGGCAATACAACTGAGACTATCAGTACGCAATACTATTGGATTAGCTTGGGGCACACCTATTTCCGTCAAAAGCCTTCTCACCCATACTATTTCCTTAGAGGCTAGTGAAGATGCTGAGTATTCTGCTTCAGCGGAAGACATGGCAACAGATGATTGTTTTTTTGCTCCTCCATGAAATTACACCTCCTGCAAGAACTAGAGCATAACCAGAAGTAGACTTTCTTGCATCTAGGTCACCAGCCCAATCTGCATCTGAGTATGCATATAATGTTAAATTGTCAGAGCTAAATGTGATCCCGTGATCTTTGGTTCCCTTTAAGTATCTTAAGATTCTTTTGGCAGCTATCCAATGCCCTTTACCAGGATCATTATTATATCTGCTTAAAAGGTTTACTGCAAATGAGATATCTGGACGAGTACTATTGGCTACATATAGCAAACATCCTATTAATTCTCTGTAAGGTATGCCTTTCATCTCCTCCTTTTCACCTTCTGTTGATGGACTTAGATCTCGTGAAATCTTGTATCCTGCTGCAAGTGGCGAATTCACTGGTTTTCCATTTTCAAGCCCAAATCTTTTCAGCATATTTTCAATGTTTCTAGTTTGACTCAGCTTAAGCTTCTTATTTTCTTTGTCTCTGGTCAACTCAATGCCCAAGAACTGCTTTAACTCCCCAAGATCCATCATTTTAAATCTTTGCTTTAGTACTTCTTTGCATTTATCAAGACACTGTATGTCATTTGCTGCCATGATGCAATCATCCACATATAAAGCTATAATGCAAAATTTTCTGTCTTCTCTACAGTTTCCATCATTTTTAAGTTTTTCAAATTCCTTTTCTCTAAGGTATTTATCCATACATTTATACCATTCCCTTGGTGCCTGACGCAGACCATAAACTGCACGTTTTAGTTTCCAAACCATGTCATCTCCCTTTTCAAAGCCTGGGGCTTGTTTCATGTATATCTCTTCTTGTAAGCTTGCATTCAAAAAAGCAGTTTTTACATCCATATGATGTATATAAAGTCTCATAGCATTTGCCAAAGCCAGAACAAGCCTTATACTAGTTATCTTGACTATAGGAGAATATGTTTCTTCGTAATCGATTCCTTTCTTTTGAGAAAAGCCTTGAGCAACAAGTCTTGCTTTAAATCTTTTTGAACCATCACTGTTTGTTTTAATTCTGTAAATCCATTTATTTCCAACCACATTCTTGCCTATTGGACATTTTACTACGTCATATGTATCTGTATCTTTAAATGATTCCATTTCTTCTTGCATTGCTTTTAGCCATTCATGAGCTTTTTCTGAATTAACAGCTTCTTCAAAACACTTAGGAGTATCAGGCTCAAATACGGCTAATAAAGAAGGATACCTTACGGGGGGCTTTCCTATCCTTCTAGTTTTCCCAGTACCATATCTTCCATACATTTCAGGGTTATAGTCTATACCTGTATCCTTAAGCTTTTCCACCTCATTTTTCCTTTTTCGCTGCCTAGTTTCCGCTGGCATTCCTCGTTCTCCGTTTGGCTCTGCATATTCGCCATCACTCATATACAACTCATCTTCATCATTAGAATCAAGATCAGCCACCATATCAAGTTTATTCGACTCATCAGGACTAATGTAATTTTCTTTATCTTTTAACTTCATAGTTCCTATTTCATGCCTATCTTTATAAAATTTACTTTCATCAAAGACTACGTCTCTACTAACCACTATTTTCCTTGTGTTCGGCATGAAGATTCTATAGCCTTTTGATTCTTCGTCATATCCCACAAGGAACCCGATTTCTGCTCTATCATCCAACTTTTGTTTGTTTGCTTCTGGAACATGAACATATGTGAAGCAACCATAAGCTTTAAAATAATCATATGAGCGAGCCAAATTTCTCGTTGATACCGAAGGTGAAGGAGCCAGCTGTCATTTCTGATTGGCGCCCGATCACGCTTCTGTCAGCAGTATACAAAATCATTGCAAAGGCGCTGTCGCTTAGACTTCAGGGGGTCTTGAAGGAGGCCATTAGTCCCATGCAGTCTGGCTTCATTCCAGGCAGGCAGATTCTTAGCAATGTGGCAGCGGCATTCGAGGGCATTCACTGGGCACACAGAACAGGCCAGCAGATTGTGTACTTGAAGCTGGACTTCGCGAAGGCCTATGATAGTGTTCGGTGGACGTTTTTGAAGAGGATGATGTTAGCCTTTGGATGTGGGGAGAGCTTTGCAGCAGTGGTTATGAAGCTCTTAATATCTGCTAGAGCCACCCTCCCCTGCCACCGGTGGAGTCATCTCCTCGATCTTTAGTGTGGGGCGTGGAGTTCGCCGGTGGTTGCCCGCTGGCCCTTCCTCTTTACCATCAGAAAGGCAGGCCCTCTCCGCAGCTTGTTGACTTCCGCAATGAGGGCGGGTGTTGTGGAGGGGCCGAGGATGGCGACGCGTCGCAATGCATTGGGAGTCAAGACGCCGATGACTCGCTCCTCTTCCTACAGCCGAGGAGAGGAACCCGTTAAACACTAAGGAGAGCCGGATACATTCTCCCTTGCTTCTGGCTGCCTCATGAATTGGACGAAGTGCTCCACATTATGGCCAGCAGCTGGCCCTATGCCTGCAGTCGTGTCCCAATTCCCTTGGCGAACGCAGCCGCAGGGCACGTGCTCGAGGCTTTTGGGTATCCCGTTCGGCATCGACATCTCAGCGTCAGCGGTGTGGGAAGACATTTTGGGGGTCTCAAGGCCGGCACCTTAATTGGTGGAAGGGAGGGAAGCTGTCCATGGCAGGCAGGGTCACTGTGGCAAAGTCCGTTCTCTGTTCGACTCATATTTATATGGCTTCTATCATCCTGGCGCCAGAGAGAAAGGTGCAGAAAATCTCCTCTATGGTCCGTAACTTTGTATGGGGAGGCAATGAGGAAGGGGCGGTCGTTAAGGTGGCCTGGTGGAAGTGCGTGCGCCCCAAGGCTGCGGGTGGACTCGGCTTCTTCGACCTCTCGCTGCATGGCAAGGTCCTCTTATCAAAGTTTGTCTTTGCCATTCTTGAGAATGCACTTGACTCCCCGGGCATGGTCCTGCTTCATCAGTCGCTTCAGGTCGTATGCTCATGCCTCTCCGTTTCTGAAGGGGCTCTTGCGAGCCTGGGAGCAGGTCCGCCCGCTGTTTGCAATTGATGCCGCCAGATGCATTCAGTTGGAGGCATCGCCTTGGTGGATCCCGCTTGGACCACGCACACCGTTGGTGCTGGCAGCCTCTGTTGATCCCTGAGTCCAGCGCAGATGGGAGCATGTGGGGTATTGACGGTGGCGGAGTGGTATATCGATGGGCAGCTGGCACCTTGGCAGTTTTTTCATCGCAGATTTCAGCTTCGGGACCGGGATTGCGCTATCTGGGCACAGGTAGCTAATGCGCTGCCGCTGAACCCTCCGCAGGCATCAGGACGGGTGTGGAAGTGTCACCCGAAAGTAGATCCCTCAAATTTTGTGAAATCCTGTTATGGGCTGTTGGCAATTCAGGATGAGCTGCCTCCTTCGGACGGTTGGAGTCTCCAGGTGCCGGGAGATGATTGGGTCTACATTTGGAGATGGGTGTGGAACCCAATTTCGCCCCCCAAGATTCGGGTATTGCTGTGGCAGATCGTGCACCGTTCCCTGAGGGTGAACACTTGGGTCCACAGGATCAACCCGCGCATCAGCAACATGTGTCCTATGTGTGGTGCCTGTGTGGAAACCCTGGAACACTGCATGTTTCTTTGCTCAGAGATCCAGCCGCATGGCAAAGGGGTCCAAAGCCCCTCGTGATTCCCGCTCTCTAGTCAAGAGGTTCTTTTGGGGGTGTACCCTAACAGGTGGTCCCAGCCTCAGAGTTTGGCCTTTCATTTGTGTAAAGCCTGGTTGTTGTGGCTCATTTGGAAGCGACGACGCATGAAGGTGTTCAGGAATGCCGAGACGCAGCCTGAGGCGTTGGTTCCTCAGTTGAGATACAAACTATATCTGTCTTACTTGGCGTCCCCTCGGAAAGAGCAGTTCAAAGCAGCGCTCTGGGAAAGAACCCTCCACATTGTAGACAGTCTGGGCAGATTTGTGGCATGAGTCATAGATAGGCACTTGTGTTACGTGGGTACTCACTCTTGTGTGGGTAGGAGTACCCTGATATCGCTCATCTTGTATTTACTCTGGATTAATATTAGTTAATTGGATCCTTCAAAAAAAAAAAAAAATTCTATTGTACCATACTTCCTCGGGTATATTTCCGTTTATACTGCTAGACGGTAACCTGTTTTGTATAAAGAATACGGCCTTGATTGCTTCCTCCCAGAGGTAATTAGGTAACCCTGCAAATTTAATCATCGATCTTACCGCATCTAGAGCTGTTCTATTTTTCCTTTCTGCGATGCCATTTTGTTGAGGAGTATCTCTACATGTAAGTTGTCTTATAATTCCATGTTCAACACAAAAAGCCCTAAATTTTCTTGAAAGATATTCACCTCCTCTATCGGATCTAATACATTTAAGCCTATATCCTGTTTGCCTTTCCATCTCAGTTACATATTGCTTAAATGCTTCAAAGGCCTTATCTTTGGATGGCAACAAATAACATTTTCCCATTCTAGTGCAGTCATCAATGAAAGATATATAGTACCTCTTCCCTGTTCTTCCTTGCACATTCAGCGGTCCACAGAGATCGGTATGAACGAGATCAAGAGATCTTTCCGCCCTTCTTTTTGATCTACTGAAAGGTAATCTTGTTAATTTGCCTAACAAACATCCTGAACAGACAAACTTTCCTGGAGTGTTATTTTCTCCCCTAATAAGCCCCTTCTTTATCATGTACCTAATATTTTTCATATGTGTATGAGCAAGCCTGCAATGCCAAACTGAAGTTGATGGGGTTGATAGTATATTCACACTTCTTAATATCTTATTTGAGAACTGAAATAAATTCCCAATCCGTTTTGCAAAAAACTTCAATTCATTATCAAGCAACACCTTACACCCCTTTCTGTTAAATCTTAATTCATATCCTAGATCAACTAATTGACTTACTGAAATAAGATTCTTATATAGTCCTGGTACACACAAAACATCTGAAATATTGACTCTATTTCCTTGCAGATCAAAGCGTTGCAGCATTCCTTTCCCAGTTACATCCTGCAAGTCTCCATTCCCTAGCTGTACATGGCTCAAATGTTTACTAGCGTAAACATCATCTAGAATATCAGTAGAGTTAACTACTGATCGTTCAGCTCCACTATCAACTATAAATTCATCAATCTCGTTGTTAGAACAATAATCATTATATGTTGACAGTATAACAGGTTTTACCTCTTGATCGTCATGATCGTTAGCAGAGTTGTCCTCAACAACTTCTTGAGTTACATTTACTCTGGTTGCTCCTCTTCTTCCCCTTCCCCTTGATGTGCTACCTCTTCCCCTCAAAGCAACACTTGCTCTCTCAGCACTCCATCTTCCTCGTCCCCTATTGAGATTTTTGGGACTGGAACAATTTGTGGAAATGTGCCCCATGCCACCACAATTATAACAAGAAGACATCTCTTTATTCAGTTTTGGACAATTTGCTTTTAGATGTCCTACTTCATGACAATAAAAACAAGGACCCATACTTCTTTGAATTTTACCCTTTGATTTTTCAACAAATAAGACCTCAGGACTTTCTTCTTCCTCGTTACTCATTTTCCTTTGCTCAAGTTCTGTTCTTATTAATCTTTCTGCTTCATCACGATTTTTTATTGTGGTTCTTATCAGCGTGGACAACATATCATACCTTGAGAACGCACGAGCTATTGATAGAATCTGAAATTCATCACTCAATCTTGCTCCGGCTGCCCTCAATCTTGCTCCGGCTGCCTCTAAATCAGCAAAAATGTTATCCAATTTTGAGAAAAACTCTGTGATACTTTCATTTTCATTGTATTTTAGCTGTCTTAGTTCTCTGTCTAAAACATCCAACTGTAAAGATGACTTTCGTTCATATTTATTGAGAAGGTATGCCCACATTTGCTGGGGATTCAATCCTCTCATCCTAAGCAGGATACTAGGCCCAACCTTACATGCAATAATACCTCGTGCTTCTCTAAGTTTTTTATCAGAATATGCACTAGAACTTTCAGTCTTACCAGATCCTTCTGCCAGCTTGCTTTCCCCTTCACCGATTTTTATCTTTCCCAATTTCGCAAGAATCTCCTTTTTCCCTCTAGTGGCTGTACTATCTCCATCAGACCTTCTGCATTCAAAACCTCCTGAATTTTTTCTTTCCAAACTTGAAATCCTGCACCATCATTATATACTTCTATTGCACTAAGTAACGACGCACCAAATCTAGTTGCCATTATTTAGCCTTGCTCTGATACCAATTATGATAACAGAAGCAACCAAGCAAAACAAAGAGTTCAAATCATAACCAAACTTGCTTGATAATTAATGTTTCAGAAATTTACAGCAGTCAAACTAACACTGGCAATTTACCAACTGTATCCAAACGATTTAGAGCAATCAAATCAACACTGTTAAGTATCCAACTGTACCCAAGATTTTGCTTAGCGATTCGCTGCACAAGCAATTATCCGGCTAGATAAGCCAGAGCACAAGCGCAGGTGATTCACCGCAACAAAATAATTCCGGTTAGTAAAACCAGAGCAACTATATGCAAGAAACAAGCAGAGAACCTGTCAAGCAAAAAGACTTCTCACAGACCAGTCTTCAGCTCTCGCTTCCTTTTGCTCTTTGATGCAGGCTACTCAAATACTCACAAAACCTCTGATACTGCAATCAGTTCTTCCCAGCTCCTCTGCTACAGCCGGATCTGCAATCAATCAGCCGGCCAGCTCTTCTGTTACTGCCGGAGTCTGCAACCAAGCCGGAATCTGCAACAACGAGATCTCAACAAACAAAGTCTTCAACCAGTTCTTCACATGATAAGATCAGCTAACAGGAATTGGGCACCGGATTTCTGATGCCGATTCTTTCCTCTGGACTTTCCCGTGTATTCGATCTCTGTATCACGATTCTCTTTTAATCTCGATCTCCACCGACAAGTTGCATGGCGCCAGGTGTCAATCTGATTCGTTTTTATATTTTCATGTGAGAAAGACATTTATTTGTGACAATGGCATGAGTGCCCCAACAGTGGTCTCATCATCGGTAACAACGCATGCAACCCATACCTAGCATAGGCTGCATGCGTAGATTAACTTGAAACCTGCATGATTTCTGCTGGCTCTTTTAATGCATGCGATTAACATAATCACCCTAAGGTAATATTTATGAATTAACATTATCATAGTATCGGATACATTACTTCCGATAGTAGAATTATATTTACTCTAAGCTTTGCAATATTTAAGGACTTTTAGATCGCGATTATTTTAACAATAACCCTGGTTTAGACCTATTGTTACATAGACAAGGTTTTAATTATCATACACAAGAATTAGATGTGCTTCTTATTCTCTTCCTTGGGTCCTGCATTACCCTTGGAAGTATATCCCTAAGATGCACTTAAGTATATCTGAATTCTATTTTCTATTTATATTTATAAGGACGCGAGATCATATAGCTATCCTTGGAAGGAATTGCATCCTTGCGAAGGATTAATTAACATGCTACCTCACATTACCGTTGTTATTTAACTTATTTCCTATGATACATATACGCATAAACAATTTCTATCGAAGTTATTAGGATTTATATTTAACTTATCTATAAGACACATTAAAGCTTATAATGCATGCGCACACCTTACCTAAGGCTAGAACGATCCACCCATTGAGCCAAGGCCGAGTAATTTTGGAGATGACTTGGTCGCTGCATTGCTCCCATAGTTTTGCTCCACTTCATTGGTGTAGTTAGCTACTACGCCGGGCCTCAAGACGCTGAAGGCCTCCCCGAGCACTAAGGTATCTATCTATCTTACGCTCTATTCGCTTCGGCAATTGCCGGAGTGAACTCTATTCTACGGGTCGGTCAATTCGATGCAAGTACGTTCAATAAAAAAAATTGAGCCTCCCACTTTCTTCTAAAAAAGAAAATGGTCCTCAAGATTCTTTCAATGACGTTGTACACAACGTCATATCTATTCTCTCCCCTTAAGAGGTTATACGCTTCTTACTTAGCGCATTACTTTACTAGCCTTAGCTAACATATATAACCATCTAAGATGGATGCACATATTATGTTATCATTTATTTCAATATAGTTATGGGTTACCTACTTGGTTAGAATGATTCTAAACCACAAGGTTTTGTCATGACGACAATTCCTTTTGTCTCAAAAGACTATAATTCTTATTTTAGATGTACCTTACATGTATTATTCTTTTATATTCTAGAGATTCCCCCTTTCTTAGTTATTTAAACTCTTGGAATATTCCTACCAATCGAATTGATGCCATCGTAACAAGTTGGCCGGACTTGTTAGATTACTTCTTTTCTTTCGGTTGGATTATTCTTTTGGAGGTGCTAGATTTATACATGGTCAACAATTATCCTAGTAATGATTCCTTCTTAGCGAGGAGATCAATCTCACCAAGTGGTTTCAATACGTTGGATGACTGTTAACAATCGTGTATAATTTTAGTCACTCCTATGTGTTTCCTTCCCAATCCTTGACGCTTAGCTCAATATTGGGGCAATCTTTTCAGCGAGAATATCCGGCAATGCCTTCTAATCCCAATATGGATGTTGCCGCCCCGCACATTTAACCTACTAGGCCCCATGGCCTTAGATCCCCGAGCTTGCTAGAAACTCATCCACTCGCTGGCCCGCTTGAAGTAGCAAGGCACGCTTCTTCCGAAGTCGCCGATACTTCGGGCCTCCCTTGACGGTGGCTCCCCTTTGATGTAGAGGTTGACTTTGTTCGCTAGAAGCCTCCTCATTGCTGGTGGCTTGATGGTGTAGTTGATCACTTGAAATCTTCCATGCCGCTTTCAAAAGCCCGAAGGTGGCGCCGCTGAAAAAGATCTTTCATCTTGAACTTTTTGTCTTGGCAGCCTAAAGGACTACTCAGATCCGATATTGTTTCTTCGACTCCATCGACGCCTCATACGCCGAATTCTCTTGTTGTCCAAGAGTGTTGAGGATGTTGATTGCTTCACCGCTGCAAATTGCCCCGACATCTCTTCCTTTGATTTGTTACGCTTATGGGAGGGAAGGAATAACAAGGGAACTATATATGCAAAGCATATAGCTTACATAATTACAATTACTACTAGAGCTATTAAGTCCCCTTGTGCCCTCTCTTCGAAGTTGCACACCTACTCCTTGGTAATGTCATCGCTGTTCCTCCCTGCAATGGTGTAGACGATCTATATCCTCCTATTTGTACGCCACCAGACCGGGTAACTTGTTGATATACTTGGGCCCTCCGATGTTTGTCGGCTATGGCACAACACGCTTTGCATCACATTCTAACTAAAGGTGTGCCGGTCGCTGATGCTTCTCGCATTTCGGGCCCCGCTTCCTCGATCCCCGTTTCTCGGGCGGTAATTGTTCCCCTTCATGATACTTGAAGTTATTTGGAGGCGCCTCTTGAGGTCGCGGCGCATTCCCTTTGGCTATACTCCTCCTCGAATTGTTTCTTCTCGCAGCTTGTTCTTTTGAATCGCCCATCCTTGGGTGCATGCAAGTCCGCTGCAGGTTATCGGCCGGGCCACTTCACCTAATTGCTTCTCCATCGAAGCTTCCAATCTTCCTTATGCCATCTTCTTTGTCTTGAGGTACCTTCCTCGTGGCTTTGATTGTGCTCGCCGGCTTTGATCCTCCCCGTTGCCTCTAGGGGAGCTCGTGGAAGAAGTCGGTTGCTAGCACTTCTCCGCCTTTCGGGCCTCGACCTTTTTGTCCCTCTATGCATGTCGGTCTCTCTCGGCAAGTAAGGCATCATAGCTCTCCTCCCCGATGGTCTCATTGTTCGGGATGATGGATCCTTATATCAAGCAGCCTTGACCCTTTGAGTTGAAGAGGTACCTTCTTTAGATATACTCTTGTCGCTAAGGTGTCGAATGCTTCTACCTTGGGCGCTGAGGTCCCTCATGCCGGAGATGCGATCGGCTTCTTCTCGTTTCTAATTATTGGTGGAAGTACCCGACGGGCCGCCACCTAGTTGTTGGAGGCATATCTCCTCGCCGGTGCCTTTCGTAAGCGCGCCTCCATCTAATACGCTGCGGTCATAGCGCATCACCCTATATTACCACAAGGTGGAATTATGGTCGCCGAGATGTGCCTTCTTAGTTGGCTTGTTGATATCGGGTCGCTCCTCCTTCTATTGTTGAGGCCACTCGTGTCATAAGTTCACAAGTGTTGCCGCCGCCACAAGAGGTAGTGTTATTGCGCTCGATGATGTCCCCGATGCAAAGGCGGATGATCTTGACATGACCGGTGTTGTCTCTTGTTCGAGATTGGGTGGGCACGCTGTCTTCTACTTGAGGGCACTTCCCAAGTGTTTGGAGTCTAAGGTTTGCTTTGGGCTCTGGTCGCTTTCTCCCTCAGACTTGCTCTTCCATTTTGATCTTGGGCTATAGTTGTGCTTCCTTGCTTCCTCATTTGGTAGTCGGTGAAGGAGCTTCCCTGATCTAAGCGCTTAAACCGTGAAAACATGACTTTAAACTCATGTTTCTCCACTATATCCGTGGAGCACCCGAGATATACAATAGACATATACGCATTTACATTGGGATTTTAATTCATCAACTTTTTGAAAACAACTACTAAGATCTACTTAAATGTTTATACTCCTTTAGGGTTTCCCTCCTCCTATCGCTTTTGATCCTTCTCGGTTTTGTTGCATCTTCTTCGCTCGTTGACTCCCGGATTCCTTGAGATGTCGCTACTATTGTTGAGCCATGTCCGATCCGAGCTCGCCACCCCAAGTTGCTAAGAGTGTTCGCCGATGTGATCCCTTTAAAAAAGATGCTCCTCCTTAATGTATGTATGTCCGAAGGAATGCGGTGACCGCCAACGCTCCTATATGCAAAGGTGTCGCTGCAAGGTTGCCGATGTGCGGTGCCATTGACGGCTGATCACCGGCCTGTTGCAAAGAGGGCGCTCTTGAATGTCTTCAAGCTCGAGATCGCGGGTCGGTAGGCGTGCATTGTCATTCCTCCATAGGTTGAATTTCTCGAGCGCTCGCTGATTGTGTTTGGGGTCTGGTTCGAACTCCCCGCAAGACAGCCTCGCGGTGAGGACCCTTGATCTAACAGAGAACTGGGACTATGTCACGCGGGATTTGCAAGAAAGACAAGGAAAAGGGAAAAGAAAACAAAAGAGAACAATGAGATCACAATAATAAGCTTCCTTGATGTCAATGAAGATACATGAGCTCTCGCAATCGAGAGAAAACTGAAATGAGACGAGACTCAAAACTCATCTAAAAACTCATGTGCTAGCTCTACTCATATATATAGTACAATGGCCTTTGGCCCAATATAGACACTCTGACTGATTTCGGTGCCGACTCCTGGAAGGAGGCCTGATTTGCAGGAATGCTGGCGGTGCCTCTTGAAGTGCCTGGAATCACGCTGACGCTGACGCAGGCGGTGACGGGCCGTCATTTGTCTGAGCGCCGCCTCTTGGTAGCAGACGCGGGCTTTGACTGCATGGTCTGCTGCTTGGTCTTTTGCTGGGCCTTTGACGACTGACCCGTGCCTGACTATGGATCCTTGGACTTGACTTGGTCCGTCGTATGCATGAATAGTCCTGTACCAGGAGGCACAGGACTAACACTCCCCCCCACCAAACGACACTCAGTGTGAAGAAAAGGAGGAAGTGCTTCCGAGGGCGGGAAACTAGCAGTTTGAAAATGTTCCTCACGGGAATGAGGGCGGGCGCCATTGTGATAATTGCCAATGAGGTCTTGGTGTGTCTGAAGAGCCTCAGGAGTGTTGAGCCCAAGGGCAGGATGTGCATCAATGAGAAAGTGAGAGCGCACCATGTCTTCCAGTGCAGCATGTGCATCAGAAGGAACGAACTGGCACTCCATGAGAAAGTAGGTCTGGAGACCGAAGGCACTGATGCTGGCATTTGGGTTGCAGTAAAAGATTGGACGCTGCCGATTTAAAGAGCTTACCAGGATGCATCTGAAAGCAACACAGAAACCAGCTTGATGGTGAACTGAAGGGTCTGGTGAGGTGGCGGCATTCTGCAAGAAGGTATCAAGACCATGAAGAGCATCAGCAGGCCGTTGCCAACCACGCCATTAGCTTATATAGATCCATTCTCAAGAGTGTCCAAGGTGGCATTATCCTCCCAATTGGAGCTGCCGGACAAATCGGGATCCCACCGGAGATCCGCCGAGATCCGAGTATGAGTCCACTCCGGCCAGTGGACATCCATGACCTTCGGCCCAAAAGGGAAGACACCAAATGACGAGAGGAACCGTATGGAGGGACTCCTAAGGAAGCATATGGAGAGGGAAGCATGCCCGCAGCGTGGGTTGCGAGCCATGTCCCCTCAATTCTCTAACAAGATTCTCGATCAAGAGCACGACACCAATGGTCCCACTCAAGTAGAGAGTAATTGATAGATGTGAGGATTTACCCAACCCATTGGGATGGTCTTGCTTTCCGTAAGGCCACGGAGTTGATTGTAGCCTCCTGCGTCGCGATATAAATTTGGGCTAACTCAAGATCGCCGATGCGCCAAATTTTTGTTGACTGTTCCAATGTTTCACCGCCACGAGGTAAGTGCCGAAAGCAAGTTCGTGCATGTACTCCTCGCTCAAAAGTCCGAGACCGAAAGGTGATCCTTGAAATATGGGTTGGTTGGTGATAACAACCAAGCAAAGATTGGAGTTGCCTCAAAAAACACAATGGGCCTCATCTCAAATTTATCATGGAGATCCGCCGTAGAAGTCATGAAAACATAAGCCATTGGCTGAACAACACGAAAAATGACCAAGTCTGGATCTTCTAATTGAGCTGATCAAAGACTAAGAGTGCACAAAATAAAGATCCGCCGGATCCGGAAGGAAATCCACACTTTTGAGTGGTCGTTGATGAACATTGCCATTGGTCGCTGCATCACTTCAAAGGAAAAGGTGCCGCCGGGCCACCACATAGTCAAGATAGCCGGAAGGAGTAGAGAAGTCCACAGAATGTTGGTAGCAATGTCGATATATCCCTCCCGCTTGTTTTGGGCTTCGCCGCCAGATTGAACAGCTTTGGTCAAGCCGATGTTCAAGGTCACGGATCCCTCTCCTTTCTAACGTAAGACGGACTGATCACGGACCCGCTTAATAGGAAGCGTGGCATGTGAAGAAGATTGCCCGAGTATTGAGACGAAGCATGGCAATCTCCGCCATTGATGACCTTCGCTTTTGAGCCTCCGAAAAGTCGATCCCGGATGGACGTTAGCTGATTGGTCGGGCCGCGGAAAGCCGAAGCCGAGGGAGGGTGAGTCTAACATCACGCCTGTAAGGTCATGAACTTGAGTGCTGTAATTGTGAGAAAGCTCCCGGTACAAGGTGTCTAGCTTAGCAATGTCTTTTCCTTGTCACCCGTGAGGGTATCTTTTGTTTTGTTCTCGCCCCAACAAGTCCCCGAATGGTGGTTTGAGCTGAGCCCCGCTGATCTTTCGCTGTGCTGGTCCGATCCCGAAAGCATTTTGAGATCTACACGGGCCCTGTAATAGAGTCGCGGTTTTTCTTGAAGTTGGGCCTCCAAAGTTTGAACTTGTGCGCTTGCAGCTTTGAAGGTCTCGCTGAATCTGCATCCTAAGCCTCCGTGGATGCCCCAACACCATTCATGAGAGCCGCCCCGTGATGCTTGTAATCGCAGCAGGGCGGCAGCCTTTGAACATCCCGGCCGAATTGGTATAGAAGCCGGGCGAGGATTGGGAGGTGCCGGGCCCCGCTGTCGCCTTTGTCCGAGATTGTTGGGAGACATGACGAAGTGGAAGGCGTGGGCTTCCGTGGAGGAAGAGGAGACAAGGATACGCGTGGTCCGGTTTTGAACATGACCGTGGGAAGTCGGGCGCGGAAGGTACGTACCGTTGTTTTGACGGAAGAGATCATGACTTAAACAGCTTTGAACAAAGACATCTCCAAGGAAATCTCCTCGCAACAAACCTCAGAAAGCCCATGCCAAGGTCTCCCACTAGAACCGCCACCAAAACTCAAGAGTGGGTCTTCTTCAGACGGGAGGTTTTGCCGCCTCGAAGTTTGACAAGGTAAGCATCGTGCAGCCTTTTAGGAGCAACAATTTTGATAGCATGTTTCTAGGGCTAGTGCAAATAGTGCAGTGATGTTTGGGGTTCCAAGCCCCCGGCCGTTAGGGGTTATCAAGAGTGCGTGATTAAGCCCGTTGGATGGATTTTTTTTTTCCTGGTATGAGCACGTTTTTTTGTAGGAGGGACATTGCAAATCATCACATTCCATTGTATTTTGCCCGAGCATATGCACTTCATTACAAAGGAGTAAGCATTGATTGGGATGAGGTGAAAGCAAGTGCAAGTCTTCATTCAAAAGGCTCTCAAAAAGAATCGACCCATTGTAATTAGCTACAAAGAAAGTTTTCCAATGTTAAAGCGATTAAATGTATGCCTCAGGTAGAATTGGGGCAGCAGTTGGAAATGATGAAAAGGTGGAGGGAAACAAGAGCATTAGATTCTGCCTCCATGCTTGATGAAATACAGACTTTAAAAGAGAAAAGGAAAACAATAGAAATTGAACTGTTGAAGCATGAGAGTGATAAGAGCTTCTTGACAAGACGTGCAGAGTAAAGATGCAAAAATATGTGAGCAGTTCAACATTATGGCAGGTTTAAAAGCAAGCGGGAAGCCAACTGATGTGCAAATGGCTTCCCATTTAGAGGAGGAGAAATCAAGTTATATTGCTGACTTAGATGCTCTAATGATTTCCATTGATTGTTTAAAGGCTGATTTGCAAGAATTAGAAGCTGCCATTGAAAAAATCAGCAAGGATTTGGAAGTTAATTCCAACTGTGAGAATAGAATAAAGGAGATGACTAAGCATTTGGAAAGATCAGACCCGATAGGTTCCAGAGATCCCGCCTCCCATACTGCAGAAAGAAGATCGAGCGCTTCATTCTCACATATAAGCAATACTTGCAGCAAATGCAATGATTGCCTTGACTCGACCATGGTAATATCTCCACTTTGTGGTCATACATATTGTCTATTTTGTCTTATATTCGTGGTTTCAACGAATTAATACATGTGTACATGATTGTTTATGGTCCGAGGACTCGCGACATTGCTTAGGAATCCCTTCCAAGGTACATCTATTTCTATTTTGATTATATAATTAGTTTGAGTGTACTTAGATGTAGTTAGTTTCCATCATGTACATAATCAGATTAACATTTGATTTGGCGTGGTTTTGTCTTTACCGTAAAGAGGAAATGTATTTGCTTTCAGATTTTTACATTTACATGTGCCATGAAGTGCTTTTCCTCGAATTCCTTTACTGTGGTGTATTAATAGGGTGTATTGCATTGATCAGACTTTGCATTTACATGTGATCAAAAATGCATATGAATTTGGTATTTGACTTTCCTTTACATTCAATGCTGAATGATGTATTTGATAGGGTGTATTGATAAAATATTTTGTTCTGAAATACATTTGAATTTAGTATTTGGTTTTCCTTTACATTGTGATAGCTATGTATACTAATGTACTTCTATTTTGTCGTTACATTATCAGCAGAAAGTTTGCCTGTAGTAAAAATCTACTTGCATGTAATTAACATTTGTTCTGTTTTGATTTGCATCTGATTGTTTTTTCTTCAGATTTTGCTTCTATCTACTCTACATCTCCCCTTGATTCTGAATCAAGTGTTTACATTTCTTATTGACACCCAATTGTGTCAATGCAGACATGGGTAGTATCAAGAAAGGAAGAAGTAAAACTGCAGGTAAACTTAACAATTCATGTTTTGTGCACTATGCTTAAGTTCTGAATATAGCAAAATTTCATGTTGTAGGTGAAACGAAGAATGTTATTCAGAAGGGGTTGCATTTACCATTCTCAGACATCCCAATTGTGAACCTCGCACAAAAGATGCCGGGCCGCTATCGATGTTGGAAGTCCATCCACATCTACATCACCTTTGAGAATTGCAACAACTCATAAGCAACCAAAGGCAGGATTTGGAGACAGAGGGGTATGTGGAAGGTAGGGTGATTACATTCTCGATTACATTAAGATTGCATCCTGTTGTAGTTAGAGTTCATTAATGTTCAATATTTTGCGCCAGAGGTTGTTTTCCAAAAAGAGATCCCCACCGCTGAAGCCGAAGCCGCTATTATTGAGCAACTAGTCGAAAGCCCGTGAAAAGTAATTCTCCTTTTCGTGGTTTCTATTTTTTTTTTTTTGTATTTTGAAACTTACGCTGACGGTTTACGATAAAATTATCAAGATGTTGGTGATTTACATTGAAAAATAGTCCTAAAGTCATTGCTTTTCAAGTTGAGGAAAAGGCTTGTTCTTTAAGGTGTACGGTTTTTTTTTTGTCTTGCTTTCAAAACATTAGAATGAAGCACTTTCTTGTCTTCGAGACTTGGCGACGATTCAAAGGAGCTAGATGATGTTGAAGAAGCCTTGGAGATTGCAGCCAAGGCAACGACTAAATTTATGGTCAAAGCCGATGCCAAAACAAACTGGAAAAAGAGAGTGCAAACCAGAGCAGTGGACATCCGCCGCAAAAAACGGTAATTGCTAGCTTACATTGACTTACTTATACTTCAAGTAGCTTATTATATTTTACTCGCTTTTGCAGGTCTAAACCACGGAAATAGAGATTGAAGGTATCAATTTATGCTTTATTGTCATGGATCAATTGTTAATATGACACTAACATTGACTTACTTATACTTCAAAAGAGTTTATTATATTTCTACTCGCTTTGTGTCTAAACCATCGGAAACAGAGATTGGAAGGTATCAATTTATGCTTTATTGTCATGGATCAATTGTTAATATGACACTAACATCTTGATCCGACAAACGTAAATGATGACAAGGATAAACTTATGGAATTCACGCCATTCACGCCATTCAAGAACCGTTCACCGGCTGAAATGAAAGTGGTTGCATCCGACATAGCAATTTTATGTGCAACTAACTCTAAAATGAGTAGCCGCTTAGTGGATCTTTATGGCGTGTAATAACCGGGTTGTAACCGAAATGTATTTGTTGCTATTCCTTGTCTCTAATGTTAATCTTAATCTAATCCGTGTGCTTGTATGAGACATTGCCTTCGAAAGTGGAAGAGCAAAATCTTTTTTATCCCTTACAACTATATAAGGTTTAGAGAAGCTACCAGCAAAGAAAAAGAAAGGGTGAATCACCAAGGATCACTAAATGTCATTGAAATAGTGAAATCGTGGATGAAGGGGATTGTGGTAGCTAAATGCCATCATATCCTTGCACCTATCCTTGAGAATGACCATTTTGTGCCGGGCTATTTTTACGCCGCACCATCTCGATTCCAAGATCCTACCGCACTGTGAATTCACGCCTTGAATCCTTTATTGTGTTATGCGATTTAACGAGAAAGCAATCAAAGGGTATGTAATACTTTAAGTTGTTGCTTTGCTTTTTCTTCGCTAATTCGGGTCCGCTAAATTTCGTGGATATGTAGGTCGCACACACAAATGTTAACCACATCGATCGGTCAAGTATCTAGAGGCATCGATTTCATGAAGAGAAATAATGTTAATCGGATTCAAAGAAGTAGAGGTGCCACAACAGCCCGATTTAACATCATGTGGGTTGTATGTGATGGGATTTATGCACAAATATGTTGAAGCTCTTGTCTCTCGTAGAGATATGGAAGTAAGTTGTATGCCTTCCTTTGTATGTACCGTGATCTCATGTTCCTTTAAATATTTCTAACCTTATTTATGGATGTCACAGATTACATCTAAATGGTTCTCTCATGAATACCGCCACGACGACAATTTCTAATAGATGCTTTGGTCATGCATTGTGATGCCAATCCGAAAAGAACGTTATCGTACCCGCCAGCCCTCCGATTTCGAAATGATCATGAGTCCGAGTATCCGATTTTGCAAGATGAACTATGTAACAGCTTATATATATCTTTTGTTCACATTTGTGTTCACATTTCCTATCATAAGGAATGTACCCTTTGATTTAAAGAAGCCTTGTATGACTATGTAAGTTTTTTTTTTTGGTCAATCAAAACAGTTATTTGATTGTTTCGACTGATATATTTTGTGACCTTGTACCACACCACACCACCACCCCCCACCACCACACCCCACCACACTTCCACCACACCACATCACCACACCACCACACCACACACACACCACACACCACTACACCACCACCACCACCACCACCACCACCACCACCACCACCACACCACCACCACCACCACCACCACCACACTCCACCACCGCTCCACACTCCACCATTTGGTGTATGGTGTATGGTGTGTGGTGAATGGTGTGGTGTGTGGTGGGATTTGCTCGTTCTGGTGAATATGATAGTTGGTGTATAGTCTATGGTGTATGGTGTGTGGTGAATGGTGTGGTGTGTGGTGGGGTGAGTGGTGGGGTGTGTGGTGAATGGTGTGGTGTGTGGTGAATGGTGTGGTGTGTGGTGGGATGTGCTCGCCCGTGAATATGATAGTTGATGTATGGTCTATGGTGTATGGTGTGTGGTGAATGGTGTGGTGTGTGGTGGGGGTGTGTGGTGAATGGTGTGGTGTGTGGTGGGATGTGCCTGCTCGTGAATATGATAGTGTGGGGCATGGTATGGTGCATGGTTTGGTGTGGTATACACACCCTAACAGCTTTTTAGTGTTCATTTCATGCAGATGGTATTGTTCAAGAGGTTTCGGACCAACATCCAAAAATTTTTATGTGTGCTTCAGATGCTTCAAGATGCATTTAAAGAAAAAATACTCGAACATATTTTCCTATTGGTCGTGTTGGTTACCATATTTTGTTAGTGTGCAGATCATAAATTCTGACCTTGAAACTCCTTGTTGGCTTTTAATGTTTGTTTTGGTATACTATTTCAAGAATTGTAATTTGCATTTTATAATTAATGACAAAAACTGCCATTAACTTGAGTTGCACCAAAACTTGAGTTGCAAACTAAGTACCAAACATGTTTCTTATATCTATACGTAAAAGGATAGAAATAGTTCAGCTTAACTAAAAGAACAAAGGGAAACTCGTGAGAACGCTTAAAGCAAAAAAAATAGTCACAACAAATTGCCGAGAAGAGGAGTTCATCATTAATGAAAAAGCTTTACAAAAATGGAGTCACAAGGACTATTGCAAAACAAGTTGAATTAAAAGTTTTTACAAAGAATAGTCATAAGGACTATTACCCAAAAAAATTGAAAACCAGAGGGATTACAAAAAACAAGGCTTGATCTTCGTGCCATCTTCAAATTCTATATGAAGGTCGCCCTCCATGGCATACATCTTCATTTCGAGGAGTCGCCCTCGCCGAGGTAAGCCTCATGCATCCACTGATCATCACCAATGAAGCTTACAGTACCGATGATCCATGATGAGCTTCTCCACCTTTGGTGGAGTGAACTTCGCCCTGACTGTAACCGGGTGGTCTCCGGAGGAAGACACGGATTCTCCGGAGGAAGACACGGATCCTCCGGAGGAAGAGGAGGACCGCGGCCGGGCGGGGAGGAGCAGCACAATGGTCGGGATAGTGTTCCTCATGAGTGTGGTCTTGAACTTGACCATGGCGGAAGTGAAGGAGATGGACGAATGGGGAAGGAGGAAGGAGATGGCGGAATAGACGATGGGGACGGAATGAAGTCTGCAGGCAGAATTTTGGGAATAAAAGGGATGTTTGCATGCATACGATTTTGTTTTGGGAATTAGGCAGAAGAGGAAAGGGATGTATCCATGCATACGATTTCACACCTCGTGAGCCGATCCACCCACCTCAATATTTTTGCAAATGTAAAATGTATAGGTTGAACCATATTATGAGACCAATTGCTTGGTATGCGCTAGCACAACCCTAACACAAAGTTAGCAATATCCCACATGCATATATCACAAAAATCGTGGGCATATATAAATAGGGTTTTGTCGTTTCATTGATAAGTGTGGATAGAGATTAGATGTTGAAAAGTTATGGCTCACCGGGCTTGTAATCTTCGCCATGTGCCAAGATGTCATAACCGGCCCAAGATGTAATCCTAGTCCACCCTTTTTTAGTAATGGGCTCAAATATCCCACATGCATTCAATGTTCCACATGTTACCAAATCAACAATTGCCAAATCAACAAATGCCAAATGAATGGATTATGTTAAGGCATATTGTGTACCTATGCATATTGTGTTTGGTAAAGCGTGAGTCAACAATATAGAGATAACAAGGAATATTCCTTATTACCTTGAAAGGAATATTCCTTATTGCATTGAAAGGAATATTCCTTAGCGCCTAGTTATCAGGAATATTCCTTATTACCTTCAAAGGAATATTCTTTAGTTTGTTTAAGTGCACCCATAGTTACAAGGAATATTCCTATCACCTTGAAAGGAATATTCCTTTTTGCATTGAAAGGAATATTCCTTAATGCTTAGTTATCAAGAATATTCCTTATTATCTTCAAAGGAATATTCTTTAGTTTGTTTAAGTGCACCCATAGTTACAAGAAATATTCCTTATTACATTGAAAGGAATATTCCACATTGAGTATAGCCCTTTCATTTGAGCTAGGCTTGTGGGATATATGCCAGCATCAACCATTGGCCAATTGGGTCAGAAAAAGAGGACAGTGGGATAGATTTTGAGAAAAGGATGTTGAACAAATCATTGGCACAAATCATTGGTTAAGGAACAAATCATTGGCATGGTACGAGCCATATCGTAAAATGTGGGAGAAGGGAATAGACAGGATAAAAATTCTTTACCCGTGGTGGTGACCGGGTTGATTCCGATGGATGGAGGAGATCGAACGACTAGATCACAATCCATATCCCCAATTCAAATGCAAACTCACCGGGCGCACCCGATTCTTGAGGAGATCAATGCCGAACAGTGGAAACCAATTGAACAAAATCAAGCGAGAGGCCACGAAGTTCAGAGGTACTCCTATTCTTAAACATGCTTTTGTTCCTAATCTAACAATTGCTTATGATGTTCTACACAGATGCACAGAGGAGACTTAACAATGTTGGAAGCATGGATCGAGCTATGGGAGTAGCAGCGGACAAGGGGGATGAGGAATCCCAATTATCTAAAGCAGAACTAGAGAGTATTCTCATTCAACTTAAACAGGAAGTCGTGCATGCAAAAGCAATCAACAAAGTGCTGAAAAGGGTTGAGGTTTGGAGATTCAATATATAGCCTCAAACCATACTTTACCAATCTCTATCATAAATGGCAACAGAAGCGAGAAGCACATGTCTTGCTTCTGTTAGACTTCACCAACTTCCAAACAGCTGTCCTGGACACTCTTCTCACAATTTTCGGGAACAGGACCATTGCTGATCTCACACTGCAGGACCTTCTGGATGAATCTTGAGTCTTGAATCTTGAATCTTGAGACCTTCTGCTTACAGTGTTTTTTACAACTTACACTAAGTATAACAGTCTTGGAACTATATAAACAATATATTAATGTTTGTGTTTTAATCGGTTCACATTTCGACATATTCGGGTTTGCAAGTCCATGCCTTAGTGCATAGAAAAGTTACTTCAACAACAATGTTAACGATTACGAGATTCTACAATCTCTGGCAAATTTCCCAGCAACATTTCATGCCAATAGTTAGTCAGTTCATATGCATAAGATGTACCTTTAATCTTATGTTTGACTGGCTCCAATGGAAATCTCACCCTAATTACTGACTCGGGATGGACGAGAACTTTCTTTCCTTGAATAAGCCTGTACTTTTGATGGCAACCAGGAATCAATTCAAAGTAGTTACCAGCTATAACTTCATTACCACAATAAAATTCATTTCCATAGTCATCCTTGGTGTCTTCTTCGAGGGCATGTTTCACTTATGTGCACTGGATGAGATAATAAGGGACCCTTTCATAATTGTCTGGGGATGTGAATGATGCAAAATAATCTCCAACCTGCACTGTCTCATCCACATTGTCCACGTCATTTGCCCACAAGTCCTCTACCTCGTACCCATCTTCTTCAACGTTGTCCCTGTTTGTAGGCTCTAGTTTTTCAACTCCCACCGCCACAATGATCAAGATTCTCACAAGGTGCCAATCAAAATTGATGCATGCCTTACAAAAACATGAAAGAGATCTACACATTAACTTTGTTGGATCATTTGGATCTATGGATGATACGTTAATGAAGAGATTGCACCCCTTTCACCTGGGAGCACATCAAATCTTTGGGAACGGCCAATGTCGACACCTTCCAAAATACCCTTTCCACATCGAAATTTTTCTTCAAGAACCTCACATGCGCTCGTGATTTTTTATCACTTTCCCATCCTTTTTTCTTTGTTCTCGCCTCGAGCCATAGTTTGGCTATGGCTCCTTTCTCCGCCATGTGTGCCCTTCCCATGTCCCGAGCCAAAGAAATTCCAAAGGCATTCTCGATCTTATGCCTTGATGATACCTAGTTACATGATAGAAAGCTCTTTCTCGACTTGAATTGGGCCGCACACCCATCGACCAAACTAAGTGGTATTTCATATGACCAGCACCATTTTCTTTTCAGCCAATTGAGGTGCATCTTGAATGCTTTTTGTACAAAGTGAGTATCATGTGTTTTGTCATCTGAAATAAAGAAGTGCACACATTTCCTCATTTTACCCTCGCACCTTGAACATCGCGGATGTGGACCAATATGTTGATTTGTTCATTGTACCAATGTTGTGCTTGAATCTCGTTGAATGGCTTCAAAGTATAATTCTCCGAGAAATCAACAACTGATAATACGGTATCATCACGAAGACTCTTCGTGGATTCCTTGAATTGTTTGCTCTGCCAATGTGCCACAAAGTTATGATATACAAACTTCGACATATGATCAAACATGTTATCCAACATATTGCCTTTCTTGTCAATTAGCTTTAGTCTTCGTGAAGTTCCTTTCTTCGAGGGCTCAGTAACGTAACCATAGACTTGTCAATCAATCGTTTGATCAATCTGCTCCTTGTATTCTCTTGGACACAACTCAATTAATTGTTTCCCGCAGTTTCCACAATCTGATTTGATACATTGTAGCTTATGCCACTGCTGCCGGCCGCGCTCGTCACATACCATAGCCCTCCAAAATGTGCTAACATTATCAAATGTCTTGTCCTTGGCTTGACATATTCCAGCATGAGCTTCAGATGCGCACACACCACAATTGCACGAACAATTTTCATGGAGTCTTGACCTCATCAAATTAAATGCCTGCTTGTACAGATCTGATTGCTCATGTTTCACGCAACAACATGTGTTTCTTTCCTTTAGCTTTCTAATGCAAGAAGGTTTTAAGTATTCAAATTGCCTAAGCCCAATCCGAACCTCTAGATACTGATCCACAAAATTCTGGAATAATTCAGCCTGTAAAATTACAGTGAAATAAAATTAGTCACTTCATTACATTACATTACATTACATTACATACAAATCTTTTACATATTCAAGACCCTAAACTCCCACACATACATGTACATTCTGACGTGAATTTTATTTCATTTACTATGAAGTCACATAATTTTTTGACAATTAATACATCTCCACACTAATTTCTTTTTAGTTACTGCCTACATCTACAATACATCCAGAATATACATGTAAACAAATATACATCCAGAATATACATGTAAACAAATATACATGTACGTGTTGCCATGAAATAATTTGACATTTCCATGTAGAATAACTAGGGCAGACTGCATCTACATTACATTCAAAAAGTAAAGAAATCTGTTACAAACTTTACATCAGTGTTACAAAATAAAAGACATCTTTATTCTGCCAAAAAGTAAAAAAATCTACAAACTTTACATCACTGTTACAAAATAAAAAACATCTTTATTCTGAAAAACAAGATGCAATTACAGCTAAAATTAATGCGTATTCGTAATGTCAATATATTGAATTGGTTGTGTCCTCTTCTTCATGACATCTCTAATTTTTGGTGAAACCTTTGAGTTATCTAACCAAAACTGAGCAACCATATCCTTCATAGCCTGATCTATCGTATTTGTTCTTGGATTTCGACCTGCTAATGCCCACAGATTTGTTCCACCTAGTGACATTCTTTTCCTTCTCTCTAGTTTCATATTTCTAGGATGTATTTTCAGCAACTTAGATGCTAGTGAAGTCTTCTGTAATTCTCCTTCCTCTCCAACCACCATAGATAGTACGTAATGCTTTTGCAAAGAAGTCCGTCATTGCTATTTGCATTTTTGACGCCTTGGAGGCCATCCTTTAAATTCTTTTTACCAGACTGTTTTTTCACGATAGCCTCTTGAGGCCTTCCAATGACTGGCTCAAATAGGAATTGCAATCTTTTGTCCCGCAATAATCTTCTTGCAAATATACTTTTTGTCGCTTTTGGAGTCAAATTAGATACCTCATTCATTATGAGATTTACGAAGCATTCACCTTTCTTCTAATTGGCTTTGTCACGTATCCACCCCTACAAACCCTCTCGTTTCGATTTTCTTTGCCCGCTTGTAAAAGTTGCTTTCCTCAAACTTCATCAACAGGAGGATTGAAATCTGAACCCGATGCTGACCTCGAAGTGCTTGCATGAGAGTCCAATCCTTCTTCCATAGTTTCTTCTTCAACTGGTGCTTTAAGACATCGATCCATTCTGCAGAAAGGGGATACAACATCATGCACAAAAAATCAGATTATTAACCAGATTTGTATTACTGCTTGAAGGGATTTGTATTACTGCTTGTTTGGGGTCTGGGTTCGGGAACTCCTGCAAGACAGCCCTCTGTGAGGACCCGTGGATCTAACAGGAGAATCCGAGGACTATGTCACGCGGGATTTGCAAGAAGAGAACAAGAAGAAGAAAACAGAACAAAAGAGAACAATGAGAGGAAAATGATAAGCTTCCTTGATATCAATGATGAACATACATGAGCTCTCGCAATCGAGAGAAGACTGAAGTGAGACAAGACTCAAAACTCATCTAAAAACTCATGTGCTAGCTCTACTCATATATATAGTACAATGGCCTTTGGCCCAATATAGACACTCTGACTGATCTCGGTGCCGACTCGGAAGGAGGCCTGATTTGAGTGAATGCTTTGGCGGTGCCTCTTGAAGTGCCTAGAATCACGCTGACGCCGACGGGCGGTGATGGGTCGTCACTTGTCCGAGCGCCTCCTTTGACGGCAGGGCGCCCCTTTGATCAAGCGCGGGGTCGGCCGCTTGGTCTTCGAGCCTTTGACGACCGAACCCGCGGGTCGATCGTGGATCCTTGTTCTTGACCTAGTCCGTCAGATATGATGAATAGTCCCGCATCGTGAGGCACAGACTAACACTCCCCCACCAAACTACACTCACCAAGAAAAGGAGGAAGTGTTTTCAAGGCGGAAGCCGCCAGCCCGAAAGTGATCTTCACGGAGTGAGGATCGGGCACCATTATGGTAAGTGCCAATGAGATCCCGGGCGATTTGAAGAGCAGGAGGAGTGTTGAGCCCAAGGGCGGATCGGCATCAATGAGGAAATGAGAGCGCACCATGTCTTCAAGGGCAAAGATGGGCTTCGAAGAAACAAACCGCACTCCATGAGTAGGCAACCGAGACCAAGGCACCGACGCCGGCATTCGGATTGCAAAGTGAAAGATGGGACGCCGCCTATTTAAAGAGCTGACCAGATGCATTTGAGAGCAGCACGTAAACCCGCTTGACGGCAAAATCAAGGGTCCGTGAGGTGGCTTACATTTCCGCAAGAAGGTGTCAAGGCCATGAATAGCATCGCCAGGCGCTGCCAACCACGCCATTTGCAATATAGATCCAATTGGTAGTGTTATCAAGGGTGGCACCATCCTCCCAATTGAGCGGCGACAAAACGGGATCCCACCGGAGATCCGCCGAGATCCGAGGTATGAGTCCATCCAAAGATGGCCATCCATGACCTTGGTCCAAAAGGGGAGACGCCAATCGAGGTGAGGAACCGGGGCGGAGGGACACCTGTGGAAGCATATGGAGAGGGGCCATGCCCGTGGGCGTGGCTATCGAAGCCCCGCCCCTCAATTCACGGACAAGGTCCGGATCAAGAGCTTTGCACCAATGGTCCCAAAACGTAAGGTGGAGCCGAGAGTATACTGGAGGGCTATCCCAACCCGTGGGGACCGCCTTTGCTATCCGTAAGAGCACTTGATTGATTGTAACCCCGCCGTGTGCTGCATATAAACTTGTGCAAAGGGAAGATCCGGGATGTCCCGTGATACTTCCTTATCCGTTGCGACCTTCAAACTTGCCGAGAGGTAAATGATGAGCAAGTCCTAAGATGTACTCTTGATGAAGAGCGGAGTCCGATCATGATCGCATTGCATATGGGTTATTATCCAAAAGCAACCATTGAACCTGCTGAGTCACTGAAAGTTCCGATGTGGCCCATCCCGAAATTTGTCCCGGTATCAGCCCGATAGAAGTCATGGAAAATGTACGCCATGGGCTGAACAACTCAAGGTGATCAAACGGATCGTCACACGATGAATGAGATCAAAGACTAAAAGGGCTGAGAATAAACTTTTGTCTTCAACAGAGGTCCGCCAGATCCAAGAAAATGGCAAAGGCGCAGGGGAACATCAACGGGACCATCAGCCGTATGCCACTACAGAAGAAAGAGGTGGCGGCGGGCAACCACATAATCCAGATAACTGGAAGAATAGGGAAGTCAACAGGCAGGTTGAGAGCAATGGTAACATAGCCTTCAAGTTTGGTCCGAGCCTCATCGCCAGACCGAATAGCTTGTCAGAAGCCGTTGTTCGAGGTCACGGATCCGGTTCTCCTTTTCTAACGTATATGGATCGTGACTGGTCACGGACCCGTTTCTGAGAAGTTGTGGCATGGGAGGAGGATTGCCCAGAACATTGAGTCGAAGCCCCGCAATCTCAAAGATCATCAAGAACTTTTGTTTCGAGCCCCGTAGTTTCGATCTTGGAGAGATGTGAGCCGAGAGGTTCCGTGGGAAAGCCGAGCCCAAAGAGGCAATTTGAGTGTCACGCCACCGTAAGGTCTTGGGCTTGAGTGTTGTAATGCCGAGAGAGCTCAGATACTGGCGGTCCATTTTGGCAATGTCTTTATCCTTGTCACCAAGAGAGTCTCTCTTGCCTTGACCTGCTCCAATAATTCCCGAATGGTGGTTCCGAATTGAGCCCCGCTGATCGGCAAGCGCACTATTCTCGATTTTGGGCAGCCTTTAGATCCTCACGGCCCCGTAAAAAAACCTCGCGGCTTGTCTTGAAGCCGGGTCTCCGTGAGTATGAACTTGCGTGGTAGCAGCTTTGAAGGTCTCGGTGAATCAAGGCCCCGAGGCCTCCGGGCCGCTTTGAACCCCATTCATGAGAGCTTCCTGGGATTCTTGTAACTTGAGAGCAGCAGCTTGAACATCCTGCTGATATTGATACAACAGCTGGCGAGGGTGCGGAGGTGGTGGAGCCTGCTGTTGCCTTGTTTGTGACGTTTGTGAGACATGTTGAGAACTGGAGTGCTTTGTTTCTGTAGAGGAGGAGACAGTGACATGCGGGTGCGGAAGTTTGACATGACCAGAAGAAGAAAGGCGTGAAGTGCCAACTTGGTGAGTTTGAGGAAGGGACTGCTGTGTGGAATCATGAGAATTAGGAGGTGTTGGAGGAAAGTAATGATGGATGATGGCTTGAAGATGGCCACCCACGGAAACTTCAGAGATAGAGGAGGGGGCAGCCCTAAGACGGTCGACTTCTTGAAGAAGGCGGTAGAACAACAATTGGGGCCAATCAATGTGGTGGTTGGAGCGGATAGCAGTGATCACCAAATTATAGAAAGGCTTATTGATATCGGTGTTCTTGATAGAATACCCAAGAAACTTTCGCCACAGAAACTTAACAAAAGTTTCATGGGTCTTGGCAATATTTGTCAGGCGATGTATGTTCGCTTGATAAGCAGGAGCACCAAACTCAGTGACATCGAGATCCTGTAAGGCAGCCCAAGATAAACAAGGGGTTTGCAAAGGAATCTGGAATACCTCAGAAATCAGGTGCTGGGTCAGCAAAATGGTGGTGCCATCGACCACAGTAGCGTATCCATTCGGGCTGTTGACGATGTGAGCAATGAACTGCTTCAATTGGTCTGGATTTGGAGCCGGGAGTTCCATTTGTGAGAAGGCATAAAGCTTCTGGCGTTCCGCGACTTCACGACTGGGGCCAACAAGTGCTTCACGAAAAGTGGGCGTCAAGAAAGAGACTGACTCGAAAACAGCCGGTTCCCTGGGAGCAGAAGCTTGAAGGGTAGGTAATTTGGGTGCAGCCATGGCGAAGAGCATCGGAACAGAAAGAACTGTGTGTCGAAGGCGGAGAGCAGAGAACAGAAGACGAAGGCGTAGATAGACGAAAAGGTTTTAGGGCGCACAAGTGTAGGCGAAGGGGCATGATGAGGGCGAACCAGCAACCGTTGATGATGCCAGGTGGCGACAGATGCGAAGGAGGTCATTGAAAGGCCATTAGAGGAAATTTGAGATCTCATTTTATCCCCATAAGAATCCTCCAATGGAATGGCTACCCTCTATTAACTGCAATTAATGCAGCACCAACAACTTCATTGCTGTAGTTTTTCCCCCATAACTTTTGATCCACTTGTCAAAATGCTGCGGCGTTTGTTGCATTAGATGCGGAATGAAAAGATCTTTCCAATGATATATGGTTATGATGTGTTTCAATATGGTCATATGCGTTAACCTTAAAAAAATATGATTTTTTGCTTATTTCTTATATATTTATATCGTAAAAGATGTATGAATGGGTTATCACTAGATAGATCTTGTGAAGACGAACCCATTGCTACAAAAAGTTTTTGAATCGAAGTTCTGGATCAAAAGTTATAATGAAAAAATGATTCTACAGAAGTTAGTTGCAGCTGCATTAATTACAGGCTGCCACATAATACTGGAATGAGATATACTGGAGCTCTTCTCTTATTGGACAGTTTAAAAAACTGACATGGCATTTTAAGCATCCCTTAATGGGACAAAATGTGATCTCATTTTTCCTCTAATGAAAATTTTGGCTAAGTCCCCAAATGGTAAAGGGAGAATCAATGAACGGTGGCGATGAGACGTAAGGGAATGATCTGATGTGACAGGTGGCAAAAGGACACACATTAATGTTCGACGGGCGTGAAAAGAAGGAATGTCATTTAATGCTGGCAACTCGAAGTGGGATATCATTAAAACGAAGGTGTCAGAAGGTACCATGGCTAGATATGCGGCGGGAGAAAAGATTCCTCATTTAGTAACAGCCTTGCATTGCAACCACGTTGGCGAATTTTCTGATTGGTCCACGTCGACAGGGAGTTCCTCGGTGGGCTATATAAGAGAAACAGGGGTTGAAGCTGAAACACCCGATGGCGCTCAGTATGTCTGCTGCCGGATTGCACGACAAGTGCACCATGCCGTCTAACTGCCTTGAGTGGATTACGTGCAAGATGGACTGCCTTGACCTCTGGCGGTGCCACAACCGTGGCATTGCCATGGACGGGTGGTGTGCCGGGATGGCTGAGCATCCCGACCCCCTTACTAACGGGATGGAGGTGATTCTGCACCTGCGCTGGGACCCTGAGCACAATTACTACCACATCCTGCGTATCACCTCTGCTCCGAACCCGGAGTAGAGGGGTTTTCTTCTTAGGACTTAGTAGATAGGGCTCTGAGCCCGTTTTTGTAAATAGGGCGCTGCCCATAGCGGAAATAGATGGGCTCTGCCCACATTTTGTAAAAAATTCCACCTATATAATATAAATATGCCGCCAGTTAGTCACTATCTATTGTGTTTGTGTCTGGAACAGCAGCTGTTGTATGATTGTCACTTTCTGTTGTATGAAATGGTTTGAGGCGAAAGCCATTAACTAGTGTAGGTAATGGAGTTCCGTCTAATTCAGCCAGCTTGAAAACGCTGGGTTGCACCACCTGAACAATTTGATAAGGGCCAAGCCAGCGAAACTTTAACTTGCCCGGAAAATTTTTATAACGGGAATCATAAAGGAGAACTAAATCACCTTCTTGGAATGTTTTTGTCTTAATACGTTTGTCATGTAAAGACTTTTGCAACTGTTGGCCATGAAGAACACGAATATAAGCATCACGCCTAAGTTCATCCAACTGTTCCAATTGATAAACCCTTTCTTTGAGTGTAGCAGGCGGATTATGGGCGGTAGCCAGTTGAAAACGGAGAGTTGAAAGGATGTATTCAAACGGCATGAGAGCTTCTTGACCATAAACCAATTTGAAAGGAGTGTGACCTGTAGCTATTTTAAAACAAGTATTGTAAGCCCAAAGAACAATAGGAAGCTTGGTTTGCCAGTCAGTGCGAGAAGCGTCACAAATTTTCTTGAGAATTGTGACCAGAGTTTTGTTGGTGCTTTCTGCCAAACCATTCCCTTGAGGATAGTAAGGTGTGCTCTTGTGATGATGTATCAGAGATAATCCGCCGCCCTTGATGGTATGATTGATAAAATGGACACCACGATCATCACCGACCAGTTCGGGGCAGCCAAATCGCGTGATGATTTGTTGATAGATGACCTTGGCTGTGCTGGCCGTAGTGTTGTCTGGAAGTGCGCAAGCTTCCGCCCATTTGGTAGCGTAGTCAGTGAGAACCAGAATGTAGCGGGCACGGGTGTGCCGCACAGGAGGATCTATGGGTCCCACAAAATCCATCCCCATTTGGTGAAGGGAAGTGGGCGGGCGACCGGCATCAAGGGAAGAGCGTCACGGGCCGTGGGCCGTCCCACACGCTGGCAAGCATCACACGTGCCGGCGTGGGCGTGAGCGTCTTTGAAGAGCGTGGGCCAAAAATAACCAGCAAGAAGGATTTTTGCGTCCGTGGTGTCACCATGAAAATGACCACCACCGAGCCCCTTCATGGGCTTCGGGAACAATATCCGGGACCTCATGAGGGAGAACACGGCGTCGGAAGGATGGTATCCTTACCCTTTTGTAAAGATGGCCCGCAACCATGGTGTAGTCACGGACCTCGCGGAGAAATTGGTGTCGCACGGATTGTCGCTATTTGGAGAGAGCGTGGCATCCTCCGGGTGGAAGAGCACCCCGGGAGGAGATAATCGCTGAAAGTTGTGGAACCGGTGTGGCGCTGCCGTGACCGTAAAGAGTTGAGCGCCGTGAAAGGCGCCCGAGACTCCAGTGGAGGGATCATCCGTGTGGATTCGTGAAAGATAACTGGGACAACATGAGATTTGCCCGCCTTTGTGCACAATTTCAAAAGGTGCAAATTCTTGCAGTAGGAGGACCCAACGAAAGCAATGCGCCCGTGGGCATGGATTTGTTGATCAAATAAAGGAGTGCTTGGTGGTCAACAAAGAATTTGATCTGACTGCCTAAAAGATAGTGACGGAAGCGTTGGACACAGAAAATTAAACCCAAGACTTCACGCCTGCGGGTCGAGTAGTTGCGCCCGCCAGGATTGAGTTTTCTACCGCATATCCGTTTGGTTTGTCGATTAAAGCAGCGATCATATTCTTGAGAAAGAACAGCTCCAATAGCGAATGCCGAGACATCTACATGGACGTGAAAGGGCTTGTCCCATTGAGGAGGAACAAGAACCGGGGCCTGAGTAAGTAAAAGCTTCAACCGTTGGAAAGCAAAGATCCACCGGGAATTCCAAGCCCTGTGTGGATTCATCACCCGTGAGTTTATGAATGGGATCCGCAATGGCCGCAAGTCTAGGAATGAAGGTGGAGTAATAATTTACCTTACCCGTGAAAGAGCATGTTTCCTTGATATTGGTCGGTGCTTGTGCCTTGAGCACATAACCGATTTTGGCGTGATCCGTGGTGATACCGCTTTCGACAACGTGTCCCAACGTAACACCGGTGACACAAAAGGTGCATTTCGTGATTGAGACTAATGCCGGACTCATCACATTTCGGAAAGACGAAGTTCCAATTTATCCAAATGGTCAGCCATGGAACCAGAGGCGAGAAGTCATCTTGAAAAATTTGCAAGAAGGGATTTTCCTTCATAAAATCATGAAAACGGAGAGCATGATGCGTTGAAACGTGGATGGAGAGTTTGATAATCCAAAAGGAACCACCTTGTAGGCAAAAAACCTTACCGGGTGGTGAAAGTAGTCTTGAGTTGATCGATTCTTTGATTGAGATCTGATTGTAGCCGTAAAAACCATCCATGAAGGAGTACATCTCATGTCCAAATGACCTCTTCCGTAACCCGGGTCCGTGAAGGGAAGTGGAAAATGATCACGCCCGCGGGCCCGATTGAGTTTCCTAGAGTCGACGCAAACACGGATCTTTCCATTGTGTTTGAGTGCAATGACAATGGGGCTCACCCACTCAGAATGTTTGACCTCATAGATCAAACCTGCAGCAAGGAGTTTGTCAATCTCTGCCTTGACGCGATCACGGTAATTGGGGTTGAGCCGGGCATCGCCGCTGCTATATGGGACGGCATCGGACTTGGTAGGAATGGTGAGTTCCCCAAGGTTTTGTTGATCCCCGGAAGGTCTCTCGTAACTCCGCTTAAAATGTGTTTGAACTTTTGAAGAGCGTGGACGGCCCCGCTACGATAGGGTGTCGGAAGATTGGCAAAGAAGGCGACAGCCGATTATTGCCGACGTCCACAATCTCGACTTCAGGAGTCTGAATATGTGGGATAACTTCCGTGTCTTGGACAATATGAGCAGGAGGTTGTAACATGACAGGATGCGTGGCACTCTGCGTGGTGAAGAAGAGAGGTTGCCGAAGTTTCATCGCTGCAGGTTGCTTCATGACAAGCGCGGTACATCTACTGTGAGCTGCAGGAGGTTCAAAGATCCGAAAAAGTGATCAATACGTTGGATTCGATTGCAAGGAGCCAGGTAAGGGTCAAGCAAAGCTGCCACAGCCTGGTCCTGATCAAGAGTCATTTCTCCCCAAGGATCAGCTTATTCAGGGTAGGATGACAGAGGCAGACTCGCAGGTGGAGCCTGTACTTGATAGATATTCTGGGCTTCCTCGTAATCGGCTCTGGAGAGAGAGGGTTCTGCATGGTCAACCGAAATGATCTTACCGGTTTCCAAGTCCATGGTGGCATTGAGGTGACCATCTGTGATGACTAACTATTCCGTGGCCCAGTAATGGATACTCTTGGCCTGGCGGAGAAAGGGTCTGCCGACCAACATTTCATAATCACCTGGATCTTCTCCAGCCTTCCAAACACCAAATTCCAAGGGGAATCGGAGATCACCAATGTTGATGTGAAGAAGAGGCGTGACGCCTTGAGGTCTCGTGATATGGCCATTAGCCAATTTGATGTCATATGGGGCACGATAGAGTTGTTTGATGCCCATTTGTTTGCGGAGTTTATCCGTGATGAGATTAACTGCGCTACCTCCGTCAATTTGAACATGGTTGACTTGTTGATTGCCCACCGTGGCATGGACCGTGGGGGTAGAGGTAGCAACAGCCCCAACCAAAACGGTCGGGAGTGGTAACTGGCCCTTGAGAGCAGGACAGAGTTTCAAAATTGTTGCCAGACTTAAAGGAATTTTGAGTTTTGCCAGTTCCTCTTGGAGTTCCAGAGGCACATGAGAAAAAGGATCAGCTGGATCCACAGGTGCGGGAGTGCGTGGTAATGAAGCATCAACTTCTTTGAGTAGGTCAACCTCGGCAGCAATATTCGGATATGTCTGAGAGCGTGGAGGTTGAGATGTGGATGGTGCTTCTTGTCTGTGTTGAGCTCTAGTGGTGGCATGAACATTAGCCAACGTGCGGCCTTCAGCAGCTTGCATGAGGTTCAGAATGCTTTGGCGAACTTTAGGCATGACATGCGGCATGAGTTTCTCCAAGTCGTGCAAAGTGAACCTTTTTTCCTCTTCATGAGGAATGGTGTCGACCGCAAAGGCAAGGTTGCGTGCCATTAGGAATAATGGTTAAGGGGCGGACGCCTGGTCCGGGCGCGGAAACCAAACCAACCCAATTTGACTACCGACCGGAGGATTAAGAGCCCGAAAAATTTCTTCCCCGTGCTTGTTGATCCATCCGAGGTTGATTGGCGTGGAGCGGGTTGATAGCGTGATTGCCGAGGCGCCGCCGAGGTGGCTTCCGAAGAACAGACGCTGGCCTTGTTTGCCATTGGCAATCCAGAGTTGGTAAGCCGTGGAGGCGGACCGAGGTGGTCTGATTTGTGCCGTGAAGTCGCACTGAACTTGTGGAAGTCGAGGACATGCCGTGGTGGTATGACCCCATTCGTGACAGTGATAACACTGAGCTTTAGAAGGATCAAAAGGGGGTCGTGGGTTGGGTCCCCGTGGTTGCTCTGCTGGCGATAGAGTTGATTGGGTTGAGCCCGCAGCGGGTTGCGGCCGATATTGCATTGTTGCCGAGGTGTTGTTTGCACTTGATAAACCAGCTTTGTTACTTAAGCGGTGTAGGATGAGTGCGAAAGTGCACTCTTCCATGGCATGATTGCACATGTTGCATCTTTTACAATGAGGTGGGCCATTGGTGGAGTTGCACTCATTCGCCAAGTGGCCTTGATATTTGCAGATATGGCACCAGATCCGATCAAGGCCGCTGGATTGGCGTGTTGAGGTTGGGACAAAGACCGTGGAACCATGACGGGAGGAATGAAAGGGAGCTCCCGAAGAGCCACGCCACGGGAGGAAACATTGACCGAAAGTGATTGACAAGGTCGATAGCCTGCTCCAAAGTCTTGGTAGCAGTATTGGCCATGAGTCGGATAGCTGGAGGAAGTCCTTGGAGAAACCAGATCAAAATCTAGCTCTGTGTGGGGTACTCCTTGAGTTTGCTGAGCAGAATGTGAAGACGATCTGCAAAATCCCGGGCGGACTCCGTGGGCTCTTGTTGAAGGTCATTGAGTTGCTTGAGATGAAGTTGATTATCATCCGTGGTCCCATAGTGAGAAAGAAAAGCAGTTCTCATTTCTGACCAATCTTGTTTCCAGTGGCTTTTGTTGGACATGAGCCATTGATGAGGAGAGCCACGCAGTGTGGTGGAAAAGATATGGAATTTCAGTTGAGGTTGTGCATGACCATTTAGGACAGCCAGAGCCTCAAATTCTTCCATATGGGCCTGAGCACTTTGGTCTAAAGGTTTGCCTTTCGTGTTGCCAAAGGTTGGATAGGTCAGCTTAAGCGTCTAAAAGGTAGAGGTGAAAGTGCTTGGCTGAACAGGAACTGGATAGGGATTATATTGAGGTGGAGTTGGTGGTGGCATGGTGCCTAAAGGACCCTGATGAAGGGATGACTGCGGAGGAGGTACTGAAGGTGCCTGAGCATTGGTTTTGAGGTCGGTAAGGTTGTAAACAGGAAGAGCGGTGGGAAATGTAGGGAAGGGAAATTCCTGGGGAGGCGCAAAAGAGACATGTGGATATCCCTGCCCACCCGGGGGAGATGATGGTTGTGAAGGCAGAGGCGTATGGCCGGAAGAGTGATGGAGGTAGGCATGTTCGGGGGTATGAAAGTAAGGCTGATAAGGTTGAGCCTGATAGGGCTCCTGATAGTGATGAGGTGACTGAGGCTGTGAGCAATGTTTGCACGCTTGAGGCGGGGAACTGGGACGAGACAGGACACGAGGGGTGGGTGGCGCCGACTGAGCCCTAGAACGAATGTGGCCTCCCTCAATGTCATAAGCAGATCCATACATGTCGCGAACCGCTTCCCTTCGATGATGGCGCTCCAAGCGAGACGCCGTCTGGGAAAGAAGTTCTTCTGGCGTGAAGTTGCGGACAGACATGGCGACAGAAGAAAGGAAAAGCGAATCAGACCCGGCAGCGGCGACAGTGTTTGGGGTCTGGGTTCGGGAATCCTGCAAGACAGCCCTCTGTGAGGACCCGTGGATCTAACAGGAGAATCCGGGGACTATGTCACGCGGGATTTGCAAGAAGAGAACAAGAAGAAGAAAACGGAACAAAAGAGAACAATGAGAGGAAAATGATAAGCTTCCTTGATATCAATGATGAACATACATGAGCTCTCGCAATCGAGAGAAGACTGAAGTGAGACAAGACTCAAAACTCATCTAAAAACTCATGTGCTAGCTCTACTCATATATATAGTACAATGACCTTTGGCCCAATATAGACACTCTGACTGATCTCGGTGCCGACTCCTGGAAGGAGGTCTGATTTGCAGGAATGCTGGCGGTGCCTCTTGAAGTGCCTAGAATCACGCTGACGCTGACGCGGGCGGTGACGGGCCGTCACTTGTCTGAGCGCCTCCTTTTGACGGCAGGCGCTCCCTTTGACTGCGTGGTCTGCTGCTTGTTCTTCTGAGCCTTTGACGACTGACCCGTGGCTGACTGTGGATCCTTGTTCTTGACCTGGTCCGTCGTATGCATGAATAGTCCTGTACCAGGAGGCACAGGACTAACACTGCTTGAAGGAAAGGGATTTCAATTTCTTCAAGATACATTTGTTTCTTGAAATGCATTCGATTTAGGAGCAGCTATAATCGATTCGGGCCAAGTTTTTGTTGAGGTAGAATCCGGAGCCATGTTTGATCGATTGAGGAAAGTTCAAAATGTGCGCCAAAGTTTTTTTTTTTTTTTTCGCAGGCAAGATATTTAGATTTTATTGATAGAGAAGCTAGTACAAGATTTCGGGAGGATTTGGTATAATTATGGAGAATATTGTACGTCAACCGCCTTTATTAATGATAGGCAACTCCATGTAAAATTCAAAATGTACATTACAAACACTTTAACCCAGTTCAAATTTTTACATCAATATACAAAAAAATTCAATCACCCTTTCATGCTTCTACCCAGTGATCACCATATTATAGAACGGCTTATTGATATGGGTGTTCTTGATAGAATACCCAAGGAATTTGCGCCACAGAAACTTCACAAAAGTGTCATGTGACTTGGCAATATTTGTGAGGCGATGCTGGTTGGCTTGATAAGCAGGAGCACCAAACTGAGTGACGTCCATGTCCTGTAAAGCAGCCCAAGATACAGAAGGTTTTTGCAAGGGAATACGGAATACCTCAGAAATCAAAGGCTGTGTAAGCAAAATAGTGGTGTCATCGACCACTATAGCAAGTCCTTCCGGGCTGTTGACGAGGTGAGCGATAAACTGCTTCAATTGGTCCGGATTTGGGGCCGGGAGCTCCATTTGCGAGAATTCGTAGAGCTTGTGGCGTTCCGCTACTTCCCCACTCGGACCAACAAGGGCCTCGCGAAAGGTGGGCGTCGAGAAAGACACAGACTCGAAAAGAGTCGCATCCCTTGGAGCAGAAGCTTGAAGTGTAGTAAATTTGGGTGCAGCCATGGCGAAGAGCGTCGGAAAGGGACGATGATGCAAAGGCGGAGAGCGGAAGATGAAGGCGCAGAGAGGCGAAAAGGTTTTAGGGCTCACAAGTGTTGGCGGAGGGGCATGATGAGGGCGAACCAGCAACCGTTGATGATGCCAGGTGGCGATAGATGCGAAAGAGGCAATTGAGAGGCAAAATTTTGGCTAAGTCCCCAAACAGTAAAGGGAGAAGCAATGAACGGTGGAGATGAGATGTAAGAGAATGATTGGATGTGACAGCTGGCGAAAGGACGCTCATTAATGTTCGACGGGCGTGAAAAGAAGGAATGTCATTTAATGCTGGCAACTCGAAGTGGAATATCATTAAAACGAAGGTGTCAGAAGGTACCATGGCTAGATATGCGGCGGGAGAAAAGATTCCCCATTTAGAAACAGCCTTGCATTGCAAACACGTTGGCAAAATTTCTGATTGGTCCACGTCGGCAGGGAGGTCCTCGGTTGGCTATATAAGACGAACAGTGGTGGAAGCTGAGACACCCGATGGCGCTCAGTATGTCTGCTGCTGGACTGCACGACAAGTGCACTATGCCGTCTAACTGCCTGGAGTGGATTACATGCAAGATGGACTGCTTGGACCTCTGGCGGTGCCACAACCGTGGCATTGCCATGGACGGGTGGTGTGCCGGGATGGCTGAGCATCCCGATCCCCACACCAACGGGATGGAGGTGATTCTGCACCTGCACTGGGACCCTGAGCAGAATTACTACCACATCCTGCGTATCACCTCTGCTCCAAACCGAAGTAGAGGGGTTTTCTCCTTAGGACTTAGTAGATAGGGCGCTCAGCCCGTTTTTGTAAATAGGGCTCTGCCCATAGCGGAAATAGATGGGCTCTGCTCACATTTTGTAAAAATTTCACCTCTATAATATAAATATGCCGCTTGTTAGTCACTATCTGTTGTGTCTGTATCTGGAACAGCATCTAGTGGATGATTGTACACAAGGCACCCAAAAATTTAACCACTGTAATGAACCACTAAAAGACCACTATAGATGTGGTTTTTTATGATAAAATTTTTATTCTTAGTAAGAACCACATAACATAGTGGTTTTCATAACGAGTACGTGGTTATTAATGTTGATTTTTATGTTATAATGTGGTTTATTAAAATCAATATTAGTTTATTACATGGCTTCTAGCATCAATGGTGGTCATTGATGTTGGTTTTCTAGCTTAGTATGGCTTATTAAATCAATCGTGGTTTGTAACATGGTTTTCAGCATTACTTTAAATATGGCAATGGTTTTTTATATTGATTTTGTATTGTAATATAGCGTATATAAGTTGAGTTAGTTTATGACATGGTGTTTTATACTAATTTAAATGCCATAGTGGTCATTCATGTTAGTTTTCTATTATGACAGCATCTTATATCTTAATGTTATTGTGTAAGTGTTGGACCCAGCCCTAATTTGGGCGGCCCAGATTTGATGAAATCAATGGAGGAGATGATGCCACGTCAGATTCTTTAAAATAACATGGTTTTTTTTGCTAGGGTTAGCGAGGGCGGCAGTAGCACCTTCGAGCTGCTAGCTCCTCCTCCAGAACGCATCTTCTGGAACAATCTCTGGGTTACCTATTCTTTCGGTGGATATTGGAGTTCGGCTATGTCTTAAACTTTCTAAAATCATTCTGTCGTTGCAAAGGTTGTTATCTGGTGACTTTCTGGCCATGTCTAAAATACGAGGCCGCTGGGGTGGGTTTGAAACATTAGAAAAATGGGTGACTGGTGCATATGCGGGTCATACAGCAGTGTGCCTCAGAGATGAAGATGGAAACCTCTGGGTTGGAGAATCAGGGCATGAAAACGAAAAGGTATTTTATCATAAAATATCATGTATCGTTGTTTAGTATTTAGGAGCTCATGTCTTGGAGCAACCATATCCACCATCGATGAAACAAAGCTATTGAGCAAGGTAAGATTTTGAGCATGTTTGAGTTCCTTAGTTCCCATGGTTGGTTGTATATGAAAAGCCAAGCAAGCGGCATTTTTCTGGGGGCAAGCAGGGAAATAGTTTTGGGACATCCTTTAGACAGTATTGAATATAAATGGTGTGTATTTTTTTCTTTACGAGGCAGATCAGAATTTTTGGACGGCATTTTCCATAAAAATCACTGTGCATTAGATTCCTTTAACTGCCGTATTCTGCCATTTTTCTCTTATGCATCACCTTCATGCAAGTCTTTTAGGATGCTAGAGCCTGCTACCCAATGAAGCAATGAAGGTAGACCTTAATTAAATAAATAGCACAATAATCAAATTTATCTGATTATAAACAGTGTATGGAAGCTTTATATTATGTGTGCTTGGCCTTATAGATCCAGGGATTTAAAGGAACTCTGATGCTGCTTTTTGGAGTTTATGGACCAACCATGTTTGAAGTACGCTTGAACTATTTACGTCTTCTTCATGTATAGTCATATTTCGTGAAGGACATCCAGGTATTCAGAGGATAACTTCAATTGAAACTATAAGCACTTGGTAAGGCTTCATCTTCGCTGTTTGCTGTTTGCTTTGCAGATGAAAATGGATGAAGATGTTGCAGGTCCTGTCCCAAGTACTAAAGATGCACATCTCCATTATTTTTTGTTGGCTGATGAGTCTAATATTGTGAATAATTACGGACATTGCAACGTACAACAGATTGGCAGAGTTGGTGCATATGGTCCAAAAGCTTGGTCAATTGTGAAGCTTATCGGACTGGAGCACAAAAAGAAGCATAATGTACAAAAGGTCAATTTCATTATCTCTGCTTTATGTTTTATTTTATCCAACTCAAGGCATGTAGAAAACAATATTTCCTGAGTTGTAAAAAGTTCCCTTTACTCCAAAGCTTTACGGTTCATGTATTGAAAGCGGGGTTTGGTCGTGGTTTGTAGCATGGTTTTCAATACCGAGTTAATTGTCATGGTAATTATTCATAGTTATCACCTAAAAGGATGTGGCTATTTATAGTGGTTACTCATAAGGCACCCAAAAGACTATTGTCATAATTTACTGCTATCAAACCACTATAAATATGGTCTTTTATAGTTTTTGTTTTTTGAAGGACGCCGGATTACTCAAATATCAAGCAAACCAAAACATGTGAAAGCTCAAAGGCATCTTTTCTAATCTGCATATCCCTCAACACCATACTATAACCAAGAAAGCTAGGCTCATAATACAAAATATACTTCCTTGGGGGTCTCATAGTTCCATGCGGAATAAAAATACTAGTGGTAGAGATGAAAATAAGAATACTAGGTGGCTAAGCTCATAATAAAAAATATACTCCCACGAGGGATTCATACCTCCATGGGGAATAAAATACGAGGGGTAGACATGAAATAAAAAAACTAGGCGCTCCTCCTCCATACTCCACTCAAATTAGTCATCTTACCCATGGGCGGATTCTAACTCGTGTAATTCTTATTGGCAAGATGCTTTCGCATATTCTGTGTTTCGGGGGGCAAAAAATAGCGCTGTTTAAATAAAAAAAGGGCAAAAAAACACTGAGCGGCAAGTTCTTTCTCTGATCGATTCTAGAGACACGTAGCCAGATCTGGGAAGTCTCCTGATGATTCTGGCATGGCAGATCTTCTGCTGCCAGATTGTGATAGTCTACAGACGAATTGCAGCTCTAGTTGGATTCTGCGTGGCTCTCAAGAGCAGATCGACAATTTTTTCGTAGAAGCACAGCGGCACAGCCCCTCAGGTTCAATCCTTTCCAAATCCGACCCTCTGGATTTCCTCCTGAATGCGAGCTCAAAAACCCCTTTCTTCCTTTCGCAACATCCCTAATCAAGCTTCTACCTCTGAAGCGCCAGCTATGGCATCTCCAAGCGCCTGCTTTGGTCCCTCGTAGCTTTTATATCTGGCGGGATAAGAGTGGACCTCAATATATGATATTTCTACTAAGCTAACACAAAAAGAAGAGCCTTCAAGTTATCAGAAGAGGATCCGCCTTCCATAGCCGCAGCTATGGCAGATTCCTTGAGCTTCAACATTCTCTGTTTAATTGCCAGGATGGAGGTCTGGTCCTTCCGAGCTATGGGTGCCACTTTTTCCTCTGCAATTTCCTTATGCGATTTCCTGCCCTAGCAAAAAAGGGAGATGAAGGGAGATTCGGTGGAAGGGAGATGAAGGGAGATGAAGGGAGATGAGCGATGAAGGGAGATGAAAGGAGTTGAAGGACAGATCGTTGTCAGGCAGGGTCTGCGATGCTCCTTGTTCACCATTACAATTGTGTGGCAAGGGTTAGATCCGAAATCAGGTTATTCACAATATTGTTAGTAACACAGGGTTTTGAAATGTAAATGATAGAGAGGTATGCTGGCTATGCGAAATGGAAATAAAAGCTAGTAAAAACTAAACCTACATAGTGCAAAATCCTTCTGTTCGTGAGTAAATCTAAAATCAAGAGAAAACATTGGAAGAATGGAAATCTAAAATCAAGAGAAAAAATATGGATACACTCAAGACAAGAAACACTAAAGGCAAAAAAAGGAAAGAAAAAAAAGAAGGAGAGAAAATGTAACTAATCATGCTATTGAAACAACAAGGAAAAAGACGAATAAAAATGTTATTCCAACACAAGTCCTACCATTTAAAAATATTGGGCTATTCCATTTACCTCTAAATTTTAAACCAAACATGCAAACTACTTTTAACATTTGAAGTCTGTTATGCATTAAGGATTGGCACATATGAGTTAAGGGAACAATGTTAAAAGCTTAAGCTAAGAATGACAATTTTAAGGACATAACGTCATTTCGATCCCATTTTTCCTTCAATATTGTATGTCATTTATGACATCCAAGTATCTTTTACATAAGGTGTCTTTTGCATCCAGCCGACCAAAAGATATGTTCGCGGCGGCCTTGGCCGTCGCGATAAATTTCTTGTAGATATAAGAATGTGGAGCTTCATGCGAAATAAACAACTATCAATGTGAAAAGATACGCACTAGGCACAAACTAGAAAACTCTAGTTTAGTATATGATGCAAATAAGATGGGTGTAGGATACGAAATATTATGTGCCAAACATGCAGTTCATGCATAGAAGGAAGTAACCTGACATACATGCATCAACTAGAAGATGGTGAGTAGAAAGATGGCCGACGTGCAGAGCGCGGAGGCCAGCTTGTCCGACCAAAAAACAACCCAACAGGCTTTTGGCATAATGGAAAAACCATTGGGCTTCATTCTGCCTTCCCATCCAATCTTATTACGACACGTGGCAAGTTTTCTTTATTTGGAAGTCGAGCAAGAACAACGACATATTTTTACCTTCCTTCAGTCGATTTTATCCTACAGTTCATGGATCTTACCCTGCATTCAGTCGATCTTACCTTGCATTCAGCAGCAGAATGAAGCCCAATGGATATTTTCCATTATGCCAAAGGCCCGCTGGGTTGTTTTCTATGGGCCATCTTTTTCGGCTAGAAAATAGCCCAGCGGGCCTTTCCCTTATACGGAAAAAAAAAAAAAAATTTACCTTCAATTCTGCGACCAGATTTTGAGGTAGAATCGGTAGAATGCAAGGTAGAAATAGCTGAATGCGGAGTAAAAGCAGCAGAATGCATGGCAAAAATCTGTGTAGAAACAACGACATGCGAGGTGTTGAGTTTTGTGTTTTTAGGATAAGAAACACAGACACGTGTCGAGGCGCTATTGGATGCGGCGGCAAAATTAAAGGTAAGGATTCGTTTCGGCATGCAAAGAATGCCCCTTCTTCCAGAGGTTCTATTTTCTATACCTTCACTTAATTATTCAAAAGCTTCTTTCTTGCTTCAAATCTATGATTTAGAGAAATTACGAAATTAAGAGTAGTGGTTGATAACGGAGACGTTATCACCAAAACCAGAAAGTAGAATGGTAACCCTATGAACGTAGCCCTAACGGCGTGAACAGAGGATATGGCGGCCAAGGCGAGGAGGCTGGATTTGGTGCGTCAAAACCTCATTCGGATGCTTATCGTTCTTTACTTATATTTTCCAGTTTATCAGGTGATCAAGTCTTATGTTCTTGAGCTGTAAGTATTTCCTGTCTCTCGCCGTAATGATCTAACATTCTGAATCTATGGATCAAGATATTCTTGCCATAGTTTCCAATTACTAGCAGATCAGCGGCCAGGTTTTGCAAACCATGGGCGATTTAATTCGTTTTGTGATGGAGCTCAAAGCCATATTACCTCGCAATTTCGAACCCATATCTGTAGCCGTATTCTGCAAGGATTGACCACCAAATTCCAGCAGCTTAATTGTGGGAATGCCTATGCATTCTAGATATTCTCTGCCATTGGTATGTGAAATCTTAGATCTGACAACACAGGTAATTGTTGAAGCATTAAAAAGCTGTAAAAAAATGGATGCCCAGGCAGGATGTAAGAGATGCAACTCGAATTTACATTGGTTGTTGGGTTTTATGCTTAAATCTTTGAAAAATTGGGTTGTTGGAGACCATGTAGTACGCAGAGTTGTAATTACTAAAGTGTTAGAATATTGCCTTGAGGATGTAAATAGGTTGTGCTGCGGCGGCAATTCAAATCATAAGGATAAAAACTCGAAATCTAACCATATTTCTTATCTAAACAGTGCAGATATTCTTCAAAGTAGTGTCTACCTGTACAAGAATGTTTTGGAGAATAGAAGACCTGCCAGAACTTACTATCTTTTAGAAAGTGATCCCTATGAGGTTTAATATTACTTCTATCACTTTTAGATCTAATTATCATGCTAACACAGAAATTATGCCATATGCCATTAAGGTTGGCTATGTCACGATTTTCTTATGTCTATTTCTTTATTAAGTTGTTAACTTTGCCAATGTTTCTAGCAAATCAGGTTACTGCAGGGTTGTAGATGCAACTTCCATCAGGCAATTGAGGGAATGGAAGGCGCCACCTGGTATTTCAATTAGCGAATGCCTCACAAGATTATTCTGTATCATAGACTAGTATTAAAGAAAATGGTCACTGTGCATTTATGTTGGAAAACAAGTTTTTGTTTGAAGATTTTATTTGCAACTCGTGGTGGTAATCTTGTATATGGAGATCCGGCAAGGAACTTTGTCTTAGGTGAAACATGTGCAACTGGATTATGAAATTTCACGTTTCGATGTAAATCTAATTGAAAATGATCTTGAGCGCAGTCAATTGGCTGCTAAATTATGCAGCTTTGTAGTGAGCATTTCTTAAAGTTTTGATTGTGAAATTTTGTAGCTTTGCTAACAAGATACTGGCAATGCATATATTTGTTTTGCAGATGGATGAGGTATTAGCATCTCCCATTTCATTGAGGTATTTGAAAAGGTATGAGCTTTATGATTCATGCATAGCTATGTTTTTCTTTTGCATATTATTGTGTATCAGAAGAAAGGAATTATCCATCGACCGGATGATATCCTGGTCAACAATATGTATCTTAGTACGTTACATGCACTAACATACCTTACATGCAAGCTTAAAGTATCTTATTATTTTTTGTGCAAATTTGATAAATTTGAGTTATGGAATTTATTATTTATGAGTTTTGGAAATGGTAGGGGGTTCAAATCCCCTTGCTCTCTAATTTTTGAAATAATACCTCAATACATAAGAAACCGTCCACAGTTCTTAATAGTTTTAGTCTATTAAACTTGAAATGCTTCAGACTACAGAGCATTATTGATTATCATAGCGGTTTATAAATGATAACCATGAAGTTAATGCTTAAAAAACCGTGCACATTTGGAGAGATAACAATTATAGTAATGGTGGTTTATTGTGTTAACACATTGCAAACCATGTGCATTTAGCCATGCTAGTTTATCACAATAACTAACCACGTTATAAAATCACATGAATAAAGCACCATATTAGACCACATCCACAACCAAGCTAGTTTATCACAATAACCAACCACATTATAAAATTGCATGAATAAAGCACCATATTAAACCACATCCACAACCATAACGTTTTATCACATGGATAAACTATACTATAAAACCACTATAACATACCACATCCATTTACCAATATAATATACCACTTTGACAAATTCTACAAAGAAGCCATTTGCATTTACCATGTTATAATACCACCCTAAAACACCTTACAAGAGAACCCATTACTTTAGCCACATATGGTTTTTAATGAAATTAACCCCCAAAGCTGCATTGGTTTGGTAGAATGGTTTTCTAGTCATAACCATGGGAAAAACCATGTAGTGTTTTAATTTTGGGTGCCTTGTGTGTGACTTTCTGTTGTATGAAATTGTTTGAGGCGAAAGCCATTAACCAGTGTAGGTAATGGAGTGCCATCTAATTCAGCCAGCTTGAAAACGATGGGTTGTACCACTTGAACAATTTGATAAGGACCAAGCCATCGAAACTTTAACTTGCCCGGAAAATTTTTATAACGGGAATCATAAAGAAGAACCAAATCTCCTTTTCTGAATGTTTTTGTCTTAAGTCGTTTGTCATGCAAGGATTTCTGCAACTGTTGGCCATGAAGAACATGAAAGTAAGCATCACGCCGAAGTTCATCCAACTGTTCCAATTGATAAACCCTTTCCTTGAGTGCAGCAGGTGGATTATGTGCTGTAGCCAGTTGGAAACGGAGAGTCGGAAGAATATATTCAAAGGGCATGAGAGCTTCTTGACCATAAACGAGTTTGAAAGGAGTGTGACCCGTAGCAATTTTGAAACTAGTGTTGTAAGCCCAAAGAACAGTAGGCAACTTTTCCTGCCAATCTGTTCGTGAAGCGTCACAAATTTTCTTGAGAACTGTGATGAGTGTTTTGTTGGTACTTTCAGCCAAGCCATTTCCTTGAGGATAATAGGGTGTACTCTTCCGGTGTTGGATGTGAAGATAATCCGTCAGCTCCTTAATAGTATGGTTGACAAAATGCACGCCACGATCACTAACAAGTTCCGTGGGACAACCAAAACGCGTGATGATGTGCGTGTAGAGAACCTTGGCTGTGCTGGCAGCGGTGTTGTCAGGAAGTGCACAAGCTTCCGCCCATTTAGTAGCATAATCCGTGATGACCAGAATATAACGGGCACGGGTGTGCCGCGCCGGTGGGTCCATGGGCCCCACAAAATCCATTCCCCATTTGCTGAAGGGGTGTGGCGTGGCGACCGGCGTCAAGGGAAGAGCGTCACGGGCCGTGGGCTTTCCCACACGCTGACAGACGTCACACGTGCGAGCATAAGCATGGGCATCTTTGAAGAGCGTGGGCCAGAAATATCCTGCCAAAAGAATTTTGCGTGCCGTGGCGTCACCACTAAAATGACCACCCCCAAGCCCATCGTGGGCTTGTCGAACAATGTCGGGCACCTCATGAGGGAGGACACAACGACGGAGGACCATGTCTTTGCCTCGTTTATACAAATGGCCTGCAACCATGGTATAGTCACGGACTTCTCTGAGAAACTGACGGTGGCGGGAGCGAAGCTTGTCTGGAGAGAGCGTCGGATCGGCGGGAGGAAGAGCACCAGTGAGAAGATATTGCTGAAAGTTGTGAAACCAATGGGGCGTGGCCGTGACCAGGAACAATTGAGCGTCTGGAAAGGCGTCAGAAACACCCGTGGAGGGATCATCTGTGTGGATGCGTGAAAGATAATCAGGCACCACATGAGATTTGCCTGCCTTATGAACTATTTCGAAGGGAGCGAACTCTTGCAGAAGAAGGACCCAGCGGGCAATGCGTCCCGTAGGCGTGGCTTTGTTGATCAAATAAAGAAGAGCTTGATGATCAACAAAGAACTTGATCTGGCTTCCCAGCAAATAATGTCGGAAACGTTGGACACAAAAGACTAAGCCCAAGGCTTCCCGTTCCGTGGCAGAATAGTTGCGCTCAGCAGGATTGAGTTTCCGGCTGGCATAGCGGATTGGTTTATCCGTGGTTTCATCATAGGCCTGAGAGAGAACAGCACCAATTGCAAAGGCAGAGACGTCAACATGAACATGAAATGGCTTGTCCCATTGAGGAGGAACAAGTACCGGGGCCTGAGTAAGTAACAGTTTCAACTTCTGAAAAGCAGCTTCCGCTTGGGAATTCCAAGCCCAAGTGGATTTATCCCCCCGTGAGTTTATGAATGGGGTCAGCTATAGCTGCAAGTCCAGGAATGAAGGTGGAATAGTAATTTACCTTACCCAGAAAAGAGCGTGTCTCTTTGATATTAGACGGTGCTTGAGCTTTCAGTACACAACTGATCTTAGCGGGATCCGTGGTGATGCCTTCTTTACTGACCACATGACCCAACAGAACGCCTGAGGTGACGCAGAAAGTGCACTTCTCAGGATTGAGACTAATGCCAGATTCATCACATTTTTGAAAGACAAGTTCCAATTTTTCCAAATGATCTTCCATGGAGCTATAGGCAGAAAAATCATCTTGAAAGATCTGAAGAAAAGGTTTATCCTTCATAAAGTCTTGAAAGACGGAGAGCATGATGCGCTGAAAGGTTGAAGGAGAGTTTGACAAGCCAAAAGGGACCACCTTGTAGGCAAAAGTGCCCCACGGGGTGGTGAAGGTAGTTTTGAGTTGATCCTCTTGCTTGATAGAAATCTGATTGTACCCCGAGAAACCATCCATAAAAGAGTACATCTCATGACCAGCAACTTCTTCAAGAACCTGGTCAGTGAAAGGAAGCGGAAAGTGATCACGCTCCATTGCTTGATTGAGTTTTCTGTAATCCACGCAAACGCGGATCTTACCATTGTGTTTGAGAGCAATGACGATGGGGCTCACCCATTCAGAATGTTTGACCTCATAAATCAGGCCAGCAGCCAAGAGTTTGTCAATTTCAGCCTTGACGCGGTCACGGTAATTTGGGTTGAGCCTGTACTGTCGTTGCTAGATTGGGCGTGCATCTGATTTGGTAGGAATGGTGAGTTCCCCCAATTCTTTTTTGATACCTCGAAGGTCTATGTAGCTCCAAGCAAAAATATGTTTGAATTTCTTGAACAGCGTCACGGTGCGTGCTTTATAGGTTGGTGGAAGTTTAGCAGCTAAGTGGACGGGTTGATTGTTTCCTATGTCCACGATTTCCACTTCGGGAGTTTGAATGTGAGGAACAACCTCCGTGTCCTGAACCTGATGAGCAGGAACCTGAAGCATGACGGGAGAAGCAGCATTTTGCGTTGTGAAGAAAAGAGGCTGCTGAGCGTCATCAAGCAAGGGTTGCTGCATGACGGCATGAACATCAACTGTTTCTGAAGAGTGAATTGGGACAGAAAAATGATCAAGACGTTGAATGCGATTGCAGGAAGCCAGGTAAGGGTCCAAGAGAGCCGCCACGGCCTGGTCCTGATCGAGCGTCATGTCACCTCAGGGATCAGCATACTCAGGGTAAGAGGAGAGAGGTAGACCCGCTGGAGGAGCTTGAACATGATAAATATTTTGGGCTTCTTCAGAGTCAGTGTCTGAGATGGAAGGTTCAGCATTCTTGACAGAGATCAATTGGCCAGTTTCCAGATCCATGATGGCGTTGAGATGGCCATCAGTGATAACAAGTTGGTCCGTGGCCCAGTAATGAATACTCTTAGCCTGGCGGAGAAAAGGTCGTCCAACCAGCATTTCATAATCACCAGGATCTTCTCCTGCTTTCCAAACACCAAATTCCAAGGGGAATTTGAGATCACCAATGCTGATGTGGAGAAGAGGAGTGACGCCTTGAGGGCGCGTGATATGGCCATTTGCCAATTTGATGTCATAAGGGGCATGGTATAATTGTTTGATGCCCAATTGCTTCCTGAGTTTATCAGTAATGAGATTGACGACACTACCACCATCAATTTGGACATGATTGATATGTTGATTGCCCACCGTGGCATGCACCGTGGGTGTTGAAGTCGCAACAGCTCCAACCAGAACCGTGGGAAGAGGTAACTGATCTTTGAGAGCTGGACAGAGTTTCAAAATAGTGGCCAGGCTCAAGGGAATCTTGATCTTGGCAAGTTCTTCCTGAAGTTCCAAGGGAACATGTGAAAAGGGGTCCGCAGGGTCCAATGGAGCTGGGGACTGTGGTAAAGAAGCAGAAACTTCTTTGAGAAGCTCGACCTCAGCAGCAATATTTGGATATGGCTGAGAGCGTGCACTGGTAGATGACGACGGTGCTGCCTGACGCTGCTGAGCTCTCGTGGTGGCATGAACATTTGCCAGTGTTCGACCTTCCGCAGCCTGCATGAGTTTCAGAATACTTTGTCTCACTTTAGGCATGACGTGAGGCATAAGTTTGTCAAGATCAGGTGCGAAGTGAACTTTTTTATCATCATCATGAGGGACAGTTTCCACAGCAAAAGCAGGTTGCGTGTCATGAGGAATAATGGTCAAAGGGCGTGAAGCCCGTGTGTGACGCGAGACAAGACCAACCCAATTTGACTGTTGGACAGGAGGGTTGAGAGCCTGATAAATTTCCTCCTGAGCTTGTTGATCCATAGGATTGGAAGTAGACGCGGCTTGCTGAGGTCGCTGTTGTTGAGGCGGCCGAGGAGGCTTTCTCAAAACAGGACGAGGGCCCTGTTTCCCGTTGGCCACCCAGAGTTGATAAGCCGTGAGACGGACAGAAGCCGGTTGATTGGAACCTGGAAGTTGAACTTGAACTTGAGGCAGTTGAGGACACGCCGTGGTGGTGTGACCCCATTCATGACAATGATAACATTGAGCCTTGAAAGGATCAAACGGAGGACGGTTGCCTTGTCCCCGTGACTGCTGAGATGGCTGCATTTGTTGATACTGCTGCGGTTGTGGATACTGCTGCGGTTGTTGAGCTGGATATTGCTGAGGCTGATATGACGGTTGTTGTTGAGGCGTGGTCTGGACTCGAAAGACCATTTTATTACGAAAAGGTGTAGGAAGAGATCGCGTGCATTCTTCCGTGGCATGATTGCACATATTGCATCTTTTACAATGAGGAGGGCCATTGGAGGCGTTGCATTCATTTGCCAGATGACCTTGATGTTTACAAATAGTACACCAGATGTGAGCGCGTTGTGGATTTGCTTGTTGAGGTTGAACAGAGTTCTGAGGAACCATGACGGGGGGCATGAAAGGGAGTTCCTGCAGAGCAACACCCCGAGAAGAAACATTGACCGAGTGATTGACCAATTCAATGGCCTGCTCCAAAGATTTGGGACGCAGGTATTCTGTCATGAGTCGAATGGCAGGAGGAAGGCCCTGCAGAAACCAGACGAGGATCTGGCTTTGCGTGGGGTACTCCTGGAGTTTACTGACGAGAATGTGAAGGCGGTCCGCAAAATCCCGGGCGGACTCCGTGGGCTCTTGTTGAAGGTCATTGAGTTGCTTGAGGAGTAACTGATCATCGTCCGTGGTGCCATAATGAGACAGAAAGGCAGTTTCCATTTCTTGCCAACTTTGTTTCCATGACTCTTATTGGCCATTAACCACTGATGAGGGGCGCCTCTGAGCGTGGTCGAAAAGATATGAAATTTGAGTTGTGGCTGCGCATGACCGTTCAGAATGGCCAAGGCTTCAAATTCCTCCATAAGTGCCGAAGCACTTTGATCCAGAGGTTTGCCTTTAGTGTTGCCAAAAGTGGGATAAGTCAACTTCAAATTATGAGAGGGCGATGAAGGCGGAACTGGCGCATAGATAGGGGGATTTGGCGGAGGATATGCAGAAGCATAAAGAGGTGGTACAGTCTGAGACTGAGAGCAAGGAGGTGGAACCGAAAAAACTTGGGGTCCACCAAAAGCAGCATCTGGTGGGGAAGGGCCTTGGGAGCCATCCTCATGAGGCTTGAGATCAGTGGTCTGATAGACAGGAAGAGCATGCTGAAAAGATGGAGAAGACTGAAAGTCGTGAACGTGGGTAGGGCCAAAAGACACTTGATGGTAGCCCATCCCACCAGGAGGTGAAGAAGGTTGTGACGGAAGCGGGGTGTGACCTGAAGGGATGTTGATATAGGTGCCGCCGAGTCCGGAAATAGTGAGGCGGGCTGAACAGGGGTATGTTGTGGAGATTGCGGTTGTAGAACAATGACGACAATACTGTGGGGAGACCCCGGGTCGAGAATGAGCACGAGGGGTAGGAGGTGCCGACCGAAGGGTGGAGCGATACGACCTCCCTCAATGTCATAAGCGCGGTCATACATATCCCGAACAGCCTCGCCGCTGATGGCGCCCGGTCGAGCCGCCGCTTGGCAAAGAAGTTCTTCAGAGTGAAACCTCGAGCCGACATGATGGAAGGAAAAGAAAAATCAGACCCGCAGCGGGCGATAGTGTTTGGGGTCCGGGTTCGAACTCCCCGCAAGACAGCCTCCGTGAGGACCCTTGATCTAACAAGAGAATCCGGGGACTATGTCACGCGGGATTTACAAGAAAGACAAGGAAAAGGGAAAAGAAAACAAAAGAGAACAATGAGATCACAATAATAAGCTTCCTTGATGTCAATGAAGATACATGAGCTCTGAATCGAGAGAAAACTGAAATGAGACAAGACTCAAAACTCATCTAAAAACTCATGTGCTAGCTCTACTCATATATATAGTACAATGGCCTTTGGCCCAATATAGACACTCCGATCGATTTTCGTAACTCTCGGAAGGAGGCCCGATTTGCAGGAAATGTTGGCGGTGCCTCTTGAAGTGCTCGGAATCACGCTGACGCCGACAAGAAAGTGTGACGGGCCGCCATTTGTCCGGAGCGCCGCCTCTTGGTAGCGTGACGCAGTTTTTGCAAGTGCTCGGCCGCTTGGTCTTTTTTGCCGGGCCTTTGACGACCGACCGCCTCGATGTGGATCCTTGGACTTGACTTGGTCCGTCGTATGCATGAATTTTCCCCTGTACTGGGAGGCAATGGGACTAACAGATTGGGCTTTGCTTCATTCGAGGTGCCTCTCCCGCGGCTTGGAAGTGTGATCATCTCCATTGCACCTACCCTAGCTCCTTAAGGTTGCCTTTTGCGTGATTCGTACTGGCTGGCTAGGTCGTCTCCTCCGGCCCTTTGGGTCCTATCCATTCGAGTCTCGCACTCCTTGGCTGACGTAGTAAAGTCGTCCTTCCTTTGGTTTCTAGGTGTTTCTGGGTCATGAATTCTTGTTCGAGCGGAATATTCTCCTCCTTGATCTTGCCCCTAATGCTGATATAGGCCTTCAAGTTGGAGATGTTCCTTCCCCGATATGCGTCTCCTTCCCCTCATGGTCTCCTACTTTTTGGAACCGATGAAAGTTCTCCTGCTGGTGCAAGGGAGCTGGAAGCTCGTCTTGGTCAGCCTTAGATGCTTTGTGGTTGCTTAGCTTGGTTGCTCCTTTTGTTGACGTTGCATTACATTCGCTGAGCTTCTTTGGGCTGCAAGGTCGCGGGTTGTCTTCCCTCCGGTTTCTATACGCTCTTGTGTCGTCATGACTTCTCTCCTCGATGAAAGATTATGCCCTCTGACCTTAGCTCGTGATGCCAACGTGGCATCGATGTCTAACGTCTTCCTGCACCTGTATTTTGCTGCCTTGCATTCTTCCATTTGAAACTCATGTGTGTCGAGTTGGTGAAGGCGTCGAGATCCTCTTTCTGATGTGACCTCGTGGACGTGGTAACCAGGAGGTTGACATCTAGAAAATTCTTGATGCCGTTGGTTACCAAATATTCTTCCCATTTGATGAAGATTGATGATAGGCCGGTGCTGTCCTGTTCTACTCGTTTGTCAGTTGAGGTATTTGTCGTTGTGCTTCCCTCTCTTGGGCTGGGACCTTGATGTCTTCAAGAAGTTGCGCCTCTGGCTCTGGCCCTGTACTTCGAAAGCAACACTCGTATATTCTAGAGTCTAAGGGTCCACTTGAAGGGCTCTCCTACAACATTTTGGGCTCTATAAGCAAGCAAGATGGCTCGAGCAGCATTGCTGGAGACATATCTATAATCTCCAAGTCTATGGACATTAGGACGTGTGGTATGGCATGAAATGAGGGTTGTTTTGCAAAACCTCCATGATGTTTGAGGCATACTCTAAGGTCCTAGCAAAGTTGGTTTGGGGGAGTCCAATCTATACACATGGAGTGACTTGGGCAGCTCTAGACTCTAGCTCCTTTCTAGGTATCCTGGCAATAGGGAGTGTCAATGTGGCGGCTGTATAGGTCAAACTCTATTAGAAGGACATAAAATTAGGTCAAGGTTTATGCCTTTGGCATGAGCAAAGGTGATGTACCAACAGTTGGACTTGGGTTGCTATGCTGAGGTCTAGATGACTATAACAAAGGGGTGTTCTTGGGCACTTCTATCTAGGAGTAAGGCATCAGCTTTGAGCCGAGAGCAATACTTGTGAGGTACTAAGGGGTATGCTTCTATTTGCAAACAAACCACAGTTTGGAAAAACAATTCAAGGGTTTGAGCAATTTTGGTCATTTTGAGCTGGGGTTTGACATTTCTAGCCAAGTCAACTTCAAATTATGAGAGGGCGATGAAGGCGGAACTGGCGCATAGATAGGGGGATTTGGCTGAGGATATGCAGAAGCATAAAGAGGTGGTACAGTCTGAGACTGAGAGCAAGGAGGTGGAACCGAAAAAACTTGGGGTTCACCAAAAGCAGCATCTGGTGGGGAAGGTCCGTGGGAGCCATCCTCATGAGGCTTGAGATCAGTGGTCTGATAGACAGGAAGAGCATGCTGAAAAGATGGAGAAGACTAAAAGTCGTGAACGTGGGTAGGGCCAAAAGACACTTGATGGTAGCCCATCCCACCAGGAGGTGAAGAAGGTTGTGACGGAAGCGGGGTGTGACCTGAAGGGATGTTGATATAGGTGCTGTCAGGAGTCTGGAAATAGTGAGGCGTGGGCTGAACAGGGGTATGTTGTGGAGATTGCGGTTGTGAACAATGACGACACACAGGGGGAGACCCTGGTCGAGAATGAGCACGAGGGGTAGGAGGTGCCGACTGAGCGCGTGAGCGGATACGACCTCCCTCAATGTCATAAGCAGTGTCATACATATCCCGAACAGCCTCGCGTCGTTGATGGCGCTCCAGTCGAGCCGCCGTTTGGCAAAGAAGTTCTTCAGGAGTGAAACCTCGAGCCGACATGATGGAAGGAAAAGAAAAATCAGACCCGGCAGCGGCGACAGTGTTTGGGGTCTGGGTTCGGGAACTCCTGCAAGACAGCCCTCTGTGAGGACCCTTGGATCTAACAGGAGAATCCGGGGACTATGTCACGCGGGATTTGCAAGAAAGACAAGGAAAAGGGAAAAGAAAACAAAAGAGAACAATGAGATCACAATAATAAGCTTCCTTGATGTCAATGAAGATACATGAGCTCTCGCAATCGAGAGAAAACTGAAATGAGACAAGACTCAAAACTCATCTAAAAACTCATGTGCTAGCTCTACTCATATATATAGTACAATGGCCTTTGGCCCAATATAGACACTCTGACTGATTTCGGTGCCGACTCCTGGAAGGAGGCCTGATTTGCAGGAATGCTGGCGGTGCCTCTTGAGGTGTCTGGAATCACGCTGACGCTGACGCAGGCGGTGACGGGCCGTCATTTGTCTGAGCGCCGCCTCTTGGTAGCAGACGCAGGCTTTGACTGCGTGCTCTGCTGCTTGGTCTTTTGCTGGGCCTTTGACGACTGACCCGTGCCTGACTGTGGATCCTTGGACTTGACTTGGTCCGTCGTATGCATGAATTTTCCTGTACCAGGAGGCACAGGACTAACAGATTGGGCTTTGCTTCATTCCGAGGTGCCTCTCCTGTGCTTGGAAGTGTGATCATCTCCATTGCACCTACCCTAGCTCCTTCTGGTTGCCTTTGCGTGATTCGTACCTGCTGGCTAGGTCGTCTCCTCCGTCCTTTGGGTCCTATCCATTCGAGTCTCGCACTCCTTGGCTGACGTAGTAAAGTCGTCCTTCCTTTGGTTTCTAGGTGTTTCTGGGTCCTGAATTCTTGTTCGAGCGGAATATTCTCCTTCATGATCTTGCCCCTAATGCTGATATAGGCCTTCAAGTTGGAGATGTTCCTTCCCCGATATGCGTCTCCTTCCCCTCATGGTCTCCTACTTTTTGGAACCGATGAAAGTTCTCCTGCTGGTGCAAGGGAGCCGGAAGCTCGTCTTGGTCAACCTTAGATGCTTTGTGGTTGCTTAGCTTGGTTGCTCCTTTTGTTGACGTTGCATTACATTCGCTTGAGCTGCTGGGCTGCAAGGTCGTGGTTGTCTTCCCTCCGGTTTCTATACGCTCTTGTGTCGTCATGACTTCTCTCCTCGATGAAAGATTATGCCCTCTGACCTTAGCTCGTGATGCCAACGTGGCATCGATGTCTAACGTCTTCCTGCACCTGTATTTTGCTGCCTTGCATTCTTCCATTTGAAACTCATGTGTGTCGAGTTGGTGAAGGCGTCGAGATCCTCTTTCTGATGTGACCTCGTGGACGTGGTAACCGGGAGGTTGACATCTAGAAAATTCTTGATGCCGTTGGTTACCAAATATTCTTCCCATTTGATGAAGATTGATGATAGGCCGGTGCTGTCTTGTTCTACTCGTTTGTCAGTTGAGGTATTTGTCGTTGTGCTTCCCTCTCTTGGGCTGGGACCTTGATGTCTTCAAGAAGTTGCGCCTCTAGCTCTTCTGTGGCTCTGGCCCTGTACTTCGAAAGCAACACTCGTATATTCTAGAGTCTAAGGGTCCACTTGAAGGGCTCTCCTACAACATTTTGGGCTCTATAAGCAAGCAAGATGGCTCGAAAGCAAGATTTTGGAGACATATCTATAATCTCCAAGTCTATGGACATTAGGACGTGTGGTATGGCATGAAATGAGGGTTGTTTTGCAAAACCTCCATGATGTTTGAGGCATACTCTAAGGTCCTAGCAAAGTTGGTTTGGGGGAGTCCAATCTATACACATGGAGTGACTTGGGCAGCTCTAGACTCTAACTCCTTTCTAGGTATCCTGGCAATAGGGAGTGTCAATGTGGCGGCTGTATAGGTCAAACTCTATTAGAAGGACACAAAATTAGGTCAAGGTTTATGCCTTTGGCATGAGCAGAGGTGATGTACCAACAGTTGGACTTGGGTTGCTATGCTGAGGTCTAGATGACTATAACAAAGGGGTGTTCTTGGGCACTTCTATCTAGGAGTAAGGCATCAGCTTTGAGCCGAGAGCAATACTTGTGAGGTACTAAGGGGTATGCTTCTATTTGCAAACAAACCACAGTTTGGAAAAACAATTCAAGGGTTTGAGCAATTTTGGTCATTTTGAGCTGGGGTTTGACATTTCTAGCCTAATTTGAGGTCATAAATGGATTCTAGGCTATCTAACGGTCCTATTGCAACAAATTTCAGGTGATTTGGAGCTCTGTAGCTCAAGTTATGGGGTTTGAAAAATCGGACCCCTCTAAGCATGCGCGAGAGCATAGTTAGGTTGGGACCTAAGTGGCCTCTGGCGCACTCTTGGAGGTGTTGGTCCTTTTATGTCTAATGGATGCCAAAAACAAGTTTAAAGACGTGAATTCCTACTTATTTTCTTCTGAACTGCTAGTTTCTTTGCTTATTTACTTCATTTGGGGCAGGTAAGTGGCTGATCAAGGGTCCAGTTGGCTGGACCCCTCTAAGCGTGCGCGAGGAGGGTGTTAGGTCCAGACCTAACTATGCCCTGGCGCACCCTTAGAGGTGTTGGCCTCTTTTTACCCAAAATTTCCCATTTGCTCCTTAACTTCTACTATATTTACTACACTGCACCTTTTAAACAACTATATATCCTTAGTATTCAAAATTTTCACACCTTACATATAAGCCTATTAGTTACAAAAAGTAGCATCTGTTCTATTTATCTGTCCTCTTGATGTATTTGGCCAGTCTCATGTCTTTCGGTGTCACAGTGAGAGCGTGGAGCGTGCACGCCAATGAGTCTTCAAAGTGTTGCACGACCTCCATCTCTGCCTTGCTTATTTTCTTGGTTTGTTGATGAAATCCTCCATATCTCGAATCGAAGCTAGGTCTTCTTCAACTATTTTCTCCCGAACCCCTCTAAGCATGCGCGAGGAGGGTGTTAGGTCCAGACCTAACTATGCCCTGGCGCACCCTTAGAGGTGTTGGCCCTTTTTGCTCTAAACTTATCCAATTTACACCAATTAACATGCGTTTCCCACTAATTTAGGCATTCTAAGCAAGATTCTATCATTACTTTTACAATTTGAGTAAGTTTTGATCAAATTCCGAGGTCACTTTTAGGGGACCCCTCTAAGCGTGTGCGAGAAGGGTGTTAGGTCATGACCTAACTATGCCCTGGCGCACCCTTAGAGGTGTTGCTCCAAAATGACTTTTACTTAATGTTTTTCTGTGTTTAAACACACAAATCTAGCTTTCTAGAGCTTTTTAAGCGGAATTTCATCTTTTATTTTACAATTTGGGGCTCCTAAGACCGAGTTCTAGGGTTCATATGGGGTGACCCCTCTAAGCATGCGCGAGAGACCAGTTAGGTCTGGACCTAACATGCTCCTGGCGCATCCTTGGAGGTGTCGGCCAAAAAGTGTCTAAAATTTGCTAGACTTTCTTAGGTGACTTTTCTTCTATCTATTTCATCTTAAATATGTTCTCTAATTATCCTAATTCTAGATAATTACTAACTCTATTCCTGGGAAGAAACTTTTCCCACTATTCGAGGTTTGTGCTTGGGCTTTTATCTCCAAGACTGAATGTCTAGATTAGTTAGTTCCTATAGGAATACGGTCAGTGCTCGATCTCGGTCTGCCAAGATCAAGGCTCTGATACCATTGTGACGGCTCCAGCTCCTATACGATGCCCCGATCGTATACAAACTGGAGATCATCCCTCAAACCAGCATCTGCTCGCTAACATGAGGCTGTCCACCTAACATCGGGCTCTTGCTGGTGGCCAAGAATCCGACGGGGAAGAATGGACGTGTCATTCATCCCGTCTCCCTCGGGATCGATCTAGCTGCGGAAGCGTAAACACACATGAGCACATGACATCAATCAACAATAACATACCCACCTCGAAGGGTGGTCCACCATATCACAGTAGCTGCAACAACACATCAGTACATCAACATAACATGGGAAAATCCTACCCAGGCTCAGACTCTTGGGGAAAGACTGACGGCTTGGGTCTCCGGATAACAATGCAGACAGAATTCATGGCAAATGGATTTGGCTGGCATAGAAACATGGTCGTTGGGTAGTCCACTCCATCCGCCCCTCCTGTGCATACTTTGCAGATAGGCTGAAAAGTATTGGAGCCTGACCGTAGCCTGCCGGGTTCATAGCCAAAGGGACTACTACTGGGTTGCATCTCCCCAGCTCCCGATGAGGCAGGAGGAGATCACTCTCCTCCAGAAGGTTCATGCCAATCACAGGCGAGTTAGAGAGCCCTTTGCCAGATATCTCGACTTGAACCCCTAGAAGATGACGCATCACCCAAGAGGTGTCGAGCCCATACCCTGCCCTCTTGCAGTGCCAGGGTATTAGGCCTAGCCCACAATGTTCCCCGGCCGTCGCTACGCACCAGAGGGATCAACTGTGATTAGACAAGCCCTTCCTTGTCAGCCGGTCTAGCTCCGCCACCCACAGCCAGGCGGGCTCTTATGCACAGGCCGCATTAATTGGGAATTAATGGGCTAACTATGATCATACAACTACTTGGGCTCTGGGTCTCTACCCCCCTTCCCAATACACAAGAGTGGCGCATAGAATGTCAAAACATCATCAACAGAACTGAACATAACAGAATACATCTATTCTAATCTACCTAATCATACATGGTTAGGTTCCTTTGTTAGTGTCTATCATTCTTAGGCTGTAGGCTATCGTGCTATCATAGCAATATAAAACATTAGAAATTAAAATGTTTGCTCTACAATGTAAAGGTGAAGACAATGGCGTTGTATGGATTTCCAACATGGGCTCCTGACCTGGCACAAGACTTATAGCAGAAAATATCCTGATAGAGGAACTGGGGGTCAAAATCCAAATACCCTATTACATGATGTTGGCAGAAGCTAGTATGTTACCTTTAGAGGTGGAGGCATTATGGCTTACATTGGAATATGTAAATAGAGTGAATTCTTTTCCAAATGATAGATTGCCATGTCGAACGATGAATCAATCCAAGGACAGGGACATAGTCTTATGGGCTAAAAAATAGGGAGTTAAAGACATATGGGCTGATCCAGAACTTGATTTAAAGGGTTACATTGAACAGAAGTTTTTTGAAAAATATTGGATGACGAGACTTGATGGAGAGGTGAAGAAGCGCTTCTATGAAGTAGAAATTAATCCCATGTTGAGTTATCATGTGCAAGATTATTTGTTATCTGATATAGAATAGAATAGAATAGAAATTATTGTCCCTTGTGCCCTAAGGCCCCTGGACTTATGTAACATGGGCGAGCTCCCTAAAAGGCGCTGCTAGCACATCACGCTGGTTTATTGTAGCCTTTTCTAAAGGCTTCCTTAGTTTCTATTAATACCGGCAACCCACTTTGAATCGGCATCATGGCCGTGCGGTGGTGCATCGTTATCAATCAGCTTTTAGCTGAGCATTTCTTGGGCGTCTATGACTCGCCTCTTGGGCGGCTCATATTACAAGCCCTTTTTCTTTGTGCACTTCTCGATGCCTGATCATCATCTCCTGGATTGCGTCTGTCAGATCTCTCATTGTTTCTGCCCTTATCATCAGGGTGTGTACTGGCTGACCCCATCTTATGTTTCTGTATTTACTTCTGACGTCTCCGTACATTGGGCACTCATTGAGCAGGTGATTCTCATCCTCCACTTTCCCAGTGTCACAGATTTTACATATCCGGTTGTGCTTTTCTATTTTCCTCCATCTGTCCTTTTCAATTCTTAGATCGTGGCTCCCCATCCTAAATCTCGCCAGGATGTCTCTCCTGGCCTTTCCTAGCAGATTGTCTCGGTACATCTGTTGTCCTATCTGCTGTTCTGGATTGAAGACTGTCATAAGCCAGTGTGTCTTGGGTCCTGTGTGTTTTTGCAGACATGCTCGTGTAGCCTTTTCTGCCCAGTCTTCATTCCATTTCCCCTCGTTTACTAGATCACTCAGGTTCATTCCCATTTCTCTGGTCCACATCGCCACATCCTTAAACCATCCACTGCCTATGATGATGTGTGATTTTCTTGACTTTCGGTGATTGTGATACTTGCGGTTTCCCTGGTTTCCCCCCTGCATTGTCTTTTATTAGGTATCTGATAGTCTTCTCCCATGCTCTCACCTCCATTGGTTTCTGTCATGTCTCGTATATCATGACTGTTAGCGGTGTGTTTGTCCGCACCGTAAATTCCTGTTTATGCCACTGTCTGAGGATCCCTTCTTGTTTTTCCCATTTCTTACTGTTAAACCCGGTCCCCAAGCTTCAGCCCCATATAATTGTGTCGTCGCAACCACTGCACTGAACAAGTAACACTTGATCTCCCAGTCGATTATTCTGTTTTTATTACAGAATTTTTTTCATATTAAAGTAACTCCCAATGGCTGATTGAAACCTCGCGTGACCTTTAGCCCATTTCCCGTGCCCGTGTGTGTCATACCCGGATACGTGATACATTGATTCCTCTAGTTCTGTTCCCATATACCTGAAAGGTCTGTGCCTCTTCCTATGACCGAAATGACTATTTTGGTTTTTGTAAGGTTCATGTTAAACCCTGTCCTTTCACAGAAGGTCTCTAGTAGCTTCAGTAATTTGTGCATTCCCCTATTCTTTGTGGCCATCATGCTCAGGTCATCAGCATATAACATAATAGGTACCTTGGTGTCTCCTACTGTAGGGGCATCCATGTCCCCTTGTTGTTATGCTATGAAACCCTGTAATACATCTATGTATATTCCGAACAATGTCGGGGATAGTGGGCACCCCTGTTTGACTCCTGTGTCACAGTTTATTGCCTGTCCTTCCTGTTCCATTTTTGCGTATATCCTGTGGTATAGTCTTGCAATCGCTCCTACCATGTCTCTCAGTGCCTGCATATCTATCAGTCTTTGTAGGAGCTTTCCCTTGGGACTGTGTCGAATGCCTTTCTAAAGTCCACAAAGCAGCATACTATTTTCTTCCCCTGTGCTCTATTCTGCTCTATTAGTATCCGAAGGGTTACTAGATGATCTGTGGTTGAGTGTTTCGGCCTGAAGCCTGCCTGTCCTTGTGCCCTCAGGTTTCATGTTTCTGCCCACCATTTCAATTTACTGTCCAGAACTTTTTCAAACCACTTTGCGAAGATAGAGCTCACCGTTATTGTCCTGTAGTTTCCAGGTTCCTGTCTGCTCCCCCATTTGTGTAGAGGTATGACCCTGTTGTATGCCCACCGGTCTGGGAGCACCGTATGTATTATGCCATTAAAGATGTCGCGGTAACCTGTCTCCCTATTGCTGTATCCGCACACTTCAGTAATTCCACAGTCAGTCCATATAGGTCTGGGGCTTTGTTATTAGCCATCCTGTTTAGTGCTATCATTACTTCCTGTTTGCTACGGTCCATCCATCTCTTGTAATGCGGGTATTGGCACTGGGGTTGCCCCCCTCCTATATAGTTTCTCAAGGTATTTCTCCCATCTAGTTGCTCCAATGCTGTCCTGTGTATTCTCAGTCTTCCTATTCCCCTCTCCCTTCCCTCTAAATCCCTTCCAGAAATTTTGGGGTTGTCTTTTCAACATTTTAGCCAGACCCCATTGATGTTGTACCAAATTTTTGTTTCGCTTTGACTTCAGCATTCTTAGGTATACCGCTCTTTCAGTTTGATATGTCTCTCTGCCTATATGCGCTCTGACTTTTCTTTTTTGTTCCCTGCATTCCTCATCATACCATACGGAGGCCTTAAAGGCATTGTTCCTCCTGGATCTCTTTCGTTTTCTGAAGACTTCTTTTGCCACCTTCACTGTTATGTCATTAAGCATGTTCTCATTCTCGTCTGCCCTATGTTCTCCCCATTCCCATTTTCCCATTTCTGCTCTGATTGCACGAATGTATCTGTATATTTATCCTGAAATTGTATTTTCATTTTTGCCTTATCTTTCTGTTTTCCCTGCGTGTTATCAACTTGAGTCTATTCGTCCCCTTTGACTTTCCCTTTTCCCAGTCGGCCATTCTAGTAGCACAAATCCCGAGACAATTTCTAGGCCAATGGAGAGGGCGGTCGAGGCACATAAACTTAACACTCAGGGACCTGACTGTGACGGCCCCAGCTCCTATACGATGCCCCGATCGTATACAAACTGGAGATCATCCCTCAAACCAGCATCTGCTCGCTGACATGAGTAATGCAGACAGAATTCATGGCAAATGGATTTGGCTGGCATAGAAACATGGTCGTTGGGTAGTCCACTCGATCCGCCCCTCCTGTGCATACTTTACAGATAGGCTGAAAAGTATTGGAGCCTGACCGTAGCCTGCCGGGTTCATAGCCAAAGGGGCTACTACTGGGTTGCATCTCCCCAGCTCCCGATGAGGCAGGAGGAGATCACTCTCCTCCAGAAGGTTCATGCCAATCACAGGCGAGCTAGAGAGCCACTGCTCGTATACGACTTGAACCCCTAGAAGATGATGCATCACCCAAGAGGTGTCGAGCCCATACCCTGCCCTCACGCAGTGCCAGGGTATTAGCCCTAGTCCACAATGTTCCCCGGCCGTCGCTACGCACCAGAGGGAACAACTGTGATCAGACAAGCCCTTCCTTGTTAGCTGGTCTAGCTCCGCCACCCACAGCCAGGCGGGCTCTTATGCACAGGCCGCATTAATTGGGAATTAATGGGCTAACTATGATCATACAACTACTTGGGCTCTGGGTCTCTACCCCCCTTCCCAATACACAAGAGTGGCGCATAGAATGTCAAAACATCATCAACAGAACTGAACATAACAGAATACATCTATTCTAATCTACCTAATCATACATGGTTAGGTTCCTTTGTTAGTGTCTATCATTCTTAGGCTGTAGGGGTCGCCTATAGCTAAGAATGGATGCTAAACCTAATGAAAGAGGCCTGATAACTCGGATCTACCTATTGAATCAACCACCCACCCGCATCTTGGCCGGCTCCCACTCCTCTGAAAGCGTCCATGCTGCTGATCTCGGGTCTGTTGATCTTGGATCAAGCTGCAACCTGGGAGATCCGACTTCTCTGCCTCCGTTCAGGTGGAAATGCATCCTCTGCTGCTCCAATCCGAGACTCAGGGGCTGAGAACTGAAAGGGTTTCCCTTTTAGGGTTTATGCCCCTTTATCTCCATGCATTTAGGGCTGGTCCCTTTTTGGTCAATGGGTCATTGCCATGTGGCAAAAAGGGATTATATTCACATGTTGCTTTAACATGTGCAATATAATGGTTCACAAGGTCGTACCCTAGGGTACTACCCTTTACGGTCGCCGTGTACATGTCCTCTGAGTCGACATGTACTAGTGACGTGTCAGTATAATATATGTATTCATACTGTATGTTATGCTGGAACGTCACACTGACAGCCAAGGAGAGGGTACTGCGCATGGGAGCCAGGTTGAGGAATGGGATCAAAGTACAGGAAGCTCTAACAGTCATGCAGCGCCAATGGCTACACAGGGAATTGGCCAGGGCCAGGGAATTGAATTAGGCAGGGATACATGCGGGAGTCAGGAATGGCAAAGTGTACCTGCACAAGAGGGTAAGAGAGCAAGCAATCCTAGGACAAGAACAGAATGTGGGGACACCAGAGTCAACAAAGACAACAGAAGTGGAGAAGGATAATATCAACCCCTTGGTGGTCATGCCACAAGGGCAGGAAAGCAGAACATTGGAGGGGGCGACAAAGGCGATAGCCCTAGAAGTGATTCAGCATAGAGGAACAGAAAGAAGCGGAAACGGGCGGCGACGATCGAACGCCCCAAGCCGGAATCATGGGCCCAACCTCAATCACAAAGACCAGAGGACGACCGAGGAGAGTAGGCAACGGGGCAAAACACACAGAAACCCCGAAGGAGCAGCCTCGAGGGAAGAGACGCTGACGATATGGTACTGGAATTGTACCGGATTCCCTTGGGATGACGGAGAGAGGCTCGAGGGAGCCCACAGCTGCGACATAATATGTCTGGTAGAGACATGGGAACACAATATCAAGCGGATGCCAGAGGAAGAGGGGTACCAGCTATTCACATGCTGGAAAGATAAGGATTTTAAGATAGGAAGAGGAAGCGCAGGCCTAGCATGTTATGTGAAAGAGAATGTAGCAAACAGTGCATGTATTTTACAGTCGGATATCAATAAAAAATACATGATACTAAGTATTCAATTGCAAAACAAAAAGATCTAATTTTGATTATAGCATATTACCCGCCAAACAGTGACAAACTAGAATTGCTAGATCTGGGGGAGAGTATGATGAAGTAGAATAGAATAGAATAGAATAGTTTTTTTAACGTCCACGGAGACCAATAGGTCATGGGACCCATACAATGGGCTAGTACAATCATTACTACTAGGATTAAAAAACCCCTGCCTCGAAAGGTTTTCAAGGGAAAAAACTTTGCAGTAATGATGATACTAAACAAGCGGAGATAATGACTACTGAGGGCTCAGTAATTGCTGACGTTTATCTAGAACCTCAAGTATGTATAATGCCAAGTCATGCACAGATGGTGCTCTGGGAAGTTGTGGAAGCGTGGAATGGAATGCTAAGGTCAAAAAATGATTCCGGACTATCTCAAAAGCAGGGCAACTCAGAAGAGTATGGCTTTCATCTTCAATAACCTGTAGCTGGCAACAGGCACATAGTCTCGCTTCTCGCGGCAATTGCGGCCGCTCCCATTTACCTGTCTCAATCCGTAGCCTGTGGGACCCCGTGCGAATTGATGTTCCTGGACAACGAAGCAAGCAAATAAGCTTGGGGCCCTGGTGCCAAGGTGGAATTTATGTGTGCATGATAATGACCAATTTTCACTTGGGCCAAAGTAGCTGCGTCCCATATCTTTTGAGAAAAACAACCATTGAGATATTGTTGCAAAAGCTCAGGATCAGAACTGGCAAGCATCAGGCAATGCTCTGGTTGCACAGCCCAACGGGCAAACCATGTAGTGCAATGCTCTTTCCAACATCGTTTCAAACGCTGAGGAGATTCAGCCATGGCAAGTGCAAGAATAGGATACCTAACATCATCCATGTGGTGCACCTTGCAGATATAGTGGAGATGGCGCTTCATGGCAGAATGTTGAAGAGGCCAAAAACCTGTCTCTTGTAAAAGAATAGCATAGGGCACCGTTGTTTTAACTCCGAGGCTGTAAGTGAGAAAGGACTTTTGCACCCGCTCCAAGCTCTCCCAAGCACTAGCACTAATGGCAGGCCCCCACACTTCAGAGCCATACAGTAAAACAGGCTCTACCAAGAGTGCAATTTTTTTGCGGTCTTTTTTATAATGGTCTTATGGTCTTTATCCCTCAATTTAGAAAGTTATTAAAAAGTACTACAATGTGATTATTGTATTATGCTAAGAGTGTAAGTAAACACATGCAAGAAGGTATCCAAATACCAAATATTGCTGTCAAAAGACATGCAATAAGCTACCCAAAAGATCATCACTAAACACTGGCTGGAGAAGCGACATGTCAATGGAGGGATCTCTGCGAAGCTCTGACTGGAAGATGTAAAACATATGCTTGCATGGAATGAAGCTTTCCTTTGCAATAATCGGGACATGTGCATGAAGGCTCTTTCTTGATGCTAACAATATATGCATTGCCATTTTTGTTCAAACTGAAGTCTACATGTCTCTTATGAACAATCACATTACTTAGAACTGAGACATCCATGTCTTTGCTTTGCTCCAAATTTAGTTCTGCAACTCTACTAAGTCTAGTCCTTCTGTTTACATGCTTACCATCACGTTTCATGATAGAGTGTTGACTTCCAGGACTGTTAACATACTGAACATCTTCATTTTGATGGGTGTATGTGGTTCTACTCAATCCTTCCAGATTATAGCCGCCCTTTTCCAAAGTCTCGAGCTCATGAGGCTTGAGTTTGACATGTTTATGTACAGGCCACAAAACGGGATGATTAGGTGTGGAAACCATATCAGCATTTGGGTACCATGTGCATCTATAGTTGTCAGGATAAAACCAAAAGAATTGCTCACATGTTCCTCCTCTATAAGACCTTATACCATAATAAGATGGCATTGCAACTGATGGTAGCCCTTTGTTAACTAATTTGTCACATTTTTTACCATTTACTGAAACCCTGCCTTGACATCTTACTTTACTGCCAGCATTTGTTCTACAAATGGTCCAGTTGGTATCAAAGATTTCTCTCTCATTGACATCGATAGAACTTGACCCAAATAAATTTTTGACTACCGAATTTGTCTCTGCTACTCTAGGTATATTTCTTGCTTGCTTGTCTGGTCTATGTGTTCCAAACTCACCTACAGGTGTAGAGCTATTCATGCATTTTCTCTTTGATATTGTTTGATCATTCCCACCAGAACCACACTCAAATATTGGTAAACCCTGTCTGCTAACTTCCTGCATAACTGCATCAGTGACCTCCTTACTCTTAATCCCAGTATTTGATCTACCTTGCAACCTTGAGAAAAGTGTAGATATTCCTAGTCTTGATCCAACAAAGTTATGGTCGAGGTGTAATTTGTATTTACTACTTTGTAAGGTAGCTTCTGTTAAATCAAACAAATTAGCATCATATAGAGTTAAAGTTTTTTTGTAACCTATAGCTGCTAACCAACTTGCATGTCTACTTTCAGACAAATTAGTATCAGATATATGCATAGCATCTTCTATTGAGACACAAGCTCTCATATAATTTCCCCACCGACTCACTCTTTGATGCCACCAGGCCATCCATGAGCATAATGCATTGACATTTGATGCAGGAGCCTTCTCTAGAAGCCAACCTGTCATATAAAGATACAATTCATTTGGATTATCTGAGTTTCTCCATTCCCTGCAGACTTTTATAAACTCATCTCTATATTCTGGACTGAGATGTTTCTTGGCCTGCATCTGCCAATAATAAATCATCACATCACATCTTGCAATACAACTAGGTTGTTCCTTACAGAAAGCGCAATGTAGCTTGGCCTTTCCCCAAGACATAGTCACAACAAGGGTTTTGACATTCTAAGTGTCCAATACAGTAGGCCAACCTAACAGTGCCATGTATACATGACTTGAATCCATTTGTATGATAGGGTTTGTCCATTTATGTGGATCCAAAGCCTGTTGCATTCCATCCATAGATCCTCCAGAGTCATTTTGTGGAGGCAACTCGTACACAATTTTGCCATTATAAAAGAATGATAAGGAGTCAACCTTCACAGACTCTTTAACTTCTAAACAAATTTTCTTCAATTTGCTTTTGCCTGTACAATGGAGGATTTTCTGGAAAGTTGAATCACCAGATCTTACAGATGGAGAAGATGGAGAAGATGGAGAATCAATAGCTATGACAACAATTGGCTTTGATTGCTCTTTACCACCATAAACCATGAATGTATCACCATACTCCTCATAGATTACGAATTTTCTCTCTCTTAGATTTGTAGTCTTCTTCAATAACATTCCTTAAAGAAGAGGGATCATTAGATTCCTTGACTTGAACCACACATAAAGTGTCAATATTGTAGTTGAGCACTGTTGATAGCATACTGCTATCAACAGTGCATATTCCATTTACGAATGGCAAGCATAAGTCTTGCACTCGACCAGATGCCTTGAAAGGAGCTTCTTTGCAAAACTTTCTTCCATTCAGGAGCTCTAAGCAAGTTTGAAATCTCTAAGGAAGTTTGAAATCTCCAATTTGAGAGCTACTTCAAATTACATGCTAAACAGATCCCAGAGATTAACGGCAAGATTTAAGATCCCATAGATTAACGACTTGTCTAATGGATAGCCTCCAGATTTTATTACGGTTATAGCTAATCTGGATGTTGATTTGTGCTTTTAATTATGACACTATTTTCGTTAATAATATTTCAAGATTGCAGCTCTATTTATTACACCATTTTCATGGAGTGGAAACCTAACGTTTTGTATTCCTTAACCTTATATTATTGCGTATTAACTGTATAAGGAAATCCTACAAGTTTGCACTAGGCCCAAACCGTGTTAATTAAAAAACGTGTTGTTTCAAAAACCGTATTAACTTAAAAACGTGTTAAAGCATATCTAGAGCATTTGTTTCTAGAGCATTTCGTTTCTTGAGCAAACGGCGCCATTTGGGCTTCTCAGCCAGTTGTACTGAAACTTGATCTTAGATTGAACAGCAGGCAAACGCAAAACGGCACCGTTTAGGTCCTTCCAGAAATTCTTCTTTCATGTCATCGAATGTATTGATTGATTTGAAAGATCTGTTTAACGGTATTCATTTGAATGTTTGACGGTGCTGTTTGAGAGACTAGAATGTATTCATTTGAATGACTCGAATGAATTCATTTGAAAGTTTAACGGTGCTGTTTGAAAGATCTCTAGATCTCTCATTTGATCTTGTAAATAAATAGAGAAATAGTTAAAGAGCAAGCAAACGACGCCGTTTGGGCTTTTCATTGAGCTTTTCCTTCCTGTATAGTGAGGCTACATAGGTTAAACAGGAGGCTAGATAGGTTATGAGGTGAATGAGGTTTGTATCAGACTGTAAATGGCTGGATAGGTTACTGTATCAGACTGTAAACGGCGCCGTTTGAGGTTGTTTCTTGCCCATTTTTTCTGTATTTATTTCGTAAATAGAATAAAGTAATAATAGAACGGTTAAAATCCAGAACACGCAACAGGTTGATTCGCATTCTGTCATCTTACTTCTGGTGCTAGATATTGAATCAGATAATATCTTCCTTCTCAGAACATTATGCTAACTGTGAAGGATTATCACGTCGGTCCATACGGTATGCTTTGCTGTTGATGTTTTGGATTCATCATGTTCACCGTTCATGTGCACAGTTCATTGTTTATTATCCACGAGTTTAGGCGTCGTAAAAATTTGTGCCAAAGTATGAGCTTGAATTAGAAAGCTGAACCTCTTCTCTTGCCATGGTTTCATACCATGAGCGTACTGTGGCTTCTAGTTGTGGCTTCTAGTCTGCATTTTTCTAATCTACAATAAGGCCAGCTTTTATTGTATATTAGTTTCTAGAATTTTATTTTACTGCCTATTTTACGGCTGAGACAATAGGTTCCCTTTGGCATAAAATTTATTTTGATGTGAATCATATCCTTTGCAAATTCGTATTTTATGTGCTGCTATCTATTGCCAAAAATTAATTCTTTACTTTTTTGTTATGTGCAGTGCTATGGTTGTAAGTGCTATGGTTGTAACAAGGAAAGGAACTATATTACGAACACCTGAGAAGATGAGGAAGAGAAAAGTGTCGAAAAGCAGGAATAAAAAGAATGAAGAGACAGTTCATAGAGAATGGGATGAAGAGAATATGGGAACATCAGACTTCATTGATGGAAGAGTTACAAGGTGCAGAGGATAGGCCTGGCATTGATGCTGAGCCTAAAGAGGGTGATGTTGAAAAACCACTGGAAAAATAAAAGAAGCATGAAGAAGAGGATCTTGTAGACGTCCCATGCAAATGATATCCCAGACCTTAAATGAACTCAGAATTGTGTGGGGAAGAGATCCTCCCTTAATCCCTTAATCCCTCTTTGTTGTATACAAGTTAACCAAGCGGTGCGTATTGTTACTAAGGGACCCAAGGCAATGCGTGAGACACTAAGGAATGATGGGTACATACTTGAGAAGGGTAGTTTTATTCTATCTATTACTGACTCATTGGGCAATACAATTCCAGTCACAGAACAGATTGTGCAAAGCTGGGATGATTTTTGGAAGCAAAAAAACGAAGCATTTTAGTCTAGTTTGCAGTCCAACGAGGAATGGAGTGATCTTTCCAAAAAGATGTTTATTTGCTGGGATGCGAACTATAGAACGGATGCCTCACTAACTGAAAAGTATAGTGAGGGATTGGGTAATGATGAAGCTAAGATCAAAGCAGAGAAAGAGGTGAGACAAAAATGGCAAGCAAAATGGGAAAATATTTGGCTATTGTAAATCCTGTTTCGGGGCATAATTGGATTACTATAGTTACAAGCAGACAGTTGGAGAATAATTATATTCGGGTAACTTTGGAGAAGTTGAATGACATGACAAAAGCAAGAATTGATTCATGTGTTAGAGATAAGTGGTTGGAGTGGATGATTTCCGGCACTGCGATAGTATCTAGTTATAAAATTCCAAACAATGACAAGGAATTTAATGAGTGGTTGAAAAAATAAACTTGGCTCGAGCGTCTCCTGAAAAAATCCAAGGAAACATTTGATTCGGTTATATCAGCTAAGAACATTGTCGTGTAGGGGACACATTGGAAGTATGGTTTGATGATTTTAAGTTGAAATATAGAGATAGCATGTTCAAAACATTTGAAAAGAACATGTCCTTGAGTGCAAAAATGGAGGATGCATATGTTATTAAGAAGTCCTCGATGAGAGTATGCTTCAGGTAAATTTCAAAGTATGCATGTACTATTATTACTACATTGTGAATCTCTAATAATGAATTTTATTATCTGCATATACTTTGTTTATTGCCTCTCTAAGCAGTACATTAATAAGATACCTGTTTTGGTAAGGAGATGGGCCACTCTAGATGAGATCTCTACTATGTATAACTTGAAGGACAAGAAAGGTGTTTTGAGTGATTGGGAAAGAGATAATTACCCTTGGTGGCTTGATTTTTCCCATGGAGAAGTTCATGAGGAGGAGTTGGAGCAATATAATGAATTATATAGTGCATCAAAGGCACAATATGAAGAGGCGCAGTTATCTTCTGATAATAGGAAGCGAAAAAATGTTGATAAGAATGATGGTAAGTCTGCCAAAAAACAATGTTCGATATAGTCAGATTACACGAAGAGGTCACAAAAAGACCATAAAGACCAGCATGAAAAAGACCATGGAAAAGATTTCCCCATTTAGAGCTTGGTAAATTTCTTCCTGTGCTTGTTGATCCATAGGAGGTGTGGATGAAGGAGCTGGTTGATACCTTTGTTGTTGTGGCACTCGTGGTGGCTTCCTTAGAACAGGACGAGGGCCTTGTTTGCCATTAGCGATCCAAAGTTGATAGGCCGTGAGGCGTACGGAGGTGGTTTGATTCGTGCCTGGAAATTGGACTTGAACCTGAGGAAGTTGAGGGCACGCCATGGTGGTATGACCCCATTCCAGACAATGATAACACTGAGCTTTGGAAGGATCAAACGGGGGGCGGTTGCCCTGTCCTCTTGACTGCTGAGATTGCTGAGATTGTGGATACTGTTGAAGTGGTTGAGCTTGAAATTGCTGAGGTTGGTATGACGTTTGTTGCTGAGGCGTGGTCTGGACCTGAAAAACCATCTTTTGTCGAAAAGGTATAGGATGAGTACGAGTACATTCTTCCGTGGCATGATTGCACATGTTGCAGCGTTTACAATGAGGAGGACCATTTGAGGAATTGCGCTCGTTAGCCAAATGGCCTTGATATTTGCAGATGTGGCGCCAAATTTGACTGCGTTGAGGAATAGAGTGTTGAGGCTGAACTGCAGTCTGAGGAACCATGATAGGAGGGATGAAGGATAGCTCTTTGAGGGCCACGCCACGGGAGGAAACATTAACTGAATGATTGACGAGTTCGATGGCCTGCTCCAAAGTCTTGGGGCACAGGTATTCAGTCATGAGACGAATAGCTAGAGGAAGTCCCTGTAGAAACCAGACGAGGATCTGGCTTTGCGTGGGGTACTCTTGAAGTTTGTTGAGGAGGATATGAAGACGATCCGCAAAATCCCGGGCTGACTCCTTGGGCTCTTGCTGAAGATCATTGAGTTGCTTGAGAAGAAGTTGATCATCATCTATGGTGCCATAATGAGAAAGGAAAGCAGTATTCATTTCTGTCCAGTTTTGTTTCCAATGGCTTTTGTTTGCCATGAGCCATTGATGGGGGGATCCACGCAGCATGGTGGAAAAGTTGTGGAACTTCAGTTGAGGTTGAGCGTGACCATTTAGGACAGCCAGAGCCTCAAATTCTTCCATGTGGGCTGGAGCACTTTGATCCAATGGTTTGCCTTTAGTACTGCCAAAAGTGGGATAGGTCAGTTTGAGAGTCTGAAAAGAAGATTGTGACGGACCTTGCGCATAGAGCGGCTGAGTATGAGGAGATGCATAATGAGGTGGAACAGCCATAGTCTCTGTATGGTGTGGCAGAGGTGCATAAACGAGACGCTGATGGCGCTCCAAACGAGACGCCGTCTGGCAAAGGAGTTCCTCTGAAGTGAAAGCACGAGCAGACATTGTAAAAGAAAGAAGGAAAATGAAAGCAGACCCGGCAGCGGCGACAGTGTTTAGGGTCTGGGTTCGGGAACTCCTGCAAGACAGCCCTCTGTGAGGACCCTTGGATCAAACAGGAGAATCTGGTAGCTGTGTCACGCGGGATTTGCAAAACAAACAAAGAAAAGGAAATGATAAAGAACAAAAGAAAACAATGAGAACACAATGATGAGAACAAAACTCTTTGATATCAATGCTGATACATGAGCTCTCGCGATGGAGAGAAAACAGAATGGAGATAAGACCAAAAACTCATCTGCCCCGTGAATGCTAGCTCTACTCATATATATAGTACAATGGCCTTTGGCCCAATATAGATACTTTGTCAGATCTCGGAGCCGACTCCTGGAAGAAGGCCTGATTTGCAGGAATATTGGCGGTGCCTCTTGAGGTGCCTGAAATGACGCTGACGCTGACGCTGACGACCCGTCACTTGTCTGTTCTCTGCCTCTTCTTTGGCACGGGCGTGGCCTTCTGCGTGGTCTGCTGCTTGGTCTGCTGCTTGGTCTTCTGCTGGGCTTTTGACGACTGACCTGGACCTGACTGTGGCTCCTTATTCTTGACCTGGTCCGCGGTGTGCATGAATAGTCCTGTACCAGTATGTACAGGACTAACACTAACTGTCAAACATAAAGTCTGGGTAAGTTCTACTGCCAATTATCATAATCTTGGACTTGAATAGGATTATGCTCATCCCCCTTTGCCTACAATATTCACTGAGAGCATCAAGATGTCTTTGTAGATCCTTTGGTCTACATGCAATAAGCACAACATCATCATTATACAAAAGCAATTGGACAACGTATCCACAAACTTCAGCACCAAAGCCTCCATGCATTGCTAACCATGATTCTAGCTCATCAATGTACAATCTATGTTGGTGAGCAAGGGCACCCCTGCTTAACATTAGTTCAGGTGAGGAAACCAATGCACGAACTCATCCGACTCCCATGTGGCATCCTCAGGAGTCTGGCCTCACTATAAGACCAAATGTTCTACAACATCTCTGTTGCACAACTGCCGAACTCTTTTATCCAAAAGATGTTTCGGCATTACAGAGGAGTTTAAGACAAGCGGTATACTCTCAGGACTAAGCACGTTATCTATATCTAGTATAGCACGCTTCAATTGACTTACATTAAATACAGGATGGATCCCAAGGTCATGCAGTAAGCTCAACTCATATGTCATTGGACCTATTCTTTTCAGAATTCAAGAGGGTCTGGCATAACGGGGGTAAGCTTAGGCACCCGTCCTTTTACTAAAGGTCGTATGAGAATAATGAGAACAATGAAGTGTGATATTCTCCGAGTAATTATTATGTTTGTGTGGTTAGACCATTATGCTTGCCTCGGACCTACCACACCATCCTTTTCCACAAATGCCTAAAGTTGACATATGGTCAAATAACTAAAATTGCCTGCTTGCATCATCTATGTGAATTGAAGTCGTAACACAAGAATTATATAGGCTACTAGTTAGGTGCCCAGCGTTGCTGGGATCATGTGGGGACATGTAAACGATGCTGGGCATCCTTTGGGTACTTGTAAATGTTCGGAACATGTAAGTGTTGACATGCATTGCATGTTTATACCACTTGTTCTAAGGTGGGAGGGGGCACCATTTGTGGGTTCATGGGAGGGAACACCCTTCTTGTTCATTTGATGTTGTGATGCTATGTAAATAGAATGTCTTAGAATAGTTGTGTACAATTGAGTAGTCTACCTTACTCCTTCTGTATGCCCTTTTGCTTTCTTATTGCGAATTTGCACTATGGGTTTTTATCCAAGTTTGAATGTTTGGCACTGTCGTGGCATAAAAAGGATTTTGAATTTTATGAACAATTCTAACCAATCTTCTTGCTATAGTTTTAATGCAAAATTTTTAATATCGTCTCATGTGTTGTCAGGAAATCAATCATGGATGCATAAAATGGATCCAAACAGTAGTATTCCATGAACAACACATTAACATAGAGACAAAACACAATTTTGAGACTCGACACCTGTGCTTAATCTAGCAAAGAATGGATTGAGATTGAGAAAATTCAGAAGAAAAATTGTGTAACAGAGAATGAATTCACATTGAGAAAGATAAAGAGATAAAACTCCAAGAACCAACTGTGAGAAACTGGATGTGTGTCGAATACTCAAATTCTTCATGCCATTCTTGATCGATTGTTGGATCTACTCCAAGTAGCAATTTTTCAAGAAAATCAAAACAAATGGTTAAGCGTACTAACTTTAGATTTCCCAAGCTTTCCTATGAGATAAATACCTTTCAAAAATGACCTCGGGTGCATCTCAGATCTGTTTTCATCTGCCTCCTTGTTTGGATGGCATTGTGGTAACAAAGAACCGTGTGCTTGGGTAACTTCTGCTTCTTATACCACTGCAATCAATTTTCCCTTAACGAAAATAATCAAGGGTCTCTTATATTGATAGATAATTTCAACAATGGAACCACAACTATAGACATGGCAGACTATTATTAAACCTCAAGAACGTATTAAATCTTGAAAAGCACAAACCTTTATTAAAAGAAATAGGAGCAAAGCCAGAAGCGGGCAAGCATTGGAACCTACATGGTGGTATGACCACAAAAACTCCTTTTTAAAGACGGGGCACCTTCCCCGCACATACAACCACAAATCGTTCAAAAAACATAAAGGTTGAAGTTTAAAAATATTAAGTTTTCCAAGCTCTGATAAAAGTTTCTGTTAGAGTCGAAGTCCACACCTGCTGAGTGCCTAATACCCAGTTTGTTGATGCGGATATCTTTGGCGGGGGACTTCGCCTTCTGGATCTGACCGACGGCCAGCAGGGGGAGCAAAGGAGGTCGACTCGATCGCAAAGACTTTAAAAACGGAACAGAGATGAAAATCAAGCCTGTAAATGTCAGATTCTGCAGCCGGAATCTCCTCCTAACAGCTCGACCCCTTTCTTCCCAACCCATCTCTTCATTCTCTTTTCTGCATATCCCGCCCATCTCCGGCATCATTTGTCGCCCAAATATGTTGTCTCTTGCTTAGAAATCTTCTATCTAAACCAGCTACATACTTACCCGGCTCAGAAATCTTCAATCAACAGCTACATCCTTGGCTCTGCATATCCGGCTGCAAAGGTTCTTTAGGGCTAACGCCATCTTGTATCAGACAATGGTGAGTGGATCTAAGACAATGGTGAGTGGCCCGCTTCATGCAGCTATGGTGGTCTCTTTTAAGGAATCCGGCGGCCTTTTCCTAAGCCATCGCTAGAGTTAGAAAAGGGCAAAAGAAGCCGTGAAATATCTGAGCCATTCACTTTTTAGGTCAAATCTGGGCCGTCGAAAGTTTTAGGGTTTTATGCACGACATACACTAAAACTTTATAATAAAGGATATTCTATTAACTATTTATCATTATAATACTATCTAAAATATCTATCTATCTATCTATTATAATACAATAATTTCATTAACATTTCAAAGTGGAACACAAAGAAAAAATGGATACAACATCCTTATATTAAAGCTTGACCATCAGAACCATATCCAAAAACTTCATATCATGACATTAAGTAAAGTGTAGGATAAACAGACTACAAAAGCAAAATGTACCGCTGAACAAGAAATGCTACTTCACAAAGTGGGCAAAATGCAAGGAAATGCAACATTGATTTTCAAGAACCCTCCACAAGGCCTAGAGCTTCCAAGAACTCTCCACAGGAGGAAAAGGAGGCATTTGTCTCAAAGAGGCAAGAAGAAGCAGATTAAGGAAGGCAAAGAGAGGAAGGAGCATGAAAGGAAGGGGAGGAGGAGGCAATGGAGGAAGTAGAGGAGGGATAACAAGGATAAATATGGTAATCAGAATAAGGAAGGCAAGGCGCATGCACATGGAAGAGCTCCCTTTGTCATTCTGTGGTGCCACAAGGTTTGCTTCCCCATTCATCGATATGAACTTGAGTGTGAAGTTTAATGCTTAACCCCACACAACATATGCCATATATAAAATAGGTCCAATGTTTCAGTGCATCTCCTTTTCATTGCCATCCCATTTGCATTTTTCTTTTCGTGCCAACTTGGACCTGCAACTTCGACATGTGATGTGTTTATTCTCTTTAACTTCCTCTCCAATTGATACTTAAAAGGTCTGCCTGCCTGCTGCAACTTTCCATCAATCTATCAAACCGTCGCCACCTTGCCGCCCCTAGTTTCTCTTGATCACTCCTCCCCTGTTCCACACTGGTTATATTATCCATTTAATGAACTTCTTTATCAATTCACTTGCAAAGTAGGCATTGTCTCCAAAGTTGCACAAACATAATAGTATTACAAGTCAAATTTCAAATTTTCAGCATAATTACAATCAAGAAAATATAAGAATTTCAATGTCATATGATAAACTTTCCATTTAGATAAAAAGAATTTAGTAAAAAAGAAGTGATAGTAATATTGGTAGTGTCATCTTGAGTCTCAACTTGTAGCAATCAGGTGCCAAACTTGCCTTGGTCTTTACCTAGATTTGCTATTCCATGTTGGTCCTTGCCTCTCCACCTACCTCTTATTCCTCTTTGAACCCTTATGGTGTTTTGACATCTTGCCAACTATCACGTACCTGTTTGTACCCACTTGTTTATATAGTTAACTTTTTGTAAACCAATACCATATACCATATCCTCCTATCCTAATGTCGCCATCACGGGTTATCCATGCTGATCAAACCTGTTGAATAAATAAAAATGACTTGCTGGAATGGCTGATCCAAAGACAATTATGACATAAAAGAAATTCCAACTTAGATTGGTTATCCAATTGGAATTATTACGTAGTTCATGGGATTTTGCTTCAAGTGACTTATATGATCATTGTCATCAAAGTACGAAAGAATAAATTGAGGAGAAATAAAATTTGATCGAGCATGGTTAAAAGTTTGAATCATTGACTATAAATGCGTTACTTGGGCACAATCTATACATGTTATTCCTAATTTGAAAATAGATATTATAAGTGCTTGAAAAAATAGAAAGGAAATAGAAACTCTTCATTATGCGATATGGTTTACTCTCTTATATTTGAATCTTCACTTCAAGAGCACTTCAAAATATAACCATCGAAGGGAACTAGTCCAACCATTGCGAAAATAATAATATGTATCGGCACATATACCGCTTGTGTACTTTCAGAGATTGCGGCCTCGGATCGCTCTAAACTTCCATTTAATTGTCCGAGCCAGCCAGCGGGACGCCTTCTATGCATCAAAATAATAGGGGTCAAGGGTACTTATTTAATGTCAATGGTTGTTATTCATTTTAATTTAACTAGATCTTCAGTTTATGTTAAAGTTCCTCCTCTTCCTCTACCTCCCTCTACATTGAGAAAAACAAGTGGAAAGCTAGACATAAACCATCAGAAATATCATAGAAGATAAAGCAAGTAAGTAGCATGTACAAATAAATCATATTACCGAGCTAATATACCAAGAATTCCCTTTACACTTTTGATTGCTTTATTAGTTAAATGCCTTCTTTATAGCAGTATGGTGATAATGGAACGGATTTTTACCATCATGGAGTTGGTGGAATAATCTTTAGGAAATGATATGAATTCAACTTATAATTTGCTCTACTATGATTTCAAAAGAAATATTAATTAGGATTTGCAGTTTTAAACATTGTCGATCGTCCCCAATGTGGAAAGAACAAGATCAAAAGAAAAAATAACACAAAATAAGTAACTCATATACTTTTATAGATAGATAGATGGCATTTTTAGCAATACCACAAATTTATTCACTTGAAATGTCATGCATATCAAAGCAACTTAATCATACGAGCTTGATAAAGCAAGATGAAGTTGGGTCCGATAGCAGAGAAGGTTGTGATTTTGACAACACCAATAGCAAATTCGTACATACCAGTGCCACCAGTTATGGCAACAGAACGTTGGTCATCTATGATCCGATCAAGACCATGGATGTTGAAGCTGCCATTTTGGAGGGTGACTGTGTAATCAAGGAAAAGAGACAAGCCATCAAAGGAGGCAGAAGTATAAGTACCTTGAGCCCTTCCTAATGCACTAGACGTGTTTGATGGCCCTGAAGTGACCAAATCATCAATTGTGAATATTTGTCCAAACTGCAAAGGTGTCAAATTCGACCCTCCTGATTGCACCACTGTTGCTCCTGCTCCAACTGCAATATCATGCAAGTAGAAATCTACTTCTATCACGTCGTGCTTTTTTGCAACTATCAAATGAAGCACCACTAATAACACAAACACAACTCCAAGTTTCATTGCCATTTTGCCTGTGAAGATAAAAAATGGCTCTCCTATTTTCTCTTTCCTAAGTGCCCTTTTATAGTCAATATCAAGATCCTTGTTTGTGAATGCCACTCAATTCTATAATTCTTGGGTGGTCTCAAAAGACGCCAAAATTTTCTATCTATCTATCTATATGTTTATATGTGGAGTCTCTAATTAGCCAGCTGAATTTGTATTGGTGGTCCTTTGTGGGCAGTGTACAAGATAGAAGAATAGGCAAATTTCCCATCGAATGAGAACCCTCCATGTAAGCAGCTTATCGATACGCTATCCATTCGTTTGGTCATGAGACAATTTTTCTCTATTAAATTCAAAGTTAAAATTTATCCATGAGACAAATTACACTATGTCAACAAAAAGTTCCTTTAAGTTTATCAACTACACAATGTCAACAAAAAGTTCCTTTAAGTTTATCCATGAAAAATTATACTATACCATCAGAAAGTTAATTAAACATGTTTTTGTTGTTGGATTCCCCCCAAAACTGGCTTCTCTTCCCTCACTAATGTAGCCAAGCATTAAAGGGGTTTATTTTCCCCGCATAGAATGCAGATTCTTGCAATTACTGAGCCCTCAGTAGTCATTATCTCCGCTTGTCTAGTATCGTCATTACTGCAAGGGTTTTTCCCTTGAAAACCTTTCGAGGCAGGGGTTTTTTAATACTAGTAGTAATGATTGTACTAGCCCATTGTATGGGTCCCATGACCTATTGGTCTCCGTGGACGTTAAAAAAACTATTCTATTCTATTCTGTTCGTTTCAAATTTCTGAGCTGATGTAGTAGATTGAAGCACTCCATGCAGCTGTACCCATCCTAAAACTTAGTGTCGCTTTTATCGCCAAGGTTCCCCGTGCAAAATTTGCAGCATGCAACCTTCCTCCCCATGGGTATTGCATAATGTAGCCTACTGCACACCATGCAGTGCACCCTCCCACATCATGTATATGTATGGAGCCTATTATTTAGGAAATTACACTTGACTTAGATGCACCAAGGATTGAGTTCCTCCAATTGCTGGTTGAAAGGAACCTCAATCTTCAACGTCAAGTATCTGTCTCTTTTCCTTTGAGTGTCTACGATTTCTCACTCATGACTCATTCCTTTCTCTGACTGCATCCTTAGATATGAAGCTGGTGCTTCCTCCATCTCAAAGCTATATATATCACTTTCTCAGCCCCCTGAACGGAAGGGAGTTGTCGTGACTTAATGAGTCTATTATGGACCCATCCATCGCGCACATAGCCACAATGCATGCAAGCGAGATGGAAGATCAATGTTATTGTTCCGCATCGAGAAATTTGCGCGAAGATCCTTCGTTTTGGCCAAGAACACAATTAAATCCATGTCTTCGATTCAGATGAGAGCAGTGGTGTCAACAAAAGCATGATCAGAGATCGATGCTACAACATCAAGCAGCACCAGATCAACAACAATGACTAGCAAGCAGATTTTTGCGCCCAAATTCAAGAAGAAGGAATTCCAGTCCAGCGAATCAGCAGCTATGATGACGAGGAAGCCAACAAAGAGAGGCCAGTGGACGGAGGAGGAGACGTTGGACGCTCTAGATAAGATGAATGAAAATGGCATTTCAATTAGAGACACATCTAGGCGATCTGAATATCCCAGAATCATCCATCAGAGATTGATTGTACGGGCGAATTTCCCACAAGAATGGTAGACACATGCAGATCCTAAAAACGGGACAAGAAAAGGATCTGGTAGATTGGGCAATAGGGAGGGGAGAATAGGGAATGGGCATGACATTGGCCGTCGTGAAGGAACGGGCTGCTAAAATGACCAAGGGGAATAATTCAGTCTTCGATGGTGTTCCAAATGGTGGAAGAGCATAGGCATCCTAAAATCTCTCTAAGGATTGCATTAGAGGTGTCATGTGCCTAGGCAATGAACTCAGAAAACTTGGATACTTTTTACTCAAGCTTGAAAGAAGTATATGATGAGTATAACTCCTCCCTCGAGAATATAGAATGCAGATGAGATCGGGATCCAAGCTGGGAAAGTGAAAGGTTTGAGGATTGCAAGGAAAGAAGAGAATAGGGTTACTAAGCTGGTGATGAATACGAGAGAATGGATTACTATTTTTTTCTTGGTGGCAATGCAAAAGGGTTTAGAATGCCTAGTCTATACATTTTCAAGGGAACTAAGATAAGGCAAGACAACATAGCAAGGTGTGAGGAGGGAACGACAAGTTGTGCAACAATCAGCTTGGATGACAACTAAACGTTTTAGTCTTGGTTGTCCCACTTCTAATCTAGAGTGCCTGGGGGGATCTCACCCAAATAACCACATCTGATCTTGCTCGATGGGCATGATAGCCATGTGGAACTGGATGTCATTTTGGTAGCCAAAGAGACGAGAATATATTTTGCCCTATTATCTGCACATACATCACATAGGCTCTAGCCACTAGATGTGTCTTGCTTTGCTCCATTCAAGGAAGGATTGAAAATTTTGAGGGCATAATACATGGTCAAAAAGGGAAGGCTTGAACCTATGAGGAAAGACATAGCTGAATTGATATTCCAGTCCATTGTTCTGCAAGTTCAACATTGTCGAATGTCAAGGCAGGTTTCATGGCAACTATGATATGGACATTCAATTCAACAAGGGTGGTGCCTGGAAGAGAAGGCTCAAGGTTTGCAAGGGATTAAGTTTATGTGCATGCACCACCACTTGACCCGCCACCAAGTGGGGTTGGAATTAACAATGGATTGGCTATTCCCAATGTGCAGCCTGTAGCAAATGGAAATAAACCAATGGACCAAGCTAATGGAAATGAACCAATGGAAAAACCATGTGTGAAAGGCTGAACATGGAGGACCATGTTGTTAAGGGGTACAACATGCAAGATGTCGACTTGCAATGGAAAGAGCATGTGCAAGCATCATGTGATCGTGCAGGAGCTGGCCTTGGAACAATGCCGCAAGTCTTGATCCAAAGACCCTTAGAGAATCTGTGCCTAGAACCTTCTCAAGTGCAGCCAAGTCAAGGCACACAAAAGACACCAAGGAGCCGTCACTAAAAACCACAGTAAGCAGTAGGTAGTTACATAGTTATATGGCATACATGAGGGATAGGCTATAGGTTTAAGGTTATAAGAGTCCACTGGCTAACAACATAACGGGGATGGGCTGGAACAAGCCAACCACCACAAGGAGCTTAATCTAGGCTGACCGGGCTCTCGAGATCCACCCGGTCCCCTTCTGTCACAGTGACACTGTAATACACCATATCACGATCGTCCTTGGCATGCTGAACCTGATCAGAAATCTCAGGAGTGATCTCTTCACTCAAGTTGGAGCCAATGGCAGTTGCAATCTCAGAATGTTTCACCAAACAAATTTTCAGCTTGAAGGAGCCTGTTTCTTTAGTTCATTGAGAGACGCCAGAGTCACGGCACTCCCTCTTCTTGTGCAGAGAGGGAGTTTTTGGTGGCTTCATGTCATAGTGGCTGCTCCCAAAACTGGGGTCCTTCCATGTCGCTGCAGTTCGATGACAAGCATGTATTAGTTACATGAATAACATGAGGAGAACAAACAAAGAAAACAAAAGAAAACTTCCTGCTCAGTTGGCACTTACCTTCAGCTCGAACATGCTGGATCAAGCAAGATGGGGATGGATGGGGTTCGAACGAAAAATCCCTTTATCTTTTTAAAGCCTTAAGAACATGATGGTGCCTTACACTGATTGTATGAGGTGCTTCACCCCGTAATCGCAGCCAATTTGGTGGACTTGAGCAGTCCGGGTGAGAATTAAGGGTAATTTAATCAAATTCCTTGCAGAGGCATGCCAAAGGCGGGCCAACAGGGCCACTCAATTGGCAATGAAGCGCCATATTTGGTGATGCTCCATGGTCTCTGTACCAGCAATAGGAACCGTTGGCCCGTGATGACAGGTCTAGAGCCCCGCGAACGCGAGGAGGGCATGAAGCCTTCGGCCACGCTGGCATGGCGAAGCCAGAACATGAGTGGATGGAAGGGGGATAACACGTTCCGGATAAGAGCCCTGCGCCCCTGGACCAGGTCCTCGCACGTGGCGATAGGAGGACTATCAGGGCACGGAGGCAGGATCATGATGAGATGGCAGGTGGATACCCTGCTGGTCTGCTGCTTGGTCTTTTGCTGAGCCTTTGACGACTGACCCGCGCCTGGCTGTGGATCCTTGGACTTGACTTGGTCCGTTGTATGCATGAATAGTCCTGTACCAGGAGGCACAGGACTAACACTCCCCCCACCAAACGACACTCAGAGTGAAGAAAAGAAGGAAGTGTCTCCGAGGGCGGGAAACCAGCAGTCTGAAAGTGATCTTCACGGGAATGAGGACGGGCACCATTATGGTAAGTGCCAATGAGATCCTGACGGATTTGAAGAGCAGCAGGAGTGTTGAACCCAAGGGCAGGATCTGCATCAATGAGGAAATGAGAGCGCACCATGTCTTCCAGGGCAGCATGTGCGGTCGAAGAAACGAACTGGCACTCCATGAGTAGGCAGGTCTGGAGACCGAAGGCACTGACGCTTGCATTCGGGTTGCAGTAAAAGATGGGACACTGCCGATTTAAGGAGCTGACCAGGATGCACTTGAGAGCAGCACAGAAGCCAGTTTGACAGTGTACTGAAGGGTCTGGTGAGGTGGCGGCATTCTGCAAGAAAGTATCAAGGCCATGAACAGCATCAGCGGGCGTTTGCCAACCACGCTCATTTGCAATATAGATCCAATTTGAAGTGTCATCCAGCACAAGGCCCCCAAAAAGTAACTCGCATTCATAATCATGATGGAAACCAGTATAATGGTGGTTTTTAATACATGCAACTCGTAATGTCAATGTTCTATATTCATTCAAAACTAGATGACTTTTTATATTCATATAAAACGTCCGGACGCATGCTTTTAGCACCCCTGCTACCTGCTTTTTTTTGGGTGCTCGTGGGTGCTGGTGGGTTCGTTTTTTTACACTCTTCATTTGTTAAGAGGATTCTTCAGCCAAGAATCATGCCACATTGCTCGAATTTTCCATCCGATTAGCATCGATTTCATTAGATTGGAGTCTGACTAGTGCGCAGAAATGATCCAAACTCCAAATTGGCATGTGAATCTCCAATTAGTTGCTCAATCCATCATATCTTTTCATAAAACTTATCCACCAAGGTAGGATTGTCATTTCGACCATATTCAGCCTAAAAGCCCCATCTAATTTTGCTTAAATTGGGCTGACTTAAGAGATTTCTCCGCGGTTTTTACAAAAAACATTTGTAAGAATGATTTTTCTTTAATTTTTCACTCAATATCCCAAATTAGGTTCTGAAATTTTGCAAGTAGGATATGGGTGCATGGCCGATGATATATGAAAATCTGAAAAGCCCCCAATTTGATTTAGCTTAATTTGGGCTGAATTAAAAAATTCTTCACCGCCACCAAAAGACCCAAGGAAATGGTTTTTCTCTAATTGCTCACACAATATCCCAAATTAGGTTCTGAAATTTTGCACGTAGGATATGGGTGCATGGCTGATTATGAAAATCTGAAAAGCCCCGTCTGATTTAGCTTAATTTGGGCTGAATTAAGAAATTTTGTTCTGTTTTACCAAAATTGCTGCAGAAATGGGTTTTCTCTAATTGCTCACTCAATATCCCAAATTAGGCCCTGAAATTTTTCATGTATGATCGAATTGCATGGCCGATTATGAAAAACAAGTGCCGATTCATACCGCCTTTGCTTGGGGTCCGGGACTTTGAATCGCGTTTATTTGATACCCACCAGCATACTTTTGCCCATGATCCAGGACCGCCTGACCAGGATTATGGCCAGCGGTATGGGGAGTATCCGGAATGGGATGAAGGTTACGAGGTAGGGGAACCCGTAGATCTAGAGCCAGGAGAGCCCTATGATCCCGACAAGGGGTTGGAAGTAATTAACATTCTCAGAGAACGGGCCTTTGAGGACCTGAAGCAAACTCTTCGTCGCACATGGGACTATTGGGATATGACAAGGCATGAAGCATTTGCTGACGCCAACGATCACTTGTGGCAGATCTTCTATGCGCTAAGGAGACTTTTTAATCTCCTTATCATCAGCCCCACGTACGACTACCAACCTGCTATCATCCAGGCCTGGGCTCGCTACAAGTTAGTGAGAGCTGTACGCGAGAGCGTTCGCTACTCTATCTTGTACCCTTTTGCGAACCCCTAGGCCTGGTCCACTCAGTTTTGTTTTCTATGTTAAGTGTGACTTGAAGAATTGCTCAATGTAAAGTGTCTACCCTGTATGATATAACTTTAAGTTGTCAGTGACTTTCAATGTAATGACTTTCAATCTAATGACTGTGATAATAAATACCTTTCCTATTGTACTCTTCTATCCAAAATGACATTCTTTGTGGGACTTCATGTTACTGTAGTTCTGCTTATACTTTTTTTTTTTTATATATACTCAATATAGACGCTGCACGCAATGCCGCCTGGCAAACACCCTCGAATGCCAGTCGATTAACACCTGAGCAGGAACTTATGTTGATGAAGAGGCAATTAGTCGAGTTACAAACGTATGTGTTGAATGCCAACCCACCGCAGACTATGCAGGAGAATGGGCCAGAATTACCCCCGTTACCGCCCAGTCCACCACCCCAGCAGCCCACTTGCACCTGAACCAAGCCCTGTACCCGCACGAAGGAAGCACCATTCCAAACGCCATCGAAGTTCCTCAAGGGATAGTGCTACATCTTCACCATCAGCCACTTCTGTGTCCTCTGAGACGTCTGGATCATCTGGTGACCATGCAAAGCGTCGGGACAAAGAGTACCGTAAGACGGTTGATACGGCCATAACCAGCATATGGAAAAACAGGAAATTGGCCCAGTTTGATGGGAAATCTCGAGGCGGGCTGAATGCAGAGTCCTGGTTGGACGAGATGAAGGAGTTTGGGAAATCCTATGGCATGACAGAAAAGGATACGGGAAAGGTTGCCACCACAAACCTTACAGGAGCTGCCCGTATTTGGTGGAAGGGCTATGCCAGAGCCAAGCATCTGGATAGAAGCAGATGCAAATTCCGGAAGTTTGCAAAAGCTTTTAAGTCGCATTATGTGCCTCGTGCGCACAAATGCCAACAAATCCAGACCTTTTACAGGTTCGAGCAGAAGGGTATGACAGTTCAGGCCTACACTGATGAATTCATGCGCTTGAGGCTGTATGTGCCAAGAATGAATGAAAAGAGGGCGGTGGAGGGCTACATTGAAGGGTTGGCCCCATCAATTAAACGAATGATTAAGGCCATAGACCTGAAATCAGTTGCAGAGGCTGAGGGTAAGGCATTGAGCCTCGAGGAGGACACACCAAGGAACCAGTACCCGCGTCCTGCTCCTTACTCACAGCCACGCCCGTCCACACCGTACAAACCCCGTTCACCAAGTCCAGGGGCCTCTCAGCAGAACTCTTACGGCCGCCAGGAAAAGAAGGTCACCTTCAACATGTCCGACAAACCGAACAATGTCGGTAAAAAAGTTCAAAACCTCTTACAGTCTATTCCCAAAGAGGCTCGAGAACAGCTCCGCCGAGATAAGGCATGTTACAGGTGTATGCGGCCCGGGCACTTCATGCAGAATTGCCCTTATGTCACACAGACTGCACAGCTGGCCATGGCCGACCTCGATTGGGACGATCTCGAGTCGACACTACCTGTCGAGGAGGAGGCTCCCGAATACATTCACGGTGAGTCCCATATCCTTGCAGCCATTGAAACCGGCAATGCTGAAAGTCAGCCTGCCGTTATTTCCACCATAGGTCAAGTAGACAGCAAACCTTTTATAATTCTGATGGATACGGGTAGTACACATAATTTTGCTTCTCCTAGAATGGCCCAAGTATTGCGGCTTGAAACTTTGAGATCCCGACCGAAACCCGTCACTTTAGCCAGTGGTAAGATCAGACACACTCATGGCCGTCGCATTAACCTTAAGATGCAGTTGCCAGGTGCACCAGTTGCCTTGGGTGCCGAGATAATGGATATTGGCAAATATGATCTGATTGTTGGTATGAAATTCTTGGCATCTGCGAAAGCCAATATAGACTGCGAGAAACGGGAAGTTACCTTCAACGCCGCTAACGGAGCCCGCGTGACTATTAAAGGTGACTGCCTAAACCCTATTATGCAGTCTATCACCATTAGGCAGTTAGATAAGGCTGTACGTAAGGATAAGTTGCTTTGCATTATTAGACTTGCATCCATTGAGTCAGATGCTAAACAGAAGCAAGTAATTGATACCTTGCCGGAGGGCATTGCTAATCTTCTCCGAGAGTTTAGCGATCTTTTTCCAGATGAGATCCAAAAGCTTCCTCCTTTTAGAGGAATAGAATGTGAGATAGCTTTGGAACCAGGTACTAAGCCTACCAGTAAGGCCCCGTACCGTATGAGTCCCCCTGAGTTAGCAGAGCTTAAGAAGCAACTACAGGAGTTATTAAACCTAGGTTTTATTCGGCCTAGTGTTTCGCCTTTTGGCGCTCCTATCCTTTTTGTTAAGAAAAAGGATGGCTCCTTGAGGATGTGTATTGATTATAGGCAGCTCAATAAACATACCATCAAGAATCGCTATGCTTTGCCTAGAGCAGACGACCTTATGGACCAGTTGCAAGGGGCCAAGTATTTCTTAAAGATTGACTTACGTTCGGGATACCATCAGATAATAATTAAGGAGGAGGACGTTCATAAATCTGCCTTTCGCACTAGATATGGGCATTATGAGTTTACTGTTATGCCTTTTGGATTAACTAATGCCCCCGCGACTTTTATGCGGTTAATGAACGATGTCTTCCGACAGTACTTGGATGATTTTGTTGTTATTTTCTTCGACGACATTCTCATCTATAGTAAAACTTTGGAGGAGCATGAGCAGCATCTTCGATTGGCCCTACAAAAGTTAAGACGTCACCAACTCTTTGCCAAGTTCTCTAAGTGCAAGTTTGCCACTCAGAAGGTGGAATATTTGGGACATGTCATTTCAGCAGAGGGAATTGCTACGGATCCGGCAAAGATAGAGGCAGTCAAGGATTGGCCTATTCCTGGTAATGTGTCAGAGGTCCAAAGTTTCTTGGGATTGGCAGGATATTATCGCAAATTTGTTAAGGATTTTGCAAAGATTGCAGCACCTCTAACGAATCTCACAAAGCACGAGAAGGTGAAGGATTGGATTGAACATTGGAAAGCAAAAGTCTAGGCAGGGTTTCAGCAGCTTAAGGATGCTTTAACATCAGCACCAGTCCTCACATTGCATGATCCTAGTAGCAACGGATGCCAGTAAAATTGCTACCGGTGGAGTCCTAATGCAGGAGGGGAGGGTTATTGCCTATGATTCAAAGAAAATGAACGAAACAGAGTAGCGATACCCTACCCATGATCAGGAATTGTTAGCCGTTGTCCGTGCTCTGCGGATATAGAGACACTACCTTCTTGGTAGAAGATTCCAACTGGACACGGATCATCAGAGTCTCCGTTACTTATCCACCCAGCCAAACCTCAATCTCCGTCAGAGAAGATGGATGGAATTTCTGGAGGAGTACGACTTTGAGATTATGTATAAGCCTGGGAAACACAATGTGGTTGTGGATGCATTGTCACGCCATCCCTTGGTAACCCGAACCCATTGTAATGCAATTTCTACACTCACCAGTGAGTTTGGGAAACAGATAGAACAGACCTTGGCCACGGATCCCGAGTTCCGTGATGTTTGGGATAGTTTGGCTAAGGAAGCTCGCACAGATAAAGAGCGTGAAGGCAACTTGCTATATTACAAGGATAAGTTGTGCGTACCTGAGACTTCAGGAGTACGTAAACTAATTCTCCATGACACGCACAACAGCCCTATAGCTGGACATACGGGTTTGATGAAAACCTATTTTAAGATCCGCTCCAGTTATTTTTGGCCTTCGATGAAGAAGGACATTGCCAGGTACATTAAGCAGTGTCAAGTGTGTCAACAAACCAAGGCTGAGCAATTAAGGACTCCAGGAGAGTTGCAACCCCTGGACGTGCCCAATGCTAAGTGGAAAGTGATAACCATGGATTTCATTGTGGGCCTCCCACGTACTCTCCGCAGATATGATGCATTGATGGTAGTGGTCGACAAATTGTCGAAAATGGCTCATTTCTTGCCATGTCGTACCACGGATACAGCCTTTGATACTGCTCTGCTATTCGCCAAGGAGATCTTCAGATTACACGGAATGCCACGAGTTATTGTCTCCGACAGGGGTCCCAAATTTGTAAGTGCATTCTGGAAAGACTTCTTTGCCACCATCCAGACCAAGCTTGCTATGAGTACGGCATATCATCCTCAGACGGTACCAATCGTGACATAGAAGATAATGCGCCAGGTTATGTGTGAGTAAGCAATCCTAACAATGGGCCGAATTACATATTTATCCGGGTCGAAGTTTGCCTATAAATGCGATGAAGTGCACTTCCGTAATGTCTCCCTTCATGATAAATTACAGTTGGTCACCGCTTCACTCGACACATGGCATAACCCCGCTTCTAAAGTGGAGGTTTCAACAACTCCTTTGGAAATGCAAGCTGGTTGAAGAAGTCCGTGGATACCTATTACGTGACCAGCCGCCAAGAGTAAAGTGATACAACCCCACGAAGTTTCCGTGGGTGAATCGGTTTGGCTTTAAGATTAAGGCAAAACCGTGTCGCTTAAGATTGGTAAATGCAAAAAGCTAGCACCCGATACTGGCCGTCAAAGATCATCAACGGTTAGAACAAGATATCGCCTGATTTGCCGCCTGGCTGAAGATCCACAAGGTCTTTCATGTGAGTCTCTAAAGCAAACACATCCCTTTATCCGCAGGAGATTCGGATACACCCACCCTACTTCAGATGATGAAGAGCATTTAGATATAAGGCATGTAGCTCTTCTGATCGGCATATGCTGCACTGTGAGGACCCAAATGTCGCAATACTTGGTCAAGTGGAAACACTTGCCACCGAGGATGCCACGTGGTCATGGAAAACGACCTTGAGAAGCACTATCCGACTTCATGCCACCCTCAAGGTCGTACCATCAATCCATGCTATCAACCCGGCCTACGTAAGCTTGAAGGCTTGATTCCGCCGAGAATCATGCGTGAGGGGTAGATGCATCGCACTTGGATAATAGTTATCGATGATGGGATCACTGTTCCCTAGACGCTGCGGTATCACAATGTGGACATGACCGCCAATTGCTTGAAAGCATAGTGGGTAGGCCGCTCATCTCGGCTTATATTAGGGAACTCTGGATCTATTCTTTACTGCCACATCGGCAAACCATAGGCGGATGATAGGTTCCCTTTGTAGATAGATTTTCTTTTTATTTATAGGTGGTCCTTCAACCACAACCTAATTATTTTATCTATATAAACCGACATATTGTCATGTGCGTGCCGCTGGAGCGACGTGACCTCGCTTATGCATGAGGGGTTGCCGAGGACCCGACTTCTCCGCTTTTACGCGAGCCACTGCCTTGTCCTTTGTTACTCGATGTATTGGACTTCATTTTGAACTATTTTCTTTATCATGATCATGTGAATGCAACTCTGCTTAAACCGCAAACCGCCATTCCGCCAGTGAGTTACTCTTTCTTCATAATATAATTTTCTATTTTTGTATCTAACCCCAATGCCGAGGACAACATTATTTCTAAGGAGGGGAGAATGTGATCGCTCCAAGTATTTGCGGCACGATAATGATAATTATATCGACATCGCCACCCAAAGAAAGGCACGCCACCATGGGGGTTGTAACCTAGGGTTGGACTCTGTAAGGATTAAGTTAGCTGCGTTAATTTAATTATTAAGGATAATAATTCACAATTATGAATTAATATTTACAGGGCGACTTACATTGTGTCGGCTGCTCTGGCTTAACTGGCCACCTTTTATTCTCTAGAATTATACACAAGATGAGATTTAGGAAGATATGTAGGGCCACCAATCATGCCCTCTTTAAGTTATTGTCCGTTGGATGCCATATTTACAACTGTCGAAAGGTCAAACACCGCAACCATTGAGATTCAACCAATTCTATTTCTTCATGGCATTTGGATCGATGCAACATAGTTAAAGATCTAATCAGCTCTTCATTGTAAGATGACAACGCATCTACAACAATCGTGATCTACAACATACGATAAAAGCAGATATATTTTTACCAATCATAGCGAATATTGTGACTTGTTTTATACTGTGAAAGGAATTTATCTTATATTATAAAATTCATAAATATGGCGTCTTCACCCGAGTCTCTAACCTGACTATCGAGATCTGATCGACCAAATTACCGGAGATGATTGCGGGTGGTCTTCAATTAAAATTTCATCTCTGGATCTCATGGCTCAATATGAAAGGGAAAAGGAAAAAGGAAAAGAAAAAAGGAAAACGATGAGCCGAGCCGAGTTAAAAAAGCGGGAAGTTTAAAGGAAAAAACGATGAAAGGGAAAAGGAAAGGAAAGGAAAAGGAAAAGGGAGTAAAGGAAAGGAAAAGTGGAAAGGAAAACGAATGAAAAGTGGAAAGCGGAAATGGAAAATGTAAGGGAAAAGGAAAAACGATGAAAGGAAAAGGGAAAAGGGAAGGAAAGCCGGAGCGGAAAGCGAAAACGATGAGTGGAAGCGTGGAAAAGGGAAGGAAAAGAAGGAAAACGATGAAAGAAGGAAGGAGTGGAGTGGAAGGAAGAAGGAATGGAAGGAATGGAAGAACGAAAGGAAAGGAAAGGAAGGAAATGGAATGGAATGGACAGTGGAAAGAACATGGAAGGAAGGAAGGAACATGGAAGGAAGGAAAAGAGGGGAAAACATTTTCAAAAAGATATCTGAAAAAATGGAACTATTGAGGAAAAATGGAGGAAGAGGGGCAGGAAGGAAGGAAGAAAGGAAGAGGAAGGATGGAAGGGAATGGAAGGAAGGAAGGAAGGAATGAAAGAAAAGGGAAACATGGAAGGAAGAAAGAAATGAAGAGGAAGGAAAGGAACATGGAATGGAAAGGAAGGAAAGGAATGGAAAGGTGGGGGAAGGAAAAGGAATGAGAAAAGGAAGGAAAAGGAGGAAGGAAAGAAGAGAAAATGGAATGGATCAGGAGGAAGTGGAAGGAAGGAAGAGAATGGAAGGAACGGAAGAGGAAGGAAGGAAGGAAGAGGAGTGGGAAGGAAATGGAAGAAGGAAAGATAAAGAAGGAAATGGATAAGGAAAGAAGGGGGAAGGAATGGAAACGGAAGAATGGAATGGATTCTGAATGGAGATCTGACTGACTGAATGGATGTGGAGCCTGACTGAATGGATCTTGATCCATGGAAAGGAAGAAAAGGAAGGAAAACGGAAGGAAGGAACGGAAGGAAAGGAAAGGAAATGAAGGAATGGAATGGAAAGGAAAGAGTGGAAAGGAAGGAAGGAACGAAGGAAAGGGAAGGGGAAGGAAAGGAAAAGGAAGGAAGGAAAGGAAAACGATGAAATGGGAAGGAAAAGGAAAAGGAAGGAAGGAAAATGGAAAGGAAGGAAGGAACGGAAGAAGGAAGGAGGAATGGAAGGAAGGAAAGGAAGGAAGAATGGAAACATGGAAGGAAGGAAGAGGAATGGAAAGGAAAGGAAGGAAGGAAGGAAGATGGAATGGATAAGGAATGAGAAAAGATGAAAAATAGAATAGTGGTTAAGGAAAGGAATGAAAGGAAGGAAAGAAAAGAAATGGAAGGAAGGAAGAATGGAATGGAAGGAATGGAAGGATGGAATGGAAGGGATGGAATGGAATGGAAGAGGAAGGAATGGAAGAAGAAGAACGGAAACGGAATGGAACGGAAGGAAGGGAAAAAGGAAAGGAAAAAAAGAGAAGAGAAACGGGGAAGAGTTTTGGAAAGATAAAAAGAAGGAAAATGGGACAAGAAAAAGAGAAAGAAAAAAGGAAGGGGAAAGGAAGGCAAAGGGGAGGGAGGAAGGTCGAAAAAAAAAAACAGAGAATAAAAAAGAAAGAAATTGAATGTTCCGACTTATACTCAAGAATGGAATTCATTATTTAGTCTTGAGATATAAAATTATAGCGCAGTGTCTCTCAATGAGCCCTAACCCGACTACCGAGGATCGACTGATCCAATGGCGGAGATGATGTGGTGGTGTCTTCAATTAAATTTCCATCTTAATCATACCTTAACATGAAAGGGAAAAGGAAAGGAAAGGAAAAGGAAAACCATGAAAGGAAAAGGAAAAGAAAAAGGAAGTTTAAAGGAAAACGATGAAAGGAAAGGAAAAGGAAAGGAAAAGGGAAAAGGAAAAGGAAAAGGAAAATGAAACACGAGGCTGGAAGGAATGGAAATGGAATGAGTAAGGAAAGGAAGGAAAAGGAAGGAAAAGGAAATGGAAGGAAGGAAGGAAAGGAGGTGGAAATGAAAGGAAGGAGTGGAAGGAAGGAAGGAAGGAATCAGTGATATTGATAGTGCACAGTATGGGAAGAAAACATGAAACTTATGGAAAAGGAAGGAGGAAGAGACTTGAAAAGGGAAAGAAGGAAGGAAGGAAGGACCCGAGAAAGGAAGGAAGGGAGGGAAGGAAATGAAAGAAAGGAAAGTGGAAAGAAAGGAAAGGGAGGAAGAAGGAAGGAAAGAGGAAAGGAAATGGAAGGAAAGAGGAAAGGAAAAAAAGGAACTAAACAAGAAATAAAAAAGCAGGGAAAGTGAAGAAAAAGGAATGGAAGGAAGGAAGGAGGAAGGAAGAGGAAAGGAATGGAAGGAATGGATCTGGAGGAAGGTGGAAAGGAAGAGGAATGAAGGAAAGAAAAGGAAGGAAGAGGAAGGGGAAAGGAATGGAAGGAAGAAGGAAATGGAGGAAGAAAGAGGAAAGGTGGAAGGGGAAATGAATGGAATGGAACAAGGAAAAACCAACACACCAATTGAGGAGGTTTTCAACAGAGCATAACCACCACTTTATTGTGATGTTCACTAAATGTGTGCATCAGCATGCCTTTAACACATTAGCACTCAAATCTTGGTGTCACCTTCGTGGATGTTCTTACAAAACTAAATATAATAATTGAGGAGGTTTTCCATACAACATAATAATATAGAACATTATGATTATGCATTATTAACTTTATTGACCATCTCGCATGTGACTCCTTTCACATGCATCTATGTGCCTTTTAGCGTGAAACACGTGGTAAGTTTCAACAAAAGTCTATGGACTTATATATGGTTCTTTTGTAAAGAGTTGTTGGTGTGCTTCTTTTTACACATTAACACAGACTTTTGCAAACCTTGGCCATACACACTAATCGAGGAGGTTTTCGATAGAGCATAACAATTACTTTATTGTGATATGTTCTCTTAAATGTGTATTGAATGCTCTTTAATACATTAACACAACATTTTCAAATCTCAAGGCCGATTCGTGATGTCTTACAAAACCAACATAATAATTGAGGATGTTTTCACATACAACATAATATAGAACATTGATTATGCATTATTAACTTCTATTGGATCATCTCTAATGACTCTAACTTAGCAAAACCATTTAAAAACATAAAATGTATCTCCAAGTGACAAAAATGAAAAGTACAGTGCTGGCGACACCAGGCGACCAATAATCAGAATTTTGACTGCCATTTTACCAAATTTCTTTAAAAAGATTAATGTACACTCTTTACTTTGAGTCATGTATCTCCAAGTCTAGTTTATTTTACCAAATTTTAAAAAGATTAATGTACACTCTTACTTTGAGTCATGCATTCGAAGTTCATGAGAAATTAAGCACTGTTTGTACCCTTACCTAGTTCTTCAACATCGCTCTAGAGCCCCCAGAACCTCGACAACAGGATAGATATTTCAGATCACGATGACATGAATAGGTGGTCTTCTGCGAACATTAATAAAGACCAATGAAGACCACTCTTATGATGTACTATAAAATGACAGAGCATATGCAACAATAATAAAGGGCAAGAACATGCATCGGCCACCTTATTGTGCCATCGTGTTACAAGCTCTGAAGTAAAATATATTAAGAATGAAGCAAACGAAGCATAATGATAAGAACACTTTATATGCTCAATTTTAATCAGATTCTTGTTACCGGACATTGCATCCGTAGAAATGCAACCATACATCATCACCCAGCTGTGCACCGACCGTACAAATATGTGCTCCTAGACCTCATGCAAAGATATCAAGAATGATGCTAAGAAACTCTATATAGAACGCTTTTAATTCTACATTCTACTTGTGATTGTTGCACCTCAGAATGCGCCTTCAGATCTCTCTTTAGTTGTGCACTGACAATGGAGCAATATGTGCTCCTAGAGTTGTTCATCGTGAAAATGCAACCGCAATGTTGGGGCAAGAGAGTTAGTTTAGCAATAACGACATTTTCAATTGAAATGCTGCACTATAATACAAAGATCGTAAATCCCAAAGCATAATGAATGTTTCAACTTGTTAAATGCATTTTAAATTAAATACCATGTAGATCGCCTTAGGGATCATCTTGAACAAGCCAGAGATTTACTTCGAAAATACAAAATAGAACATAAAATATGGTGACATTATGTCAGGCAGCAACCACTTTTAAGAAGCCTCCACTAATATAGAACTCTCTTCATGAACATCTAAAGGAGAAATATCATGGAAGAATAAACAACAAAAGATCCAATAAAACAAAACAACAAAAGATCTTCAAAAAGCAATATCTACAAAAAGAAACATATACTTCAAAAAACAAACACATGCAGAAAGACGCCTACACACATCAAAATGAAATAGAATAATAATATCTCGATTGTATTGAATAGACACTTAGTGTTTGTAATCATGAAGAATGAACTCCCAAGTGAACTCCAAATCTTCTGAACTAAGATAAACTCAAATTACATAGGGAACAAAAATTATTACCTAATATTGGGACACCGCCCAATGCACGCAACGGCCAAAAGCAAGTAATATTCCCCGCTGTATCACATAAAGCATGAGCAAAAAGAAACACGATCAAGCATTCATAGTTATCCATACTCTTGCGTATCATACCCAAATTCGCTATCTCTAGGAAACCAAGGCGCATCATCCCGATTGGTGAAAGATTTAGAGCTTGTTTCTTAATATAAGCAGGAAGAATAGTATAGCTTACCCAATAATATCTTTTACAAGACATCTAGAAGGCGCAGGGTAATCATACTACGTCTGGACTCAATAAGCTTATACCTTTCATTAAACCATTCAATGTTGAAACATTGCCGGCTATGAATTCGCATTAATGCATTTTATTCACTAACAATAAGATAAGATAAGCAGGGAAAATGTCAAATATTTAGTTTGTTGCAGAACCTATAAAACATGTATTTTATGTGCCCAAGTTTAGGTCTACATCTCTATTTTTAAAAGTCAGAACCCAAACCTTTTCCACCCGCATATTATGCGATCATAAACAGTGCTTCACAAAGACATAATCTAACAACACAATAAAAAGACATGCCCTCGCCTAGGAATCTCCGAAGAAATCTATTTGGTCCGACTAAGTTTCACGCTAACTCATTAAGCCCTATTTTTATAAATATAAAGGATAAGTACGTAAATTGAAAACCAATACCTAGTCTCCGCCCGTGATTTTGACGCCATCATGAAGAGTCCTGTTTTACACTATGCAACCTTAATAACACAAAGGAGCCTTGTTAATGCTTGCAAAATGTTGAGCAGATTGTATTCTAAAATTTCAAAAGAAAGAATTGCCAACTTCTTTGGCTCGCTTTGCTTCCAAAGCTCAACAAGAATCGAAAAATAGTGTGTAAGATCCAAATTTCCCACAACAATCACATTGCTTTGTAGAAATGGTGGATAATATAAGTCTCCCGCTCATATTCTGTTATGAAATGAAGTAAGGCGGAGCAGGAATCATGGACGCGAACCCCGTGATTTGGCCAAGAAAACATGATCAAGTCATCATAAACAAAACGAGAAATACCTAACGAAAGGAAAAAATATTTTGAAAGGTAAAAAAAAGAAAAGCAAAGGAGGCCCGAATTACCGATTCCCTTCCCTTAGACGCAAAAATTCAGCCAAGCTTCTTAAAAACATACCAACCGAGGGATGAGAAGATTATCCAGACCTTGCATGCATGCTCTATTACGTCGGTAAAGAAAAACTTGTTTAAAGATAGAAACTTTTCTAAGCTCGCGTCAGCCAAAAAAATTCCTTATCCCTTTCTCGTAATGTCTACAATCTCGCTCAATTCTCGTAGCCTCAAACAATAAAGTCAGACCTCAAAGGGTTCAAATTTATGGGATCCATATTCTACCAATACCCATACCCAAAGATAGCCATATTAGGTCTTTTCATTGATGTTAGAAAGCAGTAAAGATTGGACTAATCAAAATCTCTATTTAGCAAGCTTGGTGATGAGATCCCATCACTGACAAGGAGTGATCTTTGGCCCGTAATCAGAAAGTAATAAGCATGTCAAAAATTGAAAGGGAACAAATCGACTGATTGGAAAGAGCAATATTAAAATGAAATCCCATTTTGGCAAATCGAATTTATTTCCTCAAGAACAAAAGCCCCACAACCATAGAAAATCCGCTAAAAAAATCCAAAATATTTTTCTCCGTAATCAAACTTTCAAATTAACAAGACTGATAATTAGCCAATTCATGGTTTGGGAGAAGCCACCGCCAAACTCGACACAAAGATGGTGAATACTAATTGGAACCATCAAGGTGGATCACCCCCATATCAACCATAATCACCTCAAGAGGAGCCGAAAGGCCTACCTTGCTGCAGCCACCTTTTGCTAAGCACTTATACCGTGGTAACCAGAAATGAAAGGCACTAAGTCCCAAGAAGATGGAAGCACCAAATGATAACGGGATCCAACAGAACTCGTGGGTGGGTTAGTATAGCTTGAGAATTCCCAGGGTAGTACTTTGGGCACTTGTTGTGTTGTTTCACCGTTCTCTGGGTGTTTTTACTTGTAGGAACTAACCCTTGTTTGTAAAGGTAAGTTCTCTTATTTCTCGATTCTGCTTTTGCTCTAAAGGATGGATTGATAGTCTTTTGCATAGTATTACCTCGAAATGGGGAATTACATGGGAGGGGGTAGAGACCTTCGAGCCATGTTAGTAGTATACTCCTAGGTTGATCCCTCGTATTTCCCCATTGGGTGGCCTCGTGGTACAAGAGACCAACCCAGTCAGGGATGCTATGGAGTGACTTTATAATCCAAACAAGGGACACAAGCAGGAAGTGCAAGTGGGCCTTGCACCAACATAAAAGGCTCCCCCGAGACTCCCACAAAGGCTAGGGCCCCCATAGCCTACGCGGGCCTGTATGGGTCCGGACACTCCCCTCGGGTGTAGAGGTGTGATCCAGATGGAGTATCCGCACTTTGGAGTAGATTTAGGGTGAGTAAGTTAAGTAACGGACGCGGGTCGCGCCGGACGCGCACGCATTCTCTAGCTCACCCATGGAACTCCTCGGGTGGATCCTCGAAGGACGCTCTCGACCTCGGCTTTCATCTGGACGGCCATGAACCTCAGAGTAGGCTCGGGAAGGGTGATAATTTTGAGTTCGGTGGTCCGGTTGGTAGTGACGCTTATAGCATGATTCACTCTATTCGTAGTGTGCGCAGAGGGGCGGATGGAGTGGGACAACTTTGGTTGGAGTACTTATGCTGCCTAATGCTATGTTAAGATGGTTCTACCAAATCCTATTCCAAGCCTTTAGAATTAAATGCATTCTTTCGTTGTCACTGATGGATGCGTGCCACCGTGGTGGTAAATTATGATATGATTGGCGATGTGTGCTAACCTTTGTATTCACGCTCAAGGACGAGAGCCCCATTGAAGGCGGGCCTAATGACCCCTCCGCGTCCCACTTGAGCATCTTCTATAGATGGCCCGAAAGTTAGATGTGGAGGCTCCCGCTATGGTGAGTTGGTTGCCATGGAAGGGAAAGTCCCCTCGTGATGTATACCGGCCCGGAAAGGTCGTAGAGGCACCGTGGAGCCACAAGCACCTCGGGTGGCTACAACACCAAGGCAAGCCCTCTTCCGACGCTAAAGACTACATCCACTGCTAAGCATCCTCCAGCTTTATACCATGCTCGCATTCAGATTGGGACCAAGTAAAGGCTTGATGCGCACCTTGTTCGTGAACACCTGTGGAGTGCTCAGCAGTTTCACGCCATTGCATGGTTTCACTATATAAGTTTATGGGCGACAAGACGCTTCCTGTGAGTCTTCACTCGATTAAGGCGCCTTCCTTTTGACCAAGGTCCCGAAGGCTACTGGTGGACACTCCTCGCATTCCAATCGCATCTTCGGCGGGATCCGCTTTAAGCTGACGCCTAATTGGGAGAGAATGGTGCTACTTGGAGCACAAGAAAATTGATTCACATCCCTAATGAGCCGGTGGCTGGCGCATCACCACCAAGTCGTTTGCCTTTGATCTTTTGGAGTATGCCGCTACCTCCTGTATCCTTCGTTTGACCGCCAAGCGTGTTTCTCGCGGCCGCTTGAAGTGCTTTCTCGTTGAGTTCTCTCACAAACAACGCCCCTATCTATTATTGCAACCCGGCTGGCCAAGGTTTCTTCTCGTGACCTCTCATGGAATGCCGCTTGTCTCCGGCTGAGTAATACCGCGTCTCCTTGAAGAGATGGTGCACTCGGATTTCACGACGCTTCATCCGCCAATAGGTTCTAACACTAAGCTCTTCGTGCACGCCAAGATCTCATAGAACTACTATACGCGCCTACCTCATACCAGATGAATTTCTGCATCATGGTTCTCTCCATTCAAACAAGCTTCCCCTTTTCTCCTCCCCCCGAGTGTCGCTGGTGGGAGTAGCTATGTAATGTATCGGGTATTTCAGACTGTCTATGCACACCGCATTAGTCAAGAATAAGGAGCCACAGCCAAGTCTCAGGCCGGCCGTCAAAGCCCACAGAAGACCAAGCAGCCAGACCACGCCAGAAGGGGCCACGCCAGGGTTAAAGAAGAGGCGAGAATTGCACAAGGACGGGTCGTCAGCCACAATACACAGATTTCTCAAAGTAATTAAGAGGCATGCCTAACATTCCCAGAATCAGCTCTTCCGTGAGTCGGCAATCAGATCCATTAAAAGTATTTATATTAAATAAAGGCCATTGTACTATATATATGAGTAGAGCTAGCATTCACGGGCGCATGAGTTCTTGGTCCATTCCATTCTGCTTTTCTCCATCATGAGCTCAAGTGTATCAACATTGATATCAAAGAGTTTTGTTCTCATCATCAGAGCCTCCCTATTGTTTCTTTTGTTCTCTATCATTTTTGTTTCTTTGCAAATCCTACAAGTGATACGTTTTAATGGATTCTCCCTTGCTTGATCCAAGGGTCCTCACAGAGGGGTGTCTTCATGTGAGTTCCCTCAACCTGTGACTCCTAAACAAGTGAGCCTATTGGCTTAGTCAAACATTATGTTATCTTGGTGTAGAGGTAGAAGATAATTATAATCGAACATGGCTACTAAAAAGAGACAATTGGGGGTTTTCAGCCTTATAAGATGTTGAACACGCATATCATAGCAATATAAAAACATTAGAAATTAAAATGTTTGCTCACAAATGCAAAGGTGAAGACAATGGCGCCGATGGATTTCAACATGGGCTCCCCTAATTCGCACAAGACTTATAGCGCAAAATAATCCCCGATAGAGGAACCGGGGTCAAAATCCAAATACCCTATTACATGATGTTGGCGTATAGTATGTTACCTTTAGAGGTGGAGGCATTATGGCTTACATTGGAATATGTAAATAGAGGAATTTTTCAAATGATAGATTGCCATGTTTTAACGATGAATCAATCCAAGGACAGGACATAGTCTTGCTGGCTAAAATGGGAGTTGAAGACATATGGGCTGATCCGTAACTTGATTTAAAGGGTTACATTGAACGTAAGTTTTTTGAAAAATATTGATGACGAGACTTGATGGAGAGGAAGAAGCTTTCTATGAAGTGCAGAAATTAATCCCATGTTGAGTTATCATGTGCAAGATTATTTGTTATCCGATAGAATAGAATAGAATAGGAAATTATTGTCCCTTTTGTGACTTATGTAACATGGGCGAAGCCTCTAAAAGGTGCCGCTAGCACATCACACTGGTTTATTGTAGCCTTTTCCTCAAGGCTTCCAGTTTCTATTAATAACGGCAACCCACTTTGAATCGGGCATCATGGCCGTGGCGGCGGGTGTATATCGCTATCAATCGCCTTTAGTCAGCATTTTACGCCTATGACTCTCACTTTGGGCTTCATATTGTCGTTCTTTTTTTGTGCACTGATGCCCGACCATCATCTCCCCGGATTGCGCCCCTCGCACTCTCATTGTTTCGCCTCTTATCATCGCGGTAAAATCACGACCCCATCTTATGTTTCAGATACTTCCCCGACGCCTCGCACATTGGGCACCCATTGAGCGTGTGTGATTCTCATCCCACTTTTCCAAAGGTCACGATTTACATATCCCGGGTTGTGCTTTTCTATTTTCCTCCATCCGTCTTTTCAATTCTTAGATCGCGGGTCTCATCCTAAATTTCGCCGTGATGTTCTCCCGCTTTTCCTAGCATTGTCTCTGGTGACATCCGCTATCCCATTCTCGCTGTTCGATTGAAGACCGCCATAAGCCAGGTCTTTGGGTCCTCAGGTGTTTTGCGTACATGTCGTAGCCTTTTTCCGCCCGCCTCATCTCCATTTCGCTATTTTCAGATCACCTGCTCACCTATTCGTCCATCGTTACATCCTTAAACCATCTTAATCGCTTATGATGATGTGGATTTGCCGACTTCGCCATTGTGATACGATGCTTTCCCCGGTTTCGCATTGTCTTTTATTGCATTCATAGTTTTCATGTTTCACTCTCTATTGTTTTCGCCATGTCTCGTGATATCAGCGACCGCGAAGCTGCTTTGTCCGCGACCTTAAATCGCTTACGCCAATCGGCCCCGGTGACCTTCGCTCTTCCCATTTCTTACTGCAAACCCGTCCCTGCTTTCAGCTCCCATATAATTGCGCCGTCGCAACTAATCGTGACCGAACAAGTAACACTTTGATCTCCCTACCGATTATTCTCGCTTTTTATTACTTTAATTTTTTCATATTAAAGTAACTCCTAATGGTTTATTGAAACCTCGTGATTCCAAGACTTTAGCCCATTTCCTCACGTCTGTGTGTCATACCCCGTATACATGTATTCTCGCTGATTCCTCTAGTTCTCGCTCCTATAATACCCGAAAGGTCTGCGGCTCTTCCTATGACCGAAATGACTATTATTTTGCTTTTATAAGGTTTATCAAGTTAACTCGCCCTTCACGTATAGTCTCTTGTAAAGGCCAAGAATTTGTGCATCTCTATTCTTTCATGGCCATCATGCTCTCAGTCATCAAAGATATAACATATTAGGTACCTTTATGTCTTCTACTAGGCTCCATGTCCCTCGTTGTTATGCTATGAAACCTGTAATACATCTATGTATATCTTCAACAATGCTCCGGATAGGTGGGCACTCCCTCGCTTTGACTCCCTCGTGGTCACAAATTTTATCACTGGCCCTTCCCGTTTGCTCCATTTTTACAGCATACAGGAGAGAGTTCCTTGTAATCGCCTTACTATGTCTCTCAAGTAGTTCGTGATATCTATCGGGCTTTTTGTAGGAGTTTCCTTGGGACCGTGGCTCTAACGCCTTTCTAAAGTCCACAAAGCAAAGATAATTATTTTTCTTTCCCCGCGCTTATTCTCGCTTATTAGTGTCCGGCGGGTTACTAGATGATCCGCGGTTGAGTGTTTCGCTCGAAGCTCCTCAGCTCTCGTCTCTTGTGCTCCTCGTGTTTCATGTTTCAGCTTCACCATTTCACTTATCAGTCTGTGAACTTTTTCTAAACCACTTTGCTAAGATAGAGCCTTTACCATTATTGTCTTGTAGTTTCCGTGTTCCGTCGCTTCCCCCATTTGTGTAGAGGTATAATCATAGGCTCCACCCCACTGAGCACCGTGACATGTATTATGCCATTAAAGATGTCGTAACCTCGTTTCCCTATTATTGCCGTATCCGCGACACTTCAATTCCATACGGGCCAAATTTTATAGGGTTCGCTTTATTAGCTATCCTGCTTAGTGCTATTGCGATTGCATGCTACTTGCCCATCCATATCCTTGTAATGCGGTATTGGTGACCGGGCTGCCTCCCATATAGTTTCAAGGTATTTCTCCCATCTAGTTGCTCCAATGTCGGCCCCGTATTCTCAGCCTTCCTATCTCCTCCCAAATCCCTTCCGGTAAATTTTGGGTTGTCTTTTCAACATTTTAGCTGCACTCCCCATTGATGTCGTGACCAAATTTTGTTTCGCTTGACTTCAACATTCTTAGGTATACCGCTTTTCTGGGGCTTTGATAGCAATACGTAACTGAACGAAGTAGCGAA